>CM060956.1:49969363-51169363 GCA_030765055.1 Mantis religiosa
CAGTGACCATGGCAGTGAGAGACAGAGGTAGCAGTCACAGGCGCTGCTAGTAACGTTTAGCGTATCTTTGTTCTAAGTGAAGCCAGATCACAAAAATTGGAAGAAATGAAAGCATATGTTAAATATAACCCTAATGATGAACATGTGGTACAGCTTTCTTACAATCTGGCGGAGTGTATTGGAAAAAATATGAGGCCATTTAATGAAGGCGAATTTATCAAGCAAAGCTTGCTAGATGCTGCGACGCAATTTCGTCTCGATTTAGTCGATTTATATGCATCAGTCAGTAATCAGATGCATAGAAGAATCGTGATTTGTAAGGGCAATTATAGGACAAAATAAGGTCAATAACATGTTTCTCGCTAGCCCTGCACGAATCCGTGGACAGTTCTGACGAGCCTAGGTTAATTGTATGTCTGAGGGGGGTTTATAATTAAGTATCTTCGTTATGGCACAATTGCGACTGGTAGTTGCAGACCTATATCATTTCCCTTCTTGCGTTCTATGTTCAAAATAAACGCTATACTTCTGGAAAAGTATGCAGAACTTCTAAAGCAACTATATGATACATTCCCTACACAATTTGAAGATATAAAGAAATTAGAGACAAACATCCAATTATTTTGCACTCCTTTGAAGTTTCCACACGAGCTACAAATGGAACTATTTTTACTGCAAAATTCCATGACAGTAAAATGTTCTGAGAAGGAAGAATGGGAATTATTTAAATATTTGCCCTGCAGTGGTTATCAGAGATTACGTTTGTTGCATCTGACTCTACATATATCTGCGAACAAACGTTTTCAAAGATGAACTATAATAAAAGTGACTATCGCAGCAAGATCAGAGACGATCATCGTGCTTATCTTTTGAGACTGTGCACTGCATCTTTTGCACCACATATTGCAGACCTTGTAAAACATAACTTGTGCCACAGAAGTCATCCTAAGCAACATTAGTTAGAAAAAAATAGGAGGCATTACTTTTTGACCCAACTTCGTAGTTTACTTCTCTCTTAATTGCCAAGAAAATTGAATCCAATTTACATAGCTTGAAAACTACAACACTGACGATTACTTTGTCACTATTCAATATAATCTCCGTCCTTTTCCACAGTTTTGGTCCACCTTTTAACTAGGGCATGTATTCCAGTGTGGTAAAACACACGGTCTTGCTTCCTAAGCCATTGACGCACTGACGTTTCACAGCCTCCTCATCTTCAAAATGAATCCCACGATGAGCTTCCTTTAGTGGCCCGAACAGATGGAGGTCTGATGGTGCCAGGTCAGCGCTGTATGGGGGGCGAGGTAAGACTTAACATCCCAACTTCTCAATTTCTGCAGTGGTGTAACGGCTGGTGTGTGGTCTTGCATTGTCATGCAAAAGAAGAACATCCGCCATAGTTTTTGTTGGGCGAACTCAGCGAAGACGTGCTTTCAGCTTTTTGAGACTTCTGACGAATTGGACAGAATTTATTGTGCATCCCTGCTCCAAAAAATCAATCATAAGCACACCCTCTGCATTCCAAAATAGTCGCCAGAACTTTCCCTGTCGACCGCTGAGTTTTGAATTTGTTTTTCTTCGGTGACGTTGTGTGATGCCATTCCATTGACTGCCTCTTTGATTCAGGTTCGGAAAAAAAACACGTTTCGTCTCCAGTAACAATTTTTTCTAGAAGCTCCTCTGCCTCCAAATTGAGGCACTGCAAGTGTTCGGAGGCTATTGTTTTCCTTGTTTCTTTGTTTTGGGCGGTTAACATTCTTGGTACCCAACGTGAAAAGCTTCTGAGCAACCTAGTTGTTGAATAATCGTCATCACACTGCCTTTACTGAGGGAGGCAATGCGACACAATTCACCTGTTACCCGGCGGTCACCACGAATGATGTCATCGACTCGTTGTATGTTGCATGGAGTCACTGCAGTCACCGGCCTGCCGCTTCGCTTTCCATCTGCCAATGGTGTTTGCCCTTCAGCTTCGTTACAGCGACGAACCCATCGTCTAACAGTGCTGACATTTACCGTTGTATCACCAGACACATTTTTAGCCTTTCGTGAATGTGAATTGGCGTTTGACCTTCCGCAGTCAAACATTCAATCACAGAACGCTGTCTAATACGAATGTCGATATCAGCCATTTTGCAAGAGGATGCAGTGCTGCCATCTGTTGACTTAGGAAGTTACTACATAACCTACTTATTTAAGGGGCAAAAAAGTAGGTGGCATTACTTTTTGACCCATCCTCGTATGTGTGCGAACGCTTTTGATTTCCTTTATGTCAGAATTATAGCAATGTTGCATCACTGGAATCCGGTAACTACAGGTAAACGCGTAACTCTATCGTAGTGGGTGGAAAGAGGTGATTTCAACCTCCCATTTCCTGTTTTAATTCAGCATCCCAGGTTTATACAGGTCATGGGGAATCCATACGAGTCTCCAAACATCGTTCGAGCAGAAAATTCGTGAAGGCTTATAGCACATTGCTGAGCCTACATGACAGCGTCAGGTGCGGGGAGTTAATTCAAGTACCAAAAATAGTGACGAGTGTAGTCTATATAGACATTCTCGAAAACTATGCTGCCATCCCTTCTTACTAGGTTCCCGGAACAGGAACAGTATGTATTTATGGACTACAACAGTGGGTGTATGCCGCAAATGTCACCCAGGATTGGCTAACTAGACATACAGAAATGATCTGCATGGACTGGCCTCCAAGATCTCCTGATCTAAATCCCGTTGAAGATATGGCCTTTCAAGGTAAAAGAATAAGAAGAACTTCGACCATGCAGGGTTTCAGAGAATCTAGCTGCACACATGTTGGAGCTAAGGTAGAATTATTACAGAACAAACCAGTGTTGTGCACTGGTTGCAATCATGCACGAAAAAAATTGATGATGCAAATTGTAGCTTGCAGTAATTGCATCAGGTTTTAAAAGAAGATTTCACTTTTTCCATTCTTTGTTTCCATTCTTTGTTCTAACAGTAGTACGTATTCTGTAAACCTCAAATGTTTTATATCTTAATTCGCTTAGTATGACGTGGATTAAATGTGCAAATGATAGTTTCTTTAATATGCTTTCTAAGCACCATTTGCTTTGGCTACCGTCTTCTTTATTTCATAATAAATGGCTATTTGTAACTTGTAGTTATACAGCGTAACTAATCTCAGTTCTCGGCAGTACACTCCATTGGATTATTGCAGCTGTAAGCTTTAGTCATGGTCAGTTTCTCGTTACTTTATGTATTAGCTTATTGTTATGGTCAGATGGGTGGTATACAGCATTTAGCGGATAGCTCAATTAAAATTATCAATTAAGCATCAAGCATTCTTTTCGAAAACATAGTTAATAACTTAGTCGTAAGAGAAAAATAATTTTGTTCGTTACCTCGCATTAAAAATAATACTAGAATAAAAATTGTGACTGCATACCAGGTTTCAAACCATGGATCCTCGGCTCAGTTAACAGGATTTATTTTTCCAATAAGCTACGATAAACCTTAGAAAGGCGTTATATGTATCCTAGCTGTTGGTTATATTAAAATCACCATTCAACATGTTATTCGCGTTGTTAGTTTTCCAATGTCATGTACTAACAGCTTACCGCATGAGAACAGCTGTAAATTGGTCGGTTACTATGACTAACAAACTTAAAAAACAACAGTTATGACATGCAGTTCGAACACGACTTGCTTGTCACAGCATGCGTTTTGGCACTGAACTCTTTGTAGAGCGTGGCTTATATAATACAGATATTGGTTCTGTTAAAAATCTAATTCCACAGTTTTCTATTTGTTTACATATTTCTCAATGCCACACAGTTTGTTATTTACGATTGATTTAGAACTTAGAAATTAAGTGTACTTTTTATTTATAGTTGTGTTAATGGTCTCATTTGTACTGCCCATTTTAATCCAGTGATCTTTAATCCAAAATAACTTGCAGGTTACCATTCATAATATAAGTCGATTAGTTCGGCAGTTTCAATCACAATATCTATCATTATATGATGGCTGTTAAAGAATGATCACAATTTTTTTGACAACGTACCTTTACTAATCCTCATAATTTTGATAGTCCTTCTCAAAATAGTCTCCCCTGAATGCGATGCTCTTGTCCCAGCGTATCTGCCAGTCTTCAAAGATATGCTGGAAACCATTTTTGAGAGATCCTTCAAAATCGCCTCCGCAGCCCTCACCGCTGCTTCTGATGATGGATAATGCCTTCCACGAAGGTTTTTCTTTAGTTAGGGAATAGAAAAATGTCACATGGGGCTAAATCCGGACTATAGGGAGGGTGAGGGATGCACTTCCTTTGATTTTTAGAAGATATTCAGCAACAACATTGGCAATATGCGACCGTGCAGTATCGTGGTATAGCATCTAGCCTGCTTCACGGAAATGTGGTCTTTTGCGCCTAATATGGACTTGCAATGTTTTCGGGACGTCCCTTTAATGTTGTCCAGCTACTGATGTGTGTGCAGGTACAACATGCTGATAAACCATTTCATGAATATTAAATAATATGATCTTAAATTTCCCAGCAGAAGGAAACACATTTGCTTTTTTGGGAGTTGGTAATGAAGCAGATCTCCACACTGAGCTTTGCTGTTTGGTCTCAGGATCAAAATGATGTAGCTCCGGATCTTCTAACATCAACTTTAATTGAATTCACACCTGCATGCGAAAGTTGTTTGGGAATCAACAGTCTTGGAACCCATCACGCTCTAACACGTCTCATGTGTAATCTTTCTGTCACCAACGTGTGGGTGGCATCCAATAAAATGTTCAGTATTTCAGAAAGTGATCTTAATGTAATTCGTCAATCCTCTGTCACAATGGCAGCAGCAGTGTTCATGTTTTCTTTCGTAAGATCAGTAACTGGAACACCGGGTCCACGTTCCTTTGAAATTGATTGTCTCCCCTCTTTAAACATTTTAAACCACCTTCGAGCTGTGCTATAGGCAGGAACAGACTCTCCATAGGCCTCCTGTAACATTGTATAGGCCTCCAACTGAAGATTTGTTGAGACCAAAGCAGGATTTCAAAGCCGTGTTACCCCTATTGCAGCGGCAGGCCGTATTGAACATGTCTGAACTTGCTTGGATCTCACAGACGGGAACCAGGAGTACCAACATAGAAATTATTACGGCGTTTTGTTTCACAGTAAGCTAACAGATTATATTAGGAATTTTAATGTGAAAAATTATAACAGTAAAAAATTATAATCATCCCTTGTTGAACATGTCACGTAAGTTATTTACCAAGAGTGCATGAACAAATAAAGGGAACAGCGAGGGTTCCATCTAAAGCTTTCCTTTCTTCGGAAGCATTTCTTACATTATTAACACATTTAGGAAGTTAGTAGGATCTCTTCCTTCTGTGAAAATATCCTCTTCTTTACGAGCGACATTTTTCCCTGTCTTCGGCAAGGCATCGACTACTTATCGACTTTCCCGAACCCTATATCTATTTCCGAGCTCTCGACAAACGTAGCCGCCGGAATAACAATATCTATCAGCTTAGCGGACTTGTACAGTTTGCTTCAGCGTGGGACTCTTTGTTACATTCGTTGGCTAAATGCCTCACAACAGAGAGAATGCACAAAAGACTGTCGAGTATCTGGAAACAGGAGATGTATACTACAAGAATATGCACAAATATCTTTCTGCTCATTTGCAAAAGAAAAGAATACAATTTAAAGAAATGTATTGACTTCAGCCCCGGCGTGTATACCAAAAATATGGAATCTAACCAAACTTGGGCTTAATCTGAGGTAGAGACAGAAGGTCAAATCGACTGCCAAAAATAACGGCAAAAGTTGCTGTGAAAAATAATAAAAGAAATATATTTTTTTGATCTGATAAAGTGTTCGATAAACTTGAAAGTTTAAACAGCCAGTACATGACGCATGTAATCAATCAGTTAGCTATAAAAATCAACCTGGTATATTTTCACCTCTTCTAATTTGAATATTAGGAGCAAACGTTTGATAGTAGCTTCGTGGGCCAGGCATTACTTCGAGATTTCAAAGAATTCTCGCCACAATAGGCTATATAATGCTTTTGTTCGTTGTAAGTGACGAAGACTAGTCTCGAAGTAGCTGTCTAGATAAAATCAGAAACCATAGACCACCAGGACCGAATGGTTTGGACCCCATGGTGCTAAAACTTGTCCCCGGGAATACCTGAGGAGGTGTCGGGAGCTTTTTAACCACTTGCTGACGACTGGTATTTTCCCGCCAGAATGAAAGCTAGCCCGGCTTTTATTGTTGGAGAAGCCTAGGCGCGATCCCGGCGTTACTACGTTCCGTCCGATCTGTCTCAATTGATGTCCTGGGGAAATTGTTCGAACGTTTGGTTCTGGGACGATTGAACATCGAGCGGGAACGCAGTGGAGGGCTCGCAGATGGACAGCATGGCTTCATAGCTTCTCGGTCCACCATTACTACTCTGATAAGAATACGAGGGCTAGCTAAGGTAAAAGCCCGGCCTCGGAGGCGGAGGCCCTTATGCACCCTTAACAGTCTTGACATACACAATGCCTTTGGTTCAGCCTCATGGAGTGGTATCCTCCAGGAACTAAGATCTCGTACCTGATCACTAGTTCTCTGGAAGATCGATCGCTTATTGTGGGCGATTACTGCCGGATGGATATGTCATGCGGTCCTCGCAAGAGATCTCTACTCAACTCCACTTTGTGGAATGCTTATTTTGACGAAGTATTGAGGTTACCCATGCCCGGGGAATCGCACTAACGGTCTACGCCAACGATCTAGCAATCACTGCCATCGCGGCAGATGCAGAGACCTTAGAGAGAAGGGCTAACCAAGCCCTAGCTACCCTGGGCGTTTATCTGACGTCTGAGAATTTTCAGTTGGCACCATACAAGCATTTCTGCTGATGGGGGGCCTCGAGTTTTACTATATCCGGCTCCGCCTAGGCGATTTGTTTATCCGCAGTGAGAACACGCTTAAGCACCTTGGAATTCATCTGGATCGGAATATGAATATGGGACCTCATGTTAGGACCGTTGTAGCGAAGGCGGGAAATGCTCTAAACCACCTGAGTCGCCTAATGCCCACTACTAGAGGGCAGAGTGAAACTAGCAAGAGACTGCTCTTCTCGGTCGTACCTTCCATGTTCTTGTGTGGGCTTTGTATCTGGCGCAAGGCGATTGACAGGAATATATATAACATATTGCTTCTGAGCTTGCAAAGGAATTACTAGTACCTACCGCTCCCCGTCCACTAAGGCGCGGACGCCCCCTATCTCCCTCTTAGTCAGTGACCGCCTCCTACGTGACTGACACCAGCAAGGATATGGCTACCCAATATTTGTTGGAGTAGTGGCAGGACCTTTGGGACACAGATGTTGGGACTGCCCACTGGACCAACCACTTACTTCCGGACTTGGTCCCTTGGCTTACACGTCGCAGAGGTGAAGTCAAATTTCATTTCACGCAACTACTTATAGGACATGACTGCTTCCACGCATACCTTTACCGCAGCAAATGCATTTAACTGTTGGACTGAGGCCAAAGCGGTAAAGTCGACAACGTGGAACATACCTTCTTTGAATGTGTCCGCTGGTAACATCTCCGAGAGCAAGTCGAGCTTAAGCTGGGATCCTCCACGCTACAAGGGATATCTTCCATGCCCGGCTTGGCTTCCAAATGGAGGACCATAAGTCAGCTGGCGTACAACGACTTGTTACGCAAACGTCGAGACCACGACATCTGAAAGCATTTTATGACCGAGCTTGACCCCAACTAACATCTTGAATCGCCTTCTTCTTGAAGTAGTGCCGTCTGGGTAGTTCCGAGATGAAGCTTTCTAGATTTAGGCAGGGGTTGTTTAGTTGCTGGAAATCCAACTCGCCTTAGGCATTCCCCTGCCAAAGTTATCTGCCTACGGTCAGCGATGAACCACAAAATTGCTACTCAAATGGAAAAATATAAATTTAAACAATTTTCTGGCGAGGCACTAGGATAAGCTGCATATTGTTATGCTGAATATATTATGAATTATATTCTAGAAGTCACTACTTGGCGGACATGGCGCTTGCACACAACAGCGAAAAAAAGAAGCACCAGTCGAGATATTACAGCTTTGCCAAATTGATGAAACAGGTACACAACCACCAATAAAAACAGACAATATATCTTTTAAACAGCGAAACTTAACACTTTGGGAGTGGTTCTCACATGATGGCTCTGGGTACAATATGCCTGAAAGGACCCAGACAATAGGTACAAAATATTACTAGAAGCTCCCGATGAGGTTACGCGGAGCCTTTTAATAAAATGATTGCGGGAAGCAATCTAAGGGGATGGGTTTATTGTGCTTCCATGTCACAATGCATCACCACAGTGTGAAATATACATTGTCATATTCTTCTTCTTCACTCCATGGTTTGGGCATTTCGCCCGTTCCGGCTTCATAGATCTCTCCAGTGATTTCTGGGTCGTCATGTCTCTTCTTCCTTTTGAATTATTATTTTAAAACTGCATTTGGATATCTTCCATCCTCCATTATTAATATATGTTCATGCCATTGTTGGCTTCGTTATGATATTTTGTCATGGATTGGTTCGATTTCTAATTCCTTTCTAATATCCTCATTTATTATTTTGTCCAATATTGTACAACCTTTAACACTTCTTAAAAATTTCATTTCTGCAGTCTGTATTTTATTTAAATCCTTTTGTGTTGGCAACCAGGTTTCCTTTCCATATAGTAAACTTGGAATAGCCATTACCTTATACATTTTCATTTTGTATCCTTTCTCACTCTGTTTTTAAAAGTTCTTTGGACTGTCCCAATTATTGCTCGGAATTTGTTTACTTTTTCTTCTATATCAGCATTGTTTTAAAACTTATGTTACATCCTAAATATTTAAAACTTGATTTGTTCTAAATTCTTATTTCCTAAAACAATTTGTGATGTTACATTGTAATTTCACATTTTCAATTTGTATCTCTATATTCACTGGAGCTGACATCCAACGTCTTCTGTAAGGATAAAGATTCAACAGCATAAAGATCTCATTAGTCAACGTGAGGAATTCTATCACGGAGTGCCTACTAGGCACCCTCAACTGCAAGAATCAAGATCCATAACGCATTCGTTCATTCTGATATACAGTACCTTGTTTTTCACTGGTGGCCGACCGTCTGGCGGGCGGTTAGTGCTTTAGCAAAAGGCACGTTGCCGCCGCGTTGAAATATTTAAATTCTAGCGCTTAGGTTTATCATGTAAGTTATGATTAAAAATAATCACAAATTTGTCACAAAATGTGTTGGAAATGACGTCCTTGTGCTGCCACGCATGTGCCACACCTTCGAAAATAATTTCTGCTGACACGCGTTAATTCATCTTGTGAAATAGCAGTAATTTTTCTTCTGATATTGTCTTTCAATTATTTCAACGTATGTGATATTCCAGATAAATTTTATTCTTTAGTTTCCCCCGATTTAAGTTCTGGGGATTCCGTTGTTCCTAATTCTTAACTGACGATCCTATCTTCAAAAGTTTCCCTAATTAATGACAAAGATAGATCAATTGTGTGTGTTTTAGCACAATCTTGTTGAAAACATGCCTGTGCGCACTCAATGTCACACAAATACCCGAGGAATGTTTTGATTATTGCATTCCTGTACCTCTGTCTGTTAACTCTTACCTCAAATAATATAGGATCTATAATTAGATAGGCATTCACAGCACACCAATATGAATTTCCTGCTCATGTAGTGGCATTCGTGAGCAATATCGGGTTTTTCTGCACTCCAATGTGATTTGGAGCTATTCATGAGCAAGTAGCGAAAATTATGCTTGATTTATGAGAACAAAATTAACTTTGGGTCCATGGAGTTATTAGCTTTACCCGCCACCCAACTACAGAAATTTACTCTACTCACAGTATAACGTGTTCGCAGTTCAAGAACTACAGTTATCTTACATGGCTTTAAGTTAAAAACTTGACGTTTCACAATTCTTGGCTTCCAAAGCCATAGTTTCCTGTGACAACCTTCTCAGACATTTTCTTGGGCTACGTTCTAACTTTTGTCGTATGCCATCGAGTTTTTCCATCGAAAGCACATCTGTTCTCAATAAGAAACACAAACGATCTTAACTAGTTTCTTTGAATTTGTTTAGAAGTTTACGAACTCTCTCTGTGAGGTTCAGATATACCGGGAAACCGGTGTATAAATAGCCGTGTCGCTTATCTACAAGACTGTTCGCACGTAGCTAACGTGCATGAATATTCGACATGCTGAAGTATACGCACTTCTTGACATTATAACAACTAATCACACTTTTACCACGAAGAACACAATAACCCGCACTAACAATGGCCGAACTTGCACTGATGCGTAGAAAAGCGGGTGCCAGGAACAGCGAGAAGCACTATTATGTATTTCAAATGGGAAAATTTCTAGCCTGTAGCGAATCAGATACATTAGAGCCTGCAGCGTTGCCACCTCGTTATCCCCACTATTTTATATTTCCCCTTCCCCCGCTCTCTCTCTCTCTCTCTCTCTCTCTCTCTCTCTCTTTCTCTCTCTCTCTCTCTCTCTGACACTTGCGAGTGTATGTGGCGCTAAACGTAAGGGAACGCAAACTGAATTTTCGTAAGTTTTATAATAATGCAGTTGCTGAAATCACAATTGCAAAATGAATATTCCTATATTAGGCAAATGTTTTAAATATTTAGTTTAAAGTTAATTATAGTTTGTCAGTTCACCATGAGACGATCTCGAGAAGGAATGCCATGACGCAGCCGCAGGATGCTCAGTCGACAAAAGTCTTAGTCTATATTTCTACCAAGGTTTATTAGCACTATGCAGCCAAGATACCATGGTACTCCAAATTGCGCACCACGCCATATTAGGCTAATTTCCCCTAAGACTCACTGACATAAAAATGCTTTGATAAACTCTTAAGTTTATCCTAGATCAGTAATTTCACTTTAAAAGATTTCATAAGCAGTACATAATATTTGTTTTAATATATGTAATCTTTATATGACTTATCTAGTGTAGTCAGATTCGCAGGATGCTCAGTCGACAAAAGTTTTAGTCCATATTTTTACCAAGGTTTATTAGCACTATGCAGCCAAGATACCATGGTACTCCAAATTGCGCACCACGCCATATCAGGCTAATTTCCCCTAAGACTCACTGACATAAAAATACTTTGATAAACTCTTAAGTTTATCCTAGATCAGTAATTTCACTTTTCAAGATTTCATAAGCAGTACATACTAGTTTTAATATATGTAATCTTTATATGACTTATCTAGTGTAGTCAGATTCATGACAACTTAAAACTTTGACGTTTATTTCTATCAAATGAACTGAGGAAAGCGAGAACCGATGAAAACTCGACTCAACATTGGAGGTTCAGATGGATCGAGCCCGAGACCTCTAGAGAGTGAGCTCCACGGCTAAATAGTGATCCATCTCTTTTACTAAATAAAAGTAACAAATACGTTACTTCTATACCCATGCCATCTCCTGGCCTGGCATTTAATTAACTGATGTTCGTGTCGTGCTTAATTTAATGCGGAGGACCACCTTGATTTTAGCAGAAACCAAGGAAACTGATTTTATGGACTGTACTCGATAGAGCTGTATTCATATCACTAGATAAATTTATTGCACACGCTACATTTCTTATGTGAATAATCATGAAGAAGGCAACAATACATTTAATATTTGAGATAAACTAAAACGGTTCTTTCATTGCAACAACAGCTGCACGCAGCCACACAACGAAGCACATCACATTTCTCAACATGTCTGTAACTAAAAAAGGAAGAAGAAGCCTCTTTTCCTGCGCGCTGGCGAGTCACATGATCAGCTGACGGCATAACCGGCGCCAAGTGAAATATTCATGCGCCCGCCGGAACAAATGACGATAATGGCGCAAACAACTGAAAACCGTCTTTTGTTCAGTAATGCGAATTTTGATAGTGTTTTGTCTTTGTTTACAGTTGTGTTATGTCCAGTATTTCATTTGAGGTTATAACATTTTATAAATATCCTGATGGGAGAGATGCACACTCCCGAAACGTTGATATCTAATCTTTTCACCTGGGTGGCTGCCCGAGAAGAAAGTGAGCGAACAGACGGGTTAATAAAGCAATGAAATTCTGTTGTTGAATCTTGTGTTTTTTATGTGGATCGAAGTGTTCATCTCAAGATCCTGCAGCTCGACTCATCTGGAAAACATTGAATTTTGTAAGAAAAGCTGTACACCACAGAAAAGCATGTAATATAAAACTCATTTGTAATACCCAAAACGGGTCCACGGAATTTTATTAATAGGAATTTCGGTGGCAGTACTAGTACACATGCAGTAGCGGCGTTAATGATTTAAGAATGTTGCAACAGAAAGCAGGAAATTCTCCTTAAAATCACCGTTTATTATAGAACTTCCTTCAGAAAGCTTTTAGAGACTATTTTGCGAAATACATTCTAATATAAAATTAAAAGCACGCCAGTTTCTTAAGCATCTTTATTCTCGCCACTTTCTCTTCATCCTGCTCTTTCGGATACCGCTAAGAAGCTTACAGCTAATGCAGTAAGAGCAAATTAAATCATCTTCAGACGAAAGATGAAGGCGATAAAATTAAAGAGATGGGATGTGTTTCCAGGGCTTTTCGTGCTCTTTGAAACGCTTTGTAAATTCGTTAAACTTTTCTTCAGTGGAGTATCTGTATAAAAGGGTGAGAATTTCATTCCTCTGTAAATTTATTTTGGGTAAACCGTTTTAAATGTATAGTAAGAGATCCAGAAGGTACAAAAATACAAATATTTACATTAATTTACCTTTTTAATGGTCCTTATCCACAATTATTTGACTATATTACATGTAACTTAGCACACATAATACCTTTATCCCTGTTAATGATTTATTCGGAATAGCTTCCCAAGGAAAATATAACATTTTTAGCTAGAAGTAT
Organism: Mantis religiosa; assembly: GCA_030765055.1. Taxonomy (NCBI): domain Eukaryota; kingdom Metazoa; phylum Arthropoda; class Insecta; order Mantodea; family Mantidae; genus Mantis; species Mantis religiosa. The sequence continues at coordinate 49,982,325 of CM060956.1, forward strand.
GCTATACAGGTTGTTTCAAAATGACGCCGAAAAATTATAGCCATTCCGTAGTTTGTAACTTAATTAGTCCGAATTTAAGTGTCGCAGTTTTGAAGTTCTGTTATATATAATTTTATGCAGCATTAGATATTACATGATTTTGTGATTAGGCAGTGCAGGAACCACTGGTGTACGAACCTCAAAAGTTGTTATTGGGACGTACCGGTCACGAAAACAAAAGCATTGCTTATTGCTATATATCAGTGACCCTAGCCTATCTTTCAGATAATGGGGCAAAGGGCAGTTACTTGTGAAAAAGTAGACTAACAACTCCGACAGTCGCAAGGTTGCTCTTCAGTATAAAACTACACATTCCGTCCTAACAGGGAGGACTTTGCGCATACTTAGATAGCAAATCCAAGCAATATAGAGCGTTATACGAACGTCGAAATGACGGATATGGTTTTGATGGATAGAAGAGCTGAAGGGAGTTCAACAAACGCACGATTAATTTAGTTTCTTTAAAAATATGAATTGTTAAAATAGTTGCATCAATGATATGTATTTGATTAACTTCAGAACATTCTGCTATGATCTTAATTGTACAATACTTTCAACCACTTACTGTAAATACCAACAGCTTCCTTTTCAGTTACAAGTGCTTTATTTAGTATTATCAAACACGTGAAATAAAATGCTCGTCTGTTTATATAAGCCATTTAGCTTTGGTTAATTTATCTACAATTCTTTGATGTTTTCTGTTCTGTTTATCATTTAATGCTTCCATCCTCAACCTCACTAACATAACTTCCCTCTTAAAGGTATAAGTTGCATATGTCCACCAGCTTATTTGCCATCATGGACTACTATAACGGAATTCTGGAACACGTTAAACACTCATAAGCAATAATTAAGCAGTAGCTTTTCTATTTGTTTCATAAGACAAAGAAATTCTTGCTACTGCGGAGCATGTCGGCATGTTACAAACAGTTACAGCACGCGGCACGACATGTGACCTATACCTGCGAACTCTGAAAGCGTGAGGCACGAGTCGTTGTTCCTGTCACTGCCTAATGCACACTCATTATGGGGCATTTTTATGCGGCTCTATTGGCGGTAAAAACTATCTATATGTGTCACATAGAAGCTGAGCAACTACTTCTATATGTTCTTTCGGTGTCGTTTTGAAACATCCTGTAAATGAGAACATTAAAATATTTGCTTCAGTAAGCAGCTCTGCAATGGAGAGAAGGAATAGGGAACTTTCAAGCATGTCTCTCAGATACCGTACTTCCAAAAATGTAAACTACTTCCAGTAGCGTGAGGTTTTTTCGAAATATTCCAAGTTGTCTAACACACCATTTTCTTAGTTAATTTACACACAGGTAATTAAACTAAACTGTACTTTAAGTTTCTATTTCTTAACAAGTTATGATTTCTAATATTGTCACTATGCTTTGGTGAAGTAAAGGAACTTGATTTATTTTAGGAATTTATTTGAACTTTTAATAGCATAAGGTTTCTTTATAGAATTGAAAGTATTAATTTATGGAAGTAAATGTGTAGAAACCTCATAGCGGAACATTAGACGTAAAACCCGTAGTTTGCATATTTTTGGGGCATTAACCAAGTATGAATACCAAACGTAGCAACTCTAGACGTTGAACCCGGTAGTTGGTAATGGATGATCTGCAGGTCGTTGGACTTAAACCAAGATGGTGGATGGAATGTTCCAGAAGCTTTTCTGCTGACCAAAGAGAAATAGTCCCTAGGTTGAACGTGTGTTGGCCCCCTTCTTATTGGTCTTTGCCGGAAATACTTATAGCGGTGATTATCGAGGCGCGGGGGAGTCTAAAGTGTATCATTGCGGCCGGAGGCTACGCCTGATCTTTACCTCACCACGCACCGACATCTCCTCGAAGGTAAGTCCGACTGGATCTGAATGTACTAATGTAGCTACCAACATCAACCCACCCAAAGTCCCTTTAAGACTTCGGGGTTGACTTGTATTGTAGAAGATCATGATGTTACAGCAAACTGTCATTTCGTAGAAGGTTGTGCTATTTCTATCTATCTGCAACCTGACTATAAATTCCCTTTACCATTTACCTCTATCATCTGACCCCCTATCCTTTCAGCTACGCTCCCAGTTGCAAAGTAGATTTTAAACGCTTACGGTAAACCACCTTAAAGTATACACAACCCTATCCACAACTTAGTCTAAAATCATCCCGGTTCACAATCTATAATGTGACAATATATTGGAATATCACGTGTTGATTGTATTCCTCGGATGCTGACGGCTAAATATGCAATATAAGCATTTATGAAAATATTTATGGGTTACGCTTGAAGTGAACAACTTTAAATGGAATAGCTTTTGAACAGAGGTCATTGCAAATGTATAACACACCCGGCACACGGTTGCAGTACTACACAGGGAGTTCCAAAACGACACTGAACGAACATATAGAAAGAGTTTCTCAGCTTCTATGTAACACATATAGATAGTTTTACCGCCAATACAGTGACATAAAGAATGCTCCAGAATTAGTATGGATCAGGCAATGAGGATCAACGACGCGTGCCTCACGCTGTCGGAGCTTGCAGGTATCAGTCACATGCCGTGCCGCTTGCTGTAGCTGTTTTAAAATATACCGACATACTCCGCAGTAGCTTGCTACTATTAAGAATTTCTTTGGCTTATGAAACCGCAATAAAGAAGCTATTGCTTAATTATTGCTTATGAGTGTTTAACGTGTTCCAAAATTCTGTTATAGCAGTCCATGGTGGCAAATAAGCTAGTGAACATTTGCAACTTATACCTTTTAGAGAGAACTTAATGTTAGTGAGGTTACAGATGGAAGCATTAAATAATAAACACAACAGGAGACAACATCAAAGAATTGTAGATAAATTAACCAAAACTAAATGTTTTATGCAACGAGACGAGTATTTTATTTCACGTGTTTGATAATACTAAAGCATTTGTAACCGAAAAGGAAGCTGCTGATATTTACAGGAAGTGGTTGAAAGCTTTGTACAATTACGATCATAACAATATGCTCTGAAGTTTAATAGTCATTGATGTAACTATTTTTACAATTCATATTTTTAATGAAACTAAATTAATCGTGCGTTCGTTGAACTCCCTTCAGCTCTTCCATTCATCAAAACCATATCCGTCATTTCGGCGTTCGTATAGCGCTCCATATTGCTTGGATTTGCTAAGTACGCGCAAAATCCTCTCTGTTAGGACGGAATGTGTAGTTTTACACTGAAGAGTAACCTTGGAGCTGTCCGAGTTATTAGTCGACATTTTCAGAAGTAACTGCCCTTTGCCCCATTACCTGAAAGGTAGGCTAGGGTTACTCATAAAGAGCAAGGCGTACTGTTTTTGTTTTCGTGGCCGGTGCGTCCCAGTAACTCGGGAGGTTAGCACACCAGTGGTTCCTGTGCAGCCTAATCACAAAATCATGTAATATTTAATGATGCATAAGATCAAACCTAACAGAACTTCGAAGCTACGACACCGAAATTCAGACTAGTTAAGTTCTAAACTACGCAACGGCTATAGCCATTCGGTGTGTTTTGAAACAACCTATATATACCTAATTTGATTACATGTCCCCCCTCCAGGAGGAAGAGAAGGAACCACAGAATTCGGCTCAGCATTCGCCAACCAATTAGGCGACCATAAAAATACCCAATGTCAGAATGGACCACCAACAAGAACTGATCCCGCGAACTCCGGAATGCATGTTTTAGATTCGGTTGACCCATCTTAACCTCCTGTTCTAATTCTGTTTACAGATATAGCACTCTTAGCCCCCGTGCTTTATGTACCCTCCTCTGATAAGCCTCCCCCTATCTTACAGCTCGAATTAGCCTCTCAAAAATGCAGACATTTAGACTAAAATTTAACGAAGGTAAATGTTGACTTCCCATTTCGTTCAGGAAAGAGAAAATTGCCTAATAAGCCATGTAATTTGATGACGTGGTTTTTCAACGTTGTAAACCAAAATTGATGTGCTTTGGTAGCACAAAGCCAAACAAAGTATAATCTCCCCATTTCTTTGTGTTATCAGGAAGCGGACTGTAAAGAAGCTATAAATTATGGAGCTTTAAGGACGGAGGAAAAAATGTCTGCACACAAATAGCAACCGAGAGCGAGTCAAAAAGTAATTTCTATAGTTAACTTTCACTCCTCTATGTTGCAATAAAATACTGTAAAATAATATAACGCTAAGTTGTGCTTTGTTTGTTAGTTCCCGCCCAGGAAATTTATATTTCTGGAGATTTGAATGCATCTATGACCTGTTTGATATACCCCATTTATTTTCCTGTTTTTTTTTTTAATTTTTGTAACATTTTGAGAAAATAAGTTGTACGTATGTCCAAAAGTACTTCCAGCCTTAGCTTTTGCTCTAAAGGGTCCCTAATCACCACTTGACCATGTAAACGTCCGAGAGCATAAGGCCTAATGATTTGCATTGAACTTCAGTGTTTTACTAAACTTTCTTTTTACATGTTTACGCATTAAAATGTCAACAGGATGCAGTTTCTAACAATTTTTTTTAAAATTTTAACCACAAATCTGGATAAAATGTACTTAAGCTGCACTTCTAATTTACATCCTCCAAGGTTGTCATCGGACAATGAATGAAATGGGTGAACTGATGCTCAAATAAACCCGGGTTCTATAGAGCTTAGAGTACCCGGCATTCGTCTTTAAGGATAAGGGGAAAACCCCGGGTAAAAACTTATCCAGGTAACTCAACCTGAGCCCGCCTCGGTAGCGTGGTGGTAGCATGTCTGCCTCACGTTCAAGAGGTCCCGAGTTCGAATCTCAGTTAGGGCGAGTTACCTGAATAAGGTCTTTTGCAGGGTTTTCCCTTATCCTGAAAAACGAAAATCGGGTAACTAAGCTCTATGGACCCCGGGCTCATTTGAGAATCAGTTCACCCATTCCATTCATCGTCCGATATGACAACGTTGGAGGACGTAAATTACAAGAACAAAAAGTATTAACTCTACCTGCCCAAGATTCTAACTAGGGGGTCTCTTTAACGTTAGGTGGACACGCTACTATCTACTGCACCAGGGGCACTGCACTTCCGGAGTACTCCAGAATACGATCAGCTAGTTTTATCACTGGTAAAAATTATACAATTTATATTTAAATGTGTGAAGACACTTATCTACAACTCTAGACAATATTGTGACTGTGGGTTCATGGAATTCAAAGTCCAACTTCCAAACACTAAAAAATTGCTCTATTTCTTTCGAAACACACTTTAGTAAATCTGACCGTAGCAGAAATACGTCACATACACAATACAACTCGCAAGGTCATCGACCACAAAATGTTCACACAGCTGTTCACGCACACGCGTCCAATTACCGACTGAACCACTTGACGAGCTGCGGCTTCCTTATTTATACCTTGCTCACTATCCGAAATGTTCGCAAATGTTCGCTAGGCGAAAGACGAACTCTACAGAAATCCTTCTCCTTCCCTCCTACATTTCGGCGAGCTTTTATCTACGCACGGCACTGCCCATCTCTTTGAGCTCATCCCTCACACCGCCTAGCCTCAACAATGCGTTCGCGACAATATCACACTGTGGAAACCTATGCTTTAACGAAGATTATGTAAAACGAGATAATGGGGAAGAATACCAATAGTGAAATCATACCCGAACGAATGAAGTGTTTTTTAACGTCGACCAACGTTAAGTCATATCGAACGAGAAAGTGGGTGAATTTGTGACCAAATGGGCCCATGGTCCACAGAGCTTAAACTTATCGTAGATTCACCTTTAGGATAAGCGAAAACGGCATAGAAAAACTTATCCAAGTAACTGAGGTTCGAACTCTTGAATGCGAGGCAGACACGTATTACCATTTGCAGCGGCGGCGGCGAGTTAAGTTTCATAACAGTGTAGTGTTTAGTAAGATTGTGGCGATAAAGTAGAAGAAAATGTAGGAGAATTGGGAGAGAATCTTTCAAAGCTTCACATATTACTTCAAACTCAACCATATTAGCACTTTTAAGAGGTGACTAAGACTCCTAACCCATTGATGTTAAACTCGTTAAATTCATGATGTATTATCCTAAAAACTGATGCCTCATTAGTATGGAATCTTTGCACGTTCCATAAATTATTTGTTTCAAGTTATGAACCACCCTGTTAACATCAAAGTAGACTCCGAAAAACAGAACACATTTTTATAATCCTAGACTTTAATACACTCAACATTTCGTTAGAAAACGTATTATACCATAAAATGCCACTCTCTAAAACGCTATTGAAATCAAACCTGGAGAATATAAACTCGGATATATTTGCAGACAAAGAAATCACGAGTTGAACACACAGAGACTGCCATTATTAACAAATGTGCCAAGTTTTGGAACAAAATCTGCCCCGGAAAATGAACTCGAATGTACCAGTCTACCCTAAAATATACAGGAGTTCCAATTTCTTTGTATTTTGATGCAGAATGCATAGTATTAAACTTCACACGCAGTACTTCTTTTAAAAATATGATATGCCCCGACAATGGTAAGTTGATAAACTTGAGGTTTCGTTTTTGTAGGAAGCATAGACAAACTTAAATGGCGAAAACGTTGGAGCAACATTGTAATATCTCCTTAAAGTATAAAGTTAAGATTTAAAACATTACTTCTTTCATATGGAATCCTGCTTAGTGAGAGTTTGCTTTGGTATATGCTATACTGCACCTCAAAACCTATGATCACATTCAGAGAATTAACTGTGCTAGACATAGCTATATAATTAACAATGAAAGTGGATTTCATTTTTTATGAGTAGGTTGTGTTGAAGAGCACTTAAGCTCTGTTGTCCTTTAACTCCGAAAACGTTTTTCGACCATATTTAATAGTCATACCTACTGATGGTAGAATTTTCTTCTTCCCTCCATCAGCGATCTTCTGATGTTCCTTACCAACGTTATAAACTGTTTTTTGGACCAAGATAACTGGAAACTATCTGTGGTGTGAACCGGTAGAGGTTCGGTGGTCTCTCAACGAAGATCTTGAGCTGCTAGGCGTCTATTGATGGAGATGTACCTGTTCTTCTAACTCCGCCAAAAGAATCCTGTTCTGGTTAGGAGTTTTTGAATTAGTAACTTTATTTTTGCTGGTAGTTAAATCGACTTCTTCGTCATTGAAAGTAATAAATTTTCCATCTTTAGCTTGTTTTTGGACGAAACGTAATACACTATTACTTGCCGGAAAAAAAAACTTTTTGAACTTTGATTTTGCTGCAAGTAATAGTGTATTCCGTTTCGTCCAAAAACAAGCTAAAGATGGAAAATTTATTACTTTTAGTGACCATGAAGTCCATTTAACTACCAGCAAAAATCAAGTTATTAATTTAAAAAGATCTAACCAGAACAGGATTCTTTTGTTGGAGTTGGAAGAACACGAACATCAACAGACGTCTAGCAGCTCAAGATCTTCCTTAAAAAGACTACTGATCCTCTACCGGTCCACATCAGATATTTTCCATCGCTCAACAGAAGTCTAATATCTCTAAGCCTTCCTTAACAGACCAACAAACTTCTACCTGTCACACCACAAATAGTTTCCAGTTATCCTTGTCAAAAAATTTCTGAAGTTGGTATGGAATATCAGAAGATCGCTGATGGGCGGAGTCAAAATCATCCTGGGAAGAAGAAAATTCTACCGTCAGTAGGTGCAGTAACAGCCGCTGAGGATGACCATTACATATGGTCGAAAAATGTTTCCGGAGTTCAACAGAACTTAAGTGAGTACTCTTCAATACCACGTACTCATTTCTATGTCTCACTTTTAACATTTGTGGTATTTAGAATAATGAAGGTGGAGTTCATTAGAATTCAACAACCGTGCAGTCATATCTTATGGATCACTTAACAGAGACTGCACACATTAAGTACAGATGTATTATTTTATCTTGACAGAATTCAAGTGCGGTAGGGATGAGTAGCAACTGTGGTGGGGATAGTGCACCTATCGCCACAATGTGTCACATGCGTAAGATTACAAGAGTGCAGTGCGGTGGATAAGGTGTCTAAAAACAAATGTCACTCTCGAAGACAGTATTGCAGCTCTTATAAACTATGTTGTAATTCTTACTATGGTAGTAATCTCCAAGCTTTTGTTGGATCTTAAATAGTACATAGGCGTTTGGAACAAAACCCTGTTCACCTCCAGCAGGCTTGATAACCAACTCGACATTGCTGCAGAGTCCATATCACGTATTTCACTCCAGGCAGATGGTCTAGTATGTGCTGCATTGATATAAGTTTCTTCCATATAAACTATATAAACTTCACTGTGATCTCTGAATATTTCATTAATACTTAAGCCTTTTTGCCCGTATGGTACGATGTTCAATTAAAATTTGTGTGTCATACTTAGTTTTTTTTTTCATATAAATCTTAGCTTCAAAAGAACTCTTCTTAGTGTTCAGACATTGCCTTGGAAGTCAATAGAATTTTGAAGCTTCATAAGCACTTTCTTCAGTTCTTTGTTCTTCTGTACTTTAAAAATTCTTCATAGTTCGTCTAACTACTTCTGAATTAAGACATCCAAATTAGATTTTGTGCATGTTCTTAATGTTTGTTTTCTGAGCATAGAGAAGGACATTGTTGCACTAGCATCAATGGCTCTTCTTTCTTTAACTCACCTAAACTGCTTTCAGACAACTTTTGCTTCAGTTGCCCTTTCCCAGATTTTAGTAGCAGACCCAGACCATTGCTCCTTTTTTATAAATCCTTAGACATTGGTTATTAATTATTGTGTTTTTAAATGTAGCACTTTATTTCCTAATGTGCTGCTAGGAGGCGCCATTTCTAAATGCTCTCTTGGAACCAGGAGACACGCACATTTTGAAACAAGCTGTAGTATTACCGAGTAGCTCTGCACGTGTTCACTCGTTCGCAACTGATACACAACTGACCTGCCTTCCCCTCCAGTTGCAACCCTTCTGAGGTGGACTCCTCCGGATATCACTGCGCATAGCTCTCCATCTGTCAAGATATAAAAATACATCTGTACGTAAGCCGTTTAAGGATTCAATTCACACAAGTGAAATTCAAATATTCAACTACACCAAAATAAAACTGTTCTAATTAAAAAAATGGATGTCAGTTGCAATTCCGCTTTGGTTTTAAAGGCTGGATTATTTACAGCCTAGTGATCATGCAGTGTACATAAGTTAGGACAGCAAATCTTAAACACGTCAGGTCTAACTTCCGAGAGCACCACAGAGTTGTAGGTATGAGAAAGAAACCTTCGAGTATGTTAGTTAACCTACTGACATCGAACCCTAACAGTGTGTATAACGTTTCTGGGAAGAAACACTACATATTGCCTTCTAAGACAGGAACTTCTAAACAACTGACTTCCTGTTCTCAGTTACTTATTACGCAGAACAAGTTTTCGGTTACTGATATTAAGTGAACGTCTTTGATTTCTTGTTGCTCTAAGTTTTCCATACAGCTTCCTCATAAGCTATTGCTACTCGTTCCTTTTATACATCTTGTTAATAGTATGTGCAACTGCTATAGTGCAAGTACAGCATCGGGCCGTCGGTGAGCTGCATTAGGGGGCGCGCTCGCCAGCATAAATCCCAGCGATTTTCAAGCTTTCTCTTATGTGCTAATGACGTACCCTCGCTCTAACTCGCCTCGTTTGTTTTGCATAGAAGGATTTTCCCTTCGCTCACGTAACGAAGTAATAGCCAATCTAATAAATGCATCATAGCTCGACGAAAAGTAACTGGTGGCAGTAACTCTCCTCTTTCATATAAGGTTGGACATTATTGGTGAACACGATAAGGGCCATAAGGTAACCAGAAACTTCGAAGTTTTTGGACGCTACAAACGTTCTGTGAAGATCCCACAATTATACAAGTGAGGACGAAGCGACTCCGTCTTTTAGACTGGCAAGTGTATATGCAAGTTGGTGAGTGCAACTAAAACTGCTGTAGTTCCAGCGAGTTTGTGACGATTGGTGAAGTGTTACACCACAGGAGTATTGGAGACGTCTGGTATTCGACAATGAGGCAATGATCAGCGTGTTGTATGATCCAATGCATCAACGGAAGGAAAGTCAAGTGAATGTCGCGAAACGAAGTGAAATTATAGTGAACAGTGATTTGGATCATATTAAAGCTAAATGAACTGTCATCTCATTACTTGGTTCCACTTCAGTCAAAACTGAGTGAAGTGAAGAACTTGGAAGAACTGGACCATGTCATTTCACATTTATTTAATTTGTAGATATCGGAAGGATGCAATAAGGCTAACGAAACCACCACATTTTTAAAGCGCTTCGCCACGTGTTGATAATATAATTCCACATTCTTTCCAAGGCCACGACAAAAATAAAGATTAAGAGATCATCCAATTCTATATGAATATTACGAACCATTCCCTTGAAATCCTATTTATATCTAGTTTGTTAATATAAATTAACCTTATCAATACTAAAGCCTTATCAATACTACTTTCATTATACACTTCATTATAAATACATACCGTTACATACAACAGAACCAATGGTATGGTATCGCTAATTTGGGATTTTCATGTGTTTGGAAAAAATAAATACCACTACCACTACTCCATATCGAGAGAGCACAAACGCATTGAAAAAAAGTTAGCAAATTAGCATGGGACCAGCTATGTAAGGGATATAAAATAGTAACTGGTAAAATAGGTGCTAGATGACCAATACAAATTACAGATGAACAACTATAGATTGTAAAAACGCCGTTCCCAGAGCACCGATTAATGATATGGCCTGGTATACAAGTTAACAGAGAGGAAAAACCTGAGTGTCAAAAGAAGGAATAGTTACAGGTGCGCAACGATTCAAACCAGGAAAAGCAGCAGGGCGTGAAGGTATCCCTCCAGAAGTAATAAAAGCATAGTAGATAAAAATCTGAGATATTTGTAAAAGTTTTAAACCGTCTCATGGCTGAGGAAGCTTTCCCAAGGGAGTGGAAAACAGCTAAACTGATATTACTCGAAAAACCAAAAAAGGTGGATGGTAGTATTTCATATAGATCCCTTTGTCTGATAAATGTGATAAGAAAGCTCTTTGAGCAGATTATTAACAACAGATTTATGGATGAGATCGAAAAGAGTGGGGGATTGCGCAAACGCAATTTGGTTTCAGAAAAGAATTTTCAAAATTAGATGCTTTGAGGACCATGAAGCAAACATGATTGGTGAACGATGACAAATATGATTGGCGAGCAATGAGGTTTCTCTCAGGGTATGCGTGAATGGGTGTGAGAAGGGGATTTTCACAACACTGGAATACCCGTCTCCAAATTATTTATTCACTGCTTCTTTTCAAACATCGAAGTGGAAGTTGCCGACCGAGGGTTACCAATCTCGGTTTAGAATTATTGAATGCTAATCGTTTATTACTCGATAAATTTTTATGACCCGACAAATATTCCAGACAGAGCAAGTTGATCGCTCTAATAGGCTTCACATCTCAGACTCCTCTCCGCTTCAAGCCGAAGAGTTTATAATGGCTTCCTAGCCGCGAACTAGCCATATCGGCCTTACGCCGAAGACTGCTCTCTAATCACAGCTGCACGCGTGTGTATCTCTAACTTTTTCTCTCAACTCTTTTTTAAACAAAGTCCCTTTGTGGCTATTTTGGTCGCCATTGTACACGATCAAAAGAATTCCCTATTCATACTCGTCAAGTGACAATTCCTTTAGAAATCTTCTAAGGACACGGTTTCTTACACGGCTTTGTTAGACACTTACCCCAACTGAACTGGCCTTGCCCTGGTCTTGACAAAGAACCAACATTCCTTTGACATCTATCATGACTGCTTCTGGCAAACCATAATTTCGGTATCAACCATAAATGTAACGATGAAGTCTGAAACAGCATATGAATAAACAATTTGCTGCCTATGGTCGTTTTAGACGTGCAAAATGCTTTCAATTCTGCACCATGGAAGGACATTATAAGGGAACTAAAAAGGAGGGCAGTCAGACCGCACTTAAAAGTTTATATATAGTTACCTGGAAGACAAATATTGATTAGAGAAAGTATAAGGTGCCATATGAGTTGTGGTATCCCGCAGGGATCGGTCTTGGGCCCTACCCTATGGAATATTTATTATGATGGAGTTCTTAAGCTAGAAATGCCATTAGAAGTTAAAAGCATTGAATATGCAGACGATCTAGCATTAATTGTATTTGGTAAGACAAACATGAACTGGAGGAAAAAATAACATGGTCCATGAACAAAATCAATATTTGGATGATACAAAACGGTATGTCATTAGCTTCTGAAAAATCGGAGAGGGCACAAGAACTAAGGAAGTAAACTAACTTTTGCGGTCAAATAATAAAATCTATAAAGCAGGTGAATTATTTGTGTATTATCATTGTACACAATTTGAACATGTATGCACACATTAGATATGGGACAGGAAAAGGGAAGAAGGCAGCTGCGGCTCTTTTGACGACTTATGCCGAATATAGGCGGACCAAAACCAGGAAAAAGAAACGCGTTGGCAAGTATGGCTAGCTCTATAATTTTATACTGTGTGGCGTTTTGGTACACCTGGTTGGAGAAACCAACGCGTAAAAGAATTATAGGAAGAGCACAGCGAAAGATTATAAGGATAGTCAGGGTATATAGAACGGTTTCAACTAGAGGACTTCTGGTAATAGCAGGTAGTATACCTATTCACTATGTTGCCACTGAGTGTATACATAAGAAAGGGAATACTAGTATGACTGAAAAGAAACGAATTAGGGAAAGCACCCTAGAAAAATGGCAAAACGAATGTAAGGCAGAAGTAACTGTTGCTCAATGGACTAAAAAGTTCATCCAAAATATTGAACCATGGATTAATAGGAAACATTGTGAAGTTGATATTTATTTGACCCAATTTTGGTCAGGGCACGGAAATTTTTAAGTACATTTGTTAGATAATATACAACATTAGATTTTAATACAAAATATGATAGTAAATATTTTAAATCTAAAAAGGGGAGGAAGCATATTAACAAATACAGGTAGCAGCATCATGAAATAATACCGAGAGGTCTTTCCATAGTGCTGTGAGGTATATTGGCAGGGTTTTAGTGGAGGGCCCACACTTGATAGTGAGACTGGCCTGCTTAGACATTTCCCCCTCAAGTAAAAGAATTACGACTAACAATACTGATAATTATCATAATTATAATAAATTTATTACTATTAGTCTTATTAATAATTAATAGAATAATCCGTTGTCGGAATATTTTGTATTCACATTTATACTTTTAATCATTTTCTGGTTTTAATCCTAAACAAATCGTAGATAATATTGTATATTATATCATAAATTTAAACCTCTAAGTTGAATAATCACTTAAGAATCAACAATGTATAAAGTTGCAGAACCTTTCATTAAAAATGACACGTCTGTGGAAAACGTGCCAGCCAGTCCCACACATCTGAGGGAGTTATCTTAATATATAAAATGTCAACTATTCATAAAATTATAAATAATGCCTCACTTTAAAGATTTTGTTGGTAATTAGAATGAGTTCGTGTCAAGTTCTAATAATTGTTGCTAAAAACTCATTTCTTCAAAGCTAGCTGAGATTTACGTCAATAATTTAGCCAGAAATTTCATTCTTCACCTTTGATTTTATTATGAGAAGTATTTTAATTGGTTCTTATTGTACCAAGAGAACCCTAAAATTTGCAGTGACCTAGTTTCTCTAGGAATAAGCAAGGCATTAAAGTTACATTCTATATTCAGTGTACCTCTTTGTATTCAGTTCATTATTATATTAATTTCGGCAATTGAGATTTTTGTTCAGCGTCTGCTGGTACTACGAAATACCTTAACCATTATTGGATTTACTGCTGTGTCAAGAATATTCCGGGAATAGGTCAATGAAACATCCATTGTTTATCCAATTTTATTTTATCACCGTCGAAGTAGGTCCGTTTAGAAATTATAAATTTATGCTAACGAATAATCCAATTATAAAAACACTTTTTTAAGGCATCTTTTGGAATCTCTGTCAATTTTCGGTGCAAATTCTCCTAAATGTCTTCCATCGACTGAAGTGGTAACTTAAGTTTTGGAAAGACAGAAGTCGGACAGAGCCAGACCGGATGAATGCACTGAATACGGAGAGATTTGTCGAGGTTTGGCCAGCAATTCGTTCACAATGATAAGTCTTGCTAGATGGGGCGTTAGAATCCATGAGTTGTCTTTCCAAAAATCTGGTCCTTTTAGCCGTATTTGTTCCCTCAAACGCCACATAACGCTCAGATAGTGCTTTTTTATCGGTAATCTCTCTCAAACCTAAATGACGATGCTCAGATCTTTCCTTCACTATAACGATGTTCAGTTGTTGATGGCCGACCAGAGAGGTAATCTCTCACCATATCTGGACCACTTTTGAATTCACTGTACCACTTGTACGCACGTGTTTTTGATAAAGTCGATTCACTGTAAGGCTTATAAAATGTTGACCGATTTGGCACATGAAATACTATTTGCAATGAAAAACTGGAGTTACATTCTTTGTTCAATAGTTTAATTCATTGTAAAATCGCTACACTTTTGATATGTAATAACAAAATGGCGCCCTCTAAACAAACTAGACGATATAAGCTCCGCTTGGATATAGAGGAACCATGTATCAACTTAGCGACAGTAATAATTTTTGAATCTCCTCTTATACGAGATATTTTATATGATTAACTCCGGTACCTTCTTGACAGAATGGGAAAATTGATGAACCGTGGATTATTCCGTCCATGACGTTCTCTAATCTCATAAGCGTATGTACTTAATATATACTACGACGTCCTCCCTCGCTGTTCTATTATTCTGCTTGTAGGACATTCTACTCCACACCAGAGGGCAGAGCTACTACGCAGAGGTCTTTTCTTATTTTATACCAAATGGGGCAGCTACGCAAGGACACCTGGGGGCAACAATGACGGAAACATTACGTGCTCCCCCAGCAAAGATTCGCGGTTTGAGAAAGGTCAATAAGAAACGAGAGGTTCTTCGGGGTCGAGAGTTAGGACAGTAGAGAGAGGTGCAAGAGAGGCGAGGAGAAACAACCACTTCGATTTTTCAGTCCAATTAAAATTTTACGCTGAATTCTTTCGGCTGTAAGTATGTAAAACTTGGAACTTTATCGGGGTCAGATAAGTGACAATGGGAGTCAGTCTAGATAGATTACAGTTCCAAATTGGAGAAACGAGAAGAGAAATATTGTAATGTAAACAGTGTCAAAGAATTACTACACCAGCGGTACTGAATAATGTACATAGTTATTTTTGTATATTTTCACAATATAAGGCAAGGTTATTGTTGCTTCTTATCTTAACATACAGTTTCTTCCTTAAAGCCAGTAAATCAATTTGAAAAGTTAAATGGGCCGATACAGAGTGTGTAGTGTGTACTTCACAAGCTAATGGTGGAAATACTGCCCTATATGGTCACAGATCGCCACCTAAAGGGTTTCAATTACGTGTTTCCTTACAGGGATAATGTCTACAGCGACATGCATTAGGCTTAAGCGATATTCATCTCTCAAGAGATGGTTGCTATGTGATGACCTTGAAATTCCATTCTGTTTGCGTAACAGACAAAAGTGTTATTATTGCCATCTTTTTCCGAAATTCACAAGGAGTAGATAGTTAAAGTGCCAACAAATACGAAACGTAAAAGTGCCATTATCCGTGTTTTTCTTTGGATTGGAGGTAAAGATATACTGTCAACATTTCTGATATTCCGCTCTAAACATACGCTAATGAAGTGCATTGTGTTTCAGATGGGAAGAGTTCTGGAGTCCAGCTAATCAGATGCCGTATCACACTCAGCGTTGCCAGCTTGTTACCCCACTGCCTTTATATTTCCCTGTCTCTCGCACACTTATACAACATGCACATCTCCTTGCTGCAGACGTAATGGTAAGCAAATTATACTTTACAAACCTTTACAATAATGCAGTTGCCAAAATCAAAATTGGATAAAGCATTTTCGCAAATTATGTGTATTTTAAAATACTATAACTATAATTATAGTTTATGAATTACCTGTTTTTCTAATCCAATGGAACTGCCAGTGGCTCATCCATATCGGTGTCAATGTCACTTTCGTTATGAGACAATTCGTCATTGTCACTGTCCTCATCGTCTGAGTCTTGCAAATTTATGAATATAGGCTCCGAAATCTCGTCACGTGCTATTTATTTGTTAAAATAATATTCTTTGAAGGTTTTCTGCATGCCTCACGCAGTTTTTCCAGTCCTGTTGTGTTACCTTGTCAATTTCTTCGTGAACAAGTCGTTTAACGACCATCAGTTTAAAAGTATTATTTCTGGCAGTGGTAAGGTGGGAGGCGTATTACCTCGTGTCCCGCTTCAATTGCAAGTTGATCCAGCTGATACGCTTTTTCCGTGTTTTTAAACGGAAGTACTCTTCGCAATAACTCATTTTTAGTTTGTTTTTCCCAAAAAATTTTTGAATAACGTGTACACATTAAAAATACTTCGAGCCTGACTTCGCAACACCTGCCTTTTTGACTCGCCACTAACTTCACCGCAAGAAGCCATTGCACTATATAACTCTTATTCTGCTGTTGTGTAAAGAACTGAATGATATTGATCTGAACTCTCCAAAGTAAATAAACACTTCTTATCCAGCATTCATTCATAAACATAAGCATAAAGTATTCCACAGGCTAACAGAAAATGAAGTGTTTGCTCTTTCTCGAATTTAAAACCTTGATTTATTCACAGTATTTTATCACGCCATGTGAGAAGTTTAAAATTTCAGTTCTGAGTCATTAAAAGTATATGTACGTACCTACACACCAACCACTTTGAACTCTTTGGAGTAAATAGAGATTACGAACCATTCATAAACAAATGTATTATGTTAGCAGCACATTCTGCCAGGGAAGCAGGAAATTTATTGCTTCCTCTCGCTCGAATTGGCTTATTCAAAGTAATTCTTTTATCACGTCATGTCAAACATTTACGTTTCAGTTCTCAGTAATTACAAATATACGTACACACATACATGCCAACCAATAATGATATTCATACAGTGTTTACGTCGCGATTTGTTGTTATAATACAGGTAATAGTGGTTTATTTATTTATTTTAGAAAATCTATTTGAGCTAAAATTATGAGGTTTTCATCGTTATGTTAGATACATTACTCTCTACCTTTTACATGGATCAGTTTCGGCAAAATCTAAATTTTCTTCTTAGGGCAATGGTGTTTCATACAGAAAGGTTAGGTTGGCGCTCGTCACAGACCACTTAGCGGGAATGCAGTACAACACCGCAGGACTCCGATTGGTTGCTCACCTAGTAGCTCTCAAGGACAAACACCTTACCATTTGAAACAATAGTATCCGCTGTTATTCAGGGTGTTAACAAATGTGATTTCTGACCAGTGTTCTGACAACGTGAATATATTCAAGCAAATTCAGAGTGATTGGCTTGAGTAGCTATGACTTTTCAATGCATAGCGAGAGGTATGAAAATTTAGCAGGCATTTGTCTAGTTTATCTTCAGTGTCAGGTATTCTGTACCACGCGTCCATCTGTCCACTCTGTCATAGATATTTTGATGTCCTGACTGACTGTCTAGTTTACTTTAGTGCCAAAACATCTGTACATGGAAATGAACGCGTCCCTACGGAGCTGTGCCAAACTTGTTCCCAGGTTCTTTTTTTAAATTGTCGATAAACTTTATTATATCTAAATACAGTATGGTACTTACAGTTGTGAGCAAGAGTAATGTTACATCAGTTGAAGCGTGTATTAGGATGCTGTTCAGTAACAGTCCTACATCAGTTACATTCAAATAGTCACACAAAAAGACACTATCATACATACAAAACACATGAAATTAAATGAGCAGGTCGTTGTGTCGTTTTCTATTTAGCCTTCAGTTTTGTGGTTGTGGAGGAGGGTGTAGGAAAATGTCTTGTAACAGTGGATTTGGATGATTGTAATTTGTTCTAATGACATCTAGCACTTCTGGTATGTTAAGGTCCCTGTGAAGTGTGGTGATGCTAATGAGGCACCTGTGATCAATCTTAGGTATCTGTTCCGGATTACCTGGATTCTTTTTACTTGTGACGCTGCAGCAGAACCCCATAGGGAGCAACCATATTGCTAAATAGGTTTCATCAGTGAGTTGTATAGAATGCATTTATATGGCATTGCAAGAGGTGATTTTTTGTCCACATCGGTAGCGTAGAAGGTACATGTCTGCCTCACGTTCAACAAATCCCGAGTTCGAATCTCGGTCAGGGTGAGTTACCTGGATAAGGTTTTTCCCGGGGTTTTCCCTTATTATTAAAGACGAATGTCGAATAACTCTAAGCTCCATGGACCCCGGACGCATTGAGCATCATTTCACCCATTTCATTCATCGTCCGATATGACTAAATGTTGGGAGTACGTAAATTACAAAAAGGTGATTTTGACCATTGTGTTTGATTTGTTGCATTCGGTGTCTTAGTTCTAAGAGAAGATATGTAATGTGGATGTTCCAAGTTAGTTTTACTGTCCAATATGAGGCCGATCTAAGGAACTGACTGAGCAGTGGTTATAGTGACTGCTCCAAGAACTATGGGATATGTTACCTGCTTTTTATATGTAAAATGTACTATTTGCGATTTCTGTGGATTGGATTCATCACCACTCTCCAGTTAGAACACCATTTTGTGATTTCAGTGCAGAAGTTACTTAGTTTCTCAGCTGCTGATTCACAACAGCCTTTACTTAGGAGTGCAACATCAGCAAAATGTGCAATGGTTAGTAGACCGTGTTGAGGAAAGTCTGACATATACACTGTATAAAGAAGTGGATCTAGAATACTTCCTTGTGGAACACCAGAGACGGTCGATTGTGATCTGGATTGTGCACTTTTGATATTTTAATGAAAAAGATCGGTTATGCAGATAGGATGCTATTATTCTGAAGTATGTGTCGGAGACATGATTCCTGATCTTCAGTAGTAACCCATTATACCACACTTTAAGGCTTTCTCTGTGTCAAGGAACAGACCTAAGCACACTTCCTTTACTTCATGCGTGTCCATAATTGTGTCAGCAATTCGGTGAAGTTGCTGTGGACAGGATTGCAATGAATTAAATCCAAATTGAGTGGGTGGTATGATTTCCTCAAGCTTTACAACAATACGAGGCAACAATGGCCCTTCAAATACTTCAGATAATAGAGATAACGTCCTCCGACAATGTCGAACGCGGTTGAGAGGAGCTTCAGATAGGTAATGGATAGAGGGAATAGTGAAGAAGTCACAATATCTACTAATGGGCTCTACAGGGATCTTCTGAAAGCTCAAACCGCTAAGCCTACTGGACCAAAGATGGAAAGAAACGAACTATTTCCCATGGAGCAGACACCCCCAATTATCATGGAATATTTAACAGGGATACATGCAGCAGAGTCCTGCGCCGTGGCGTAGCGGGCTAAGGCAGCATGCCTTGGTCCCTGGCCACGGAGAGCGGCCCGGGTTCGATCCCACCCATGTGGTGGGGATTTTAAGTCCCGGGTATAGGACCGGTGCCTACTTAGCATCGTGAGGAAAGTGAGGAGCTTACGCTAGGTAAGCGGCCCTGGCCACGAAAACCAACGTTCCGGCTGAGGGATGCCGAGATGCTGACCACATTTCCTCCCCGTATCAGTTGGATGATCGTCCACCTCTGCCATGCGTAAGTGGGCGTGAGGCCGTCAGTCGGGTTGGTAGGCCTTGGCCCTCTAAGGGCTGTCACGCCATGGGTTTTACATGCAGCAGAAGCAGCTGACAAAGCAGACAGTAGCAAGCAACAAGACAATGTTAGCTAAATTTGGAAAACCACGCAGAGATATTCAACCGACTGAGATGCCAGGTGATATAGTTACAAACCCATTAAAATATTGATGAAAAATGTTGTTCGAAACAACCGAGAGCAACATATTCCCAAATAGCAATGAGAACAAAGAAGCCGGAATCCGAAGAGCGATTCGATCCAGTGCTAAAGAAGATTACACAAGTCGTAGTGATTAAGTCAACGAAAGGCAATGCTGCCTCAAAGAGCCACCTTGCATTAAGGAGTTAAACATGCCTCCGACAGTCTTCCAAAATCCGAAAATTCTACATAGCCTATTTGTGCCGTATAGTGAAGTAGACCCTTGATTTAGATATCAATAGGTTAGATTCCAACTTGATGGCACGTCAAGTTTGTCTACCCTCCAAAAAGAACCTGAGTATTGGTTTAAATTATATAACGCAACACTTTCTTCCATGAGAGTTGCTGGAACGTTTAAGCAACCGCACACATCAGTGTAATGTATGAATGCACTTAGAACATGTAGACATTAAGAAACAGTGGAGATGTCTAAATATGTAACTGAACAATATCAAATAAACAAACACCAGAGACGTTTCAGAAAAGCGAAGATCGATCTTGCTCTTGCTGAAGTGTTACACCAATGGTCATATATACATATACCTTGTAATTAATTGTAATCAAGTGTGCGGAGTACAGTAACTATTTAGGACCTCCTGTAGGGGAGGGGATCCGTCCCCTTCAGCTGCTGTGGTGCGAGCGCTACGGACGCCTAGCACTCGTGGTACCTCTGACGTTACTAGAAGAACCTCTGATCGAACTGCCGAACACCTCCCCTCGGGGATTTGTTCGAATTGGGTTGGACTCAAGGGGGCAGTGTGTTCCCGACACCCACGGAAAATTAGGTACCTCCGGCCAGGCTACGGCCGCCCTGAAGAGGTAGAGGGTTGTCTTATAAGACCTGGGTACTAGACTCCAGGGCTAGTAGAAGATGTGCTAGATCACCAGGCGCCCCACCGAGGTTTTCGGTAGTCTTTCCTGCGAAGTTGACGCGTGTACGTGGCGTATCCACTTCCTTTCCGTCTTCACGTTGTCGAGGGTGTTTTTTAAAAAAAAAAAGAAATCAGATATTGCCCTATGGAAAGAGCCCCGGCGTTATCCATCGCTCCAGGGTAGGAGGAGGCCATGCTATAGTAAAACTCAGTGTGTTCTTATTCAAGTATATATATTAGTTAACTTTAAATAAGCTTTGAAACTAAATTAGCTGTATAATAGCTTCCCCTATATAAAACATGACAGATTTTCCTCCTCAATCAAAATTTCACGTGTCTTTAGTGGCATTCAGAGAATAACCTACATTAATAGCAGCTTCAAAATGTATTATAGTTTTCAGGAAGTGCCGGGAGATTAAGGCAGTGCCAAAATCTATGTTTCTGGGAACCCCTGGATGATAGGTATGTTGAGGACACCAAGGGAGTTCGCGGATCCAGGGCTGACGACTTAGAATCTGCCATAGGTGGGGCCCCTAATTTCTTGTAAATTGTAACGTGGGCTATCCCTTGTCCGCATCTAATTCTCCTACAAACAAGGGAAACCCGTAAAAACTCAAAGGTCATATTGTTTGACTGAAGGGGCCCTTTATGGCTGCCACGAAGCCATCTCGCTCGACAAACTCTAAATACTACTCACGTTTCTATACAAAACAACTGCGGCAGATTATTTATTCTAGCTCTACCGTGATTATGAGAGATCCTTCTTCATGTGACAAAACAGAAAAAAGTAAAGATATCCATGACCAAATAAACATTACCGCAATTCGCCTATTAGCGAGCAAGATTAAATGAGGGCAGTATTTAACACTATGGTATGCTTAATGCGTTTCTTTTTGAGACAATTTTAATAACAATCAGGCATTGTTAATTTAGAAATGCGAAACAACTGACTAACCGCGGAGGCGAACAAGTTGGTGCAAGTTTAGAGCAACGCTTAGTAACTAGAATACGTTCCTAATATCAACTTTAAAATCCCAATTTCCTTTCGTCATTTTGATTCTTGCTATAATTGTGATAAAATATCACACTGGTTCATATTTCAAAACCTAACAGAAGAAGTGTAAGGCTCACTTTTTCTCACTTTTAGGGTGTGAGTGGACCAGCCCCTCTCCATATATTGCACACAAGTTTCAGAATAATAACGGAATACTGCGGCTGCTGGCGAGGGAGATCTGTGACATTCCCACTTATTACATTTCCCAAGTGCTTGAAACACACATTAATTCCTTTTAATTGTGTGAGTTATGATACATTTGTAATGCCTGGCACATATGCAACCCATTAATCACAAAACTCTTGTTCACTAGAACTCTATGCTATAACTAAAGAGGCTAGCATGAAAGGGAAATCTTCATTCAACCACTGTTAGGTATATGTAGCAACTTCCAAAAGAAAGTCGTGATGACGCTTGCGTTTTAGAATAATTTCCGTTCATATATGCATATTCTTTAGGCATTGATCTGAAACTAATGGAGCATTAATTTTAAAATATGATAAGTTGAACAGATGCATTAAGTTTCATCGCCAAGACATATCTCGCAGAATTATCAGCTTCCTCAATTTTTATCTTCAATGTCCTCTCCTGGTCACATAAAAAGTTGTCTTGGCTGGCCCTGTAGCTCAGTCGGTAGAGCACCTGCCTACCGTACTAGGGGTCCCGGGTTCGATTCCCGGCGGTGGGGGTGGGGATTTTTCTCCGACCAATATAATTCCCCATCTTCCCCAGAGTCTGGAAGTGTAAATGAGAGTGTGAATGTGTGCGTGAGGTAATGATTAAAAACCAAAGATAACGAGTTAACACCTTCAGTAAGTTCCAAAGGAGAACGGCCGCCGATATGACCATAGCAGTTAAAGGCGGGGTATAAATGGAACAAGGAAAAAAAATTTAATGAGTATTTGCTTTACATTTTTTAAAATCTCCATATCAAAATTGGTAATTATTTTGTAATTTCGTCGAAAATTACAAGTTGCAACACTTAACAATGCCGAAGTCCACATTAAATAATTATTAAATATTTTTCTTAATTCTTTGTTCAAGCTTTCATACGAGTACAACATATTTCTTTAAGAAACTTTTGACAGACTGACGTCATGGCAGAAAGTCGTGTTACTGCTTCTAGTGCTGCAGCGGTAGATTAGCTAACGGGCAGATAACTATCACATCGTCTCCTAATTGAATCTTTTGTACTACATCCCTGGGAAAACGGCAGGTTTGTTTATCGTCGAGTTCTGGGAATACAACAGGAGGAAGACTGTCCTTTACTCGACGTGATCGTGCCTTCTGTATAAACGGTAATCTATATGTACGTTATGGTTAAGTAAAACAATCAAATGTATCTAACATGCTGTAAACATTTTACAAAGAAATTACTGAAGAAAACTTAAGTTTCAAAACGTTAACATTCCTAGCAGCGCAGCATATAAAGTACCTTCTGATGGTTATTTCATGTCTTTTAATTTCTAAGAATTTATTTTGAATTGCTAGAAAAAGCAATTTGTACAAAATAGAAAATGTGAAATTGGGTAGGCCATGGAATGATACATGTTACATAATATTGTCATTGGTAATTACTTAATGTGGTGGCGTGGACCAATAAAAGAAGCAATTTAGTTGTTACGCAGAGAACCCAAAATAATCAGAGCTTGGAATCTTTCTACAGATGAGTGTCTTGTGATGTTCATCGATGCAACAACTATTATTTGTGAAACGACAGCATCTAAATTCTTTAAAATTGTAGCAGAGTTTAAAAATTGCTTTGTGAAATAAAACTCGCAATATTTAAAAGAGAAGAATTTTTTGTTCTCCGTCAGTTGCAGTAACAAATTCCTATGCTCCGAGACCACGACCAGAGGTAAGACTGATTGCTCCAGAGCCGCCGTGGAAACAAGAATTCTACTAGACGTCACCAAAGGTGAGGAACTAATAAATATATTCCACCATTCCCATTTAAAACAAAAACTGATCGCCAAACGCGGGGCTTCTAGAACGTCGTCTCCAGTCGAACATCGCACTTTGCAACTCACAATAAATCGCATTGCCACCTATTATCACTTAAGATCTGCTCTTCTCCAAGACGATTTTAAAACATAAGCTATCCTAATCTTAACCGTTCACTTCTGCTCCTTCTACATTCTAATTTTGTTGTGATCTATCCCATTCTTCTGCCTACAAGGAACTAAGCTTAAACACCTCTATAATTATATGCGTTTTGCAAAGATTTTAAACAGCATTCAAATCCCTGGCATGCATAATTTTAGAAGTTCTCGGACCATTTCGAATATTTTAACTATTTGTATTTCTGGAACTGCAATTTGGGCTATCATTATTCGTCCTAAGCCTTGTGATTACATTTTAACGTCAGGAACAGTACACCTAAATATGTTTTTCTTTAAACAACCTGTAGCACAATAGACTTAAACAATAAGCGTGCAAAAGCCTTTCCATGAACTTTATATACATGAATTCTAGCCGTCTTTCTTAATGGTATCAAACATTCAAAATCGAATTCCTCGTTTCCTTCAATGAAACCATATTTCCACCCGGTAGAAAAGCCAAGCATCTCAGACGAATTTGTATTTGTGTTGTCCGTAAATGAAATCTTATTCTTTTCAAGAGTATGAAACTCTTTTCTGCTTCTGCACGAGTAGAAAGGTGTGTGAAATTAAATGTATGAGTGTGAAACCTATAAACTATATGCACTGAATTTAATATAATTCGTATGAGTTTGAAGGTCTATTTAAATATGAACTCAAATTGCTTAATTCACTTCAAGAGTTTAAGACAGAATCTTATGTTGTTGTTTTTTAATTTACGTCCTCCAACATTAAGTCATATCGAACGAGGAATGAAATGGGTGAAATGATACTCAAATGAGTCCGGGGTCCGTGGATCTTAGAGTTACCCGCCATTCGTCTATCAGAATAAGGGAAAACCCCGGAAATACCTTATCCAGGTAACTCGCCCTGGCCGAGATTCAAACACGGGACCTCTTAAAACGTGAGGTAGACACGCTACCATCTACTCTACCGAGGCGGGCCAGAATCTTATGTTTATTTTGATGAATTGCATGCACACAGAGGTAAATGTATCATTAATTTAGAGGTAATGTGTCAAAACTTTAAAATCTTTAATTATACAGAAAACCCTTAACTTCACGACAGTTTCTTCCTAGTCTGCCTTCGTCCTCTTGATTACTTTACAACAATATTTCTTTAAATCCCGTGTTTCCAATATTCTGCAGTGCGATTCGTGTAGCTTTTAATTACAGATCGTGGTCTTGTTATATAGAACTTCGAAAATATCCGAAACTGCAAAAATATGCTGAAAGTTGGCTTGGGTTCTTGAGAGAAATCGCACAAAGCCTGAAGTTATGCTGACTTAAGTAAACCAGTATCCATTTATTTCCAATGATGTAGAAATCCAAGGTGAATTATATAATAATCCAAGCTTACAAGCCTGGATGTTTAAGGAAATTACCTGACATTAATGTTAAATAGCTGGAAAGGATTTATACTGCCATAGTATAAAATAATATGTTGCATGGGGCGGAGATATGGGGAGTGGATGAAGCTTGGGAAGAGGTGAACGTTATTAACAGATGTTTCTGTGAATATATTTTGGGCTTACCGGTAGCTTCACCTAATGGGGCAGCACAATTAGAGTTCGGAAGACATTCAACAAGGGTTAAAATTGTCTCAAGGGTATTGAAATATCTATACAGAGTTGCCAATTTGGAGGACAACAATACTATAGAGGAATGTTTTCTTTTGCACATGAGAAGCAAATGGGGAGAGTATTGGGCGCAAAAAGTAAGGGAACTGTTCGAACAGATAGGTATGCGATATATTTGGAGAAACGAGGAGTATTATTATAGGGGCTTTTGGAAAGAGGTAGAATTAATGCTGGAAGATTTAGATTGACAAGTTATATTTGCCAGTGTAAGGGAGAAAAGATCATTGAGGACATATAGGGAAATAAAGACAGTGTGGGGGAGGGATAAGTACATAGATGTGTGTAATAAGTCAGGGCGAGAAGGATTTGCCTGGGCAAGGACAGGAGTTAGAAATTTTAAAAGTATTAGATATGATATGGATATAGGGAAATGCCCAATGTATGGAGAAGAGGATACAGATTGGCATAGTATACTTTATTGCAAACAAACAAAGATAGGAGAGAACAAATTTGGCAACAAGATTGGGACAGCTTTAGGGAGGGGGGGGGGGTATTAATAATAAAGAAAATGTTATTGGTAAAAGTAGAAAAGAATGTAAGAAATATAGGTGAATATCTGGGGAAAGTATGAGAGAAATGGTTAAGATTGATGAATAATAACTAAAAACTAAGGTCTGGAAAACTAGAAGGAGGGATACAAGAGAGAGGAGGGTCATCAATACACGGAAAACCAGGGGTTATGTGTATTGAGACCGAGACTCGAGACAAGCAGGTAGGAAGAGTATTTAGACGTGAATAAGTCATTTTGTTATTTTGTGAAAGAAATGTTACAAATGTCAGTGTATCAATGAAATTTTATGTAGAAGAAAGATGAGAAATAAATACAATACAATACAAGCCTGGAAGCAAAATTCTGTCGTGAAGGTGCAACACAGTGAATGAAGTAGTAGCCGGATGGTGGTTTTAATTAAAGTTTAAGTCCAAAAACATGTCCAGTCATTCCCGCAGCACCATCGAAAGTTTAGAAACATGTTTTTTTTTCATGTTCAAATAAACCAATGTTCGGTTAGAACATAAATGTAGTAATATTTTTCCCCGTCTGTGCTGAATTCCAAACCAGTCGTGTCCGTACGGCACATTTCGGAGACGCTCGTGCGTGTATAGCGAAGTAGGATTTCAAAGCCTTGGTGTGCTTAATCCTGCATTTCTACACCTGACCCTCTTTGCCCGTTGCTTCTGTTAAATGATAGATAACCAGGCACATTCTATCCTACGTGCTAATTCTTCATGAGGGAAACCGCACAATGATCTCTGCTTATTAATTTGTAGTTCACTATGCTGACAGCTGGGTCAGCGAGGTTGGAGTCCTAGCGTTGGTTCAGAGCCACTAGTCGACTGGTTATAACCAGAGGATCACCTAAACGGTTGAGTCATTATTGACGTCAGCACCTCGAAACTTACGAAAATGTAGTTGTGGAATTTCAGAAAAAGAAGCTCGTATGATACACATCATACTAAAACAGAAGTATAAAAACAAGCACAATTAAACGGCCCCAAACACTATAAATACTCTTAGCAGTGATGAAAATACCCATATATACACTGAAATTGTCAGTACTAGTTGCAGTCAAGAATACATAAAGGACACAATAACTCTGAAATGTGAAACTTTACAGAAAGTCAAACTTTTAAAACCCAAACTTCCCTGCAAAGTGCATAAAACCAACTCAATCCGAATACCCAGTAAGTGGGTAAAATAGCATCAAAATACGACTTACGTCTGAAGAATATCTGAAAGAGTGTATGCTAGCGGTCATAATACAACACAAAATGCCTAAATTTACTGGAAAATTTCAATAGATCGTAGAGAAATGTCCTAGGTTAGATATACACCAGGGTGGAGATATGCCAATGTAAAGCTACGATAATAGGGGGCTATATAAATGGTTTCAAGAGAAACAGCGTATTCAAAATAGCTATGAAACATCACGAACTACTACAAATTCAGAGAACAAACAAAATCACAGGAAATTGCTTAGTACAAAACAGAAGTTCACTAAAAGAGCATAACGTTATCACTTCATCAGCTCATACCTAAACTATCTATTTAAGGGATAGGAATATCAACTCTAAGAGTGACTTATATTGAATCATATTTTCTACCTTTTTTATAGCTTTTTTAGTCTGTTTATCTTCATACCCGAAATGTCGAAAAAAAGTAGGCCATGAAAATCTATCCAGTACACATTTTATTCATCTTGTTATTTTATTTGCAGCAGCAGCATCCTGTGTTGGCAGACATTTTAATATATACTTCTCCCCTCCGCCCCTCACGCACACACCCGCGAGGCGGCAGAGCTAGCGTCGGTCCGGATGACGCCTTGTCGTCATAGCAACCCTCCCCCAAACAGCATCCCCTTCGACTCAGTCTAGACGTTTGTCCACTTTCTTGCTTTTCTTTATCAAGAGTTTCGAGGATTACGTAAGTGTTTCTGACAGACTTTTGTCTAAGGCTGGTTTCCATGTCAGCTTACAGAATGGGTAAACAGTATTAAAATATATAAACAAAATGTTCATTTGAATAACTTAAGGTAGATTAACCTACACAATTGTGATGCTTGTATCAACATCGGAAACATTGTTCCATATTTAATACGTTTTGGGCTTAAGACAACAGATATTTTGTCACACCGTCATGTAACTAATATATTATATAAGTATATATTTGTATGTATGGAACATGTAAGGTAATTGTTATCATCTCTAACATCTACATATAGATGGCAGAGGGAAGTATTGTATTCCACCCAAAAGTTTAACAGTGAAATTCACTGAAAATCGTTTTGAAATTCGTTTATTGAAATACTCTTTATTTTTCGAAGTGCTGAATCTCGCATTTAAGTTGTGTGCTCTTCGTGGCCTTCTAACTTCTTTGCGCCAAGCATTTTTCTTACTTCGGAATCTTTTGTAATATGAATTATAAATTTTTTCATACTACAGTTTACATTACTAATAAAAGTTTTATCTTGAATCTTCTCTAGTCCATCATTGGTTTTCATTTGAAACGAATTTTGTGTGTCTGGTAAATTCTAAGAGTCACACCAAAATATTTTACACAACAAACAGATTAGTTTAAAATAGTTTATTTCAAATATATTCCCTGTGTCAGATAATTCGGAGACATCTGTTTCAGTTTATAGTAGTGTCCTGAGAAGGGCATGGAGTTTTAGCACCAGTATGTAGTACGTTATCGGTTCCTCCTCTTTTATCCTGCCTGTAGTTTAAAAGGGTTTCTTTTTCTATCTGTATCATGTATTCGAGATAAACGTGTAGAAACTTGTTGAAGTATACTTTATAGAATAAATGTATATAAAAGACAATGGGTGGAAAAATTCAATTGAGTAATACTTTTAGGATAGCACGCTACTCGTTTGAAATAAGGGAGATGAAGTTCAGTTTGTTTAAAGAATGCTATGTAGGATCAAGTAAATCTGACAAGTTATATTCCCCAAACTACAAATAGTATATTGGACATCACCTTTAAAGCGCAGTTTTGTGGTTGTTCCCTTACATTATAGTTTTGTTTTCCGTAGATTTAAAATCGATTTTTACCCAACAACATAAAAGCAGTCCACAGCACACTTTAAAAATTGTGCACAATGTATCTTTGAAATAAATACAAATAGCTCATCGATATTTTAATGTAGTCTTTAATATTACGTTTTCTTATTACTAATGTGTCTTCTAGATATATGAAACGTAGTATAGGGTCTCCAATTTACAAAAACCTACGGTTAGGTGTTGGGGACCGAGTTTTTATTCTATGGCAAGCAACGTGGTAGGACTTTCAGGATTTAGGAATATATGGCGTTTTCCAGTATGCATTTTATAATTGTAAACTGGATTTTGTGTTTCAATTTGATGATATAAAAGTACAGATGAGAAATTATAAATTACTACGATTATTTCTGCAAAGGCTCATCTCCTAAACGTTATACTATCACCTTTTGGATTTTTCTCTAATTAAAATACCTGCAAATGAAACCTCTTGGCAATGACCAACTGCTAAACCACGCTCAAGTCATGCACGTCAGTCATTTGTTTCTTCCTAGACTTCATAGGAACATTATTTCGAGAAAAGTTTACAACGAAGTTTACGTCTAACATATTCTGAATGGAAAGATAGACTGAAAACTTCAATGCCATAGCCGGGATTTGAACCACGGTTCTACTGGTTGCCGTCCAGCCGCTCTAACTCTTGAGCTACTATGGCCAACGTGCCGATATGACAAATTCTCCAACTGACTCGTGTTTCTCCCGGTAAACTCCTGTGGTTTACCGGGAGAAATACGAGTCAGTTGGAGAATTTGTCATATCGGCACGTTGGCCATAGTAGCTCAAAGGTTAGAGCGGCTGGACGGCAACCAGAAGATCCGTGGTTTAAATCCCGGCTATGGCATTGAATTTTTCAGTCTATCTTTCCATACTTAAGCCTACACACTGCCAGTGTGAAAGAACAATTAATTTCCATATTTTGAATGTTTTGCATCAGTCGCATTTATCTGTGGGAGAAAAGGCAACCACTATTCTACACAAGTAACAGTTTGGTGATAGCACTGGGGTTACCATGACATTTTAAAAAGTGATCAGTAATTCTCCTTATTAAAAGCAAGTAATTGCTATTGGTATTTGAGTATTCTGGTAAAGGCTTTGGCAGTCACTAGATAATGGATGTTTGAAACGTTCCTTATATATCAGAAACCTACAACATTGGGTTCTATTGAATTTGAAAACCCAAATCGACAACTAGACAACTAATTAAAAACTAGCACTTTAAGAATTTTAAATGTACGGAAAGTATTTGGAAAGCTTTTGGACAACATATCTAGAATATCGACAAAATTTATCGGTAACGAGTTATGAAAATGATAGAACATGGAAGTTCAAATTGCATTTCTGACCTTATAATCAATGTGCAAGTCCTTCAGTACTAATTGTTACAAATATCAAAGATAGGATGAGACTGGTTTATTTATTAATTTCTCATGCTTGCTCTCGCCGCCTTTACGTTTCCACGCCCTTACTTTTTTTCTGTTGTCCAGATACACACAACAAAAACCCAAGTTCAGACTCCAACACGCCACCGGAGGTTGGATGTGAAAGCTTTTTAGGAAAACGCAAAACTTGCATTGAAGCGAAGGGGATTTACATATATTTTATTCTACTAAAAGTACATAAAAATTGGATGACGTGCCCGCCTCGGTAGCATAAATGGTAGCGTGTCTGCATCACGTTCAAGAGGTCCCGAGTTCGAATCTTGGTCACGGTGGGTTACGTGGATAAAGCTTAGTCCGGTGTTTTCCCTTATACTGAAAGACGAATGTCGGGTAACTAAGCTCCTTGGACCCTGGATTCATTTTAGAATCATTTCACCCAATCCATTCATCGTCCGATATGACAACGTTGGAGGACGTAAATTAAAAACAAAAAAAAAAAAAAAAAAATGCATGACGTAAATTCAGACTAGTCGTATAGAATTAAAAACGTGATCGCGGTACAAAGTAACCTGCCTCTGTAATGTAGCTGCATCGTGTTCACCAGGTCTCGAGTTCATGACAGGTTATCTAGATAAGGTTTCACCGAGGACTTCCCTTATTCTGAAAGATAAATGTCGGGTAACTTGGGCCCAGTTGAGCATTCTTTTACCCATTGCATTCTTCGTTTAACCTAATCGGTTGAAGGATGTTAATCCAAAAAATGGTTGAAATTAAAGCACTCGAACAAATATTTACGAGATTGAAAAACCATGTATCTGTATCTATGTATACCAGTAAGTCAAATTAAATTAATTTGAATATTGAACAATAAAAAAGGGCATAGAGGATTAATTGAATAAAAACTATTTCAGGCAAGGCGTAATTTTCTACGACCGCAATTAAAACAGCCGAACGTTCTCATTCTGAGTGTCACCTTATCACTTACGTCATTTTTTGTTTACACTAAAATAAATAGATACATAGCGACTCCCGAACTGTCGTTCACATCTCCAGCACCGGATGAAAGCGAAAAGTAACACGCAGAAATTTCTCATAATTTCTTTTATTAAGAATTACTATTTTGTTTTTAAATTTTAAAATTTTCGTCTTAATAAGAAAAATATTTGTTCTGGTAATTTTTCAAAAAATTAAAAACATAGGCATAGCTTCTATAGTAACAAACTTCAAAATAATTTTCTGAAAACAAAATTATTTATGTCGTTAAATTACTACAAGCAGCAATTTGTTTCAGTTCAAAATTCAGAAGCTTAATATGGAGCTGAAATAAAAATTAGAATTCTCCACAAAGTAAGAATTAAATTTGATGAAGTTATAAAAAGTGAAATTTTCTCTACATGCAATCGCTCAAATATTCCACAGTAGGAATTAACTAACAATTCGCATGATTTTGTCAACAATCCTATGGTATTCGAGGAAACTGGACTATATTTAGTACGAAAAGAAGTTTTAAGTTTTCGCATTAAGTGGTAGTTATGTATCTTACAAAGAATCCACAAACCGGTTTATCTTAAAATGTTAACAGAGCACCCTGTCAGCTATATTAATCTGTTACCAATTTCAGACATCGTTGCAGAATTCAATATAATTTACAGAAATATAATGTATTTACTTTTCTGTAAGTTGTATCTCAGTTCAACGGCGATTTCTCTATCATGTTAATCAAGAGAAACATTTGCAGAAATTTTGGTATTACTAACTTTCTTACATGTGTAAGCGGAATGTTGGAAAACATTTACATCAAAGGACAGTCAATGTAAACTGGTGGCTGTGATGTTTGACATTCCATTATTTTTGTAATGAAGAGAATAAGACTAATATTTGATAGAGATAAAATTTGATATTTTCTAAAAGATATTAAGAATATTTCGAACTTGGTTTCCTACACACAAAGAATCTAAGGACAGAAACCGAATGTTTTAAGGAATCCAGATTTTCAGTAAGAATTTTACAGAACCGAGATATTGTGGAGCATTAAATGTATAAATATATGATATTTGTATTAAAGTCACTAATCCTCTTTTGGGAAAATAAAATATTCGAAAAATATAGTATAAAGCGTAGTGGAAAGGGTAGTGAAAGGAAAATCTATATCTAACATCTTTGGAAGATAGTAACACCAAAATAACTTAATTATCAGTTTTGAGTTATGCATTTTCAGAAAGAGCATGTGTGCAAAATATTTCGGATTTACGGTACCTCAAAACGTGTAAATCAGTGAGGTCCTGGTAAATCTAATTTTTCAGTTGAATAAAATACCTTCTCTATGCTATAAACGTAGCAGATAAAATAAAAACGTAACTTCATTGCAAATTTCAAGTAAAAATTTATGCATAATTTTACCAAATGGAGATAAATATCAAATTTAGCAATTAATTTTAATGGCTCCAAAATGCAACTGATAGTTTGCTTACCTTTGTACTGTCAACAGGGAGGTTTTGAAATTTTTAAAATCAAATTGGCAATGTGCTGATCACATTGGTACTTAAGAGTGAAAATTGAAGAAAAAATTACTTTAAAATATTACCGATTTGACGTATCTATTTCACATGTAAGTGTGATACCTTAAATCCGACTCATCCTGGTATTCTAATAATTACTTCCGAGATTCAATGCACTTAACTCGTACATACGCACCTCAGGCCATTTCCCGAAATGGTAAAATTCTAACATAATTACCATTAATGAACACATTTCTTTATGTAACATCTACTTCATGGAGAAGCTACTAATACTAACAATGAACTACAATCTAATAAAAAAGTATGTTGGTCCTCAATAGATTATTGCTACCAATTCTTAACTGCTGCATGAATTAAATCTTAAACAAATATTAATAAAAGTTATTTAAATGGTAAAAACTCAGCCATAAAGTGTACTTCATGTCTGCAGTAATAGATTTAATGGTTTAATAGGGAAAATAGGGAAAGCACAAAAGTGTTATGTAATTAGAATTAATAGAGGAAATGAAGTACTCCACGTCGAACGGGAAGTGGATAAAAAACACTATTTTGGAAAAAAAATAAATATACGAAATGCTTTACCATCGTCCTGATTCTTGGAAATATCTGTTAATTGGTTTCTGATTGAAGAGAGCAATACTTCCAGTACCTTTGTGCTATTTTCCGCTTCACTGAATTGCCAATTTCCTGTCAACTAATTGCACAAATAGAATTCACAGTTTGCAGTCGTTCTATTGTTTATATCTCTAGTGATCTTTCGCGAATAAATTTATGCCCGTCCGTTACAATTAGGTTACTTCCCGTTTTCAGTTCCATCTGCATAGTGTGTCTGCTGACAGCCAAACAGTAGCATGGCTAACCTGGACTGACTACACAATAGCACTGACAGAACAATGAATCACAATTATGCTCTGCATGCAAAACCAAGCCTGGTCTAGACAGCCATGGGCATCGCGAAAACAAGGAGAGATGCTCCAAAAAGCTACTCAGGTAACGAACCCATTGCAACAGACTTTCTATACTTAGCAGTCTGTTTTATAACTATTTTACATATTATCCATATAAAGAAGTTTTACGATGGCTGTTCAATAAATAGTAATCACATTTTTTTGTCAACGTACCTTTACTCAGCCTCAATTTTGGTGGTCCTTCCCAAAATAGTCTCCCCTAAATACGTTGCACTTGTCCCAGCGTTTCTGCTAGTCTTCAAAGACATGCTCGAAACCATTTTTGAGAGATCCTTCAAAATCGCCTCCGAAGCCTTCACCACTACTTCTGATGGATAATGCCTCCCACGAAGGCGTTTCTTCAAATAAGGGAACAGAAAAAAGTCACATGGGGCTAAATATGGACTATTGGGAGGATGAGGGATGCACTTCACGTTGATTTCTCCAAGATATTCAGCAATATTGTCAATATGCGGTCGCGCATTATCGTGGTGCAGCATCCAGCCTGCTTCACGAAAATGTGGTCTTTTGCGCCTAATATGGACTTGCAATGTTTTCAGGACATCCCTGTAGTATTGTCCAGTTACTGATGTGTGTGCAGGTACAACATGCTGATAAACCACTCCATGAATATCAAAGAATGAGATGACCATAACTTTCCCAGCAGAAACACCCACTTTTGCTTTTTGGGGGGTTGGTGATGGATATTTCCACACTGAGCTTTGCTGTTTGCTCTCAGTATCAAAATGATGTAGCCAAGTTTTATCAGCAGTGATTACGTTTGAAAAAAACTCCGGATCTTCCTCTAACATCAACTTTAACTGCATGCAGACCTGCATGCGGAAGTTCTTTTGTTCGGGAATCAACTGTCTTGGAATCCATCGCCCACAAACACGTCACGTGTGTAATGTTTCAGTTACCAACGTGTGGGTGGCACCCAATGAAATGTTCAGTATTTCAGAAAATGATATTAAGGTAATTCCTCGATCCTCTCTCACAATGGCAGCAGCAGTGTTGAAGTTTTTTTTCGTAAGAGCAATAACTGGAGCACCCGGACCACCTTCCTTTGAAATTGATTGTCTCCCCTCTTTAAACATTTTAAAGCACCTTCAAGCTGTGCTGTAGGGAAGAACAGACTCTCCATAGGCCTCCTGTAACATTGTACAGGCCTCAACTGAAGATTTGTTGAGACGAAAGCAGAATTTGAAAGCCGCATATTGTCCCTCGCGTGTTACCTCCATTGCAGCGGTAGGCGATACTGAACATATCTGAGCTTGCCTGGTTCTCACAGGCGGAAACCAGGTGTACCAACAATGGAAATATTACGGCGTGTTTGTTTCACATTAAGCTAACAGAATATAATAAGTTTGAATTTTAGTACGAAAAATTATGACCGTAAAAATTATGATAATTGTTTATTGAACAGCCTCGTAAGTTTCCCAGTTGACTTAATTTTTTCTAAAATTGTTCTTATACTAAAATCATTATTACTAGTAAATCGCCCTATTTTAAAACCAGAGTGCTCCTTCTCTAAAATTATCTCTTATTGGTTTTAAGAGATTACTAATAAATTTAGCATACAGCTTGTAAACTGAATTTAATGGTCTATTACCTCTGTACTTCGTAGCGTTCCTCCGTTGTTCTTTTTTTAAACATTAGTATTATATCACCTATTTTCCATGTATTGGAATTTTAATTTCTTCTACGTTCACTATATAAATGCAGTTTTTTTGTCATCTACGTCCTCCAACGTTAAGTCATATCGGACGAAAATGCAGAAGTCATAATAAGCATATTAAGCAGGAGTATTTCAACAACAAGCCCTAGATCAGTGCCTTCCTAGCCACAAACACATCAGGTCATCCCTGGAGTTCGTGGGTTTCATATCCTATATTTATCTTCGAGGTGGGTATTGCAGATCTGCCACAAATAACTTGGCGTGGTCACATGCAACTAAATGGAAAATGCAACAAGTCATATAGCACATGATTTTAAAATTCAACTTTACTTTTCTTTTATTAATCAGTTGTAAGAAAAGGTGCAAGTTAAATAGATTAATACTAGACTCTTTAAAAGCCTCGATAAAGTAAACCTTAAAATGAAAACTATCTCACTAAAGATCAAGGAATCAGCTATGCTAAAAAGAATAAATTCTTAACAGAAAATCAAGAAGACAAATATGCAAAATGATTACCAAATGAGATGGCTCAAACGCCAGAAGCAGAAGAATAACCGGAATAGCCGTTATCTTGAACCCTGCTGAAATAAGAAAAAAGTGATGATTCTCGTAAGTGAGCTGGCCATCGAAAGTTTGCTTCTGGAAGTCTACACATAAATTCACAGAAGTCTGCTGGCTACATTAATCTTATTCGCGTGTGATTTACTGACCACAGATATGGCACCAAAGAAATTGGCCGAGATGTTCTGGAGAACTGCCATAATAACTTACGAGCCTTGAAACCTTAACATGTCATGGATTTACACGGAATCCCGTATTCTGTTACCCGATGTTTTTATATCATGAAATGTTAATGATCCTATAAATTATCTAACCACTACAGAAGAATCAATGTGGCTTTAATTCACTGGGAGGGAGAAATGGACCCATAAAGAAAACTTAAAATACTAACCGCGGAATCAGAAATATTAAAATATAGCTTATAGATGACGTTCCCAGCACAAACTTTTTCCACTCTTTGCATCTTTGAATAGGAGATCATGTGCAAACCTTGCGTTTTCGTTCCACAGACATCTAAATAACTACCTTCTTGTAGCACCAGCCAATGTCGGTAGAGAAACAGTAAATTGGTACAAAATGTGGAAATTGTGCTTGGAAAAATATCTTTGTGTCTCTAGTGGTTTCAAGACTATATGAATCTTGTTGACTAACATTCTATTACTTAACAAATTGGAGTATCCAGACTATTATAGTCCCAATCACAATAAAAGCAACAAAATGATACCTATAAGAGTAATGACAAGCATAGAAGGATGTAACTGTTGTTTTCCCAAGAACTGAAAAATATTTAAATATGTTTAAATATGTGGTTTAGGAATCAATATGGAGTGTTAGAAAAAGCAAGATAAATTGTTAAAATTCAACAGATCATGAGATGACGCTACATGTAAATGAAATTGTTAATTTTTTGATTGGTAGTTTTAAGAATGAGGTTGCGTAATATGTGACACGGACCAGTGAGAATTGAGTTTGGGTGGTAGTGATGGCAACGAGTGAAGGAAAAGTCAATAATTTTGGAGAAATATTTAGGACAGATACCGTCTTATGATCGTTTCGGAACGGCATGTAGAAAAGAGTATAGAAATTATAAACTACGAGGACTGTTCAATAAAGAATCATCACAATTTTTTTAACAACGTACCTTTACTCAACCTCATAATTTTGATGGTCCTTCTGAAAATAGCCTCCCCTGAATGTGATGCACTTGTCCCAGCGTTCATGCCAGTCTTCAAAGACCTGCTGGAAACAAGTTTTTGTGAGATCCTTCAAAATCGCCTCTGCAGCCTTCACCACTGCTTCTGATGATGGATAATGCCTCCCGAGAAGGCGTTTCTTCAAGTTAGGGAATAGAAAAGTCATATGAAGCTAAATCCGGACTATAGGGAGAGTGAGGGATGCACTTCACGTTGAATTTTGCAAACTATTCAGCAACAACATTGACAATATGCAGCCGAGCACTATCGTGGTGCATCATCCAGCCTGCTTCACGGAAATGTGGTCTTTTGCGCCTGATATGGACTTGCAATGTTTTCAGGACATCCCTGTATTATAGTCCAGTTACTGATGTGTGTGCAGGTACAACATGCTGATAAACCATTCCATGAATATCAAAGAATAAGATGACCATAACTGTCCCAGCAGAAGCAACCACTTTTGCTTTTTGGGGGGTTGGTGATGAAGGAGATTTCCACACTGAGCTTTGCTGTTTGCTCTCAGGATCAACATGATGTAGACAAGTTTCATCGGTAGTGATTACGTTTGAAAGAAACTCCGGATCTTCCTCTAACATCAACTTTAACTGCATGTTACCTCCATTGCAGCGGTAGGCGATACTGAACATGTCTGAACTTGCCTGGTTCTCATAGGTAGAAACCAGAAGTACCAACAATGAAACTACTATGGCATGTTTTTTCACATTAAGCTAACAGAATATAATAAGATTAAAGTTTAGTGCGAAAAATTATGACCGTAAAAAGATTATGATCATTCTTTATTAAACATTACTCGTATATACACAATTTCTGTGTAAATGTAATTCAAATACATTGATAAAGTTTAATGTATATCTACGTTACGACGTATTCTGCAAATTTGTTACACAAAATGTAAATATTTAAATTATATTAATTTAACAAAATATAATTTTTTATCGCTCGAGGCCATGCCTAAATTTAAAGAGTTTTTCTCATGCACCGGCTGGAACAGTGCCGGAGATCGTCATCGCTGCATTTGAGTGCCAGATCTGAGCAGAAGGCTCGGCTCAAGAAGAATCCACAACGCGTGGTTTCTTCGTCATTTTCTTCTCGGAGGGCTGTTTTCAACCAGCAACCCCAGATGCAACGCGGGAGGAGTGCAGGTGAGGATAATCCCGTTCCACATCAGTATTAAAATCCCACTACAAGGAGATAATGTTTTTTTATTGGTAGGAGCTTCATAAAATTAGGCAATTTTATTGTATATAAAGGATAGTTTATTTTCGACGTTTGGAAATATTCCCGTATCACAATATAATCCAGGGCTAAGCTTTGACTACCATTTTGACCATTAAATTTAAATCACAACATTTAAACGTAAATGGGTCTGCTATCAGCGTACAAGATACTAACCAGGTCTTCCATTAAGTTTACCTAGGGCTATAAATAGTGGTGAAACAGCTTATTTGAAAGATTATCAAGAACCTTTGCATCTGTCTGCTAGAACTTTGCTCTCTGGGACTGGAACCACGTCAATCTAACAGGTCTCTGACCTATTGGAATCGAGGTCTGGACTCCAGAATGTATGATTAAACACCTCCTAGCAAAATGTTGCAGAAGCTCTGTTGTCCGTCGAAAGAATGAATGTTTGTAGTGTTTAACGAACGCCTTTACAACATGCGGCACCGCAGGCGTCGACACTGATGATAAATGAAATGAAGATGGTGGAATGAGACAGCGGCAGAAACCGGAGATCCCGGAGAAATCCCATCCGAGCGCCGTGGTGTGAACCACAAGTCTAACATGCAGTCACCTGGGATCGAACCCGGCCACCTTGGTGCGAGCTAAGCGGTCTAACGGTGCGGCCGTTGTCCGTCGAGTCTTGAGCGACAAAGCGTTATCGTGCAGCAAGACAACTCCAGCACTAAGCCTCCCGCGCCGCTTGTTCTGAAGGATGAGCATTCACCTACTGTAGATTTTCTCTATGTGTATTACATTTACTTTTAAAATGACTTACAAGTTTTGTTCCACTCATTTAGGTTTGTCATTGTTCTTCAAAGATAGCCCCAGGAATTATCACAATACAAAACACTTATGTTTAAGAATATGATAGTTTAGCATAAGTGACTCCAACTGAAATGGGAAAGAATAATACATGATTATAAACAACTGAATGCAATAAAAAAATTATATCCCTCGATATTAACATTTTTAAAACTAACTTCTTAGGAATTCGTTGTATAAGAAGTTAGAAACGTATTTCCTTTTACAATGTTTTTTTTAATTTACATCCTCCAACGTTAAGTCACATTGGATGGTGAATGAATTTGGTGAAAGAATGCTCAAATGAGTCCAGCATCTATGGAGCTTCGAGTTACCGACATTCTTCTTTCAGGAAAAGGGAAAACCCCGGACAAAACCTTATCCAGGTAACTCACCCTGACCGAGGCAGGTTTTTTTAAATGTTTGGAGCAAATCGGGAACAAATATTTCCAAGAAATGGTGATAATGTACCTATTATCGAATATACCAAATTTGAACCCACCGATTCTGTACAGTATGAACTAAATCAAAATCTTACGTTCATCGTAGTGGTGGGGGTAATTCATTTATCTATAAAAACGATCAAAAAGCTGATTGAATCATTTTCCGTGACCAATTTCTTTTAATAACGGAGTGTCAAACTCAGGAGTTTGTAAAGATGAAAAGAAAGACCTCCACGTAGGCAGGACTTCTTACGAAACAAACTTACGCACTCCTTTACGTGGGTTGGGCAAACCATTCATCAGAAATATTTTCGATGTAATAAAATAGAAATCCAAGGTTAAATTACAATACTAGCGCCTTCTTAAGGAAACAATCTTGAAGGTTCCTATCTGAAGGAATTATTCGCAACTACAACTTGCCAAAGCTTGGGTTGTCTGCACTTTTGTCGCCTCAAGGTCTACTGTAAACTTAAGCTTCGGCAATCTGTATCACAGAGGTGATGAAGTAGTTGCCTATAATCACGGAGCTTTCATAATATCTATGCTCTCCCTTTAACGTGGACATTCAGTACTTGATTATTGTGTGTTTCAAATGGGAAGGTGTTTGCGCTTGAGCGCTACTAGGTGACAGCCAATCGTAGTCCTGCGGTGTCGTCGTATTGTATTCCAACTACTCGCGCTAAGACAGAAATTCAGATTTTGCAAAAACTGATCCATGAGGAAGAAGAGAGTAATGTATTTATCATAACCGTAAAAATCCATTATTTTTAGCTCAAATAGCTTTCCTAATACAAATAAATAACGTAGATACCGTTATATTATAACAAAGAATTGCGACGTAAGCACTGTAATGAATACCATTATTGGTTGGCATATGTACATGAACGTATATTCGAAATTACTCAGAACTGAAACGTATACATTTGACATTACGTGATAAAAGAAATATGAACTTTGAATAAGCCACGGTGTTTGTTAAATTCGATAATAGGAAACAATACACTTATTGCTAGTCTGGCAGAACGTGTCTTGTCATATCTTTCTTTATGAATGGTTCGTAATATCTATTTACTCAAGAGAGTTCAAAGCAGCATTATTCAGTTAATCTTCCATGAAAAAGTATCAGCTGGATCAATGAGACGCGATCCACCTTTCCCGCTTACTACTGCTAGAAAAATCCAATAGAGTTAATGGGGGCTCAAATTATGTTGCAAACAGAAATAATATTTTTACACTGACTGACGTTGAAAGATTTCTTCACGAAGAAATTGACAAGAAACAACAAGAGTGGGAAAATTGCGTCAGACATAAGACGAACTACAAGAAGACGACTTTTGTAAAGAAATAGCACGAAACGAGATTTTGGAACCTATGATCATAAATTTGCAGTACTCAGACGTTGAAGACAATGACAATGACGAATTATCTCTTAATGTAAGTAACATTCAGGACAATATGTATTATACGAATGTTGATGTTGCAATTGTGATTACAACTGCATTATTATAAAAGTTAGGAAAATTCAGTTTGCGTTCCCTTACGACTAACGGCACGAACACTCATGTGTGCGAGGGAGAGGGAAATATAAAGAGTGGGGATAACGAGGTGGCAACGGTGAAGGTTCTAACGCATCTGATGGCTACAGGGGAGAACTCTTCCAATTTGAAACACAATAGGTTACTAATCCTTCAAAGTCTCTTCGTTTGTCAATGTGCTGGCATTCGTGTTTGTAAAGTCCAAATCGCTCACCAGGAATATTTCCGAAATTGTTAATTCCAAAAAGGATTTGTTTCACATACTTGATATCATTATCAAAGAAACCAAATTTACAGTTTACCAGTCATGAAGACGACTTTGAAGATATATGAATAAAGCCCAGTACCATAATCGAAATCGTTAAGCATCATTTTGAAAAATAAAACAAAAATTGATAAAAAGAAGTTACAACGTGAAGTAGGAGATTGGGACTTACCTTCAAGTCTTCTGTTTTGCGTGACATTCTAGGAAGAGTTTGCACTTCGATCAAGTTGCACTTTAATGTAATACTTACACGTTTATCAATAGGGATTGTCCAAATGGTGAAGCCCAAATTTAAGTTAAAAGCAATACCTTCTCTACGGCAAATATGTGCTATACTAAATAAAAACGGATTATATGTTTGGATTTTTGAATTTTATTGTTAGAATTATTATTGGAAATAGTGCCCTGTAAATGCAATAATACAAGAATATGAATAGTTACAGCAAATATCTTACTAACACTCAAGTATTTTAGTCTTCTTTAAGGGAGTGTTCTTCCTCTTATTTCATTCAAATCCTACTGTTTCATAAATTTTATAAACCTTTCATGATATATTGATGCTCTCTATCTCTGTTATGATATTATATCATTATGATATATTATGATATGTTATATATGATGTTATATGTTATATGTTATATAACATATGTTATGTTATATGTTATATGTTATATGTTATGTTATTATGTTATGATGTTATGATGTTATATCCGGTCCTCCGGGCCGGATCAATGTTCGTGTCGTGCTTAATTTAATTCGGAGGACCACCTTGATTTTAGCAGAAATCAAGGAAACTGATTTTGTGGACTGTACTCGATAGAGCTGTATTCATATCACTA
Organism: Mantis religiosa; assembly: GCA_030765055.1. Classification (NCBI taxonomy): domain Eukaryota; kingdom Metazoa; phylum Arthropoda; class Insecta; order Mantodea; family Mantidae; genus Mantis; species Mantis religiosa. The sequence goes on from CM060956.1 coordinate 50,024,940, forward strand.
GATAAATTTATTGCACACGCTACATTTCTTATGTGAGTAATCATGAAGAAGACAACAATACATTTAATATTTTAAATAAACTAAAATCGTTTTTTCATTGGAACAAACGCTGCAAGCAGCCACACAACCAAGCACATCACATGTCTCTACATGTCTCCAACTTGTCTGCCACTAAAAACCGGAAGAAGACTATTTTAATGCGCGCTGGCGAGTCACATGACCAGCTGGCCGCATAACCGGCGCCAAGTGAAATATTCATGCGCCCGACAAACAAATGACGATCATGGCGCAAACATACTGGGGCCCAAAAAACTGAACAGTTTTTTAATTTAACATAGGCACACTTTGAAAAATATCACTGTTGTTCTTGAACTGGCAGAGGACACAGCTTCACAATGGGACGCCTGTATTCACCCTTAGAAGTTCGCACTGTAGCTACCCGCACTAAAACATCACCACCAGGATGAGTCTCAGTGATGATTCCAAGTTCCCAATGCAGAGGAGATGAATTGTCTTCCATTAGCAGGACCATGGTGTCTGCCTTAAGATTTTCACTGGAACTGGACCACTTTTGCCTCTGCTGGAGTGAATGTAGATAGTCGGTTGACCACCGCCGCCACAGATGTTGTAGACGATCTTGGAGCTGTTGCCATTTCTGTAACTGATTCAGATTGTTAGAACAAGGTGATGGTATGGAAGTTAATGGTTCTCCAATGAGGAAATGACCTGGAGAAAGGTAGGAAGTATCAAAAGGATCATCAGTAAGGCGTAGCAATGGACGGGAGTTCAAGCAAGCCTCAATTTGAATTAGTAATGTGGTTAATTGTTGATAGGTCAGTACTTGTGTACCCATTACTCTACGAAGATGATATTTCATAAATTTCACTGCAGCCTCATGTAATCCTCCAAAGTGGGGTGCGTTGGGTGGTATAAAATGCCATGTGCATTCATTAGATGAAGCATAGTCTTGTACAATCTCTTGGTGCTTGCGAGATTGCAAAAGTAGTCTAATTTCTCTAAGTTTGTTGTTAGCACCTACAAAATTTGTGCCATTGTCACTTAGGATCTCTTTACACAATCCTCGTCTAGCTGTAAACCTTCGTAAGGCAGCAACAAAAGCTTCAGAAGTCATGTCTGAAACCAACTCAATGTGAATTGCCTTTGTGAATAAACAGACAAAGATAGCTATGTAGGCCTTCACCTGACTCTTGCTGCGAGGCGAGCCATAACGTAGGAAGAATGGACCAGCGTAATCAACTGCAACTCGTAGGAAGGGTCTCGCTGGAGTCACTCTTTAGGTAGGTAGATTGCCCATTAATTGTTGAGCTCCCTTGGCCTTGAGTTTGAAGCACGGCAGGCACTTGTGTAGGACTGACTTAAGAGTTTCTCCTATTCTCGCTAACCAATACCGTTGTCGAAGAGAAGAGGTAAGTAGCTGATTGGAAGCATGCAAAAGTTTAACATGTTCAATTTCAATAATTAGTTTGGTAAGATGATGCTTAGGAGGTAAAATGAGCTGATGTCTTGACTGGAAGGGAATTTCAGCCTTGTCAATTCTTCCCCCTACTCGGAGTAAACCTTCATTGTCGACAAATGGATGCAAAGATTTCAATAAGCTTTTAGTAGGAACGTGTCCTTTATCATTAAGTTCTGTTAACTCTGTGATATAAGCTGATTGTTGAACAATTTTAATGCAGCAGTGCAATGACTGTTGAAGCTCAAGTGCTGAGAGAGGACCTTGACGTCTCGTGTTGCTTTTTCTACAGTTGAATGCAAATCTCAGCATATATGCTGTCACTTTCTGCAGGCGTAACAATTTTGAAAAACGAGAAATGATATCATCACTTACTGTAGTGACCATCAAGCATGCAGTAGTGCGTTGCTCAGTGGCATCTTGAATATCTAATCGCATGGGTTGTTCTGGCCAAGATGCAAAGGGTAGTGAGATCCAATCAGGACCTTTCCACCACAAGTCATTTGAGGCAAGAGGTTCAGTTGAAACTCCTCTCGAAATGAGATCTGCTGGATTATTTTGAGTAGCTACATATCGCCAAGCAGCAGTTTCTGATAACTCTTGTATTTGTGAAACTCTGTTTGCTACAACATTCTTCCATTTGTGTGGGTTGGATTTAATCCATGCTAGAACAATCATAGAGTCCGTCCATAGATAGATCTGTGAAGTTTGCAGCTTAAGGTTAGCTACAACCTTGTAAAGTTTAGCGAGTAGTAAAGCACCACAAAGTTCGAGCCGAGGAATGGTTTGTTTCTTTAATGGTGCAACCTTGAATTTGGAGCAAATAAGTCTGGTTTTTACCTCATTGCAGCTGTTCATAGAACGAAGATAAATACAGGCACCATAAGACTTTTCTGAGGCATCGCAAAACCCATGTATTTTTTATGTCCCTTAATGTACCTGTGATTAGGACGTGTCTTGGAATACGTATAGCATGAATGATGAACAATGTCTCGCAGAAATTTAGCCATTGTTGGAGGAGGTGAGATGGTATCAATTCATCCCAACCGAGTTTTTCCAACCAAAGAGATTGTAGAAACATCTTGGCATTTATGACAATAGGACTCACTAGGCCTAAAGGATCAAAAATAGATGATATGACAAAGTATGCTTCGTTTGGTGTAGCTAGAATTTAGATTATCCTGAAGATATGGATTGTCTTGTATCTGGAATTGATCTGTTCCAGGATGCCAAAGGAGACATGTAGAGACATGTGATGTGCTTGGTTGTGTGGCTGCATGCAGCGTTTGTTCCAATGAAAAAACGATTTTAGTTTATTTAAAATATTAAATGTATTGTTGTCTTCTTCATGATTATTCACGTAAGAAATGTAGCGTGTGCAGTAAATTTAGCTAGTGATATGAATACAGCTCTATCGAGTACAGTCCACAAAATCAGTTTCCTTGATTTCTGCTAAAATCAAGGTGGTCCTCCGAATTAAATTAATTACGACACTAACATAAAGCTTTGCCAGTCTTTCTGTTGGGTATCCTTATGGCTGCAATAGCAAGATTGGCGCATGGAAACGACCTCCGAGGTCAAGGTCTACTGGATAACGGACTGTAGGACGGGGAAGTTCTTACTATTTATTGTATTAGCACCGTTCATGAAAGCCCATACTTTTACAACCTCAAATTTCGAATAGTACATTTTTAAAGAGAAAATTGGAATGCAAAACTCAAAATTTGGTAAATAAACCGTTTAACAAAAAATGCACTGTAGAAATGAGAAAGTAAATGACTCCTATCCATATATAAAATGAATAATGTTTTGTTTATCTCACAATAACTCGAGAACAGTTGAACCTATTTGCCTAATTTTGGTTTTGAAACAATTAAGTCTAAGGAAGGTTTAAAAGGTGAGGAAAAAGTCCTTAAGTGATAATGGACCGGATTATTAACTAAATATAGAAGTAAACACGCAAGCTTTTACGGAACACATGTTTTATTTTCGACAAACAAAATCATTACAAAGTAGAAAGACCTTCTACATCTTGCTTTTTATAAAATGAGGATAGCTTACTTTTTGGAAATTCGAGTCTCATGTATCTATTTATACACTCCTTTTAAATTGACACGGATTACTGATGAATAAGCTTAACAATTTTATAAACAAAAGTACGCATTGATAAATAATTGAAATAAATATATAATTTCTGCAAGTTAAAATCTAAGCACAATTATAAACATTAGCTAGACAATGAAAAAGTTTGAAGGGGATTGGGGTCATTAGAGAGTTCCGTGGCAAAGAGGGATTTTAGCTTAAAGGTGAAGAACTTGGAATGCAGTTACGTTCAGCCATCACAGACGGCTCTAAGATGTGGTCAATTTCTGAAAATTGAAAAGGAATAATTCTTGAAATTCAGGAGTAATCATATAACCGTAGTTTTTTAGACAGAAATAAGGTGGAGCTTAGGACTACATATAGTTGATAAGGGGAGCTGAGGCGGTACTTGCACGTTAGGTATGTCGTTGAGCCGTCCCGGCACTCAACACCTCGTATGATAGGATATGTTATGAGTGAGGGCTACGGATGCGAGATGCGAGGTCGGGGTTTTTCTCAGGGTAGGTCTACATCGGTTCTCTTTTGGGCTTCAGGGAGTGGGTGCGTACTGAGAGTGTAGGGATATTACCGCACGGAATACACCACGACCGTTGAATGACAAGTTTATTTATACAAGTCGTCCTCTCCACTTTTTTTTTTTTTTTTTTTGTAATTTACGTCCAACAGTTAGTCATATCGAACGATGAATGAAATGAGTGAAATGATGCTCAATGCGTCCGGGGTCCATGGAGCTTAGAGTTACCCGACATTCGTCTATCAGGATAAGGGAAAACCCCGGAAAAAACCGTCCTCTCCACTCGTCACAGTTGTGCTGGTGTAACTCGCACATTAGGCGCGAGACTTAGGATTTGCCCGTTGCTGTGCGCGCGACGTGACGGCTAGTTTGAATCACAGTCGCGAGTGAACTTTTAAATTTCTAGGACGCGCCGAGTGATGTATGAAGCCGTGTACGCGTTGTCATTTCTGAACTTCGCGCACTAGAGTATTTCCGGAGGATTATACAATAGAGTTTGGTAAAATCTTGATTGCAATGTGTGCTGTTTCTCTCACTCGCTAACAGAGTTTTGGATAACCACCTAATATGTGTTGCTCCGTCCAATCGCGAACACGGACTTCAATGAACTTTCAGTACACGTTGCTCCTTACACTCGCCAAAAGTGTTTTTCCTACCAAACATCAAACGTCGCCATTGCAAAAATTTCCCCTTCCTTTCACCGAATTTTGGACACTTTAGGGGTCATGTGACCTGTTACTCGTTCATTACAGGTTGCGTTTCATCCCTACTCTTAAATTTCATCGCAATTTCTTAACCAAGTCTATGTAATTAATGCGGAATCACGCTTGCAAAAGCGTAGCTTAAATCCCGGTGTCTATTCTCTACATCAGGTATCATGTGCAAATAAAAGCTAAGACGAGCGATGAGTTGTCGCTTGGGTTTAGCCTTGGGTGATACCCGAACAATGTCCCTTTGTCGGCTCAACACAAGGGGCATTCCTGTGAGGGTAAGTGTTCATTTTCCCAGCTCTCTGTACACGTTGGGTTCACGTGCTTGCAATAAAATGTATGTATTGGGATTGCCTGATCAGTTTCTGCACCTGTATTTAGATCATTCTCCCCTATATTTGTTATAATTTAGCTTAATTCATAGTGTGATATCTATCCGCCCTTAATTATGCATTTAATATGACTTTCGTCGTTATGCTAATGTTGCGCCTAACAGGGACGGTATCAGAGTGATCAGTAGGCGGAGGGTTAAGTTCATAATCGAACGTGTAATGTTTACTTCGTGTTTTGCAGTTTTACGGAAGCATTTACTGTGACTGATAATTGGCAGTCGTAACACTTGAAGTCGACAATCGGGTAATGTAGTTAGATTTGGCGGTCACTAGCAGGGAACGTTTTGTGCTTTTCGTTGTTACTGAAGCAGGTATTTTTTAAACCTTAACAATACAAATCAGAAATAAACTTGTCTTATCAATATTTTAAATATATCTGCTGTTTAACTCACGAAATTAGCGTTAAACAATTAAATTAAATATACTATTCAGCTTAACTGGGATCTCATCTCATTAGTGCAACAGGTGGCAGCAGATTCTTCGAAGAAAGACATTTAAGAACATGTTAATGGTGATGCACACATCATTTCCGGTTTATTACTTAAACCTATTAAGTCCTAAAGACACGTTTAATGAGAGGATTAAACAAAACAAAACGGAAAATGATGCGTAAATTTTTAAGCAAATTAAAATGTCAAATATTAATTACAGGTCGAAAAGCTATAGATGTGGAAGATGGTATAATAGTCGCTTCGATTAATTACACTGAATATTCCATTACTCTATTAATATTAGCTATGAAATGAAAAAAAAAAACCTTTTTCGAATCGAAATATCATGAAAATGTATTAAATGGCAAATAAATTACACCGGTTATGAAATATTACCGAAAACTTGAATAAAGACCAATATATGGCACTTATTGATTACATTATGAGAACCCCATCAGGTTTAATTTTGCCAGAGAGCCAGACGTTTTCAATTTGGTTTGCTGGGGATGGGATAAAAGTGCCAGAAGGTAAACAAAGTATTGGGGAACAAGTCTCTTGCCAGAACATTCACATCAGTTGGAGCCCACTCGTGTTTAGACCAGACGACGCTCTGTGGCGCCAGTAGGGGTGGAGCAGGGGCAGTAAATAGCCCGCATTACGAGGTCCAGCAGGGAAACACAAGAGAGACCTATATCCCAACATTTTTCCCTTGCACTCCATGGAGCTGATTATCTACACCAATGTAACAACTGGGCCGGACAACCGCTGCACATTTTTATACCAACACTCTGAGTAGTATAACTTTTCGGAATGTTGTTGGGATTAGTTCCTACCGCCGACATTGTTGTAGCTTTGTGCGAGATGGAAGGGAATGTTTTGTAAAACACTATGCTGCTCTGCATCCAAACTTTGGAAATATTGTCTACTAAATGGGGTGAAGTAAATACACGTAGATATAAAGTTCCAACTTTAATTAAAGTATATAAAAGTGTGGAACACGTTCAGTACGTTTGAAGTTTGTACTTGTAACTATTTTAAGTGTTATTAACACACTCAAAAATAACAAAATAAAGAAAATTTGTTGGAAACGTATGATTGTAAAACCATGTTATTGCACGTTTTTGAAGTTTGTTCGTAAATAAGACACTTCGATATTGTACTTCACGTCCCACTAGTACATCTCTCTCCAGGAAAGCGGTAGCTAATTTACCTTAATGGCCCTTGCTCTAAATGGTAAATACACAGAGGCCGACATAAGTATTCCAACGTAAACATATTTATTACTTATATTATTTTAAAGCTACGCAGAGTAAGCATACATAAATACAACTGATCCAAAATAAACTTGAGTATTCCATTAAACATATAATACCCATAAATAGCAACTGAAACTAATTTTCACTACAATGACACATAAAACGGTTACTTTACATCTGGACATAAGTATTCGAACAGAGAACAGCTAGTATTCAGTTATCCCCTTTCTTTGAATTACTACTCATAATTGTTTGGGAATTGTCTATGTGCTGTTTAGTGACTGCAGAGCTCATTTCTTTACTGTGTTTGAGGAAGTTCTTTCCGATGGTCCTTGCTTCTGATGTGATACTTCCTCACATGCTGCTCGAGTTCCTTCCAGATGTTCTACATAAGATTTAAATCTGGAGATTAGGGCAGTGTCTTCAAAGTGTGAGGAGTGTTATACATGATCAAAAGCCTTAAAATTGCAGTCTTACAATTTCAGCAGTATGCTTCGGATCATTGCCTTGCTGGAAGTAATAATCATGCCCTAATCCCAGCTTCTCTGTACTCTTTTTAAGATTGTTTTCAAGAATTCTCTTGTATTCAAATTTGTCCATGATCTCATCTATGAAAACCAGTTCCCCAAAGCCCGATGAAGCTATACAGCCCCATACCATCACACTACAGTCACCATGTTTCACTATAGCTACCATGTTCTTAGGTTCCCATGCTGTATTTGGCAGTCTCCACACTTTAAGACATTCATCACTCTTATATAAGCAGAATCTGCTCTCGTCCGACCAGAGAACGTTATCCCAGAATTCTGTTGGTTTCACCATATACTATTTAAAAAATTCTATACGCCTTTTCTTATCCACCGTATTAATATATGGTTTCTTCCTAGCAACGTGGGCATTGTACCCAGTACTATTTGAAACCCGTTCAACTGTTCTGGTGTGAATCACACTGCCAGAATATATCTCAAGGCATTCTCTACTCTCAGATGCAGTGACTCGGATACTGCTTCACCAGTTTCATTATTTGCCTTCTGTCTCTGGTGGTGAGTTTAGAAAGAGCGCCATTTCTAGGCTTATTTACAGCAATATGTCTGAAATTGCCAAAACCATTAACGGAAGCAAAACTACAGTTTTCTGCATTATTCAACGTTTCAAACAGAGAGATTTGTTTTATTTGTACATATTTATCACGATATTCCTATCTGGCACCGTTGTCTCCTTACCTTTACGTCCCATATTACCTATGAGTTCACAATCGACTGAATAACTTTGAGCACACTGCATCGAGGCATAGCACAAACACAACTGCTATATGGTAGGGGCGCGTAGGGTACGTCCAACCATCTTTCTCTCTGTTCCATTAGGTACGTTCGAATACTTATGTCCTCCAACAAGAGGGACAATAGAATGAATACAGTTCAGATTGTGTAATAAATATATGTAAAGTGATATTTTAAATATTGTTTCCGAGACACAAAAGGTTAATGTTTACATGTTTACCAATTCAACGCTGCCAAATAAATGTTAAATTATTTATAGTACGTGCAATGTTACATGTTATATTATTCGAATACTTCTTTCGGCCTCTGTTTGTAAACAGCCATCACCAGAAGGAAAAGACATGCCCTCGCATTTTATCCATGTGATCTGTTGGGTATTATGTCATATCGGATATTTAACAAAGACTTTTTGTACATCATCATCCTTCAAGATAGGCCAGATAGGCCTGTTTCGGCTCAGAAGGGATCTTCCCAGCGTCTCCGAGGTCTTCCAACATCTCTAATACCAACTGGTTTATACTGCAAGGCCTGTTTGGTGAGTCTTTCTTCTGGCATTCGAGAGAGATGATCTTGCCATTTCAGTTTCTACTCCCTGAGTTTGTCATTTAAAGTAAATATTTTTAGTTGTCCTCTCATCGTTTCACTTGTAATGTGATCTTTAAGACTACAGCCAGTTACGTACCTCTAAAGTTTCATTTCAGCCGTTTCAATTATTCTTTCATCAGTTGTGTTCAATTTCCAGGTCTCGGCTCCATAAGATATAACAGACACTGCCATAGTTTTATAAAACTTTAATATGGTATCTCTTCTTGTTTTGTTTTTCAATGTTCGTTTTATAGTGCCACCTATGTTTTGAAATTTATAGATCTTTTGTTGTTAAATCTGTCACATTCATAGGAAATATCACATCCTAAGTAATTAAAATATTTAACTTGTTCTAGTATTTTGTTTTTGAGGAGCATTTTGGACCGTGTTGGGTATTTACCAATAAAAGCCATCACTTTCGTTTTCTCTGCTGAGATGATAAAATTATACTTTGATAAAAGTATAAAATTATACTTTTTGTATATAAAAGATTTAATCCATTATTTAACAAGCGCTTGGCCTATGAGCAACGGAGTTAACATGTCTATCTCGTATTCTATTAATCAGCAGATTAGGCTTCTTCTGCGGCGAGTATCGCATATTATTTCTCCGATTTGTTTCTCATTCTCTTGAAAAGAAAAGTCTTTGGTTATTTCAACATTATTTAATTAATTTAATCATGAACTATCCGTTTAGTAACTTAAAAATCATAAAAATATACATAGGTTCTGTGTTGCACATTTAAGATATTTAGTTGCTTAATGGGTTAGAAAACCCTTAGCTAAAATGTATTTTTAAGTTAGCTGAATAATCATTCTGCAATTCATTAAGATTCATTTAGCTCGTTGTGAAACTTAGAAGTAATTTCGCAGTGTTTCTGTGTGGACAGTGGTGGTAGTCTGCCTGCCTGTGTTTGATCGCCGTTACCGACATGGGATCCCCCCCCCCCTGGGAGATCTGGTCCGCAGTGTACCCAGCCACATGGTGCCAAATGAGTGGTTATCTTGATGGAAAGGTGGCACCCCTAAAAGGTTGAGGGTGACGGCGTGCTAAACCCTCCACTCCACCGTGGTATGCAGCTGGGGAATGTAGCCTAGGCAACACGTCTTAAGAATTCATTAGTCCATATTCATTGTTAAAGCAAACGGAATTGACTGAGTTTAAAAGAATGAGAAATTGACAGGATTTTTACGGATATACAGGATGTATATAAGTAAATATCGAGGTTTTAACTCTTTCTAATATTTAATACATTCAACTTAGTTATAAATGATGTTAAATGAAAAAGCAACTTAAACAGTTTTACCAAGAACCTTATAAATCTTCAATGTGATTGTTAAGAGGACAGTTAAGCGCAAATGTTCTACTCCCAGTAGTCCTGGACCCGTAGGACCAAGGATCCGCGCCTCCTACCCGGGAGCGATGGATACTCCGGGGCTCTTTACATTGGGCAATACCTGATTTCTTAAAAGCCCGCCCCGCTGAGCACAACATCAAGACAAGATGGAAGTGGATACGCCACTTACGCGCGTCAACCCCGCAGGGAAGGCTACCGAAAACTCGGTGGGGCTGCCTGGTGATCTAGCACACATTCTACTAGCTCTGAAGGCTAGTACCCGGGACTACCCGGAAACCCTCTACCCCTCCGGGCGGTCGTAGCCTGTCCGGAAGTACCCAATTCCCCGTGGGTGTCGGGAACACACTGCCCCCTCGAGTCCAACCCAATCCGAAAAACTCCCTTACGGGAGGGGCTCGGCAGTTCGACCCGAGGTTCCTCTAGTAACGTCAGAGGTACCACGAGTGCTAAGGATGTTCAATGTGACTACCGTTTCTCACACGGCACACAAGTCTATAGCCGAGTTCTTGCCAAACGTCGGTAAGTGTATTCATTAATTGTAGCGACAGCTGCTTCAATCCGGTTTCTTAATTCAGGGGGTCAGCTGGTAGCAGAGCGTTAGGTCAGGAGAATGTCGAGGCCATGCAAAGCAAGTCCTGTCATTGGGACCCTTGCGGCCTATCCAGCGCTTGTAATTCACGACTAGCCTTCCGGACGAATTTATTTGGGCTGCGAGTGAACGACTCTCGCTCAACAGTCCCTTCACTTACTCTTGGTCGTCCCGTGCTCTTCCCTTTACAAAGGCAGCCGGTATCTTCAAACCGATGATACCATCTACGAATATTATCACTAGGAGGATCACAACCGAACTTAATGCGGAAAGCACGTTGCACAGTAACTACAGATTCGGCCTTTGCAAACTGCAAAACACAAAACGCTTTCTGTTTATCAGTCGCCAACTTTGATACTACCGCTGTATAGCGGATTGTGGCAGAAACATTGCACGCACATGCGCACTGGTGCCAACAAACGATACTGAGCTGCTCTTTCATTTTACATATCATTTATAACTAAGTTTAATGTAATAAATATTATAAAAACCCGATATTCATTTATATACACCCTGTATAAAAATCTAAACTTAAAAGCTCTTTAGAAAATGAAACAGTTCAGCAACATGTCACTACCAAAGACCTGTAAAAGTAAACAAAATTTGAAGTCCTGTATGTACTCAAAGCCACATTTGCAAAACTAGTTAATATTATACAATAAATATTGGAGAAATGTGGCATAAAGGATGCGTAGAAAGACCTTAAAAAGGAAGGTAAACCATTTAAGGTATATGCGAGGGCTTTTCAATAAAGAATGATTATAATGCTTTATGATTATAACTTTTCGCACTAAAATTCAATCTTATATTCTGTTAGCTTAATGTGAAACAAACATGCCGCAGTAGTTTCATTGTTTGCACTCCTGGTTCCCGCCTGTGAGAACCATGCAAGTTCAGACATGTTCAGTATCGCCTACCGCTGCAATGTAGGTAACATGCAGTTGAAGTTGATGTTAGAGGAAGATCCGGAGTTTATTACAAACGTAATCACTGCTGATGAAACTTGGCTACATCTTTTTGATCCTGAGAGCAAACAGCAAAGCTCATTGTGGAAATCTTCATCACCAAACCCCCAAAAAAGCAAAAGTGATTGCTTCTGCTGGGAAAGTTATGGTCATCTCATTCTTTGATATTCATGGAATGGTTTATCAGCACGTTGTACCTGCACACACATCAGTAACTGGACAATACTACAGGGATGTCCTGAACACATTGCAAGTCCGTATCAGGCGCAAAAGACCACATTTCCATGAAGCAGGCTGGATGCTGCACCACGATAATGCGCGGCTGCATATTGCCCATGTTGTTGCTGAATATCTTGCGAAAGTCAACGTGAAGTGCATCCCTAACCCTCCCTATAGTACGGATTTAGACCCATGTAACTTTTTTGTATTCCGTAACTTGAAGAAATAGCTTATAAAAGCTGTTGCTATAACTAAAAGTAAAATTACAAGAAAAAATATTAAAGAAAAAATCTAATAAAACAAAGAAGTTTTGGAAATTAATAATAAGAATTTCTTTCCTATGAAGTTTTAAAAGCAAGACTTATTTTTGGTTTACAAGACCAAAATGCCTTCGTGGGAGGCATTTCCATCATCAGAAGCAGTGGTGAAGACTGCGGAGGCGATTTTGAGGGATCTCTCAAAAATGGTTTCCAGCATGTCTTTGAAGACTGGCAGAAGCGCTGGGACAAGTGCATCGCATTCAGGGGAGACTATTTTGAGAAGGATGATCAAAAAAGATTGTGATCATTCTTTATTGAACAGCCCTCGTAAGTGAGACAAATAACACGTGAATTGCTTGCATAATTTGAATATACAGATATCTAAATCACCTTCATAAACTATAAAAGCTAGAAAAATGCTAAAATCATGAGCAAAATAAGTTTTTCCTCAGCGATATGGAGCTAAAATAGGATAAGAGAATAAACAATTTTAGGAGCAGCACTGAGCTTGTAGCCCTAAGGCAATTATGACTCACTGTCGCTGACAGACTGCATATCCTTCGTGTACTTTACCTTCTCTTGGATGTTATTAAAAGTTTAAATAGGAACATGATCTAACTTGCTTCGTCTGCTTACACACCGCTACTGTTTACATGTCAGTTACATGTATGCCGCTCTGATATTATGAACTCTACAATCCAAGCAACGACAGTGAATACACGAAATACAGTATTCTTATCGGTATCCAAGCTTCATTTCTTAGACTTATGGTTTCTCAGCATTATTGTACTCTTCCAGCAAAGAGGGCCACCATTATGTCGTCGCTCTTTTTTTTCTTGTAGGACTACTTGCAACTATTGCTTAATGTAACCTTGTATAAAAGAAAATCTACCTTTTGGACGCCTAAAAGATCCCTAAATATTATCAAAATTATTCTGATGAAGCTTGTATATAGCGCTGACTCAGAAATTATTCTAATTAAACTTTAACGAAGGAAAAGCATATACTTAAATTTACACTGGAAAAGATTATCACCAACACAGCCTTCATTCATTTTAAAAAGACACCAAAATCGTTATTTCAAGATAGTGAATATAGCTGCACAAAAATTCAGTTGCTTATGTTTAAACTTCACATTTGTTTTAGAATAATTTAAGTAAATATTTGACTTGAAATGTTTTGTACATTCACGCAGGTAGATTAAACTCTATCTACGGCTTTCCTATTGTGCTACCTTCCGATTCATTTAGAGAAGGAACGAAATACTAACTTGCTATTCTGAGCATTAAACAAATTTTATCATTAGAAATTTACCACTGCAAAAGTATTATGCTCCAAAATGTTACTCTTATTCCTAATATCCTTTTCTATTTTTATTAAAGATTTTTATAGTTTAGCTATTTCACCCAGTAACTGATAGAGTAAACGACATTAACCTATATCATGAAAGTAGCACTGGTATTACCCCTTTATGCGTACCGTCACTCAGTCTATCGTTTACAGCTGCGCTCCCGATATTGGTTGCTGATAGTTCATATTTCTGCCGCCATGCGTCGCATTAACAGAGATAGTGAATCAAAAGCGTGGTACAGCACTAACTCCGTCATACCCAGAGCATGGAGACTGCAAGATTGCAGCATGGGTTTCTGATCGAAGTATTCGGGTTACAACTGGCATACTAGAGCACATTTTGGAGGTAACCCCAAGTAGGAGTTGTGTCGTAAGTGTAATGGTGTGCTATACTATTTAATTTTTAAACAAAAGCGGTCCTCATGTTACGTTTATGTTCTGTCTTCTGATCAGTTTATAATTGGCGAAGTGATTTACTATCTATAGGGGCAATATTTATAGCCAAAAATAGCCAAAATGTGAACGGTGTGTATAATTGGAATGTTTAGATCACTACAGCAAACTTTCGAAATACATAAGTCCTCTTTTTGGGTAGTATTCCACGTCTTTAGAAAGCGAGGCTGTCATAAAACAGTAATTAAAGCACTTATTTATAACTCTGCATTAGTACTAGAATCAAATCTAATTCAAGAGTATCTAGTACTGTATGGCTACGATCACTAAATTTGCCTGCTATAGGTATTTACATAATTTGACACTTGAGAACTCCCAGCACTCTCATATATTGTGATTTAACTTAAAGGCCGAACTCGTAACCTTTTTCACTGATCTAAACTCCAACTAAGCTCTTGTATAGTGACACAAATGTTTGCCTGCTTGTTACAGACTTAGTGCTGCAATTTCGAGTATTATACGCCAAATGCGATATATTCTATAACTTTGCAGCAGAAAACAGTGCACTTCATTCTTGCACAACGTTCACGTATTTCGGAGTAAGAACGCTTTAAACAATTAATCGTTGTGCAATAGCGTTTCACGCAACAGGCTCATTTCAAAGCATTGAGATCATAGGCCCTGACTTCTCCTGGTGATGTCTACTCAGATATAAGCGTTTTGACAAATGTTAAACTCTAACACCTGAGAGCAAATATTGATAGACTCCTTCAGATTTCTCCCTAATATCCTAGATTACCTCTATATAATATCTCGTAATCGTGAGTTAAAATTTTACAAGTGGAAAATCATTAAATTAGTCTTACCTTTCTCTGTTACGCACCTATAAGTAGTAATGCTTTGCATCCAAAAATTAGAAATTATTTCAAGGGAAACACATCCATTAAGGCCCACGAATAAAATAATGAAAAGGCTTGATATTCATCGGAAATTTGGTTTTTGAGTTATAAAACAAAGTTGCTGTTTTTAGTTTAATTCGTTAGTATTTTCTGCAGTCACGTTTGCTAAACAGTGGATAGATAGAACCATGTAACTATACCAACACACTTAAATTTCACTTACAAAAGCCGTATTCATTGTGAACATTGGTTACCTAGATGGCTTGTCCTTTACGCCTACAAAGTTGTTATCTACATAAAATACATGTCAACACAAAATAAATTTAAAATACGTAAAGCCTTCCAAATATATACTTACTTTACAACTAAGAACTGGAGCCTATTGAAGTAGAATTCTACCTATTACAGGCATGTGATATCGAGTTTTAATTACTGTAATCGCGCAACAGCTTACGTAATGAGTACGTAATGGAGTGCACTGGGTTATAAATTGGAACTTAAGAAAATGAGAGGTAACCATTGATTATTCAAATTATAAACCCAAGTCAGGAAATGAGATTGTTTTGAGTGAAAAACTGCTATAAGCATTTCTTGAGATTGCCTGGGAAAACTTCTACATGAACCAAACACGTTTTGTGTTCTGCTTCTGTTAGAAACAAATCAAACTGTTTACTACTAGAATCAAACATCTGGGAGGCTAAAACACTATGTTGGAGCACAAAGAAACTCAGTAATTGATGTTATCACAATGCACTCTTTACTTCGTTTATAACTCCTTTTGCTAGTTATGTATTTTACACGTACCCGTAAAATACATAGAAGTAATTTACCGTACCAACCGACTGGTTGCCACATACCACGTGTGAAGCAGAGCATCTCTCCCTCTCATCCAATTTTGCAAAAGTGTAAATGGAAACCATATACATATTATGCGGTTGACTCCCATCCCCACGATAGGACTCTACTTAAGGCACATCATAAACTTGACACATTGCTTTTCTTTGCGCAGAGATCACTAACTCAACACAATATAAGGGAACTTTCAGCATATCTTGGTCACGATCCAGGGTTGAATTCTGGCGACGTGCCAAGCCAGAAATTAATTCCAAAAGGGTCACTGTGGCAGTAACTTTGCCGGAAATTCGCCAAAGCCTGTTTTCTACGAGATTAGTAGGCACAGTTTGTGTTTAACTATTGACAGAAGTAAGGTCCCCTATTGTTAGCCGGACACTTACAGGGGTAGACTTCCTCCAAACCTTACGAGTATTTGACATGTAGAAAACCTATAGACTGATCAACCAACCCTCATCGCACTAAAAGAAATTTGAATAAAAACATCCATATATAGAGTGTCAGTAAATTTCAGAATGATAAAGGCAAGAAAAAAGAACATTCAGGTCACAGATTTTTCCTTTAATTGGCCTTAACGAATATGTCGCTCAACTTGTGTGGTGTTGAAGTTCATTTTTATACGATAGTGATTTCTAATGCATTTCCTCCACGTTGTCATGATGGAATGTTTAAACTTCCTGTAGCCAATACTGGCAACATAACCTACCTGCGTGTTTTGTCTTACTGCGTGTATCTATCTGAAATATGCTAACATCGGTCCTTATATTCATTGAAAATTGCAGTAATTTACCACCAATTTTATATCTGTACCATAATATTTAAATATTAGCTGGATTTTAATGTTTTTTATAAAAATAATTCAGGTATTATTACACTTTCAGTCGTGATATACTGTTAAACACATGACCTTTATAAACTTAATTCAATTTAGACAGTTGAATGAACAAATAAACCTAAAAAGAACGGACTTCAACCATTTGAGTAAGTTAGCTGAAATGATTATGAAATTAAGATGTGTAAATACAATAAGAACTGTATAGAGACTTTTCGAAGTAGAAAATATTGGTCTATTTTAAATTTCCTCGTTCCATCCTTTCCAATACTTCCATGCAATATACTATTAAATAAATTCTTATGTAAACCAACAGAATAAATCGAAAAGATGCTGTACAGTTTGTGACAAAATCTTCTGAAGATTGATCAAGACGTTTCGTTTAGTCCATTGATTTTGAAGCAACTTGTATTTAATGAATTTGTGGTGTGAACAAATGTTACTCAGAAACATTGTTCAAGCTACCGAGTTTGTATCCCTGTCAGGGCGGGCTGTTTTTCTCGGAGATTTCCCTTATTCTGAAAGACGAATTTCAGTTACTAAGCTGTATGAACTGGACCAGAGGAAGATAGCTCCAAGAGTTGTGACGTATTTCAGGCAGGAGCGAGGCCTGCAGTGCGTGTGACGTCAGGCAAGAGCAGTGTAGTACCAAGTTACCGATATAAAAGGCGCTGTGACTACAGAATCTGTAGGTGTAGCGTACTCAATGACATTAACATGGCCAGTACAAGTCAAACGGAGCAGCCAGTGTTTCTATTTGTATGGGAAAATATTTCTGTTTTTGCAATATAGCGAAGGTGCAAAGTGTCTTGTGTAACAAAGACGTACAGAGTATTAAAAATGTGAATTATGTCATTCTTTGTGCCACGTAAATGAATGAGAAATATCAAGGAGAAGAACGTGACGCAGTATTAAAGGAGCATGCTGGTATGGAGGAGTATCAAAGTAGCGAAGCATTTTTCCGTCTGAGGTATAGAATTGATCTTCATATAGCCAAGAAAGTAAGGCAATTTACTGAAGGCGATTTTGCGACGTAAGTGATCGTGATGGCCACTGAAGCAATGTGTCCACAATTGGTAGAAGACCTTGATAAGTAAGTTTGTCTCCTTGACGTGTTCAAGAAATGGGTGCACATGTCCACGAAGAACTCGCTGTTGTGGCACATAAAGTTCATAAATTATACATTAGCAGTTGATGAGAGTTGTGACATACCAGATACTGTACAATTACCTGTGTCGATGACAAGTTGGACATCAGAGGAATTGTTAGATTTAATTCCCATTAAGGGAACCACCACAGGGTTGGACATTTTCAAAGTTGTTGAAGGAGCTGTTGTAAATGCCGTACTGAGATGGGACACGCTTTATTCTGTTGCAATAGACGGAGTTCCATCTATGGCTCGTGTCAATGCAGGACTAATGGCTCGAATGAAAGAACATAAAACATGTTCCTGGTGTTGCACATGAACTCCTTGCAATCCACTGCATTCTTCATCAAGAGAATCTTTGTGCCAAATACACTCAAATGAAACATGTTATGGATACCGTGATAAAAGTTACAAATTTTATCCGATCCAGCGGACTTAGGCACAGGGAGAACGTGGCAGTCATTACGGTGATCTCCCTTACCATTGCAATGTGTGCTGGCAGAGTGAGGGTAAGGATCGTTTGAGTTAAGAGAGGAAATTGCAATGTTCATGACTAGTCACAATCATCCTGTTCCTCAGCTGCAAGAGAAAGCCTAGATTTATGACTTAACTTTCCTTATTGATATAACAGCTCACTTGAACGATTTAAATATCTCACTCCAAGCAAAGGTCTCATCATAACAGATAAGTACTATAGAATTAAAGCTTTCAAAATGGATTGGACCTGTGGGTGAAACAACTTCTGGTGTGCACTTCCGAGGTTATCGCACATCCATGCTTCTGGAATGAATATGTGCAAATTCTACAAAATCTTCGTCACTAGTTTGAGTCCAGGTTTCAGGATGTACAATCAGTGTCTACTATGCTTCAGCTCTTTGCAACCCCGTATTCAATGGATGTCAACAATGTAGTTGCCAGGTACCAAATTGAACTGTTAAATTTACAATGTGACGATTTACTTTAGGACAAATATAGACACCAGAAAAACTTGGCTGATTTTTACAACAATGTCCCTCAAACCAGATTTTCGAGGTTGTATTCACTTGCCGCAGGGGTTCAGTATGTATGGCTCGACATACGTGTGCGAACATTTTTTTTTCTGTTATGAAATTAGCCAAGTTCAAACCCCCAAGTACTTTGTCGTATCACAATAAAACATTCAGCCTTCTGTTACAAATTTCCCAGATATTACGACCTCGCATTGATAAACTAGTTAAAGAAAAACGAAACAAAGTGTGGGAAAATGTCCACGTAATTTTGTTCTTCCCGGAAACCACTATACCAAATCTGGTGTTTGACATGGAAGTCTCCGGCTATGTTAGTCCTAGGATATAGGGCTAGGATGGATAGATACTAGAGTATGAACTGCCAATGTGGAGGGGATACAAGAACACTACCAAAAACCTCCAATCCATGCTAAGGTCCAAACTGATTTCTGTGGCTCGAAGGATGGTATAGGTGGAAGCTGGTGGGCTACATTCTGTTTCACCAACACCGCCGTTCCACCACCAGGACGGCCTAGACAATCCGTGAGATGGCAGATATAGCCCGGGATTTGGAATCGGGAGTGTATTCGGAGATGCGTTTCCTGATAAAGATTACGTCTTGGGCATTGACAAGCCAGCAGATGGGGTTATAGCCCATGCGTCTCTCGGTCAAGTTTTCTAGGAAACTTACTCCAATTTGTTTCTCAATGATCCAGGTTTGGTGTCCTGTACCAAATGTGCAATACGAAAAACGTCTTAAATTCGCATAACTTTCCTCACTATTCTTACAAATTATTTTTTCATTCCCTTCTTGCTTATTTTGTAAACTCTCATTACACATTCACACGTTTAATTGTGTATGTAAGATAGATATGATAGGAGAAACACTTCTAAAAGAATCGATCGCCATTTGATGGCTCTGAAAACTTGCATCCTTCATTAGCTGATGTAGAGTTCGTTGCTAACTCACTTTCCTTAAGTAAGATTCAATTTATATTAGACTTCAGGCAATCAGAGTATCCTTCCCATATGATAGGAGCTTGATTTGCTTTATTGCTGTGAACACCTTAGTTGCTAAATAATTATAAAATACACTACAGCAATAGATGGACCTTTACTGAAGCCTGTTTCTGGCAGATGTAACGTCAAGCAGAGAAAATCGTAGTACTGTGCTCATTTGACATCTCCCAGCAGGAGATACTCTTAAAATTATCCAAAATCCTTAGGGGTACAACTCGAGTAGCTACAAAATAAGAATGAACATGGGCTTAGCCGATACGGGGATTGTACTGTCATGGCGTTGCCAGTT
This sequence comes from Mantis religiosa, assembly GCA_030765055.1. Classification (NCBI taxonomy): domain Eukaryota; kingdom Metazoa; phylum Arthropoda; class Insecta; order Mantodea; family Mantidae; genus Mantis; species Mantis religiosa. The sequence goes on from CM060956.1 coordinate 50,044,843, forward strand.
GCACAGCTAGTGGGCGATAGAGATGGAAGATATATCAATCTTTGTCTCACTGAGTTCACTTAGCAAGTAATCTGAGATGTACATACAGATGCTGACATTAAGTTCGCTTAACATTTCACCATGTGTGTGACAACATATACAATGATTGCCGCGTGCTAGCTTAATCTGCACCTTAAAACCTTTAACTGAGAACAGTTCGCTTACGTAGCTGTCGTTCATATGTACACAAATTAGATGCGTTCGACGAAATATTTGCTACAGTGAAATAAAACAGTGACTATTTGTGAATATAGTTTCTACTTTTATAATACTATATTTGTATACTGCCTGTAATGGACTTCAAACCAATTTCTGTTTCATTAAAATACTTCATAAATACCGAAGATATGAATGTGTATTTATGAAGCATTTTTACACCATGAATCACCTGTACTTATAATGCTGTGCTATCCCCCCCCCCGCCCTCATTAAATTGGTCAACCTTTTGGCAGTTGGATATTCACCCGTGTCATATTAAACATGGATTGTTCTACGTAAAACACACTTTTGAAAACCATCTAAGTTGGTAGCATGTTTTTTAGGTGATCGATGTTTTCCTGGAAATCTAAATAGGGAAACTTCTAATTTGGTGAACTGCTTGCCTTCTTGAACTATGTTTGTCACTTATGAACACTCACTTATGAACATTGTGCCATTTAGTCTCGACTTTGAGCGAAATTTGTGTTTTCGAAAACGTCTAATTGACAAAGGTTTGAAAAATATTAACAATAGTATTTGTAGCCTGCTTATGTAAAATCTTACGAGCTGTTTCGAAGTTACTACTAAGCGCAACAGTACTAGGCATGTATATTTACTTACTTTGAAAAGCACATGTGCACTCTTAAAACATCACTTTACTGAATGAAAGGTACAAAACGCCATTGCAGCATAGCACGTGTGTGCTTTTCTTCACTGACAGTTAATGGTTCTTTTCTTTCTAGTCAGGCGTCTTATCTTTCTATATCTCCGAAACTAAATGTGCCACAAACATGGGGTTGAGATAGACGTCATCAGAAAAAATAGCTCTGTAACATGGGAAAAACAATTAGTATCTTTATAGCGCGCAAAGAAATTAGCCGTATGGTTCGGCAAAGTGAGCCAGTATGCGTGCTTAACTGTACAACGTCACAGGCACCGCACTGGCTAGTAGCGATAGACCAGCCACGCCTATGTCTGCCTTATGTTCATTCCTAATTTGTAGGAACCTTGGTGACCATCACTAAAGAAACTACATGCTAGCCTAAGGACTGGATTTTGTGTCTGATTGGACTATGCTCTTGGCTGAGGAAGAAAGCTCCTGGAGACCTCAGTAGGAACAAGTATCGGACCGTGAACCGGGGCCGTGAGCTACAGCTAGGAGAAGAGAAGATGAACTTTGGCCAGAAAAGTGACAGATGGTAAGGTGCGCCTTAACGTCAGTTTTTTGGTCTATTCAGTATTTTTTTTAACATAAATACATGCAGAGATAGTGGAATGAAACATGTAACTCTTCCGTAAAATTGCTTAAATGAATATTATCGAAAGATGCATTAACTTATTATGTACCGAGGGCAAACTAAGGTCATTTCTCCCTTTATGTAAATTAATTTGTGTTGTAAGATAATTTCAAAACATCTAAAATTTAATTTAATTTTAATTACATTAATTTTACCCTACGACAACGCCTTGGATAGTGCCCATTCCACCATCCAGCCTACACGTCTAATTTCGACGACAATGAGGCACAAAATTTATAAGAGACTAATACACTACCTGATTTATAAAAGTATCCACGAAATACATTTTTAATGTTATTGTCATTCTTGTTATTACTGTTAGTATTCTTAGTGTGATTTTATAATCGCTACAAAGGATACGTCCGCCTTATTTTCTCCTGTAATTTTTAGATATAAGCCTCTTAAAAGAGTAGTCAACATAATACTGAGCTTAAAATTTGCCGCAAGGATGCTTTTTAAAACCTTCAATGTTTTTAGCTTCTGTTCTCTCCACCACAAACTCTTCATTAAAGACTTACGAAGATTCAGGCGATAGAAAAGATTTACCCCATAAAACTGAAGTTATATAATGCACCATGATGGTAGTAAGGAAAAAGGTATGTTCATTTATTATAATTTCTTGGGGGAAGATTAAGTATAATTATTAAAATGATCGAATAAGCTTCAGATAATAATACTAGATGATCTTTTAAATCACTGGTAGTTTCTCTTTAGTTACCTTGTGGTTTAACAAAAGTTGTACAATTTTCTCTTCAACGAAACACAGAAATAAAAGTATATTACGCAGGCAATAGTTGATATAGAACAGAGCAATCTTCTCAATTGTAATTATGAGTGTGGGAGTATATTTTGGTATTATCCTGAAATTAACTTTATTACAAGTTACTGAGAAAATACACCAAATTTATATCACAGTTAACATTTTTCAATCAGAAACAAAACAAAAGATAGCCAAACTGCTACATCTCGGTGTGATTAGCGTGCAATAAAGTACACTCTGCCCTTACGTATTTTACATGCACAATCTGAAGTAAAAACAGCTCCATACATATATGCAAATATATGTCTATACACAACTGTACTGTTGAGGAAGTACTTCGTTTACCTAAAAATAAACATAGTTATACCATAAATACGTTTTGACATCTAATACTGGCGAAAGTATTTTTAAGCCCCGTTCTTGCTATATGCAGCATCATAAAGCACAAGTTTCAGACCTTGGTTGAAGATATCTGTTGGCATTTTCCAGCTGTGATGACTGAGTGAAACCGACTCAAAAGCCTCAGTTTGGCAGAAAAAATTTAAACACACGGGCTGCTTGTTCACAAATTCGAGGCCTAAATGAGCTGGACTACTTGTATGTTGGTATGTGTGTTAACAACGTAACTTAAAAATTAACATTTGGTTACGTGCCAAACTTCAATATAAGATATATACGAATATAACAATTTGTAACTTAAAACTTCACTTATCTTATAAGAAATGATTTTCTTATAAACTGTCCGGAATCGCGATTTCATGTAAAACTTTTACATCCTCAGCCGGAAACAAAGCTGTCGCCATCGTTACGAACGTTGGTATATTCTTGTTAGTACTACCAAAATTTGAAAATAAAACAAATTTGAAAACAATCTGACTGCCGGTATTTCAAAATTCACTACACAATGTTTGTTTTTTAAAATAAATATCTATTCCCAAACTATTAAATCTATCGGACCATTTAATTGTTTTAATAATTTAACTTCTGGATTTATTTCATGGTTAAATGACCAAAAATGATCTGTTACGATCGATTTGTCAGTCTGATTATACTTAATGATACGAAAATGTTCTTTCGTTCTGGTTTCCAAATTACTTTTTGTCTTTTCAATATAAACTTTAAAAAAGATAAAATTCCTAATAATAAAAACATCTGGTATTTATCAGTTTTATTGTTTCGATTGTGATAAAGTGTACTTCCTCCTACGGTAGGTCGGTTGCCGGTCTCCGCTCCTCTGCTGGGACCATTTCGGGACCCCCAGCCAGGGACCTTTGGGGCTCGGATCGCCTGCCTGGGACCTATGGGACTCGCCTGCTGAGCTCGTTGCAGTCCCGCAGTAGGGGAACATGTCCATGTCCTGGCCTGTCGGGGGAAGTCTATCCAAGTAAACTGTAGGTATCCTGCCCTCTGTACTGTCGTAGTTCCTTGGTTCGGCCACCCTCTCCTTCACCTCATCCTTCCTTCCGGAGGTGTCCCATTTGGGTAATAGAAACAATGGGCCCAGCATTGTGGCCTACGTACCGAATTTCCTCCGTAATGAAATCCTAATCCTAGCTTAAGATTCGACTAAGGTCAGCAGAGTGGTGAGAGGGCGGTTCGGTACACAGTGCCAATGAGTTATCTAGCATTGTCGTTAAGTTCTTCACTGATATTCTCTAATGTCATTAACCCTGTTTATGCTATCCTAGCCAAACTTTGTATTCAAAAGTATGCATTTGATTATGCCCCATAAAATCTTTCATCCACAACCCGGATGACTGCCTCTGTGCCGCACGTCACCTATTTGTTTACGTGCTAGACACGAAGAAAAAGGAAGGAGGTAACTATAGGGGCAGATCATTTCCCACTTCGGGTGCTCATCTTACCGGCTCTATGCTGAGGGTTGTAAATCATCTCCGTTTAACACCTTTGTAGTGCATTAGTTAGCGTGAATATTCCATTAGCAAAGATACGCAATGAATCGTCCAAACAGTTTTTGTAACAGTATACTAACCGGAACATTCCTAACGAGTCTAACCTCCGGAAGAAGTACATCCATCGTTGCTATGAAGACTAAAAAAAAAAAAAAAAATCGCGTCTACGTTACGGATAAATCAATATTTGTGGCTATCCATGAAACAAATGACTAAGTCGGCCATTCCGTTGCAAATGTGATTGTTGGTACGCTAGAAGAAGACAAATCTGTGAAAATGTTTCTTCGCGCAATGGAAATCCTGGAGAGATGTGTGTAGTGTTTAACGCCCGCTTTTACTACATACGGCACCGCAGGCGGTGACACTGATGATACATGAGATGAAGATGGAGCACCGGTGGAATGAGATGGCGGGGGAAACCGGAGGTCCCGGAGAAAACCCGCCCCAACGCCGTGTCCACCACAAATCTCACTTTGCGGTCGCCTGGGATCGAAGCCGGGCCGCCTTGGTGAGAGCCAAGTGGTCTAACCACTCAGCCACGGCGCGGCCGCTAATCCTGGAGAGAGTGAAACACCAAACTATTTGGCAGCTATATGATACATGCCTTTTTCTCTTGTGGCCACGGGGAATAAAACAAGAATGGGCTGATTTTTCTCATTGATGCAGCACCATACATGGTAAAGGCAGGAAAATCAATTAAAGCCTTTTTCCAAAATTGATTCATCTAACCTACCTTGAGTATTCGCAGTTCTTAACTCACTCAATGCAAAGCAAACACTTTCCAGGCGTTGACAAATTAGTTTGCTACGTTAAAGTATTCTTAGAATCCCCGGCTGGAGTACGCCATTTCGACGATAAAGTCCCTGGGTTCCCTTTACCTCCAGAACTATTTCTGACATGGTGGAGTACTTAGTTAAGCGCTCTGTAATCTGCAATCACTTTGATGTGATTAAAAATGCGATTGATGGATTTAAATGGTGAAGATGCTGCTTCCATTACCATGCCACAGGATTTGATAGTTAAACCTAAACTATCTTGTGAAAGGAAATGAAACCATTCAATAATCTCAAAGGGGAGTGATGTGCAGCAACAACTGGAACATTTTGAAGGTGGAACTGGAAAAAATCGCCAGCCAGAAGATGAAACCAGTGCCTAAAAATAGGAATATTTATCAATACGCAGGATAAGTGAAGAATTAAAGAACATTCTGATGCGAGTTCATTTGAAGAGCCGTTTTCTCTAAGATTTCAATTATTTCAAGTATGCACCAATGACATCCGTTGAGGTGGAGAGAAGTTTTTCAATTTTTCGCCAAGTACTGTCAGATAGACATTGAGAATTTAGAGATGACTTGTGATATATTGAAATGGCAACTGAGGTAAGCTTTCTGAATTTGAATTTCTGTTACACGAGGATGGTTAAGCCAAATAAGATTTAATTATATCTATTTTAATTTCTATCCCCAAAATGTCCATTGCAGGTTGCTGAATCAGAACAAGTATTTCTTACATGTAATTTTTATCGCTCCATGTCTTGCACATCACTTGAATATTATACTTTCAAACTTATTAATTAAATATCTAAATGGAAATTAAGGTAGGAAAAAATTGTGGGGAAATCATGACTAAGAGGCTGCCCAAATCATCTCATTAAAGTTCTAAAATCTATATATAAGGATACAACAATCAGCATACATGTATAGTAAATGGATACATACAAATCAAGGTGTAACACAGGGTTGCAGTTTGTCTCCTATCTTATTCATAACTTATATAGATGATGTGATTACAGAGTGGATGTTTAAGATTAACGGAGGCATTCATCTTGCACCAAAATTTATTCTTAAGACGATGCTAGACCAAATAATTATAAGTAAAACTGAAGACGAGCTGCAAAGAGCAGTATATATTTTACAGAAGTTATGTAAGAATTATAATTTCAAAATTTCCACAAATATAACAAAAACAATGGCGTTTTAAGGTAAAGACACTGTTAGAACCAAAATAGTAATTGATGAGATTATCTTAGAGCAAGTTATGGGTTTTAAATATTTGGGAACATATGTCAGTTATAAATATGAAAATGATTTTAAAAATAAATTACCTATGTTTCAACAAATATGTGGCGTAATAAATAGAAGCCTGAAAACTAAAACCAGATAATAAACACGGATGAAATTTTATAAAGTAATGGCTGTGCCTGCTTTTGTTTTTGGTTCTGAAACATGGACATTAACAAAAGCAGACAAAAACAAGATACAGGCTGCCGAAATGAGATTTTTAAGAGCAGTAAAGGTATGTACTCTTTTAGATAAAATCCCAAATAAAAAAATAAGATTTAGAAATAAGTTCTTTAGAAGAAAAAATAATAAATTACAGAAATGAATGGAGAGAGCATATTGAGAGAATGCCGAGAAATGGGATCCCAAGAAGAGTTATAAACTATAAACCTAGAGGAAAGAGACATCCGGGAAGACCACGATAACGATGGTCAAACATGTTTTAAGCCGGAACAGGTAGCATTGCTTAGCCCTTGGAGTGAAGAAGAAGAAGAAAATTGATGTATTAATTGTAAGTGTTGTTTCTTTACATCTTTTCCCCAATCTTCGTCTTTCTGGTATATGTTACATATTTTTAAAGGTCCGTTTTAGACAATTTATATGTAGTCAACTTCCTAGACCTTGTGATCGCAATTTGGAATATATCAGTTCATAAATAAGGTTTATGAACTACGGACGATTTTGTTTCATTGGGCTAGTGGGGCACTATTCTATTTCTGTCCACCATCAATTTTAAGAGTTGAATTCTACATATGCGTAACCTTACTACATAAACTTAATTTGCAGGTTTCTTGAAACATTATTACCTCTCTTGTACATTCACATTTCTCTAACATGTATAATTAATCCTTTTGCAACATTACACAACCAGCACTCCCATTCATTGTGGCACTGTTATACAGATGTGTTGCAGCAGAATGCTATGATGGATTATTGGCAATGTTAATCTGTTTGTCATGCGGTAGTTGTGGGAGGAGCTGGTGACGTAATCAGTCCAAAAGCTACAGTCGCCCATGCCTGCATTATATTCCCATCGTAATCTGCAATACACCATGTGTTCCAGCACATCAAATGCATGGTAGATCTTATCAAAGTAGAACTAGTTTTCAAACTCTTAACTTTCTAATTCCGATCGAGTAGAATAAGGTATCTTGCGGGCGTTACTCTTCATGTATTAAAATGAATTTAGAAGAGGAAATTAATTGTTCTTTCACACTGGCCGTGTGTAGACTTGGAAAGATAGAGTCAGACTGAAAAAATTCAATGTCATAGCCGGGATTTAAATCACCGATCTTCTGGCCTCCGTCCAGCCGCTCTAACCATTGAGCTACTATGGCCAACGAGCCGACATAACCGCGTAGTTCTCAGAAACACATGAGACAACTACCTTAATGGTGACTTACACTCCGTGGTTCCGGGCTATGGTATTGCATTTTTCAGTTTACCCTTTTATACTTAAGCCTACACACGGCCAGTGTGAAAGAACAACTTTCATTAATTGACCTGATAGTGCTTAACTATAAAGCCCGGGCCTTAAAGTACTTACACGTTGCAAGTCGCCGTTAAGGTATTTGTCTCATTTACTTATGAGAACTCCTAAGTGGTTTACCGGCAAAAACACGAGTATTTTAAAGAATTTAATGTCATATCGGCACGTTGGCTATAGTTAGAGCAGCTGGGTGGAGACCAGAAGATCCGTGGTTCAAATCCCGACTACGGCATTGACATTTTCAGTCTGAATCTACCTTTCCGTGAATTTGGAAGTCACTTCTACTAATATTATTGTGACCGAGTTTGTGCAATTGGACTTATAATTTCACGAACCCACAAAATGTTCTTTATTTCCACCGAATTACACTTGGAACATTTGCCGATTACATGGAATTACGTAGCACACACAATTACAATTCACCAGTTTGTCTGTCACAGGTCCACTCCGCACTCACAATTACGTACAACTCCTCTGATGCACGTAGAGTCTTCCAGTCCGTTCGCTAGCACGGCGCTCCTCCGGCTGCTCACCAAGAACTAACTGACTCGTCCACTGCAGCCTTATATAGGAAGATCGCTGTTTCTGGAAGCTTTGCGGTTCGGAAAATCATCCCGATGCCTTCAGACGTCAGGGGGAGGGTTAAGGGCCGGTACAGGGCTCGTGCCAGCTAGTTCTATCGGGAATTCCGATGTTCGGGTGACATTATTAAAGCATCAGTAAATGTTTAATCGCCTGGGTTTAACTCGGGATTAGTAATGTGTGAAACAATGGGATAATCGTGATAACGGCACGATCTACGAGCGACATTGCTAAGGTTTTACCTGAGTTAAGAGTCGAATGAAAACAGAAAAACGCAATGAAGGTTCGGATTTTCTTGCCATTCCTTTGTAAGTTGGCACAAATGGTAGTATAACTGCAGACAAGCGAAATTCTGCCACAATATCCGATTAATATGATTACCCCAGTTACGACAAACTAATGAGGAACAGTGCATTTTCTGACAACGAAATTAGGAAATCCCATGAAATCCTTTGTTGTTGGAGCTGCAGTATGGCCATACATGCTTATCTCTGCAGTAAGTGTTCGAATTCAGCGAAAGTTCAGAACCGTTCTATGGCAGAGGCCCCCTACCAGGGTCTATTGAAGCACTTTAATTCAATGACAAAACCGCCGTTTCTGGATTAGGGTCACGCTTTGACTAAATAGTTAGATCACTTCATTCTCACCTAGGCAGCCCAGGTTCGATTCCAAGCGACCACAAAGTAAGATTTGTGGATGACAACATGGCGCTAGGACATGTTTTCTTTGGTATCTCCGGTTTCTCCCACCATCTCATTTCATTAGTGCGCCATCTTCATCTCATGTATCGGTTAATACGAGGACTGTTCAATAAGAATCATCACAATTCCTTTTTCGACAACGTACCTACTCCATCCTCAATTTTGATGGCCCTTCTCAAAATAGACTCCCCTGAATGCGATGCACTTGTCCCAGCGTTTCTGCCAGTCTTCAAAGACTGGCTGGAAACCATTTTTGAGAGATCCTTCAAAGTCGCCTCTGCAGCCTTCACCACTGCTTCTGATCATGGATAATGCCTCCCACGAAGGCATTTCTTCAAGTCAGGGAATAGAAAAAGGTCACATGGTACTAAATCACGACTATATGAAGGTGAGGGTTGCACCTCACGTTGATTTTTGCAAGATATTCAGCAACATTGGCAATATGCGGCCGCGCGTTATCGTGGTGCAGCATCCAGCCTGCTTCACGGAAATGTGGTCTTTTGCGCCTGATATGGACTTGCAATGTTTTCAGGACATCCCTGTAGTATTGTCCAGTTACTGATGTGTGTGCAGGTAGAACATGCTGATAAACCATTCCATGAATATCAAAGAATGAGATGACCATAACTTTCCCAGCAGAAGCAACCACTTTTTCTTTTTGGGGGGTTGGTGATGAAGGAGATTTCCACAATGAGCTTTGCTGTTTGCTCTCAGAATCAAAATGATGTAGCCAAGTTTCATCAGCAGTGATTACGTTTGATAGAAACTCCGGATCGTCCTTTAACATCAATTTAACTGCGTGTTACCTTCATTGCAGCGGTAGGCGATACTGAACATGTCCGAACTTACCTGGTTCTCACAGGCGGGAACCAGGAGTACCAACGATGAAACTACTACGGCTTGTTTGTTTCACATTAAGCTAACAGAATATAATAAGGTTGAATTTTAGTGCGAAAAATTATGACCGTAAAAAATGAGGACCCTTCTCTATTGAACAGCACTCTTACATTTGTCATATCGGTGTTCTAATTTAATTAAACCATTATCGTGGTCCTCAAAATAGATGTTCACCGCATCAATGACCTCCTCGTTGCTGTGAAATCTTCGTCCAAGAAATGTTTTTAGGTTCGGGAAAAGGTGGTAGTAGTCGCTGTGCTAGGTTTCGCCAAGATGGTGAATGTTCAAGTAATTCGAACTTCAATATGCACATTTCTCCCAATGCAATGACAAAGATGGACCAGAGCATTGTCTTGAAGGAATAAGACGTTTCTTTTGCAAATTAGGTCCTTTTTCTCTCACATCATTGTAGCCGCTGGTGGGTAGAGCAGGGTAGAGCACTTTCTCCTCAGGGTATGCGTTGATATGTATGGGAGTAAGGATGGTTCTAATGACATTGGAATGCAAGTTTCAAACTGGTTTAATGACTGCTTTTCACCCCCCACATCTATCTCGAAGTTGCCGACCAAGGTTTACCAATATATCGCTGTTCAGAGTGACCGTATGTAGAATGCTTATTACGCGAAAACACTTAATTCTTTATCCACGTATCAACCGACAGATATTTTCTCTCATCGCTTCTGGTCAGCCTTCACCCAAGATAGAAGCAGATGACCGTCTTAATGGGCCGCCAGCCACGGTCTGTCTGTCCTCACTGCAGCTGCGTATGATTTTCACCTCTCGAAGCCCTTTTTATTCACGCCAAAGCTCCTTTTGTGACTATTTTGTCCATTTGGAATATTAGTCTCGGTCATGCCATTATTAAGGATCCGAACAATACCTTTTCAAGCGGAGTCAAGTGTTACCAATTTAGAATTCCCGCTAAGAATCCGCCTTTTTCCGTCCCTTTTTTTAAAACTATTCAACTCAACTGCACGTGCACGCGTTTCAACAAATATATATATATATATATATATATATATATATATATATATATATATATATATATATATATATATATTCCTTTGAAATCCATTACGATTCTTTATTCATTGTATGCCTTAATTTCAGTATCATCACTTAAACTTTGCATTAAGTTTGCATAGTAGTCACCAGTGACTACTAAGTAATCAATAATTCTGAATAATCAATATAATTCCCTATGCATTCCAGAAAACACTCCCCATAACCTTGTTAGCTGACAACACTGACTTTCCTTTTTTTTTTGGAGTTGGATACATCACTACACTGCAGAAAGTACGTCAGTCAAAACAATGATTGTGCCAGGTGAACCAAGTTTCATTGATGGTAATAACGCCGTCTCAAAAGTTCAGAGATTTTTGTCGTAGAGCTCCGAATTCTTAACAAACAGTTTTCCTTTAGAAATTTTGGTCAGGTGTCAAAAAACGCGGCACCCATCTTACATAGACCTAGTGAAAGCCCAAAACATTTAAAATATTGCCTTGTAACGGGAATATATTTGTTCTTAAATCGCAGCCGATAGGAAGCACGCCAACTTTTTGTAAGATCCAGGTCGAGTTTTGATCAAATAAGAGTCATGAGATCTTTTCTCAGGTGTGGATGCGGATTTTTGGTGACAGAAATAAAATTTATATGAGTCCAATTTTGTAATATATTATTTAATTGTATAATATGAACTACGATTCACTCGTTTCTATTACAAATATCGAATAACGCTTTTTGAATGTTATTAACTTTCCTTTACAATTATATTCACCGCAACATTTTTTATCGTTGTGAAACAAGACTCAAGATTATAACACTTTTTTCAAGATTGATTTTCTTGTCACTATAGTTACTTCTGCTTTATTTTGTGATTGGCCGATCCACTGGCACGTCACCACATCACGTCATACCACGTCACACCACTACTACCTCGGCCAATCACACAACTACATACATTTTTACATATTTATAATTCCTCCGAACACAAAAATACTGTTACAGCCTGCACCTTCTCTTGATAAGTTTACAGCCTCTGCTATCACAAATATCTTTAATCTGCTGTCTTACAGTATTAATGATTAATTTTTTCGATGATCTCTGTAGTTGTGACTTCCACAGGCATCAAGAGGGAGGCTCATCACTAGTGCTTGGAGGTCCCATTTTAAACTCTGCAACCCACCTTTTAATCATGGTATATGACCGGGCAGAGTCTCAATAAACTATCCATTTCCTCCTCTATTTCTTTAGGCGTTAAACCTTCCAAATGGAAGTATTTAATCACTGTGTACCGTTAGTTTAACCTCCGGCACCTTTCCCCCCTCCCCTTTTCCTTGCCTTCCCAGTTCAATGCGCTGCTGTTTCGAGGGATCGCTTCGGCTTCCCGCCGTTGCTTTCTGGGGGCGCTGCGGTTCCTGAAGCTTCTTGCGTGCACTGCCTCAAATCGGCAAGGGAGTTGGTGCTTGGTGCTCGACAGGTTTAAGTCTGGGGGTAAGTGCTCCAAGTTTTGGGTTTTGTTAAAAATTCTTTGTGTTTAGATGATTGCCTTTGGTGAGCCGTGATAGTTTTATGGACTCTTCCCTTCAGTTCCGGGACCAGAAGCTTTATTATTTTTTTCCTTTTATGAGTCTGGGTCTAAGAACGAAGAGGTGACTGCTAGCTAGCTTAGAATTTCTACATCGTTAAATGGGGGACAGAATTTTATTGTCGGCTTACCCTGAAGTCACTTATGTATCAAATGGTTTTGGGATGTTATTCATGTAACTGTTCTACTCAGTTATTTGCTTTGGTAAATGATTTCTGTGCAGTTACTGGCTAGCATCATCGGCAATTTAAATGTTTTGTGGGACTCTGGTTACCCTCGTACTTTATTGTTCTTTCAGGAGTAAATGTTCTTTACAGAGTAATTTTATAAAGATTGTGATTTCGTTGTTTCTTTCTACTATTTAGGGGAAGCACATACTCTTATAAGAAATAAGTTATGTTTGTTATAATCAAGGATTGTAATAATTAATTAAAGCATTTGAAATGTTTATTGGGGGCAACATTGAGTCAGTTCTTTGTATGTCGTGTACCCTTACCTGGACCTCTGAGCTTGGGTTTGTAGGGCGTAAATCCCTCACCTAATTTTAGCCTGTGTAGGGAGTGTTAAGGTGTGAAGTGCGCGGCCAGGGCTGGCCGTCACAACTGCTACTTTCTCCAAATCCTCCATTTTCGTGAAACCTCTACACTTGTCTTTAACAGCTTTAGACTTGCAAAATACGTCTTTAAAGAAAACGGGGTCGCTAATATAAAGTAGAGTTTATGACCTGCATGTGATGGATCAAACCGAAGCTATTTTTAATGCGTAAATAGGCATTTCTTCAGTTGTACATACTTAACGTTTCAGAAAGCACTTCTAAACTAAGCGGTAATTGAAACTCTTCACTGGAATCGTCTTCAAGGAGCAGAAAACAATCTCATAAAGCTCTTAATGGGGTATTAAAGCTCAGTGCCACTTCATTAAACGCCGTTATTGAAGCACTTGCTCAAAGCTTTCTACCTTAGCCAATTGGGAGTCGAAGCGTTATGTCGGACGCTATAAAAGCTTTTACACTATTCATTTAATTTCTAAGATTTTAAATTTCCCTGTAGAATAACTGGAAAATGCATGTGCTTTTCTGGGACTAAATCAGAGACGGGGAGGTTATCACGTTGTCATCCATGTCTATCTCATTTAATGTTTAACCTTTTATCTAATTTTTCTTTCTCTACTACATACTTGCGGTAAATCGGGCAAGTATTGTGCTCCATAGACAATTCGATAACGAAATTTCAGCGAAATACATGTTTTATGAATACGTAAATTAAAAGTGAAGAATAGAAAATAATTTGGGAATTTGTGTATTGTGTGGTGGAAAAGCAAGCATAGAACACTAACAGAATGCGGGGATGTTGCAATATGGAGAAAAAAGGTGTGGAAAGAAAATTGGGAGAAAGTAGAGAAGAGGATAGTAGCTATAAAAATGTTAACGGACAAGAAGGAAAAGAAGGTAAGAAGTATTGGTGACTACTTGCAGATACTAAAAGAAAAATAGGCGAGAAATGTAAAGAATATAAGAAAGGAAGATAAGGGGGAATAATGGGGCTAATTAAGTAACAAGGAGGCATGGATGTTAAGAGCTACCTGGCAGAGCAGAAGACCAGGGTGTCATGTAAGCCAACGTAGCAACAAGGTAAAGACAAATGTAGCCAGAATTTGTAAATTGTACAATTGTGCTTACTAAACTGAGTGTTTCAGGTTGAGCTTCTTTGCAACTATGTCACAATTTGTTTTCCATAACAAAAATTGTCACACTAGATTTCAGGGGACAGTGTTATAACATTTTGCGTCTTTAAAAATATGATTTTAATCGAAATGTCATATGAGTCAGATAATATGGAATTTTCTGCGGATGTTCAAGACATCCTCGATTCAAATGACTTTCATATAGTTGTAAACTACAAGAGAAAGACAATGTTACTATACAAAAGTCTGTATCTTGTTTAAGCATTGAGTTTACGTAAAAATTTTTGTGAAGTGAACAGTTTACAAGATATAGATTATTTTCTTGAATTTTTGAATACAGGTAGTTTTTGCAACTAAATATATATTTTTTATCTCCTGATTATTCAAGGAGAAAGGAATTTCGAAGTCATCGGATGGGAACTAGCTTTAAAAGAAGCTATTATTGTCTAAAGCCTACTACATGTCATATTCCTCTTGCACTTGTAACAAAATTAAGACTTTTTACCAATATCTCATCATGAAATAAATACAGGAATAAGCGTTTTAGGAACAGTTGTGGAAGTATTGCTAATTCACACGTCAGCTTTGGGTAAGTAATATATTTGGAGATGTTTTTTATAAATGTAGTCTAATCCATTTCTGAATAAGTAATTGTAACTGCTGAAAATAAACATTTCGTGCCGGAAGTGTGACTAATAAAATAATTAAGTGGGCAAAGCTTCCAAGACTATTGCGAAACGGGTTAACCTTTTGATTCCTTTCTCTTTCTTTGTTACCACTATTTCTATATTTGAAATGTTTATGCTGAAATTTATCGAGACGAGAATGTTTATCACCAAATGATGAGATAAGTAAAACGTACAGAAAACCCTTCACAAATGACATTGTAAGTTATAATCCAGAAACAAGTTATAACATCCATTTACTAATTGTACTTCTAAAAACACTAAAAGGACAGTAAATTTAAACCAATTGGAAGATTTTATCGCCTTAATTTCGCCTAAGTAAATCAAGAAGAATGTACATTACATTGAAAGACTGACCCTTCATATACAATGATAAAAAGGTGGGTAGCAGAGTTTAAAATGGGACGTATCAGTACTAGTGATGGACGCCCTGTGGAAGTTAATTCCAGATAACTGAAAAAATAATTCATTGTTAAGTACTGAAAGACCGCAGATTAAAGTTGTTTGAGATAGTAACTACACTCCAGAAAGTAAATTAGTGAAAAAGTGGACTGTCTCAGGTGAATCAACTCCAAACAAGGCTGTCAATTTTGCCAGCTAACAAGCTATGGCGAGTGTTTCTGAGATGCACAGGGAATTATTTTTATTAATTACTTGGAGAAGGGCGAGAAATAAATAATAAAACATTTTTTTTTTTTTTTTCTTTTTATTCTGAGGCCCGGAACTTATGACCCGACCCTCGTGGATATATGTAACTCACGTCACGGCATTTGAGACTAGCAATGGACCGTGACTCCGTGTTGCCGGTAATAGAGCAACAAAAGTGGGCCAAAAAATGCTGAGGGAAAAATTAGCTAAGTCTTAAATGTCAATGAAAATCAATGTAGTGATAGTTGGAACACTATATAAAGCCCGAATATTATATCGCCTTTGGCTAGTAGTGTTTAGAACATGTAGACCCAAACTATGAATGCAGTAGAAGATTACCCGAGCATAGCTTTATGGTTGAGGGCAAACTCGTGTGTTAATTATAAAATTTGTCCTCCACGCCTCGTTCTTGTTTCACGCTGTCGACTGCTTCCTTCACCACCCATCCCCTAGCCTCCTCCCTTTGATTATATCACAGCCACTCAAACCATCTCGTTACTTAGCTACTGCTTGTTTAACGGTACTGCGGTTTCGCTTTGTACAGAGCAAATAACCACACAGACATACATATTTCTGAGTGCAACTTCCCTTAAATGAAGTTATATGCTGTCTTCAGTTACATATCAGCAGCAGCAGCAGAGAATCTCACTATAAAATGTAGCCTTTATAGTATAAAAACAAAATCAGTATTACATTTCTTAAAATAAGATAAAGTTTGAATATTTTGAGGCTAACCATTGAATTCATGTACGTAGAACTCAGAATTATGAAGAATTTGTATCGAGTACACATCCACATCATGCCGATTTCGGCCAAATTTGGCATACATTACTTTTACAATATATGGAAACGTTTTGTGGCAGTGTCATAAAACCACCCTTAATTGCAAAGTGGGTTCAACTAAGTATAAACGGTGGATATTTTTAAATAACTGCTTACTTTCTCAATCGCTTTTGCTAACTATAAAAACACTTCACCTTTAGGGATTAGTAAGGAAGGATTGCTTATAATGGGGGGGATTGCTTTTGTATAACGCTAAAATGGTCAGCAATTACGAAAACAAATGAATTAGCTCGGTAGAGCACCTGCCTTCCGCGCTAGGGGTCCCGGGTTCGATTCCCGGCTGGAGGTGGGATTTTTCTCCAACCAAGATAATTCTCCATCTTCCCCAGAGTCAGGAGGTATGAATGAGATTGCGAATGTGTGCGTGATCTAATGATTAAAACCCAAAAAATACGAGTTAACACCTTCGATATGTTCCAAAGGAGAACGGCCGCCGCCGATATGACCATTGCAGTTAAAGGCGGAGTATAAATGGAGCAAAAAAAGATGCATTAGCCAGCCGATATTTCATAGGAACGTTTAACACTAATAGAGCACATGAACGTATATGGAATGCTACGAATTATGAAACAGCAGTTATCAAGAAGGATCAAACTTCCAAAACCTGCACTAATAGCAGCCGCTTCCATTATTCCCTGATGTATATGAAATTGGTGGACAAGTGATACGAACCACATGTTTAACCTTATGGCCAGGACTTGAGTTTAAGTTTAATTTACATATTACATTAGCTACACAACACGAATTTTTTTTTTTTCTATTTTGAGCAAAAGTTTTCGGGTTGAGCCTGTCTAAACGCAACCAGTTCTCCGGTACTCTTTCGGGCAGGGGGAATTTTGGTAACTTCCTTTTAAGGTGTACGTTAATGTTACTCTAAGAACTCCCTTACTTCATTTAGGAAGGAGGGACCAAATTTACCTCTTACGTCAAGTATAATTACCAACCATGCTTTTTAAAGCTTTCGCAATTTATACGGAAGTTTAGCGATTTCCGGTTAAGCACTAATTGTACTGGAAGCTGCTTGTGTACTACCATATTTCTTCAAATTCGGAATACATCTGACCTTACTTTCCTAATATGCCTGTCAGTAATGGTTATAAAGTAATTTTAACTTGCTTTGCCTTATTTTTCCTCATTAAAGTATTCAATAAAGCATAGACGATATGAGCCACGGCTGACAAGTAAGATAACAGTCGTGATAAAATTTTCCTTCCGCTGGCAGCAAGTACTCTACAACTATAAGTTCTTTCGTGAGTTTTTGCGTATGAAGCGTTTGAAAATCTGATATTTTGTGCAAAAGATGTGCAATAATGCAGCAGACAATTTCCTAGAGCTTTCCTTTTTAACTCATGTCCCAGATATTGTTAGGACTCGATTCGGAGACCTGACTGAGATAACACGTAAGACTAGCAGCCAGCACAATGGAACCACCATCTGCCCAACGGACAGCACCCAGATATTGAGATTTTTTTCACCGGCGATCGCCACCACTGTAGAAGGAACACCACAGAGGGTGGCTAAGTTAGCACCCCATCAGCGACATAACTGGGTGCCCTACCGCAACCAACGACCTTGCGATTGCCATTTCGGCACCCTACTGGGTTAATCATCTTAACATCTTCACTTATACGCGCATTCTATGCAGGGGAATGGGACATAGGGGCATGCCTAGGAACTGCCCGGTATAACGCCGACAGCTGGAGAGATTGAGGAGTAACGCCTCTCGACTCTGGTGGCAGCCCTGCTCGTGTCCCCAATCAAGTGACCGCAGCGGCCCCTTTGGCTACCGCTATCGCCCGCTCACGTGATCTATCCACTGACCGACCTACCCAAGCACAAACCTCTGGCCAGATCTTTAACTCTATCCTGAACTCAATATCCACCAAGCGATCTACCCAAAACCTGAGCTCCGGCGAAACCTTGCTTCTCCTGCCGTTCCACCTACATGACCACTACAGCCCTCCAACATAACCCGAGCTTCCCGCGGATGATTTGCGTCCAAGCTAGGCGCGAGGCCTCAACACTTCACCTCCTCGCCCAAGCAAGCATGACTCATGAAATACATTCCATATACTGCAGAGTTCCTTGTTTTGTTCATAAGCTATTAAAGAATTTTCGATGACCCGGATAGTGATATGGAATCCACGTAGCACGTATCTCGCCAAGACACTTCCTGCTGGCTTTCATATACAGTCAGGTTGAATTCAACGCCTAAGCGGTATTTGAATCGCCAATCTCCTTCCGTCATCCGCCTGCTCTAACCACCGAACTACTATGGCAACATGCCAGCCTGATATTTTCTCCAACTTATTTGCATGTTGTCCGGTATAAACCACTAGATTTCATATGCACATGGGATGTATACCTCAATGGCCACTTACTATGCTTTTGAGTATATCAAGTCCCTGGCTTTATATACGGTATTCCTGTTCATTCGTTATTTCCCGCCCTCATATAGAGCAAGAATGATATAGTTAACTGCAGAACAGTAAGCAAATTACAGCGCTCTGAGTGTGGTTGTCCTGGTAACTAATACAACCAGCATCCCCGTACACCCTTCTTACGGTAATCGTGATTAACATTCTAGCGCATATGTGTAAGTAGCACGCTTCTACTCCAAAGGTTACCATCATGGATTTGAACACAGAGCATCGCGTCTTCATGGATGAATGCTACTTTCGTACCCGCTTTAAAATTGGAGCGACATATAAATATAATTGAAAATGAAAGTCTGCAGGAACCATCAAATTGACATACTTTTGTTTGCAACATCAGTATACAATATAAATTGCCATTCCCATGCTTAATTTAAATGTCTATTAATGTTGGTAACCTTATGTGTTTAAAAGTCAATAGGTGCATCAATCTTTCCAAGATACAGGATTAGTTACTGGTAAAAAGAGCGACACTGGACGCTATAAAGTGACTGGTCCCAATCTAGAAGCAATAAATGTAATGACAGCAAGGCTTCAGACATCTTTGCGGCAGCTACTTAGGGAGACGGCACGTTCCATTGGTTCTTGCCGTATGGCACTCAGGAAGGTACTTCAACTCTACCCGTATAAAATCACATGGTTGCCTAAGTTGCAGCAGCAAGAGTTACCGGCCCGTGTAAATTTTTTAACTACTTGCTTGAGTATTTTGAGGATGAGCAACTCTATATTTTCTTCATCTCAGACGAATGCTGGTTCGAGTTGATAGGCTGTGTCAATACACAATATGCTTATACTTGAGTTCTGAGCCTCCAAATCAGTTTTTGGAAGTCCCACAGTATTCAAAAATTGGCGTCGGATGAGGTATTTCACGACAGCGAATAATCGGCCCAATTTACTTTGAAGGAAGACTTAAACGTTCGGCGATATAGGGAGGAAATTTTAACCGATTTTATTGACCAACTGCATGAAAATGAAAAATGCGATGGCTGGTTTCAGCAGGATGGTGCTCCTGCTCATGCCACCAGTGGTACAATTGCTTTCCTTTAAAGATATTTTCCTGGGAGGTAAGATGGCAAATTTCCTGAACGTACTCAGCATGAATAACGTGAATTGTGTTTTCTCCTCAACAGATTCATCAACAAACCTCTGTGGCTACCACGATTGCCAGATCTTACCCCGTAGAATATTTTCCTCTAGGGTTACTAAAAGATCGGGTTTATTCGAGGCAACTCGAGAATTTAGAGCAACTACAGAAGAGACTGGCTTGAGGGCGAGGCCCTCTTGCCCTAATAGGGTGAACTGTGTTTGTGTTTGGTTTCTCTTGTTGGGAGGTGGAGGTCGCTCATCTTCTGCTGGACTCCTCTCGGTGGAAAGCCGGGGAGCCGAAGCCGCGGGGTGCTCTGCTAAAGGGGCTGTCGGCGACCGCCCTCTACTGACCCTAATGAGCCACCCTGCGTTGTGCATTTCTGCACTCGTCCTAGCGGCAGCCTCTGCAAAGGTCCTATGTGTCCTTCCTGCTGTTGGTCTCTATGGCTGCGCACGGACTTTTGGCATGCTTTTGGTGCATTCTGCGCGCTAAACGGGGCAACCGCGCCAAGTTGCTCCAGGAACCTGTTGGTCGCATAGCGCGCGGACCCGTTCCGCGGGCGGAACGAAACACACCCTGAGGGGTGTGACCCCTTGCACTGGTTGGTGGTCCTCTGCAGTCTCTGAGCAGGTGCCATAGTAGCTGGCATTTGCTGCACTGCTTGGGCTAGGGGTCGGTCCTATATCTTTCTACCCTAACCCTAAAGTGTGCCAACTAAGTGAGGTGAAGTAGTTTCTTTTCTATCTCAGGAGACCCTGCCACCTCGATGAGGAACATCGGCAGGGGTGTACGCCGCTAGTTGCGTTCGGCATCTGGACAGCTCTCAGCGCCTCTATGTCTAGATCGGCCAGGTCTTCATTAATTTCGTCCCTGGTGATTTCGGCATAGTCCTTTTATTACTAATCTGGAGTTCCTATCCTGGGGGTGGGACAATAAGTAAAACTGTATGCCTGTGTGTTTGAGATATTCCACAAAGTTGTTGTAGTCACTCATGCGGGACAGCTTTACCATAAAATCATCGGAGTTTCTCGCAGTGGGGTAGGAGTGTGTAGGTGTCAGATTGTCCAAGTCACGAGTGATTTTTCGTATGTGTATAGCCTAGCCTTTGTTAATAATTACCAGCGCCAGGTCTGACCTCTTTTCCTTAAGTATATCTGTGGAGGGGGGAGTATAGGTGGCACCCTCTACAGTGTCTTGCCTGTCTGTGTCTGGTCGTAGGTCTTGAGGTGCTGACTACAGGGGAGACCGGAGTGTTAGAAGGTTCCACGATATATGGTGAGGTTGTGGTAGTGGTGTTGGATGGAGTGGGTACTTGGGTTTTCTTGGTGGATTTGGTAGGTTTGCTCGTAGTGTCCTGTTGGTAGCCTTTGTCGTTGGAGTGACTGTCTTGGAGTTCTCTGCCAGTGAGTGTGTGTGTGTGTGTGTGTGTGTGTGTGTGTGTGTGTGTGTGTGTGTGTGTGTGTGTGTGTGTGTTTTAGGGGGCTTAACCCTAATAGAAAAGAGGAAGTGAAAAGAGAGAGAAAGAGAAAAAGGGCAGATAGTGAGCGCTAAGGAGCACGGAGAAATAGAGGGTCGGACCCCTACAGGCGCTTAAACGAGTCTGGCGACTGCTTGCTATGACCTTATTTCTGCTACTCGTCTAAGCTGAAGGGCGCAATACTCGAAAGAGCAAGCGGTAGACTTTGGTACAAGACCACGGTAATGTCGAAAAACTATGGCCACTTCCTCATCAATGAACATGATGAAGGTTTAAAGCAATAAGATAACTACTAATTTATCCTGCTGTCTTTGCTACTCGAATACTACATACGTATTAAGAAAGAGCTGCTACAACTATTGTAATGCAACCAGTCTGAAATTAATGAAAATTCTGAAATGATGAAATATTTTCCTTCATATAATTTGAACATCTACACCTATGGCTCGATGACTCACCTTCCATTTCAGTATTTTCACTAAATATGGAGGCAATATTTTCAGTGTATTATACAGACCTGCACATAAAAGCTTAATTTGTCAACAATGCAGAGAATCAGAACAATATTTAACAGCTGTTTGTTAGGGTGGCAACCCAGAAACACTCGGCCACGGTGGACAAATTGGCACTAACCCATGCTGCGACCATGATTCCATTTTATGGAACCAAGCCTTTTATTCCCTGTTTTATATGGACTGAGCTCTTTCTTTCTCTGTTTAACTTTTCTTCAAAGTTTATTTACAGCATGACCCCAGCTTGTTTTTCCCCAATCTTCATAGTAGAAAATACTGGCTCTGTTCCATACTTTCATACACTGGTGAAAAGTTAAAGAACGGAAAAATAGAATTATCTTTCTTTCCCTTGATCCTTCATTTTCAAGTAAACTAAGAATAACAGGCGATAGTGTTGTGGAGAAGACGTTCTCAGATATGTTAGTCAAATATCGGGCATAAGGTTTCGGATTTGGGTGTTACACTTTTGCCCGATAAATGCAATTAACTTAAGTAAAATATACACTTCCGCATGTTTTAAAATCGACAGCTATTTGAGATTGCATTTTCAACTGAATTTTACGTAAGGTGCATTTTGCGGATTTAAACAATAAGTGATATGCAGCAGGCACGTGGGAGTGGAAAAAATAGCTGCTACTGGCGAAACTGCGAACTACTTTCGCGCGGATTAATACAAGGGGCGTCCAGAAAACTATGTTTCAATTTATGTCGGCTGCAGCGCTGCGATCGCAATTCCACATGTGACGTAGACGCTCTGTATCAAGGAGAAGAAACGTACGCCATTGTGAGATATCTGTCAGCCACGTGCGCTTTGTTGTGCTTGTTTACAATGACGGCGTTGATTGAAAATCCCGCCACTTGTGAAACACTCAGGAAATTGCGCCGCGCAATACAGAATAAGCGCCGAGGAATGCTGTCAAAAGGTGTTTTGTTTCTTCACAACAACGCACGACTACACACTTCAAATACAACGAAAAATATCCTACAGGGATTTGGCTGGGACGTGTTTGACCATCGCCGTACATACAGCCCTGACCTCGCTCCTAGCGACTTTCATCTGTTTTTCCATCTCCAATCTTTCCTTGGCGGTCAACACTTCAACAATGACGAAGAGCTGAAAGAAAATGTTTTCAACTGGTTGAAGACACAGGCGACAAACTTCTATGAAGAAGGTATACAAAAACTTGTGCCTCGCTATGACAAATGCCTGCAAAATGTCGGCAGTTATGTGGAAAAGTAGTTTAAAGATTTGTATAATTTTGTGCAATAAATATTTTTTCTGTATCTGTACACAATTTAATTTTATTACCAAACAGAACTTACTTTCTGGACGTACCTCGTACAAAGCACTTGTTTACAGTAGGAGGCACTTTGTTTTGAAATGGACAATAGTGCAGCATAAATTTAAAGCTTTCCTCAGAGAAACGAATGTGATTATTGTGTATAAATTGTTGAACATGTATTACTCGTTTTGAAAAATTCTTTCAGCAGTATATAATGTATGTTTAGAACCCTCCATGTATAACCAGATTAAATACAGAAAATTTAGGAATTTTTCCCCCAACGACTGACACCGCTGAAATAAACAGGGTTTCAGAAAAAAAAAATCAACGTTTGTCAAGGTGATTCTTGTAGAATACCGTGTAGATGTTTTATTAAGACATACTGAGAGACGGACAAGCCGATGCCGAGATGAAGTAAAGCATATTTCATTCCATTTAGCTGTTCAGAAGTCTCTCTGTGGACTGAAGCAGGACAAACAGACATTATGTGACGCTGCGAGGTTCACGTTTTTGCTACTGATTAACAGCCACGGCGACGAGAAAATGTTGACGGAACGGTGCCGCGTGTCCGTATGACGTCAGGAACAGCAGGCGAGAGTCGCACCATGAATATTTCATGTTGTGAGGTTAAAAAAAAGGATGCGAATGTCGCTATGGTGCGTACATGTCATGTTAACACACTTGTTGTTGGTCCTCTGAGAAATTTCTGCAGTTATCACGGGGATGCACTAACAAACAGTCCGAACACAAGGTACACAATTTTCCTGTTTATTTTTATTTTCTGTACAGTTAAACTACACTGGGTGGAGAATATATTTCCTACCACCATTCAACGATACCACATTTTGAGAACCTCTGACACTATACAAGCATTCTGAGAACACGGTTCGTTTGTTGCTGCTTTGCCTTCCGTCTGAACAGCAACTCTTAAGTCCCATTTTCGCATTTAAGTTTAGCGTCTTACGAATATCCCTGCAAGTTCTCCAATCCAAATTAATCTTTACCTGGAACATTTCCCCTTAATTTATTTTCCCAAAAGTGGTTTT
This sequence comes from Mantis religiosa, assembly GCA_030765055.1. Taxonomy (NCBI): domain Eukaryota; kingdom Metazoa; phylum Arthropoda; class Insecta; order Mantodea; family Mantidae; genus Mantis; species Mantis religiosa. The sequence goes on from CM060956.1 coordinate 50,069,066, forward strand.
AACCATTTTGATTATCACATGCAATCAACCCAGGCAGTATTCATAAACCACCTAAATGAAGAAATAATGTGTTTTACGACATAATTATATATTTAAATTAGTATACTTATAATATTATATGGTTCGTGTATTTATTTACTTATTCTTATCGTAATTTTGCTGGAACTTTTTCAAAATTAGTAGTTTCTATGGTAATATTGGATGATACAGTAAACTTTGCACAAAAGGTATTCGTACACCAAGAGTATCTGGTTAGAATACTGTGGTTATAATAAAATGGTTGTTCAATAAAGAAAGATCATAATTTTTACGGTCATAATTTGTTGCACTAAAATTCAATTTTATTTTATTCTGTTAGCTAAATGTGAAAAACACGCCGTAGTAGTTTCATTGTTGGAACTCCTGGTTCCCGTCTGTGATAACCAGGAAAGTGGAGTATCGCCTACCGCTGCAACGGAGGTAACATGCGAGGAACAATATTTGGATTTGAAATTCTGCTTTCGTCTCAACAAATCTTCAGTTGAGGCCTATACAATGTTACATGAGGCCTATGGAGAGTCTGTTCTTCCCTACAGCACAGCTTTAAGAGGGGAAACAATTTCAAAGGAATGTTGACCCGGTGCACCAGTTATTGCTCTTACAGAAAAAAACACTGCTGCTGCCATTGTGAGAAGATTGAGTGAGTGTGTGGTGTTTTAGGGCCCATCGACAACGAGGTCATTTGGGCGTGAGAAGATTGATGAATTACCTTAAAATCACCAACTGAAATACTGAACATTTCATTGGCTGTCACTCACACGTTGGTGACAAACATTACACATGAGACGTGTTTCCGCGATGGGTTCCAAGACTGTTGATTCCCGAACAAAAGGACATTTGCATGCAGGTCTATATGCAGTTAAAGTTAACGTTAGAGGAAAATCCGGTGTTTCTTTCAAATGTAATCACTACTGATGAAACTTCGTTACATCATTTTGATCCTGAGAGCAAACAGCAAAGCTCAGTGTGGAAATCTCCATCACCAATCCCCCCAAAAAAACAAAAATGGTTGCTTAAACTGGGAAAGTTATGATCATCTCATTCTTTGATATTCATGGAATGGTTTATCAACATGTTATCACATCAGTAACTAGACAATACTACAGGTATGTCCTCAAAACATTACAAGTCCATATCAGGCGCAAAGGACAACATTTCCGTGAAGTAGGCTGGTGCTGCACCACGATAATGCGTGGCCGCATATTGCCAATGTTGTTGCTGAATATCTTGCAAAAATCAACGTGAAGTGCATCCCTCACCATCCCTATAGTCCGGATTTAGCCCCATGTGACCTTTTTCTATTCCCTAACTTGAAGAAACGCGTTCGTGGGGGGCATTATTCATCATCAGAAGCAGTGGTGAAGGCTGCGGAGGTGATGTTGAAGGATCTCTCAAAAATGGTTTCCAGCATGTCTTTGAAGACTGGCAGAAACGCTGGGACAAGTGCATCTCATTCAGGGGAGACTATTTTGAGAAGTACCATCAAAATTATGATGAGTAAAGGTACGTTGTAAAAAAAATTGATCATACTTTATTGAACAGCCCTCATATAAGCTAGCTCTCTTTTCTGGATAGTCTGCACTGAGCAAGTGGTCTGCACGCACCAGTCTGACATGGAACACAGTAGGTTGCGGCAGTAATGCAAAATGGGCCGAAGAGGGAAAGAAACTACGCCAGAAGAGAAAACTAGTAAGTTACATAATGAATTCAAAACACTTGAGATATCTCGATAGTGGGGTGGCTACGGTCAACGATTCAATTAATCATTGAAATTAGGAACCAGAAAATCTGTTCTAAATACATACAGGTGTGGTCGACCTAAAGTCCTCACAGCTAAGGTTGAAAGGAGCATTCTTCGCTGCATTAAAAAGGATTTACACTAGTTGCAGAAGGCAGGAATTAATGTTTCAGCGAGAACTGTGAGAGCTGTTTACAATAAGAAAGGGTACAACGGCAGAGTGCTGCTGAGAAGTTCTGTCAGCCCACATAACAGGAAAAAGGTCTAGAATTCGCTCGTTAAGTACCGCGATAAGGGTGTGAATTTCTGGGAAAAAAATTGTATGGACAGATGAGTGCTTATTCAAGGTATTCGTGCGGATCGCAGTCGCAAAGTATGGAGGGAAAAAAATATGGAGTTGGAGCCAAAAGTTCTTGTTTCCACAGTAAAGCACGGTGGAGGATCTGTCCTTGTCTGGGGTTGTATAACCGCATCAGGTGTACACAATCTACATGTTATCGAAGGAACAATGGATCACAAGAAGTACATGGACATTCTTAAGCAAGAGTTGCGTACCAGTGTGGAGAAAATGGGCCTGCAAGGTGACTAGATGTTTATGCAAGATAATGATCCAAAACATAATGCGCTTAATACAAGACTGTGGATATTATACAATGTTCCAAAACAGCGTCATGCCCCTCCCCATCTCCAGATATTAATCCTATCGAACAGATGTAGAGCATCCTGGAGAAACGCGCAAGAAAAAAGGCAATTTCAAACAAAGAAGCTCTGAAACCTGCTCTTTTGAAAGAATGGAACCCAATACCAAAAGCGGAGGTTAAAATACCTGTGCATTCCTTACCAAGGAGACTAGAACCTATAATTAAAGCTAAGGGGTATCCAATGAAGTACTGAACACCAGAATTCTTGTTGCATTGTTTTTGTGAGTGTACGATTACATTTTGTGGCTGAGAAATTGGCAACTTAATTTTATTTTTATTAAAGTGACGTTTCCTTTGTACACTGTCGGTATTTTTCTATAAAGTGTAAATTATTTTGAGGATGCATTTTCTCGAGTCAATAAACTTTAATTTATCATTTAAATATTCTCCATAATATCCATTTTCCCTAAAGTTTCATTGGTGTACGAATACTTTCTGTACTGACTGTACTTAAGGTAGCTGAATGGCTAATGAAATGTATACAAGATTTGTAAATGAATTTTCTTTAACTGTTAAACCTTTGATATGGACACATCTTTATTCCAAAGAAAAAGCAGATCTGTTTAAAATACCTTATGACAAGATCCCTTTAGTTATTTGAGCGAGCATTTTTGTTCGGGAACGTGTAGCTCATGGAGTAGTTCGTTGTGGGATAGCAGCGAGGTAATGCAGAAAGCGTTGTCCTGCAGGTAGAACGTAGTACAGTGAAAGGTTATGTATTTATAGCAGCAATTTAGAAACATTCATATTTTTCCTTACCCCATTTTCTTTTTTACCCTGGCGCCAGCCCTAAGAGGGGCAAGGCCTACCAAACCAACTGCCGGTCTCACTCCCAGTTACGCACGGCAGAGGTGGGCGATCATCCAACTGATACGGGGAGGAGATGTGACCAGCATCTCGGCATCCCCCAGCCGGAACTTTGGCTTTCGTGACCAGGGCTGCTTACCTAGCGTAAGCTCCTCACTTTCCTCACAATGCTGAGTCAGCTCTGATCCTATACCCGGGACATAAAATCCGCACCACATGGGTGGGATCGAACCCGGGCCGCTTTCCGTTGAAAACCAAGGCATGCTGTCTTAGGCCGCTACGCCACGGCGCAGGACGTCCTTAGCACATGCTCTACAGAATTACAGAAGTGATGACCGTTTTATATCTAATTTTTTAAAAGTGTTCTTGAATGCTCCGTGTAGAGCATCTGAAGTTAAGAAAATTGCATCTGAAACTCCACTGCCTCCAGAACCAATTTTTACCGATAGTAGACTTGGTTAGAAGCAGGTTTCTTTTATGCAAATGCTATATAAATATAGTCTTCTTTTTAAAACTTTTATTTCATTTAAATTCTAATAAAATGTAAATGTTTGATATTTGTAGTCCAAATTTGTGCTTCTATATGTCAACTTATATTGAATTTGTGCAGTACTTAATGAGTATGAAACATTTTAAGTATCTAGGAAAATTGTAGTTGAGAAAATGCTTGTTAGCAAGATTTAAAATCCCACACCCACAGTGCATGTCACTTAAAATTCCTGGTAGCGGACTTAAGGTCAGCCAAATCAAAACGAACCACTTTAACAGTACTGCCAACATCCGAGAAATTGTTTATTTGAAAAGTCAAAATTTTTAAGCTATTTGAGATAAAAGTTCAGTCCCAATGTCCCTTATCCTTTGCAAGGAAGAGCATAACCGATTAGTACTAACTGGATTCCATAAAACGTTTCAAATAAAAAAATATGGAGTAATTCGCATGTTCGACATTAAAAAAATTGAAAGAAGTATAGAATTAGAAACACTGTGCTCTTTTAAGGTTCCAGAAGAGATTTAATGAGAACCCCTACTTTGATTCTTGAATTTGAAAACCATATTCAACGCGAAAACATTGCAGTCTCACTGACCCAACACACTGAAAGTTAACGCAGGTGTTCATTGAAAATCCCGCCGCTTGTGAAATCATATCTGTGATTCGTTTTCTGAATGCTAGGAAAGTGAAACCAATTGAAATTTAGCGGCAAATTTGTGATTTTTACGGCCAAAATGCGATGAGTGATACAATGGTGAGAAGATAGGTCCGACAGTTAAGTGAAGGACGTAGTGAAATGCACGATGAAGAACGAAGTGGGTGTCCATCTTTGGTTATAGAAGAAGTGGTTCACGTGATTGATGACAAGAACCAGGAAAACCGAAATTTTACAATTAGTGCTCTCGCTATGAAATTTCTTCAAATCTCACGATTACTAGATCATGAAATTGTTGCCGAAAAACTGAAATTTCGTAAACTTTGCTCAAGTTGGGTGCCAAGGATTCTTACTGAGCAACTCAAAACAAAACGGATGGTTAGTGCACTTCAGTTTTTGAACCGTTATGATGAAGGCGGCGAAGAATTACTGACACAGATAGTCACAGGAGATGAACCTTGGGTTTCTTACGACACCCCTGAAAGTAAACGTCAATCAATGCAATGGAGGCATACTTATCCCCAGCAGAGGTTAGGCCGAAACAAATCTTCACACCTCGAAAAATGATGTGCATGGTGTTCTGGGATTAAAGTAAATGTGAGGATCTACTCCCATTAGTCCCGGCACCGTAGGACCAAAACCCGGGCCTCTCGGGTCTATTTACCGTAGGACAGTACCTATTTTATAAACTGCCCCCCCCCCCCCGCCTACACACGGCAGACAGGACGGAAGTGGATACGCCACTTACGCGCCGGTCCTTAATGAACCAGCTACCAAAAACCTTGGTAGGGCCGCCAGTGTCTAGCTCACCAGCTACTAGTTCTGCAGGCTAGTTCCCGGGACTAATGAGGCAACCCTCTACCCCCTCCGGGCGGCCAATAGCCTGGCCGGAGGTACCCAATTGCCCGTGGGTGGTGGGAACACACTGCCCCCTCGAGTCCAACCCAATCCGAACGACTCCCCTAAGGGAGGGGCTCGGCATGTTCGGCCCGAGGTTCCTCTAGTAACGTTAGAGGTACCACGAGTGCTGAGGGTCCGCAGCGCTCGCACCACAGCAGGAAAAGCATCTTACTCGTTGATTTCTTACCGCGTGGTCAAACAATGAAAGCAGGTGTTTATTGCGAGACACTTAGGAAATTGCGCCGCGCAATACAGAATAAGCGCCGAGGATTTCTGTCAAAATGTTTGTTTCTTCACGACAACGCACGATCACACTGCAAATGGGACGAAAAATCCTACAGGGATTTGGCTGGGACGTGTTTGACCATCCCCTGTACAGACCTGACCTCGCTCCAAGCTACTTTCGTCTGTTTTTGCATCTAAACCCTCCTTGGCGGTCAACACCTCAACAATGACGAAGAGCTGAAAGAAAATGTTTCCAACTGATTGAAGACACAGGTGGCAAACTTCTATGAAGAAGGTATACAAAAACTTGTGTCTCGCTATGACAAATGCCTGCAAAATTTCAGCAGTTATGTGGAAAAGTAGTATAAGAGTTGTAGAATTTTGTGCAATAAATAATTGTTCTGTATCTATACACAATTTAATTTTATTACCAAACAGAACTTACTTTCTGGGCGTACCTCGTATTTTACGCACAAAGGACTGTAACTGTAACTTTACCTTAAAATAGTGAACTGAAACATAGGAAACATTCCGATGCATGTTGTCGCTACTCATTGTTTCAGAAGAACATACGTCACCGCACGCGAATATCCGACTACAGCGGCAGTTATTTGTTTAGTTTAACGAAAAACTATACCCGAAAGTGATATTTATGTTCCCAACTCACTTTTCCCGAATCGAAACGTAAATGATTCTGTACGAACAGCAACGGACATGGCTCAATATAGTTGCAGAGCATGCTTCGCTAGTTTTGCAATTTTTAAGCTGATTATAACAGTTACACAACTGCTGGATGCTGGTAATGAAGGCTACCTGCTATAAAGCCTAGCATTTAACAGCACTGCAGACATTGTATCTGCCCTGCAATGTCAGACTAGTTTCGGTTCGGCTAATAAATTCAGTAACTGAATGTGCATTTTCGGCGGATGCATTTATTGCCCAGGGAAAAAAATTCCATTCTGGAAGCGTTGCAACTTTAATCCAATGTTACCGGCCCACGAGTAGCTGAAATCTATTTTCTAAATTGGAAAGCAAAAAACAGAACCTTTTATGTTGGAATGCAATTCGTACAAAGCTGATTAGTACTAATAAATAATACTTCTGAAATGAAACGCAACAGAATTTCTGAAAAATGGGAACTGGCAACATTGCAATGACGCATTTGCTTTATGTTCATTATTCTCGCAATTTAAATTGTTTTAGTTCCTCTAAGTGCACAATTATAAATGGGACTATAATTGAATTGTGTTACACGGTGTGTTCCAAATATAGGCAGGCGTTGACTACATTCGTTTTATTTCCTTTTTAAGCTATAGTAAAAAAAATAAACTATGTAGTGCAATCGTTCAGCAAGATTTATTGTCCCATGATGGTACCAGTCTGGTTCTTGATGAGAAGAATTTAGTAACGCTTAATCACACTACTTCAAAATTGAAAAATTTCTTCCAGTAGAAAATGTGCCATGTATCGAAAAAATCTGATGGTGCGAGATCAGGGCTGTATGCTGGGTGTGGTAGCAGTTCGTCCTGGATTTGTCCATGGTTACCTGTGCATTAAAGGATGTTGCACTGTTCTTTAGCAGTAGAACTATTTCGGTTAACTAACCTCCATCTAAAACTCTCATGAAGTCGTTCCGTTTGTTGAGAATAAAAATCCGCATCAATTTCCCGCCCGTTTGGAACAAACTCCCAGTGAATCGCAGCTTCAAAATTACAACGAGCACACAGCATTACTTTGGGACCGAACGGAGTTTTTTTACGATGACTGGCAGCTTCACAGGTATCAAGCCGTCGTTTCGAGGATCAGGGTTTCGGTAATATACCCATATTTGATAACAAGTGACAACTCTCTTGACAGATCTATCATCTATGTCATTGCGGACAAATTGACGACATATATCCACTTTACGTTTAGCCTGTTGAGATGTCAGTTCATTAGGTAGAGCTCTACAGCTTTTGTATGATTTTCCGTGTGATTTAGCATTTTGTGATGTTTATTAACAACTGAAGACTTGATACATGTTCGCAATGTACGCAAAACTAGCCGTGGCATCCTGTAAATAGCTTGCCAAACCAGAGAAGTCCAATTAATTTTCCAAAACACTAACATAAAGCAGCCTTATTTATGAGACCGCCTAATACTTAGTTGCCTTCACTACGAATGTATTTCAAGTTCTGTACCTTGCTCACTCTAATTAAATATTTCTAAAAAGATTTGTGGCTACTGGCCCTCGGCGTTGTCCTTGCCTTACCCAGTTTGCCATCGCCAAGTTTACTCTCTGGCCTGGCTCGGATCAGATTTCTGAGCGCTCCCTCTTCCTGGAAACGCTCTGGGGCTTGTGGATTGGCTGGCCTGTCGAGTCTCGCTGGAACGTGCGACCCGAGCGTGATGTGGGGGTTGTTACGTGTAAGCCGGAGGAGAGAGGTGGTCTTTGCTGGTGCCTGGGAGACTATGGTGTTTTCACCTTGTGGGGGTTGGATAAGTTGTGCATTCCTTTTATGCCTTGCTTGATGTGCTTTACAGTAGAGTAATATTTAATCATTGTTACGCTTTCCGCATCGAGGTTTTCCTCCGTTCATAGTACATAAGAGGATAAAAATTCAATATTCAAGATACAATTATGAGTTTCCTTGTGAACGATTCAGCTAATAAGGGGAAAAGGTAATTGAGTTTTTTTAGCTTCTAAATGTAGGTATACAGTGATAATTGTTTTATCATTAGGTTTTATATAGAATCTTTTATATCAGATTGTATATTGAATTTTATAGAATTTTATTTGGAATTATGTATTGTTTCCTTTGTTTTTGCAATTATTTGCTTAGAGCAATTATTAATTTTGCATTTTATTCTCTTATTAACTTCATTCCGCCAGCTCATGTTTGTAACGTGCACATTTGCTATAATGTCTGCGCTATTTGATTTTCTATAGCAGTGACAATTTTCTTACTTATTCCTGAATACCGGCTGGTGCGTTAATTCTATGAATTATTTTCTATTAAACAGTATTTACTTGGGCAGATTCATATAGCGTATTTATATTGAAGTGTTCAATATTTTCTCATTAGTTTGCTTTATAGTTTTCTAAGGCTTTATTTTCTTCGGTATTTTGTAGAACTAAGGTTGCAAAGGAAGTAACAGCCAGAAGGAAAAAAAGTTGGAGTTAATTATGAATATGTTCAGTTTTGCCAAGTTCAATAGATAAATACTAATTGCATCAGGAAACTGGTTGCTCTAGCAGCTAAACCCGTTCTTCTGTGTTCCTTCTTACAATGAGAGAATGCTTTCTTTTACCTCCTTACGTTATTGGTGGTTGTTTGCTTGCACAATCGTAAGCGGTAGGGGTCCGGCGCAGATTTAGCTACTAATAGTTTGAACACATCAGAACGCAATGAGGCAAATTATTTAGTGTATACAGTAAACCCTGCCTTCAGAGGACTCCTGGTTAAGCGGAAATCGTCTTAAATGGAAATTCTCATGTTCCCATGAATTTAGTGGTGAAAACATTCTTAATTGTCTTCATTAAACGAAAACTTATGCGGACTGCACCCGCTTACCCTTCAAATGCAGGCGCCATGAGTAACGAGCCGTGCTGTATTCACGATTACCGACAACTCTTAGTACACCGATAATGTGCCTTCGTTACTCTCAGCCATCAAGTTTTACAGCCTGGCGCCAGAAAGTGCCAGTGTCGCCAGCAGAGGGAGTGAAGTTCAAGCTCCTTCACTTCTGGTTAGGCATGGTACAGTGAACTTCTCACGTTTCTCGCCGTTATTCCCGCAGCAACATTGGGGACAACATTTTTGGTTTCGCTTTCATTCTAAGTTTTCGGACACCCTTTCTCAAAGCTTTTCTTGCAAATTTTTTCCCGTGTTCTCGCGTGAATTGTTATGAATTTCCTCGGGGTTGGTGCACAATTATAAATATTAAAAGACATTGTAAAAAAAACTGACGAGTGAAAAGAAAATTACAAGGTTCGCAGAAAGAGCCGGAAAGTCCTGAAAACATCGTTTTACCACCTGAACTGTTAAAGAAGAACGATGGTGCACGTTTCTTTTAGCAGAGGATTTCTCTGCGTCACAAGAAAGGATTCTGGTATTTGCAAGCACTAAAGGAGTAATTTTACTAAAAGAAAAGCACACTTTTTATGGACGGTACATTCAAAAGCTGTAGCAAACAATATAGCCAAATATACACCATCCACACAAATCTTGGAGTGCAAGTCATGAAACCAATGTCATGCCGTTAGTATACGCTCTTCTTCAAAATAAGAAAAAGTAGACTTACAGCAGGCTGTTCAACACAATTAAAGAGAAAATTCAAGACTAGAATCCCAAGGAAGTAATTGAAGATTTTGAACCTGGCGCTTCAAGCTTTGAAGCCTGTTACCAAATGTACAAATTTCTGGTTGCAACTATCATTTCAATCAGTGTATTCGGAGACAGGTGCAAGAATTAGAACTGGCACGTGATCAGCGGCGGCTGATGAAGGAGGGTTGCGGGACTGCAGCCCCTAGAATAAATTTTAATTTTATTGTTGCTGCCCTTAATTGCCTAAATTGAATAGATTACATACGTATATATTGTAAATCATTACAACAAGTTCATAGACTGTGCGGTAAGTTCATATTTGAAGCCGCTTCTCCCTCTTGGACTGCCAGGAGAACTCCCTAACGTGCATATTGCTTCCATTTCCCCCTCCGCTTGCCACGCTTCACGTTTCGACCTACCGCGTGAACTCACTGGACTGCAATGTTTGCTGTCCCAAGAGCGCTGTAATTGCATTTTCGTGCGGATTTTCGTGAAATTAGAACATTTTTGAACATTTTCACGGTGATTCAAATATATTTTTGTTTCCTGACAGTAAAGTATAATCAAATGTGAATTTTTATACTGATATCAATGGTGTGATTGTAACAATGAGTAATTCAGTCGAGTATTTAAAGTCGCTTCGTTTTGGCGCTTTAACACTACAAGAGAAAGGTGACAAAGTGCGAGGAAGACCGACTTCTGTGCTAAACATTATTCAAAGTACAACAAGCCGCCAAAAACAATATAGCAGGTGTTTTAGTTTTGTAATGTACACGAAATAGGGGTCTGAAGTCAACAATTCGCTGTTCTGTTTTCCTTGCCTTTTATTTGGAATTAAAGACTACGCAGATAACATTGCATGGGTTCAAAGGGGAGTTTCATACTTCAGGAGACCATATGAAAAATGCCATGAACATAAAATGTCCAAAAATTCTTAATAAATTGCTTAATTTTGCTACACTTGGGTCAACAAATGTACAGACATGTTTACGACAAGCATATAAGGAATCAATAGATTGTCACAACGATCAAGTCCAAAAAATAGAGACACACTTATATAGATAATCAACTGAAATTTTGTGGTTATCACGAGCTACCCCTAAGAGGGCATGAAGAGCATGAAGGGTCACAAAATCAAGGGTTGTTCAGGGGGTTGATTAAATATATAGAATAAATTCATTCCCTATTAAAAAAAATCCATAGAGAAATAAATGATAGAAAACATCTCGAAGTTCAACGAGAGAGTGGTCAATAATTTTGTTAAAAAGAAATATCCCCTTCATCTTCAAATAATTAAGCAAAGCTAAAAGTCCAATAATCAATGCAGTACCTTAAGGTATAGACAACATGAGCCACCACTGCTTGTGACTACATTGAAAATGAGGAAATTAGACTTCATATAAGGATGTGTTCTGCATTGGTTTATGTTCCGCTTAAACTGACAATGGTTGGCTCATACAAGAAAACTCGCCAGAAAATGAGCAATTAAGTTTGTTCTAGGACTACTTTGTGGAACATCGGCTGGATAATCCTTCAATACCAACCTGATTTATGGAACTGACATGGAAAATGTCACAGAACCAACAATGCTGTCGAAGTTTGGAACCAGCGGTTCAACAAAATCGTGCAAAGACCACACCCTAACATACTCCAGGTAGTTAATGCCGAATACCAGGTGATGCAGAATACCAGGGATACCTTTTTGACAGAAAAGAACTCAACTTGGAGACTAAAATATTAAGAAAGTCTACAATTACACAACAGGATTGCCAATAGCTTGAAAGATCTTGAGAAAGCTAGAGATTTAAGAAAAATTTCTGAAAAATCTTGCCCATGGGCTTAAATTAAATTAATGACAAATTCTCTTTTATACGAATGAACTTAAATGAAGAACTAACGAATTATTTCTGAATGAGCTTGTAAATAAATGTAAGTTAAATTATGGACCAAGAGAAGACAAAACCTATTGACGAGTTCTAGCAGAATGAAGAAAGCGTAATAGTTATAATAACAGAAAGATATATTTTTGTGGTGCCATTAGAGATAACCTCCACGTGGTGTGCCCCGGAAACAGTGTGCTTTAAGTAGGCATAGCTGGCTAAGAATCTCTTAAAATAGGTTTTACAATAAAATAAAAATGACCATGAGCAATTAACACTCATCTGTCTCTCTCAATCCCCAGCACCTGACACCGATTTTGTTGGTTACTCCGTGTGAAATTTCTACAGATTCAAACAGTGAAGGTGATCAACGTAAACAAAACAAGTTTAAGAGGTTCTAAAGAAGAAAACGGAAATTATGAAGCTGTGAGTAATGGTGCTAGTGGAAGATTAAAGAGAAAACTTAAGAAAACTGAAAACCAGTAATTAATGAAATAGTGGTGAAGTGGTTCGTTAGTGTTAGGAGAACATATCACCGTATATTGGGACCTATGTTACAGAAATATGCAAAACGGTTAGCTAAAAGACTGGGCAAGCCTGAAATCCAATGGATGGTGAGAAAGCTTCTGCAAAATACATCAGATAACTGAACGAACTTTGTGGTGAATAGAATGACGTAAACACTGAAACCATCGATGATTGGATTCCTAACCTACTTTCAGTAAAGGAAGGATACAAATATGAAAACATAGGACACATATGAGAGAGATTATTCTTCCGCACTTTACCGAATAACGCTACCCAGCATGATTTTTGCAGCAAAGCATCTGTTAAGTAATGACCAGGGCTAGGAAGTTCCTACCGATTTCCTTGAGCAGTGTAGGAGCGGCCAGGCATGGATATACCACGCAGCGCTATTAGCAAGGGCAAGGTTCGTCGTAGAATGCAACTCATTACTGTAACTTGTATCCTAAACTAATACACATTACATGTTTAGCACATGCTTTACACTGAGCGACCGAATCAATCAAATGGTGTAGATGAAGGTGTAGACAGCTTTGTAGTTTACATGAACATATTTTTGAAGGCATTTTACAGGATTGCAAAGTTCAGAGAGTTAACACCAGACATTGCTACCAACACGGCCAGTTGTCACCAGATAGGGAACTTGGCTAAAGGCTGTAATCTATTGTGCCAAACATTATAACAAAACTGTTTTGCTATTAGCTAATTTAGAGATTGATGGCAGTTCTAGTATACAAACTGCCAAATGTCTATTAACAAACAGTTTCGTAGAAATATATTATTGATTGCACATTTGTTCAAAGGGTTATTCACAACTATCACACTGTTACACCCCAGAGGTATGGAGCGACTGAACCTGTGTGGCATGTAGAATAACTGTCAAAACGTATTTACCAAAACTCGAACATTCTACCTGAAATAAAGATGAAAATGAAAAGTAATTGAAAGGAATGCAGGGTCAGGTGTTTACCGCATACGAGATGCACTTTTAGATCCCAAGAAAAGCTATGATACTGATACAGAACTGTTAAAACATTTCAAATATGCCCCGATCACATGTGTGGTACAAGGAACATTTTCGCAGTATAAATATTGTTTGACGGGACGTAGAATGAGTTTTTCATTTGAAAGGCTTCAGAGGTATATTACTGTTTTCATTATAACGACCGAAGATGAGTAAATGTGTAATAAAATATCTGCTTTGGTATTTTGTCTAGCAAGAGTCTTCAGATATTTAAAAAATTAATTTATTTGGATGTTATTTTACATTCGATCAGGAAATTTTACAACCCACGTTATAATTGTTTGGGTGTTGCCACAATGTACCTATTTAAATAATGAAATCACCAGAGACAAGCCCGTATGTACTATATAAGAATTTGTATGTTACACATAATGTCTAAATAGGTGTGCATTTACGAATATCTCATAGGACATTTTTGTTCTCTGGGCAACCGGTTTCAATGCCCCTCAGCGGTTCGCTTTTGCGTATGACTCCTTTAGATGCCGGGAGAAGGTCGGTCGCCACCTGTATAGGGAACGGCGGGCGGCACGAACTTCCTACCTCTGGTGATGACTAAGGTCTCCCGACTTAAGAAATGTCCCTCGTTTCCATGTACCACGTCTAATTTTCAAGTTAACGTGATTTGCGGTCTTAAAATGCTTCACTGTGGCTCCGTGCTTTACAATAACAGATTGGCTGTTAGTGCTGGTGTACCTTGCTTCGTTATTCTTGTGCGTGCTTGTCAATCCAACACCTATCCATTGAACTCTCCTATATCAGTCTATTTTTAAAATTGTTGCCAATGAAATGCATTGTTGAAATGAGGAGATTCTGTAGCTTGTATGTTGAACGTCTGACCTGTTTTCACTTTGTTCTGCAGTTAAAATGCCGAGTGTGTCGGGAATTAGATATATAAATAAGCCAGACACGTATATCTACCTGGTCTAAGTGAAGTGTTGACGCCGGGAGTAAAGAAGTTACAAATGCTGCCTTAGTTGATACACAAAAAGTAATTTTGCCACCGCTACATCTTCAACTGGGAATCATGAAGCAGTTTAAGGCTTGGACAAAAGCAGCCCGTTTTCAGAATATTGCAAGCGAGTTTCCACATTTATCAGGTCCAAAAGTCAAGGAAGGCACTTCTGTTGGGTCACAAATTAGAAAGCTGCTGAAAGACCCAAACTCTGAACAGACTTTGAATGCCATGGATCTTGCTGCATGGATTTCAATGAGACGTCATGATGAAATTCCTAGGGGCGTACAGTTCGAAACAATAGTGAAAACGATGTTGGATCACATGAAGGAGTTGGAGTGTACAATGAGCATGAAACTCTACTTCCTTCATTCTCATATCGATCACTTTCCTGAAAACCTTGCAACTGTTAGTGAAGAAATGGGAGAGTGGTTTAACAAGGACATTAGGAAGGTAGAAGATATAGTGACTGCGCTTGAACCATCCTTTGTACGGAAAAACTGTTCTCACCCCTAACCACAATGTCATAAACACCTTAGGTTACACTTACCGTGGCGGAGGGATGAAGAATGTTAGGCACGTGTTTATAGCTGAAAATACCCAGGGTTGCCGTTGTTTAAAATAACATTTAGAAGGAAAAAAACTTCAAGCTTATTTCACTGTATGAACTAATAATATGTTTTATTGATATTTTCAAACAAATTAATTTAAATAATTAATGTATCCTATAATAATACATAATGTTAAAACGCCTTCTAACATAACTGAAAAGAGATATTGCCCATGTTGTTATGGTATAGTACTTATATTACCTGCGAGAACTAAATACGTATTATTGACATAATATCCAAGGAAAGCTTAGTAAACATCATTGCAATTTTTAAAGGGTTAAAGCCTTTTATATGCATCAGTTTGCGAGGGACATTTAGTTGCAAATTAAAGAAGCACTTTGGATATTTTGGAAGTTAATAATAATTTATAAGCAAAGTTTGCATGTTAGAGCTTTGTTTATTGCAATCGTGAGCTGATTTATTCTAAAACATTTCCCTATATTCTATGGCAGCTACAGGTGGTGAATTTCAGTTGATTTAACAAAGCAGTAAATACTTAAAAAGTAATAACACGCACTAAGGAATTAGGAAACTATTACTCTAAATGCTGAACCCTTTTTACAAGTATGTCTGCTAATTTTACAAGTTTGAATGAAATTAAGTAGTGTAATTTGGGGGCGGAGTTAGGGGGGGGCTTCTGTAAAACACAATTTAAATAATCACGTACATTCCGCATGATAATTAAATGTCACAACTTTATAATTCGAGAAACGTTAGAAATACTGTTAGGTATATATTACAAGTATGAATGGAAATCCATGTTAGCATATCCATGTTAGGTTCGATTCCCACGGTCTCCACATCTCAAATTACGCAAGTGCTAAACGCCAGTAACTATTAAACACCAATACATTTATAAAACTACACTAACTACACTAAGTAAAACACTATGTCACTTCTATAAATATGAACTTAATTAACACATAAGAAGCACGTGTGCACAGTCTAAGCTAATAGAAGGTACCGCAGTTCTAAGGACACAAGAAAAATCTTGGAAGAGCGCTTTAACTTGGTGAACGTATTAAGAAGGACCTCCGCATATGTTTAAGGGTGGCGGACCCTTATAATTGCTTACATATGAAATTGTGTGGTGAGGAGGGAAAGCTTTGATGGCGCTTGGGATGGAATGAACGCGGCTACCATACCAGAGGAGGCCAGATGTACCAATGATAGTCGACTACTGTTGCTGTTAGAAAACAGATGGCAAACATGCAGCGACCAGACTCTGGGCAGCCAAACTGTCATTCAAAGGAGACATTTAGGGCTGTTTGCACTAAAGCTGACGGCAATTTTTCCCTTAATGCCTTCTGTGGTTTTTTAACGTATTTATACATTGCGTTTATAATCAATTCTTTGGCCACATTTAATTGCTAGAGCACAGAAAGCACGTACTTGCGCGTTTCAGCAATAAGTGAACCAAGAGACTCTGGTTCGACTTTAGGTATTGGCACTTATATAGATGAAACGTGTTTATTTGGCCTCCTCTCACAAAAAGTAATATACCTGTCTGGGATGTTTACAAAATATCACTATATTTTCTCTATGATATTTCCAAACTTATCTTACTTTGTTTAGAACTTTTTATTCCTATATCTCTAATTTTGGAGCACCTATGGCAATAAAACCTGACGCGATACGAAGAAATGAAAGGATGTGTCTTCAGCGACCCAAAATTATTTCACATAGCAACCCTTGCCACAAGAAAAAGTTACAAAATGCTGGGTAGTGTAATTCATTACATCTATAAGATGAGAAATATTCAGGAGGAAAATTTTCCAAGGCAAGATTCACTGTTTTCCTATGCAGCTTTATGTTAGATGAAATGCAAGAACGCCTTCGTTAAGCAGAAATTGTAGAGGATCAGTTCGATTCCGCTAAAGAATGTAATTTACTAACAGTAAAATTTTTATGAACTGTGTAGCGGTTTATTGTGGATGAAGGTGGTTATGATGGATTTCTCGCCTTTGGTGAAGTTCTAGCAGAATTCTTGAAGTTCCCCACGGCTGCTCTTGAACGATGATCTCTGCACCCGGGGTCGTAGTCTCGGAACAGAGAAATATTCAATTCTGCTGGTGATTAAGCTTCCAATCGTACTTTCCCAAAGAATACTTTATTCCACATATACAATTCGATATTTTTCTTACAAAATTTTGAAGATTGATAAGTGCCTTTACTACTTCTACTAATGATGCAAAATACTAATTATAAATTAATAGCACATCAGCTATTGATACGTCAATTATACATCACACAAATGCCTCCATTTGTAACTCCCCCCTCTACGAATGGTCCTTGCAGAAGACCTGGTTTTTGCAAAGGTTCATTGCAGAAAAATTTAATATTACACTACTGCTCATTTGTTCAGCATAGCAAGAATGTAGTCTCTGCTAGTCGTTTGTTTCAAAGAAAGTTACTACAAGCAGTAGTATTTTATAAGTAAGAGCTCCTTATGTAGCCTGTCAGAAAACTTTCTCTATGGATGTCTTGAATGTTGCATCCAAACCATCACGCCGAAACACGCCAGCAAATGTCAGAAGAACATAAAATATCCGCTACATCTGTAATCTAGTTATTACCTATGTAAAAATTTACTTAATATTCGTACGCCTATCCAAAAAATTGTATTGGTAGCCCTCAAATATCTTTATTGTACTTCATAGAATCAGTGTACTATTTTCCTTCAACCTCTTATTTTTAAATTTATACATAAATTCCATTATCTTTATTTATGGCTCCTATGTCAGCCAAACATGCCTCTAGGTTTTAACTTCAATAGTTTCACAAAGACAACACATTGGCCGTTTATGGGGATGGATTTCTGTTAGATGTGAGCTTCGGAAAACAAACGGATTTTTGGGAAAATGTATTTCTATATTATAAAACATTACCAAGAGAGCGTATTTTGTTTGAAACTGTCCTATTCTGTTTTAACAGCACTATAGTCTGCCCACACATTACTCCGTGTGCAACAATGCTTTACAAACACGACGTTCAGCTTCCTACCTGGGTGACAGAACAAGGATTTAAATCCTATAGAAAATGTGTGGGCAGAGATGTAGAAACAGATGAACGTAGCAATTGATCATAGCAGACTTCACTCAAGTGATCAGCTATGGAAGCTTCCTGGGATGAAACTATATGTTCACTGGAATATGTGCGCAAAATTATTAGTTAAATCATAAGGAACGGGATCGTGGATGTACAAGAACATGATCATTGATCGTTTTGTTTTCTCCCTTATCTTGTGCTCGTAGCGAAAACACGGTTTAGGATGTGTAGTGTTTAACGCTCACCTTTACTACATACGGCACCGCAGGCGGTGATACAGATGAAGATGAAGATGGAGCACCGGTGGAATGAGATGGCGGGGGAAACCGGAAGTCCCGGAGAAAACCCGCCCCAACGCCGTGTTGTCCACCACAAATCTCACTTTGCGGTCGCCTGGGATTGATTCTTTTGTATGGTCGGTATATTTTGTGCATATTAATCTTTGATTTACAGAGACTTATTTTGTAACGCAATGACACGATTCTTAATGTGTGTAATGTGTGGAGATTAATATAGGTATAATAAGACAAAAACTTGCCTTAGCCTTCATCCCCTTTACCCGAAGAATACGCAAACTGAACATTTTCCATTATTCGAAACTGACAGTGGCTTTGCTCCTTTCAACAACTTTGATATGACCAAATTAAGTTAAAGCTCATTCTCAGTTCTACGAGGGCTATTCAATAAAGAAGGATAACTTTTTGGGGGGGGGGGCAACGTACCTTTACTCATCCTCATAATGTTGATGGTCCTTCTAAAAACAGTC
This sequence comes from Mantis religiosa, assembly GCA_030765055.1. NCBI lineage: Eukaryota > Metazoa > Arthropoda > Insecta > Mantodea > Mantidae > Mantis > Mantis religiosa. The sequence goes on from CM060956.1 coordinate 50,087,734, forward strand.
TCCCCTGAATGCGATGCACTTTTCCCAGCGTTTCTGTCAGTCTTCAAAGACATGCTGGAAACCATTTTTGAGAGATCCTTCAAAATCGCCTCCGCAGCCTTCACCACTGCTTCTGGTGATGGATAATGTCTCCCACGAAGTGGGAATTAAGGGAATTAAGGAATAGAAGAAAGTCACTTGGAGCTAAATCCGGACTATAGGGAGGGTGAGGGTTGCATTTCACGTTGATTTTTGGAAGATATTCAGCAACAACATTGGTAGTATGGCCGCGCATTATCGTGGTGCAGCATCCAGCCTGCTTCACGGAAATGTGGTCTTTTGCGCCTGATATGGACTTGCAATGTTTTCAGGACATCCCTGTAGTATTGTCCAGTTACTGATGTGTGTGCAGATACAACATGCTGATAAACCATTCCATGAATATCAAACAATGAAATGACCATAACTTTCCCAGCAGAAGCAACCACTGTTGCTTTTGGGGAGGTTGGTGATGAAGGATTTCCAGACTGAGCTTTGCTGTTTGCTCAGGATAAAAATGATGTAGCCAAGTTTCATCGGCAGTGATTACGTCTAAAAGAAACACCGGATCTTCCTCTAACATCAACTAACTGCTTGCAGACCTGCATGTGAATGTCCTTTTGTTCGGGAAACAACAGTCTTGGAACCCATCGCGCACAAACACGTCTCATGTGTAATGTTTCTGTCATCAACGTGTGGGTGGCACCCAATGAAATGTTCAGTATTTCAGAAAGTGATCTTAAGGTAATACGTCGATCCTCTCTCACAATGACAGCAGCACTGTGTTTTCTTCCGGAAGAGCAGTAACTAGAGCACCGGGGGACACCTTCCTTTGAAATTGATTGTCTCCTCCTCTTTAAACATTTTAAACCACCTTCGAGCTGTGCTGTAGGAAAGAACAGACTTTCCATAGGCCTCAGCTGAAGATTTGTTTTGACGAAAGCAGAATTTAAAAGCCGCATATTGTTCCTCGCGTGTTACCTCCATTGCAGCGGTAGGTGATACTGAACATGTCTGAACTTACCTGGTTCTCACAGGCGGGATCGCGGAGTACCAACAGTGAAACTACTACGGCGTGTGTTTCACATTAAGCTAACAATATAATACGATTAAATTTTAGTGCGAAAAATTGTGCCCGTAAAAAAATATGATCATTCTTTACTGCACAGTCCTGTTATATAACAATCCATCTAAAACGTCAGGGAGTCTGGTTCATCGCCAAACAGTGCGTAAGCAATTGAAGCCAGTTTATAAGGGACACTGTTTTGAACTAGGAACGTGGCATAGTAGTTGTGCATTCGCATAACAAACAGTTGTACCTCATTGCAGTTCGCTTCCATGCACCGATTGTACATACTTGGTACAGAAGGTGCTTAGTGGAAGAAAGAATGTTCGTTTGAAAATGCCAATATGCACAAATAACGAGATTTAGGACCTCTGAAAGGAGAATACGGAGATGATTATGAAGATGCTGTAGCAAACGATATAGCCAAATATATACCATCCACGCCAGTCTTGGAAGTACAAGTCATGAAACCAATGTCATGCCGGTGATGTACGCTCTTCTTCCAAACAAGAAAAAGGAGACTTACAGCAGGCTGTTCAACACAATTTAAGAGAAGATTTAAGACTAGAACCCCAAGGAAGTAATCGAAGAATTTGAACCTGGCGTTATTCAAGCTTTGAGGTCTTGTGTTTCCAAATGTACAAATTTCTGGTTGCAACTATTATTTCAATCAGTGTATTTGGAGAAAGGTGCAAGAATTAGGACTGGCACGTGACTACATTCTAAATTAGACTTCATATAAGGATATGCTTTGCATTGGCTCATCTTCCGCTTAATAAAATTTGACGATGGTTGGCTCATTATACAAGAAAACTCGCCAGAAAATGAGCAATTAAGTTTGTTCTACGTCTACTTTGTGGAATACTGGCTGGATAATCCTTCAATACCAACATATTTATGGAACTGTCATGGAAAATGTCACAGAACCAACAACTGGTCGAAGGTTGGAACCACCGGTTCAACAAAATCGTGCAATCCACAGCCTAACATACTCGCGCTAGTTAAGGCCTTTAAGGATGATGCAGAAAGGACAATTCAGAGATTATAAAGATGCAAGGCAATTAAATTCGTGTTACTGACTCGCTAAAACGTCGTGTTCATTCAGCATGAATTACAATAAAATGCATTTCAAGCAGGATTGATATAATGTACACAACTCTGGTAACAAATGAATTTCATTTACCCACCTCGTCCGTGAAACGATTATGTAATATCTATGTTTTATAGTTAATTCTCTTCTTTAATGCCTCATTGTAATTTTAATTTCGTCCCGACTTTCCAAATAACGGATGTGTCCCGCAGCATCACCAAATTATTTCAGTACACACCTAACAAATTGGATTGGGGGCTTTTGAGGGCGATAGATGGCCTTCAGCGATCCAGCGGCAGCTGGCGGCACTTGACCCCTCCAGAAGCATTTTTACGACGTTTGGGCAAGCAGTTAACTTTCGTATAGCGCTCCATTTGATGCTCAAAGCAGATTTGATTGCCGGCTTAAACTAGATTTCTCCAATTCAAGATTGTCTGGCTGAAACTTATTTTAATTGCTTCTCCTTCGAACCTGGTACTAAATATAAAGGAAAACATTATGGGGATACTAATTTATACACTCTGTATAACATGGCATTATCAATAACCTCGAAGTGATTGTTAAATTCAAATAACTACAAAAATACAAGTGATAATTGTGCTTTCTACATTCCTAGTAGAAAAAATATGCAAATTCTGCTGAGTATAATAGCAAGTAATACATTTGTTGCAAATTAACCATTCGCTATAATTATGTATAATCTTACGATTACTTTTAAGCCATTAGATATTATCTAAAAAGCTACAGATTTTGCAGACTTATGGTGAAATATTTTAAGCACTTACATGGGTCTATTTAACTTCATGTTCATTCGCTTTTGTTAAAATAGCAACAGGAGTAATTTTAAATTAGTGATAATTAAATAGCAGTTACGTTGCTTAAGAATTTAATCTTTTCAGTAAGATAAGCTTTATAAAAAATTTAATTCTGATATACATGTAAAAGGATGCGAAGTATCTGAGGAAAATCTGACTTTCCGAGGGTCTTTGAAGATTAGAAATGTCTGGTATAGCAAGCATCTACACTGACTCCCATAAATAATCGGACAGATTTTGCGTTTCACTATGGAGTGCTCTATAAAGCAGGACAGCACAAATGAAATGCAATAAAAACAAGTAGGTGAAGTCTGTCAGTAGACAAAACATCGTAGAAGTACGTCAACTGTGTACCAAGAAGGCAAGATCATAGTATGGGGCCCAGAGATAAGCAGAGCACCTTTGAACAGAGACAGTGATCTATCACTATGAAAAGAACAAAACATACCGGGAAATAGCAGAGATTGTGAATCTTAGCAAAAGTACAGTTAGTGACATAATTCACCGGTGAAGTATGAAGACAGAATTGAATCTCGAGCAAAGCCAGGGCGACAAAAACTTACCGATAGGCAGGAGTCATATTTTGCGGTAGGTAAAACGGAATCCGCGTATAAGTGCTCCGGTGATTTGTGCTGAGATTCAGGAAGAACTGAGACTGACAGTAAGCCCTGAAACGGTCAAAACGGCCATGCGAAAACAAAATTTTAATCGCCACGTAGCCAGAAAAAAGCCATACATTTCCAGCAAGAATAAAGGGAAGCATTACATTTTTTTTTTTTTTTTTTTTTTTTTTTTTTTTTTTTTTTTTTTTTTTTTTTTTGCAAAGACTTTGTTAGGAAAACAACCGATTGGTAGGACCAACTTAGTTTTTGTGACGAATGGAAATACAACCTTGCTGGTTCCGATGACAGGATGGTTGTGTGGAGGAAAACAAACACGGAGCTGGAAGAACGTAATTTGTAGGCACAGTCAAACACGGCGGAGGGAGTGTAATGGTATGGGGCTGTATTTCCTCTACGGGAGTGGAAAAACTGGTGTTCACAGACACAACCATGAACAAGGAAGTCTATCTTAGACTATTACAGCAAAATTTAAAACAAAGTGCAGAAATGATGGGTATTTTGGAGAGCGTCTTATTTTATCATAATGATCCGAAGCATACGTCCAACATTGGGCAGCTATGGTTACTTAACAACTGCATCCACCACCTCAGTCACCGGATCTTAATCCCATAGAAGCAGTATGGGATAAACCGGAGGAGGCCGTGCGGAAGACCCCATCAGTTCCAAGCAGCACATGAAGGAGAGTTTGTAAGAGGAAGGAGCAAACTTTCTATACTTAGCCTACCTGAAAAACCTGGTTCACAGCATGCCAAATAGGTTGCGAGAAGTAGGGAAAACAAGAGGGAGAGTCAAAGTACTAAGCCATATTTTGTATAACACTCAAGTTTATGTCCAATTAATTTTGAGGACCAAAAAATGTCATGTTTTTTTTTATTCTTAAAAAGAGCACACTTTTGTGTGAAATAACGTTTTCTTACAAGAACGAACCATGTAAAATGTTGATTATCATTAATTTCAATGAAATAGCACATCGAATATTGATTTTCACTTTCAAAACTTAGCACTCCGCTTTGTCCATTATATATGGGAGTCTCTCTATAGCGAAGGAGGAATCCTCAATTGAAATGTTCGACTCATTTTATTAGATAAATATAGTAACATCTTGAACTTTTATACCTGATCTTCTGAACCCATAATTGTTTAGTAGTATGAAAGCTACATAAGTTTTATACAATACAGATAATGTACAACAAATTAGATCACGCACTTTCAGACCAGCAAATGAAACATTTCGGTAAAGAATAGGTCAGTAATCACCAAGAAGAATATTCAAGTAGCATTATTTTACTCATTTCTGTATTACCAGTTTCCTCTACATAATTGAGTACACCCAACTAAAAACCTGATAACAAATACAAAGGGGTTTCTGTTCAAAGGTTTTGATACTATTACTTGCGCATCTGTAGCTTTTGACAAATTGCAATTTGCCAAAGTGCAATTTGCTATTGCTTTATTCACAGTGTTCAACTGCATTTTTCAGAAACTTTACATTTTGCGGAGTAACAAGTTTTTCTTTCATTTCATGATGTTCTCAGCTTAAGAGTTGATGCCTTCTTCGGTACGGTGTTCTATTGCAGTTTGCGTGTTCGAGTTCAAAGAATGAAAGAATGGTCTCAATTGGCTCAAGTGTTTCTCTTTTTTTTAGATTAATCTTCTCCTCCTCTTTGTAGTGCTAATATACATCATGTTGACAAATTTCTTAAAACTGTTCTATGTTGGAATTCTAGATTTCCTTTTCTGCAAATCTCATCGGGAAACGTGATATCGCAAAAAAAATACAACAACAACAGCAGCAACAGCAGCAACAGCAGCAGCAACAGCAGCAACAACAATAATAACAACAATAATAACAATAATAATAACAATAATAATAATATGTTTCTTTTCAGATTTAGCATCTTAACTGAGTAGTTCAGCTTGCCATGTAGGAATCGTTAGGGACCAAATGGCTAACCACATACAGATCTAATCGTCCCTGGTTCGACCTTCATTTCTTACTTCCAATGTTACGCTAAAAGCACAAAAGACCGCATTGTTGGCTGCCTAGGATGTCCTTTGCTCTAGATACTTACTGGAAGCTCCATCGAGTTAATTACTCGTAACTGCTGATACATAACCAGAATTGCAAGATGTAAACGAGGGTATTCACAGAGATAACTGTCGCATTTTTACAAATAATGAAATACATGCAACATATTTAAGATACAAGGGGCGTCTAGAAAGTAACATCTGTTTGAGTTTATCTCCGCTGCAGCGCTGCGATCGCAGTTCCGCACATGCGCGGTAGACGCTCTGTATCAAGGAGAAGAAGCGTGCGCCATTGTGACATCACTGTCAGCCACGTACGCTTTGCTGTGCTTGTTTACAATGTCTGTGTTGATTGAAAATCCCGCCGCTTGTGAAATCAGATCTGTGATTCGTTTTCTGACTTCTAGGAAAGTGAAACCAATTGAAATTTATTGGCAAATTTGCGATGTTTACAGAGAAATGCGATGAGTGATACAATGGTCAGAAGATGGGTCCGACAGTTCAATGAAGGACGAAGTGGGCGTCCATCTTTGGTTACAGAAGAACTGGTTCACGCGATTGATGACAAGATCTGGGACAGGAAAGGCGTCTTAGTCTGATCTCTTACCGCGTGGTCAAACAATGAAAGCAGATGTTTATTGCGCACTTAATTGCGCCTCGTAATACATAAGCGCCGAGAAATGCTGTCAAAAGGTGTTCCCGTAGAGGAGGGAATGCGTCCTCTTCAGCTGCCGTGGTGCGGGCGCCGTGGATCCCTAGCACTCTTGGTACTTCTGACGTTACTAGAGGAACCTTTGGCCGAGAATTCGAGCCCTTCCCTGAGTTTGGAGTTGCTCGGATTGGGTTGGATTCGAGGGGTCAGTGGTTCCCGATACCCGTGGGAGATCCGGTATATCTCCGGACGGGGTTGAGGGATGCCATTAATATTCCCGCGCACTAGCCTGCATAGCTAGTAGTAGGTGTGCTAAATCACCAGGCGGCCCCACCGAGGTCATTTCGGTAGCCTTCCCATTTTAGAGTTGGCACGCGTAAGTGGCGTATCCACTTCCATTCCGTCTTCAGTCCACAGGACCAGAAGGGGGGGGGCTTGATAGTCTCTAGGTCTTGCCCTATGGAAAGCCCCACGGAGGGGCCGGGCGCCCTTCTGGGAGAGCTTGGTAACTCCCTGGTTGAAGGAGGCCAGGGTCTAGACCTAAGGATCCGGGACTAATTGGAGTAGAACCTCTGTAGTTAACGTGTCGAAAGGTGTTGTGCTTCTTCACGACAACGCACGACCACACACTGCAAACGCGACGAAGAACGTCCTAGAGGGATTTGGCTGTGACGTGTTTTACCACCCCCCGTACAGCCCTGACCTCGTTCCTAGCGACTATCATTTGTTTTTGCATCTCAAATCTTTACTTAGTGGTCAACACTTCAACAATGACGAAGAGCTGGAAGGAAATGTTTCCAACTGGTTGAAGACAGGCGGCAAACTTCTATGAAGAAGGTATACAAAAACTTGTGCCTCGCTATGACAAAACGCCTGCAACATTTCGGCAGTTATATGGAAAAGTAGTTTAAGAGTTGTAGAATTGTGTGCAATATGTAACTTTTCTGTAGCTGTACACAATTTAATTTTATTACCAAATGGAACTTACTTTCTGGACGTACCTCGTATTTGGGTACATAGTTTAATTAAACACTATATACTTTCCATACTTAGGCTGGGGAATTGACACGAGTTCAATGCAATTATATTTTCCACATGTTCTCATCTTTTCCTGTTTAAGAATTTGTTGTTTCAATGAAAATGACAGCTTTATTCAACCTGTATTGATGCACGTGTTTAAGGAAGAAAGAGATGGCTATATAGGCTGCAATGTATGGCCGTTGTCTAAGCCTCTTTGTTAAATTAAACCTACACATTAATTCTTTGGGCACAGGGACCTTGTTGATATATAAGCCTAGCCAAGTTACACAAAACTCTGTCAGCACTGGAGCGTTTATAGATTTATCATAAAGTTCATGTAATGCCTGATGAGATTAAACTGAGTTGTATTACTTCTCTCAGATGAACCAAACTTGATTAGATCCACACAACATTTTCATGGGATTAATTTGTGTTGTGGGAAATATGAGGCCCGCTTGTACACTACACATAAATCGTGATAACGGAGTTCAAATCCTCTGGGAGTTGATGTGCTGTGAAAATCAGGATATGGATAAAACCGTTCCAGTACTTAGTTCATTATGTTAGGGACGTCGTTTAGATGTCCGTCCTCTAAGTGGAACGTGTTTCAGAATATTGCCCAGACAATGGTATTTTAAGGGGCACGTTTTGGCATTCTAAAAGCTACGTATTTACTCTGTGTGTGTGTGGTGTGTGTGGTGTGTGTGGTGTGTGTGTGTGTGTGTGTGTGTGTGTGTGTGTGTGTGTGTGTGTGTGTGTGTGTGTGTGTGTGTGTGTGTGTGAACAGTAAGTGACCTAAATACCGTACAAAACTTGGTATTTAAGCTAAGCATCTTACAAATATGCCACAAAGATTTTTAAGAACAATACCGCAACCACAAACTACAACTAAATATTTCAGTCCGTAGAGCACCTGCCTGCCGAGCTAGGGGTCCCGGGTTCGATTCCCGGCGGAATCGATGCGGATTTTTCTCCGACCAAAATAATTTCCCATCTTCCCCAGAGTTTGGAAGTATGAATGAGAGTGTGAATGTGTGCGTGATCTAATGATTAAAGAAAACAAAGCTAACGAGTTAACACCTTCGGTATGTTCCAAAGGAGAACGGCCGCCGATATGACCATAGTAGTTAAAGACGGGGTATAAAAGGAACAAGGGAAAAAAAAAATTTGAAAAAAAAGCTCTTACGATATTCAATAAATTACTATATGTTTAAGGTATTTTCATAAATTGCACATGTCAAATTTCCTAAGTATAGTCTTAAAAACCTCAAAAAGTAGGAATGACTTTCGTAGTTTAGTAAAATACCCAACTAATAACTTTATATGAAGCTGACTAAGATGCTCAAGTATGGGGGGTTGATAGGAATTACGAGAAGTACAAAGGTACGGGATTCGAATGTAACATGATGCCGATATCATGTTACATTCCAAAACTACCAGGTTTCGCACGGGTTTAGAAGGTAAGGGGTTTTACCCTCAACCCCATATAGTAACTTGGGGCGTAGCTATGGATAAGACATAGCAGAAGAAACATTTAATTCAAAATGAACTTAGTAACTATTTCAGAGATTTCTACAGGGCACTCCCTGTATGAGATCAGTGGCACTTTAGTAACATTTAAGTACATAACGACATAGTGCAAATAAATATATCTTTAGAGATGTGTTGTTTGTTTGGCTGAACCTTGTGCAATTGGCAAGAGATGTATGGTCCGGTGCACCCCGCTGGCAATCTTCTCGTAGTAGCACTTTTAAAATCAACTCTTGTTATATTTAATATTTATGGAGCTATCCACGATGAAACTTGCGTCGTCCTATTTTGCATTCGTCGATTTGAACGGCGTGACCGGGACCACCAGTGCCCCGCCCTTGCAGTATACTTGGTGTCATTTGACATCATGCACACTTCGCGGCAGCAGCCGAACCAGTCCAATACAGTCCGCGAACTCATACATTTAGTCTGCTAAATGGTGTAATTTCGGGACAAGTAAGACTTGGCAGCATTGCTTTCAGTGGAGAAACAAGCATAGTTTGGATGCACTGAATTCTTCAATATGGCTACATCACGCAATAAGTAAATAATAACGTTGAAAGAATGCTGTCCAACACGAAATTGCACTAAAAGTAAAGAATTATATTAAAAATCATGGCTGTATATAAAAACATCAAAAAGTGTGAAGGAATATAGCAAAAAATCGCCGCTTCGCATGGCAGAAAGAGCCGTAACTGATTATTCCTTTCTATGAATCAAGTTTTGTCAACAATCAGAAGATCCTCTAATAACAAATAGCCCAAATCACGGCTTTAGTGATTTTTATGTGCGGTAAATGCAATATACAGTTCGGAAGTTTATGTAGAATGCGAATAACCTTTGTTCTTACCGATCTAAGAGTGTTTTAGACAGGTTTTTCATATCACAACCATCTTACTGTTTTCTTTCTTTCACTAGCGGAGAATATGAAATAAAATTTCAAGCTGGTCCCTACATCCATAGTGTGCTGCAACCTACGATGTCTAAAGGAAGCTATAGTATAGGTACTTATGAGAATTATTTTTAAAACACCAGATATGGCATGGAATTAACATGGTTTATTAAAGTTAAGGTACTTCAACATAATCACCATAAAGATTCCAAACTATTTGAACATGGCAGATTTAGTAATCATGCAAAGATAATGTGTAGAGTAGGTTCGATCCAGTATCAGTATTCTATAGAACAGACCTTCTTTCATTGTTTAAAATGGGAATATCTTAGATCTCAAGCACAGGAGAAATGTACGTTGATACTTACTAGAGGTAATTTAGTCCCTACTATGTTCAAGAATCACGTGTCATGTAACGTAGTGAAATATTTAGCAAAATCAATTCTGAAAATTAAAGAGAAGAAAATAGACGCCATGGATGGAATGTAAGATTTACAGGTATCATGCTGAAGTATGCTTATAGAAGCAATTCGGGGATATGAATACTATATGGTAGGCGTATTCTAGCTGTTGGAAATCCAACTCGCTGCAAAGAGCGGTGTCTTTACAAAGATTTTTCCCCTATCGATTAAAAAGATCTCCACGTTCCAAGTAATTTGGGCCCCGATTGACAAAACCTACCCTTCGCGTGTACCATACGTTCGAGTTATGGTCGTGCCAAAATCATTTTCATTCCTTTCAGAATTACTTGTAAAATTACTTTTAAATAAGTGATATAAATGCATTATACCTTAATGTATAGTTAATAAATTCTATTAAATTTATTGTATCTTGTAAATTAAACTTTTAAAACCACTAATGCTCCAAAATTTGAGGTTATTCAGAGCAGTAGGATGGTCTTAGAAATACTAGGCAACTTTACCAAAAGCCTATCAATCACGAAGAAATAAATGAGATAAACAATCTACAGAAGAACAAGATAAATTATGAACGTGCCTTAAAAGAAATAAAATTCGAGGTTCTCATAACTTGCGGTATAATGTTTAGAGAAATATGCTTGGGGGAAAGTTCATTTATCTAAATACCGAAATATTAGGCGGTTATATATTTGACACTTTACGTTTCTAAAATATATATAAGACATTGTCCTGTAAAACTACGGTATACCACAGCAAAGAAAGTTTCCGGGCCTGAGACGCAGAGGATTTGGAGAAGGTTTGTACACCCTCCCTGGATAATTTACGACGCTCCCATATTTAGGGGCAAGGGTATCTACGTGGGGAGCATACAGAAGGTGAAGACGGACCTCCCTTTCAAACCAGGGAGTTACCGGCTGTCCCCGAAGGGCGCTCGGCCCCTCCGTGGGGTTTTCTATAGGGCAAGACCTAGAGACTAACAAGCACTCCCCCATCTGGCCCGAAAAAAAAGACGGGTGGAAGTGGCTACACCACTTACACGCGCTAACCCCAAAGGGGAAGGCTACCAATCAACCTCGGTGGGGCCGCCTGGTGATCTAGCACACCTTCTACTAGCTATGCTGGCTAGTACGCGGGAATATATGGCTCCCCTGAAGCCCGTCCGGAGACGTACCCAATCTCCCACGGGTATCGGGAAACACTGACCCTCGAGTCCAACCCAATCCAAACAACTCCCATACGGGAGTGGCTTGGCAGTTGGACCTGAGGTTCCTCTAGTAACGTCAGAGGTACCACGAGTGCTAAGGGTCCGCAGCACTCGCACCACAGCAGCTGAAGGGGACGGATACCCCTTCACCCCTACGGGATAATGACACCCTATGTCAGTTCAGTTACAGATGATTCAAAAACTTTCTGACGTCTTCTATTTTTGTGAATAAATCTTCTCGGTTTCAGTGTACAGAGTGAACAGGGCACATGGTTTTTTTTAACGGTTCTGCTCCTTATGTAGCATGCGTTCCAAGTCACACACATTCTCTGTCCTTATCCCACAGTGTAAGGGTGGCACTGGATGGCACATTCCTTTAAGGGATTTGCTTTGCGTTGCTGGACAGTACGTGGCATGTCAACAGCTAAAATTTCAAAACCCATATTTAAAAATATGGGTAACACATATATTTATAAGAAACATTATAGTTATGAATGTAACTTCAAGTTCTATAGAATTGTTTTAATTTAACATACCAAATTCAAACTTTCTATCTGTTTTACATTGGAAAATAGGATTTCTGCACAACATTAGCGATATTTGCTTTTCGTGTAAAAATAGTTCTACACGCGAAAAACTTTCTTTCGGTACTGGAAGATTTTAACACTATATAAGTTAGAATATTAAAAAGATATGGTATAAGGTTTCATCAAGCTTCATTAAATTCTTGACTCGGTTATTAAATTGAGATGAATATGCTTATTATCAGTAAAAAAGGGCCGAAATACTACGTTACTGCTACCTGAGGACTATTAGACCTTTGTACATAAACAGCATTCTTTAATAAAATGATAGCATTTATTATGAACATTGAACTATTTGGTGTGCGGGATTTGTGTGGGTCGGTCTTTTTAGAAGCCTATTCATAGACCTCTGGAACCCTGTACGCGCTTCTTAAGCTGCGAATTAAATACAATTATCCTGATAAAACGGGCCATGTTCTTGACATCTGACTTCTAATATCCTCAGGTTCCAAGAAGGAATTAAGGATGCATATCTATGCAAAGCGAATCCTTCGCCTTCACATACTATGTGATGGGAGATTTCATATTCCCTTCCCAAAATTCCGGCACGAAGGATTTGAATAAGTCCCATTACGTGTACATATTTGAGCAAACTTGCGTTCCTATAAGACAGCTGACAACCCCTCCAGGTAGCGCGATTCAGAAGAATATATCTGCTTTGCATCTTTGCACTGTAAAATCATGGAGTTTGTCTAAAATCCAAGGTGGACCATCCTATATGACACTTCTAGCACAAAGACCACAGGAATCATCCTGTTAGACCAGCCCCCCCTCCCTCGCCTAGCAACCGTGATCTCCATCTCTTTATCTCTTAATACCAGTGTATACCGAACAAGGGTAATCGAACATCTGGCAGAGGGCCTGTCTAGCATCCTTTGGTATTGCCACACCATTTTCTATGCAGTAAAACCTCGATATATATCATAGTAAATGCAGACTTGTATTACAGACAAAAAATTTATTCTCACTAATAGCATTACTCGAATTCTCTTGCCAGTGGACAAATTCATTGCACTCATCCCACCTGCTTTAAACCAGGTTGGTAGGGAAACTTTGATAATGGAAGAAGTTGTGACCAGGTATGCGTGACCTGCCAGAAAACAAGACTGAAGGAAAAAAATTAAGTGTGGAAGAAGATTTTATACACAATTTTAAAAATAACGATGGCTCTTCCGATATAAATAGACAATGACGGAGGTATAAACCGAATACAGAGGAAGATACTGTTGCACCATGAAGGATGCTGAAAATGAAAAGTATTCCGCAGTATCTAAATGCGGTAACAATCTATGCTTTATTTCGAGAGTCAAGCCAAAAATTGTCAAATGAACTTCTAATGTAAAAGCGGATGCGAGATCGCGCTGCCCATAAGCGATACACGACAAACTCACTGCCCTCTATTACGACCGACAAGACTGTAGGTATATTGTGTATAGTGCCAATACGTAGGCTATTACAGTACAGACTGTGTCTTAGGTGAAAGTGTACCAATAGTAAATATGTCGGTGATTAATTGTTCTTTCACACTAGCCGTATGTAGGACGTACTATGAAATTACTTATAGCATAGTAAGTCACCATTAAGGTAGTTGTATCATGTGTGTATGGGAACTGCTAGTGGTTTACCGGAAAAAACACGAGTCAATTGGAGAATTTTGTCATGTTGGCACGTAGGCCATAGTAGCTCAATAGGTTAGAGCGGTTGGACGGAAACTAGAAGATTCGTGGTTCAAATCCCGGCTATGACATTGATTTTTTAGTCTGGCTCTACCGTTTCATAGTGCGTCCTACATACGGCGTGAAAGAACAATTTCCATCAATTGTACCTAATAGTGGTCCGAACTATAAAGCCCGGGCCTTAAAGTACTTACAGCAAAGTAAGTTGTCATTAAGGTAGTTGTCTCATGTGTTTATGAGAACTCCTAGTGAAAAAACACGAGTCAGATGGAGAATTTAATGTCATGTTGGCAAGTTGGTCATAGTGGCTCGATATTTTAGAGCTATTGGACGGAGAACAGAAGATCCGTGGTTCAAATCCCGGCTATGGCATTGACTTTTTTCAGTCTGGCTCTACCCTTTCATATTTCTGTGACGTTACACGTCTTTTTCTTTATCGATTTCCCGATAACCCGGATCGTCCCTGGATCCTGCCCGGGTCATCTTCAGTTATTTACTGGAGTCATTCTCACATTGTTGCAAATTGAATTGGTATTTCTTGCAGTGAAAATAAATCGAAAACCAAAGCACCAGGGCCTCTGCTTCTCTCTCGAGGAGTGCATTATTTTTTCCACGCCGAATTTGACAATACTCTTTATATACTCGTGTTTCAAGTCGATCATGAAGCGCAATAATAACAGTGAGATAAATTGCATTATTGCCACCTAGGGAATTGGGTCAACTTTTTTTTAGCTGAACGAATTCATATCTGCATTTAACTGCATTAGCATAATTCCGTGAAATAAAGGTCTTAGTTCCCGATAAATGGAGTTCATCTCTAAAGCTACTGAAGGCTTGTTTACTCAGTCGTTCATTTCTCTCAATGTTTACTAATCAATTTTCCATTTAGCAATCAAATTTAATTAGCAGACCTGTCTCGACGCCTAAGGAAAATGTTTATGTAGCTGATTACAATACCGCAGGGCTCTATTGTGATTAAAAATTAAGTTCAAAGTAACCAAATAGAAGTACGCAGTAATTATCGGTTACTGATAAAGGAGCAGCGCTTGTTTTATCCAAGCAGCCATTCTACGGATATATTGACCCTTTTACTGTCTAGTGCCCAGCAAGGGCCTACTTCATTAGATTTGCTGCGTGCTCTTGATCACGTTTGAGCTGCAGTCACATCGTGTATAGCGAAACGGCACAGCAGGGAGTCGATCCTGATCTCATGGATCGAACAATACAAACAGCTCAAGTGACAGTTTGTTTACAAATTGTATATTTATAACAGATACAGATGTTTCCGACTGGAAGCTTTTGTTTTCTATCTTAATTGTTAACAGTTATGAAAATATACCTACCTATATTAAATTTAGAATGAAGAACATCACAAATTATTTATAGAAAATTAAGGATCATCTGTGTATCTTAAACATTTGATGGTTCAATGAAAACTGTTGTAACTTTTGGGACACTAAAAAGTAACCTAAATTGTTGAATTCAAAGGGTAGTTTAAGATGTGTGCTATTTCGTCCACTCCCGTCAAAGGATTCCAAATGGGATTGCCACCATTACGTCCATTCCTCAGGAAAATGACATCTCTGACGAGTGGAATCATAGCATGGCCTAGTACTACTCCAGCGCTCCTGTCGGCAAAACCAGAAGGAACTCTGGAGCGGTGAACTCAGCCTGTCTGTAGTGAAAGAGCTCCAAATCATCTGAACGGACAACAGAGGCGGTAGGACCGCTGTATTGGGGTTAAATAATCTTTTGGCCTATTCAAAATTCTTCATTCGAGACTTTCGGAGAGCATTAAACCAAAATTACTATAAAGTACCTTTTGGTTAAACACACACAACGGGAGAAAGTGCAGGAGTACGTTCTAGATGTAAATTTTGGTCAAATCAAATGGGAAATATATAGGAAAGGTGAACGTTCGGAGCTAAACGAAACATACGTGCTTATGTAATTTTTATATATCTTGGAAGACAATTACAAGATTATTTAACTATTTTATGCTATTTGATGGATTCCGTGGTTAATTTTCCTGGGATAGGGAACTTCCTTTGGGTATCCCAAAACTTTGCAGATTGAGGATATTCCCTGTATCATAACCTTACCCAGGTGCCTGCTCGATGTCTAATTGCCAACCTTCCAATACGTCGGCAGCGGTGAAACATGCCAGTCTCCTATGTATGGTAATGTTAACCTTTAGAAACAAATTACTAACAAATATAATTTTAAGGTAAAATTAAGCATATAAAAACGAATTTTTCCAATTAATTTCTGTTTAATACTGTTAACTATCAATCAGATTGAAAATATATACAGCGCATTGTAACGTTACTGTAATTTTAAATTAAACGTTACATATTTCTTTTGAAATAACGCGAATGATCTTTAGCACTACAATATACACTAAATTACAAATAGAGTAATTATAAACACCCCTTAATTGTTACATTACATACAAAATAGGTCAAATTTAACTCACCATTATCCAAGATTTTAGGGTGGTTTGCATCAAGTATATACTCCTCGGCTATGTTGCTGTTTTCCAATATTAGTTATAGAAGTATACTGCGATTCTAAGCATTCTGTTTACACATGTAAAAACAATCACATGGGTTCATATGATTAAAGTATAAAACAACTAAAAATATAAACCTTATAGGCATTTCTAGTCACGATCCTTACTGTCAGTATTTGTATCGATATCACACTCGTCCTAATAAATACTTCTGTCATCATCTCTCTCTGGCAGGAAAACATCACGAGAATAACTTGTCATGTTCAGTTTTACAAGTTATAAACAGAACTGAACAGCATATGGTCAAACTATACTGGTAAGGGTTGAAAATACCGGTCTTCAGATGGCAAAAGATTCCTTTTAATGGCCAAGAAACACAGTATTATAAAAGGTTTGCTCTTTCCATTGTCATAAAAGGCATTACTATATGATGTTTCAAAAATAAGTTTATAGTCTCACAAATAGTTTTCTGTTTTTATGTTAAGCAGGTCACATTATTTATTATATTTCATTTCAATAAGTGTCATCTCTTGTTCGCAGAGGTTTATTCTGGGTTCAGCAAGGCTTGAAATTCTATCAAGACTGGCCTGGAAGAAAAACAAAGCCCATTAAAACGTTGGTACTACTGCTGGTGACCTTGCATGAAAATCAGCTGACAAAGTGAAACAGTGAATGACTAACCTTTGAGTGAGATGGCTGTCTACGTTGTTTTCTGTTTGTAGAAAAACTACTCTGAAAATGAATACGTTTTTATATATTACCAAGTTACTGTAAATAATAATTTTTTCATATTTTCTTATTTATCCGAACGCGTATGTTTTCGTAAGTGAAGTGAGAACTTACTGATGTCATTATTCCTTGTCTTGTGGCTTTAGACATTTCAGGAGTATGTGTGGAGAACATGGTAGTTGTGTTTGATGATGTAGTGCTCTCAGTAACATCCTGAAAATGCAACAACAAAGTTTGTTACTATAATTGTTTATTTAAAAACGAATGAGTGTGACTGTTCATGTAATGGCTTTGAGACTACATTTGGATCCATTTTCTTTAATTTTTAAAAAATATAAAAAAGAATAAAATTGAATATTAACTTATGTCTGAAGTGGATGACCTGGGGTTCGAGCCCTGTTCCTACACGAGTGTTCCTTATATACATTTTCAAATAACTTTCTTGAATATGTGACATAGAACTTCGTATTGTTACCCAATCGGCAAACTTGCGGTCGGTTACGCAAGGGGAAGGCCGGTGGAAGGGGGTGTGTGGCATCGGTACCACCTGCGGAGGCGTGACAGAGTGGAGGGAGGGGAAACCACCCGGGTGGCTGAATCTTCGTTTCCCCCCTCCTGCTGCCGCCTGAAAGAACGCGAAACCTCCAGAATATTTCTCCCCTCCATGGTAAAGAATTCTCTAGAAACATTTAGTCACCTATAAATAGAGGGACGATACGACCGAGAGTTCAGTTCAGTTCTTGGCGAGCAGCGTGAGGAGCGCCCAGTGAGGGAACGTAACTGCGTGCAGTGGACCTGTGACAGACGAACTGGTGAATTGTAATTGTGTGCATTACGTAATTCTGTGTAACCGGCAAGTGTTCCGATTGTAATTCGGTGGAAATATAGAACATTTTTGAGTGGTGCAATTGGACTTTTCATTTCACGAATCCACAAAGTCACAGTATTCATATAAAATTACAACTTTCCATATTTACACCAACTTTTTTCTTTTTCTTTTTGCATGAACAATAGTAGGTCTAGCGGAATGTAGCTTTTTAAAATAAACTTTCGACCATAATGAAAGAAAAGATATAAAAGAGAAAAGCGAACAAATTATTCAAATCTCTTCACAGGACGCTATAATAATAAATAATTGCAGGATTACATTGTCTTGTTTTAAGATAATAAAGATTACATGGGTGGAACTCTATTTTTATTCCAATTAAATTTAGGCATATACCAATAAAACAATGCCCACACCTAATTTGTTCCTTTATCATGGATACTATATATAATTACAGTCTTAATTTACCTCTTGCAGCAGTAGGTCTACAATTTCCACGTGTTCACCAGTCTGGCTTAATTCCTCGACTTCTCCTTAAACAAAGAGCGGTACTTAATGATAGTACGTAATATTATTTAAATTCCAACCAGAATTAATTCAATTGCTTATGTAATATTAGCCTTTTTTCTTACCATAGAATTCTGCATCACAATCAGTGGGCTCTATTTGATCCCCAGTCAAGCTCAGGATGCTGTCATCAACTTTTTTGTGCATTGACCACCTCCTGTCTTAAAACGTTCAAAATGAAATGTGTAGTGTTTAACGCCCGCTTTTACTACATACGGCACCGCAGGCGGTGACACTGATGATGCATGAGATCCAGATGGAGCACCGGTGGAATGAGAGGGCGGGGGAAACCGGAGGTCCCGGAGAAAACCCGCCCCAACGCCATGTTGTCCACCACAAATCTCACTTTGCGGTCGCCTGGGATCGAACCCGGACCGCCTTGGTGAGAGCCAAGCGGTCTAACCACTGAGCCACGCTACTGCTATCCTTCTTCGCACCCCGTTTTAAATTTATATAATACTGACGAAGTTTTTTTGTGTTTCGATTACTGACATGTGCATTTGAATTAAATTTGTTTGCAATCTTTTCCCACGTGACATCTTTCTCTTTTACAGTCACCGCATCCGTCCTCTTATTTTCTACCATATCCCTATATTCCTTCTCCATCGATGAGAAACATGTACCACGACTTCTCTAACGAATTTGTTCACCCGCCATTTCTTCTATTGTGCAGACGAAAATGAAAACAAAAGCGCATCGAAGTACGTTCAGAAATTAATACGACTCATCCATAGCCTTCTCTAGCTCTAATATCTACAAGTTTCCTGGCTTTAACACAGCTTTGTTAACATTTTCAGAAAACAGGTTGGTGAAATGCAAGAAATTTAACAGCTTTGTTAACGCTGTTACAATAGTTACGTTACAATTGTTAACGTCGATCTTAACATCCGTTGGTGAAATCGGGCATAAGTTTCTTATTTAAAGGTTGTTTCAGAAATGAATAATGCTATTCCAAATGTTGCTGACGCAAAACTTTAAAAGTTTCATCTCTTATCGTAGCATAAATTCCGCAGAAGTTTTTCGGTTTTTACTGCAAGGGAAAACAGTTTGGAAAACTATTTTCTAAAACCTATTCATATTTTGAATATTTTAGGATTGCTCTACAAGTAGCTGAATCTCACCAGTAAAATATTTATCCGATAATTTTAATTGATTTTAAGGAAATTTTATCAAAAAGTTACAATAATTCGATTAACTATTTTAAAGATTTCGAATAGGTAAAGTGTGGAAAACATTTTAATTCCAGATTCCTAATTCTTTAATAAAGGTGTATATAATTGAATACCAGGATTTTAACTATAATATTTATTACATTCAGTTTAGTTACAAATGATATGTCAACTGAAAAAGCAACTCAAACAGTTTTACCAAGAACCTTATAAATGTTCAATGTGACTACTCTGTCACATGGCACACATCAAGTCTATAGCCGAGTTCTTGCCTAACGTTGATAAGTGTATATTCAGTAATTGTAGCAATAGCTGCTTCAATCCGGTTTCTTAATTCAGGGAGGTCAGCTGGTAGCGGAGGCACGTACACACGATCCTTGATGAAGCCCCAAAGGTTATTACCTTGGCGTTGCATGGCGTTAGGAGAACGTGGAGGCCACGCATAGTAAGCCCTGTCATTGGGGCCCTTGCAGCCTAACCAGCGCTCGGGTACAGTGACGTTCAACCAATCGTGTACTTCGTTATGCCAGTGAGGTAGCGCGCCATCTTGCTGGAAAATGAAGTTCTCTGGCTCATTTTCTTCCAACTAAGGGAAGAGCCATTGCTATAGTGTATCAGTAGGAAGTAACAGTTACCGTAAGTTCACCAAAAAGAAAGCCCATAAACTTTTTGTCGCAATACGGCACAAAAGAAACTCTTTAGGGGAATCTCGTTGCATTTGTACCATCTCGTAAGGATTTTCTGAGCCCCAGATGCGCACATTATGAGTGTTAACATGTCCACTAAGGTGAAAGGTCGATTCATCAGTGAAGACAACACGATCCATAAAATAGTCATCGTCATGAAACATGTCGTTTAAGAAGTTGGCATATAATCCGTGGTCTGTCAGATTTAAAGCCTGTAATAACTAAGGACGTAGCCGTAAGTGTTTTCTTACAACTTTCCAAACAGTCGACAAAGGAACTTTTAATTCAAGACTAGCCTTCCGTATTGATTTCTTTGGACTACGAGTGAACGACCCTCATTCGCTCAGCAGTCTCTTCATTTAGTCTTGGTCGTCCCTTTACTAAGGCAGTCGGTATCTTCAAGCCGATGATACCATCTACGAATGTTATTATCAATAGGAGGATCACAACCGAACTTAATGCGGAACGCACGTTGCACAGTAACTACAGATTCGGTCTTTGCAAACTGCAAAACACAAAACGCTTTCTGTTTACTAGTCTCCATCTTTGCTGCTACCACTGTCTAGCAGACTGCGGCAGAAACATTGCATGCACATGCGCACTGGTGCCAACAAACAAAACTGAGTTGCTTTTTCATTTTACATATCATTTATAACTAAGTTTAATGTAATACATATTATAAAGGGTTAAAACCCCATATTTATTTATATACAACCTGTACATTTTAGTTGTTCACAATATGAATGAGAATATAGATGTTTATATTTTATATATTCAAAACGTATGTTCTATAGGAACGAACTGTAATTGCAATTAATTTTAATCAATTATGGTGGACATTTTATTTATTTCAGAAGCCCATGTTACAAATCCAATTCATTACATCTAGTAAGCCAGAAAGTATTTTCTTTTTCATAACTTATTTATCTTAAATACATAAAAACAATTATTGTAACTAAACTTGCTCTCCGGAGAGAAGGCTATACATATTTAATAAGCAAGTATTTTACAATTATACACCTAGAGTCCATAAGTCGGATAATATTTTCAAAGAGTGTAAATGGTTCGTTATTGACTTTTACATAAGATAAATAGCTCATGAAGCATTCCAAACGGGCAATAAAATTTATATCCTTTCTGTAAATTGAAAATAGAGAATACTAAGTATCTTTTCTAAGTATGCCAAACGATTTAAGGTTTCTGTTGATAGCCGTTTATTGTATAATAGTTCCTGTTTATTAGGTGGTCTCATAATGTGTTCTTATTTTGGTACTTTTTAAAACTTATTGGGTTTGTTTAGTTTGGCAGTGCTATTTGCGATGTCGTGGCTAGCGTGATGTACATTGAGCATGTACCAGTCTTCAGTTGTTAATAAACAATCTCAAAATGCATATTAAGTTTGAACTCAAGATTCCTTCTAAAACAATACTGGAGACAGAATTATAAAGTCGCTGCCGCAGCTCGAAGAATATGTGAAGTGTAAGGAGAAGCTATCGTTAGTGAGCGTGTAGCACAACGATGGTTTCAACATTTCAACTATGGAGACAAAAACACTAAAGATTTACCACGTTCTGGAAGACCTAAAGCATGGAATAATGAGGATACACGCCAACTTTTGCGAGAAAATCCGCAAAGAAACCACCCGTAGGCATTCAGAGGAACTTGGTGGATCAAAACATACCATACATCGCCACATTAAGACACTTGGAAAGTCAAAAGAAGCTGTAGATCTGTGCCTCAAGAACCTAGAGTGGATGTGACGTCAGCTTATCCGTAGTGCCATTGATAGATTTGCCAGGAAAATTGTCACTTGTGATGAAAAATTGGTATTGTAACTTTGTGGGTTCGTGAAATTAAGAGTACAAACGCACAGACTCAAAATGTTCTTTATTTCCACCGAATTACAATCTGAAAACTTGCCGATTACACAGAGTTACGTAATGCACACAATTATAATTCACCAGTTGGTCTGTCACAGGTCCACTGCACACAGTTACGTATACTCCTCCGATGCACGTACACAGTCCGTTCCCTCACTGGGCGTTCCTCACGGTTGCTCGACAAGAACTTCCCTGACTCGCCAACTACAGGCCATCGCCGTTTCTGGAAACTTCGCGGCGCGCACAATTATCTGACGTTTCGAGATGTCTGGTGGGAGGGGAAAGAGACGGTACAGGGCTCCCGCAGTTTACCTAATCATCCCTTCAGTTAGTGACACGAGACAAATGGGTAGGCGTGTCCTTAATGCTTCCTCTCTGGCCCTACTGCCGGCCGGTTCTATAGTGAGTTCCGACGTTCGGGTGACAGTATATTACTGAAACCTAATGTCTCGAAACAGTGGCTAGATCGCCACCAACCTGCTTAAGTTATCATTTAAAAAATCAGTTTAGTCTCAAACTAATGTGTGTCTGATAATATTTTGAAGGTGTGATTAACTGGGAGTTTATTCCAAACGGGGGAGGGGTGCGATTGATGCGCACATTTACTCTCAACAACTAGAACGAGTTCATGAAATTTTAAGACGGATAACAATGGAAAATTTTCAGGAATTGTGTGGAATCGAACTACTCCCACACCCAGTATACAACCCTGTTCCCGCACCATCAAATGTGAAATGTGTAGTGTTTAACGCCCGCTTTTACTGCATACGGCACCGCAGGCGGTGACACTGATGATGCATGAGATGAAGATGAAGCACCGGTGGAATGAGATGGCGGGGGAAACCGGAGGTCCCGGAGAAAACCTGCCCCAACGCCGTGTTGTCCTCCACAAATCTCACTTTGCGGTCGCCTGGGATCGAACCCGGGCCGCCTTGGTGAGAGCCAAGCGGTCTAACCACTGAGCCACGGCGTGACCCCCGCACCATCAGATTTATCTTTTTCGATCCATTGCACATTTTCGACAAGGAAGATATTTGGACAACTTCGAACCAGTGCAAGTGGGTGTCACCGAATTCTTTGCATCAAAAGTCAGATTGGCACCATTGTTGGATAATAAACCTTTGTTGAATGATGCCTCAAGACCATAGAACCTAATGGTATATATTGTGAAAATTAATTACTTGTCAGAATACATTTTGAATAATTCTTTTTCTTAAACAACGACATTACTGATGCGACAAAATTATATAGGACAATTCAGAAAATTCGTCGACTGACCAAAATTCTTTAAATTCGATCTATGATTATAAAAATATGCAATCTTACAGAATTTTGTAGGCAATATCGGAAATTTCTTATCGTTATTTTGTACATAATGTGAAGTAATCTTTCATAAAGTATTTCTTGAAAGTATAAACCTTGTTTAATTAAGGAAGACCGAGGAAAAGTTGAAGGTGGAAGACTAGAGCCGGAAGAGGCTAAAACACTAAACCGTGTTGAAGGAGAAGAGGAAATAGTTTGTAACGGGAATTTGTTGGTCTATTCGTAGTTAATTCTAATTTGTTACTTGGTTATTTTTGTACAAGAAATCCACGCCAACATCAGCTCCAAAATTATGTTCATACGTTCACTTCCATGATTATTTTGAAGTATCAATCGAATTCTAAATATGTCATGAGACATGTGTTTCAACACTTGGTTCGGAATAAAGAAGTCAAATTATTTTGATGAATTCTTATTTTGTTATATCTTCACTAAACAAGACTGAAGAACATATCACTCTCCTAAAGATTGACTTCTCATAATTTAACAAGATTGAAGAACATATCTCTCTACTAAAAATTATTGAATTCTCGTCACTAACGTTACTTCTACTTAATTTTGTGATTGGCCGATCCAATGGCACGTCACCACATTACGTCAGATTACGTCATGTAATAATTATTTCGGCCAATCACGCAATTACATATATTTTTACATATTTAAATTTATAATTCCTCCGAATATAACCCAAAAATACTGTTAAAAGTTTAACACTGAAGCAGAGAATATTTATAAGTTTGCTAGTTGCACCCAGTGCCAGTAAACGCACCTTCACTGAATTCCCCACACCAATCTAGAATTGTAGAGAGAAATAGAAAGATATGCCACTGAAATTCCTGTAATATATATCGTATGTTTAAGAGTATATAATGTCGTATTCAAATATCTAGAATTAACAACGTTTGTAACTAATTTCCCTTGTGGTTGTGTTATCTTAGCCTATATTTTACGCAGTGCAACATTTATCATGCTTTTAAAGATATCGAAAATTGAATCTATGGATCGTTGACAATTCTTAGTGGCAACTGATATACACATGCCATTATGATTAATACCGCTGTAAACAATTCCAAGCAAGATGTTATGCACTTCGAATCAGCTTTATTTCGTAAATATGTTATCGCTTACGAGCGCTAAAGATAGTTTAATATAAGTCGATTTTCATACGACAGTGCAGACGAAAAATTAAAACCATGCACCTTTGGCCGAAAGTAATTTAGGAATCTGAAACTCTCAATCGCTTACCAACAGTAAAGATAATATTGTATCCTCTAAAACTATACCTGTAGATTATAGCAGGATTTTATTATGGAATGTGCAATGATGGTAGACGACGGTGTTCTAAAAGGATTTTATTGGGATGATGGAGGAAGCTAATGAATTTCTCACCATTGGTGACAATCTAGAAGATACTTAGAAGTTTCCCCTGCGACTCTTGATATGGGTGGGCGCATCAGTAACTCCAGAGCGAGAAGTTCTATTTTTCCAGGGTCGTGGTCTCGTAGTTGAGAAATATTAGATTCTATTTATGATCGATGAACAAATAATCCTTTTCCTACAAATATTTTATTCTTCCGAAACATTTTCAAATTTCCATATTAATTTAAATATAAGCGTTCTTTAAGAAACGATGACTGGTGTATTGATTAACTATTATTTTCTTACACTGACTATTTGTGCATCTTAAATGCACACTCTAAAATAATTCTGCAAAACCTCGGAGAGACAAATGTACTTTCTCCTACGACGTTCTTAAACAGAAGAACAAAATATTTTAAACATTTAACAACTTCTCATATCATGTTGTAATGGTTACACCATTACCTACCTTACATTCTATTCATTTCATTAAACATTACAAGTCCTTTAAGTGTTCTTTTTTTTTCTTTTTTTTTAACAAAACATGAAATATCTAAAGTAAGTGCTTCATTGTTTCAGTCTAAATGGGAAAGTGCATCAATTTAAAAACGTTATATTTTCGCCTACAGTGTACTTTAGATTATCCCCTGAAATTCAACTAATGAAAAAATAAAACAAGTTGTTTGTGTCATATTGCGCGTGCTAAGCCAGAAAAGCAAAACTTGGGTTAGCGAACTGAGTATTTAATTAAAACGAAACTCTTTAATCCTCTGTAATTAAAATTAAAAATCCTCTTTAATGCATTTGGTTTGCTGCTGGTATCTATTTCATTTAAAATACCATATTTTAGGATATTTTCACTGCCAAGTAAAGCACTCGGTATTCATATTGACAATTTCTGGTGATCTTATGGAAATTTTGTCATTATGAGTGGATTCTCGTAATTCTGTGCTACTGGTAAACCATAAGAGAAAATTTACCACTCGTAGTAAACATGGTGCATCATTTCAATACATGTTATGCCAGTACCAAAGAAAAACATTCGACAAACATTTGTCTGTCGCTTCGGATTCCTGTGCCCTCTATAATTACATATAATTGACATGCTGAAAATTTTGTAACACAATCTTTGGATGAATGTCACATTGCATTATTTATACAAATATTAGTTGTCTATTAATTTACAATTTAAGAGTTAATCGATTTCATAAGTATACCACAGTGTATCAGAGCGCGCCAGATATTTAGGCAACTTCTCGGCATTGACAGCGAGTAGGATGTGCATAACGGCCAGGCGCATTTATTTCGTAGGCTACACCTCGGTATTTAAGATTGAAGATAATCCGGAATACCTCATTAAATTAGTATATAAGCGCCTCCTAAGTAAAATATATTTACATTAAAATATATTAACGAACTTCAAAAATTTGTTTTTCCTCAACTATTATTTTTTAAATACTGTAAGAATATTCTACAATAATGGATATTGAATTAGTTAACATTTTGATGACCTATTCATAATTTATATATGTGTATTTGTAACTAGAACAAAAAGATCTCCTTACTTATATTTCATTTTGTATGATTGTAATTCAGGATGCAATATTAAAATACTATCTTCCTTAAATTCTGATATAAAGTGTTATACATTAGGAAAATCAAAATGATAATCCTTAACTCAAATATAGTTTTTAGTCTTGTAGTTCAGTAATACCATAACAATATAGAAGAGTGTCAGTTCGAATAGACCACGTAATTACAACTTTACAACTTAAATGTTACAAGTTTGGGGAAAACATTACTCCTATGTCTTGCTTATTTAATTCAAGAACAACTGTTTATATAAGAAAACCCCAGTTCTACAACTTAAAATCAATTGTTGTAACGATATTTTTAAACTAAGCTTACAGTTTTGGCAACCACTTCGCTTAAAAGTGGTTTCTATTGATACTTATAATTAATAAAGATTGAATTTTCATGATAGAACATACCTATTTTGGGAAGACTGATATGTTCCAGATAATTATAATATAAACGTTCCTTAAGAAAAATAAGACATTGCATTTTCATGACTTTTCTGTTATAAAAAGTATCCTTGCAAACTTCGTTGTTCTACCTAGTCCTGTTAATCGAGGTAGACATTTTTGTAAATTATTTTATCAAATTATTTTCTTTTAAGTAGAAAGGAAATGCAATGCAGCTAACAGCTTCCATCTATGTAGATGGCTTTAATCCTAGATTATAAGACGATCTAGAGGAAGATATGTAAGAATTTAAATGGAAGTATATAGATAAGTATTTATAATGGGAGATTTTAATGCAGGAATACGAGAGGGAAATATGTTAGGTGGAAAGCTAAAGAGAAATGGGCGAGTAAAGTAAAGAGTGACAAAGAAAATATGCTGGGACAACAAGGGAAAGCAGATAGCAAACTAGAGTAGTTTATAGAAGGGTGACTATGCTACTCAGCAATGCCAGAAGGTCGGAGCGCCAAGCAAGCTGAGCTAAGATGGTTAAGGAAAACGGCACCAAAATGTGTACTAATATAATAACACATATTTAATGTAGATAAAAATATTGTAAATATGAAGTTTTATAAATAAATTCATTCATATACATGTATCTGGCTTAGATATTCCGTTACACTTCCATGACCAGGAGGGGAGATCAACTACATGATATAAGTAAAGTAAGTACTGTAAAATTAAAACAAGGTTAGCACTAAAATGAATAAAACTGTACGCTTTAACAACTAACATTTTGGGATAAGGTTTTGTCTCTTGTGATTTAAGGGGAGCCGGAACAACCTATCTCACTAATGTTGGAATGAGAGCTTTCAGGTGTGATTAGCTCAAGAACCACTGAGAAAATGAATTTGAAACTTATTTTACAACAGTTTTACAATTCATTAAAGATCATATATCTTATTTTGGAATTCCAATAAAGGATATGTGACTTAAATGTCTTGAGTTTACTTCTAAAAATATTAAAGGTTTATTTTTTAAATTAAAATTTTCACACATCTTTCTACAAGTACCTTTAAAAACAGTTTAAGTGTTGTTTTAATGCCATAAAATGTAGACTTTTATCTTCAGTAGTTTTATAGATGAGCGAACCCAAAATTTGAAAAAGTAAAACAGAAAAACAGCATTAAAGTTTTGCTATGTTGGAACCACACCTCACAATTTCCCCAGATACATATTCTGTGTGTTTTTCATCAGCATCTTCGCTCTTTCGTGTTTCACACCTCTTCTTCCTATACTCCATTGTCACTTACTCTATGACATTGTTAATTATTTTGTTAAGTTTGGCAGGGGGGATGGTCAATTGAGGGCAACAGCCAATGTCTTACCTCAATTCCCTTGCCAATGCTTCTCAAGCCATAAGCAAACCTTACATTTACTTCTGCACCACATCGCTTATTTTTGACTTTGGGTTTGACGAAGTCAATATATTGTCATGTGCTACTATACTTTTTCGATTTTAGGGGTTGTAACTCTTTAATTATGTAATCGGGATTACTTAAACTGTTTATACTGGTCCCATGGCGATTTATTACACCAAATTCTTCCCATCTTGAAAACAGCAGTAGTAATTCAAAGAATACTAAAAAAGCATGGAATAATTAACATCAGATGCACAGATTAATAGAAAAAACAATAACTTCCTTTCCTAATAAGGGTGTGTTCTGGAATATAGCTTCAATAAGGATACAACCAAGGAGAGAACACAGTTACAAATGGCTAATAGGGGACGTGGCAAACTGGAGTCTTCTCAAAATGAGTCTATTTAGAACTTTTATAACTATGCGACAGAAAAATAAACATCGTTATTCGCTTCTAAAAACATCGCAGAAGATTATTCTGGCAATAACTTATTTTGTGAAATTTCACCCCAGAATACCATTCTGGCTCCCCTTAACGGTTATGTAAGCTTAATTCTGAGACTATTCCGAGAAAATTCAAGATATACATTTCATTTATTGTGGAAACAATGAACATCGGTAATTTAGTGAAAACCTTTCAGAGAAATCACAATGAGAGTTTCTCCATGTATATGATACTTTGGTATGCGTTAGAAAATATTCAGGTGGCATTGGCAAAGTAATTTAAGTTCTAAACTTTTTATTTATGTTTAGTACAGATAGCGTGTGCTCAAATCTTTCTATAACATTTTTATTTTATTCAGGATGTTTCAAAACACCATATACAGTGTTGATGCGGTATGGTACATTCGTATAGGGTGTCACTGAACACCTGAGACATTCTCTTCGAGGGTTGCTGAGCTAGTTGATTAATCATAATTGAATAAGCTCACTACTCATGTGTATCCTAAACATCCCTTTTTCAGGGACTTGGAACCTGATTCAGTGCTTTAATTTATTTTAAAAATCTTATGAAACATTTAATTTAGCAAGTGTTCTAAGTAACGTGTTTTGGCATATTAGGAAATGTGTTATATATTGACCATGCAGATATAAAGTAACGAAATATTTCTTATGTTTAAAAGAAAGAGAAACCCCATTTTTATGATTTATTCTGTAAACTAGCTATAAAAGAAACGATACATGGAGATTTTTCATTATTACAGAAGAGAAGATTTAACATTTTCCTTATAAATATTCCCTGAATATTCTCATCAATTGTTTAGCCCACCCTCCATTATGATATCAAATCAAGTCAAATTAGCATATTTTGCATAAACTACGTCTAACCAAATAATTTAGTCCTGCCATCTCGCATATCTCACATAACCTTACAGTTTAAACAGTTTTATAACGTACTTCAGATCAACAGCACAACTTGTTTTTGCATTTTCACGGTAGACATCCGTCTCTTTTTAACCTCTTCGAGTGAAAATAATGGGAAGAGACGTAAAAAAATAAGGGAGAGGTTTCCGAGTGTTATCCAATATTCCGGAACCCGATGTGAATCACGACCCCCAAATGTCTTCAAGATAGAAGAAGATTGGAACAAAGAAAGATATAGCACTTCAGCATTATTGAAATTTTCGCAACAGATGCATGGTACTACTCCAATTTAGCGCAGTGAATATTTGCCAGAATCTTTGACTCCTTTTCTCGATTATGCATTTCCATTGCTTACTCAAGAGAACAGGAAGTAATGATGTAATTCAAGCACTGCGTCCGAAACCAGGTTTAAACTTTAAAATAACAGTACCTATTGCATTTCAGTAATGCTGTGAAATGGTTATGAATCTGAAGAACTAGCTTAAATATACAAAATTACGTGTAGTATAATGAAAGGAGTCTTTTGCTGTGCATCTTAAATGAGAGTCTATTTGAGGACACGTCCTGTGTGATTTATATTGTTATTCATTGAAAAATTGAATATTGAACAAAGACTAGGTAAGAGATACATTTGTAAAATTCGAATCGTGCTGGCAGACTTGTAGAAAGTTTCAGGAAAAATCTGCGATTGCAGTTCCAGCGAGAAAACCCATAAGGTGTTTGGTTAATAAAGTTGCAATAACAAGATCGCTAAACCTAAGAAACGAAAAAGCAATGGTCTAAAAATCATCAACGAAGATCCACACAGAAGTATCTACGACGTATTGTATATGAATTGGACATTTCATAAAACTGTTAATAGCTTTCCAACTTCCTATAGAATAATTGTCAAAAACTGCAACCTCGTAACAAATGTCACAAACGCCAGACTTATAACACTACTCAATTTAGGGTGTAACAAGTTTTATAAACAATGCTGATATAGAAGTAAAAGTAAACAAATTCCGAGAAATATGTGTCACGATCCAAAGAAGTGTTAAAAACAGAGTGAGAAAGGATACAAAAATGAAAATGTATAAGGTAATGGCTATTCCAACTTTAATATATGGAAGCGAAACCTGGGTGCCAACATAATAGGATTTAAATAAAATACAGACTACAGAAATTATATTTTTAAGAAGTGTTAAAGGTTGTACAATATTGGACAAAATAAGAAATGAGGATATTAGAAAGGAATTAGAAATCGAACCAATCCATGACAAAATATCAGAACGAAGGCAACATTGGCATGAACATATATTAAGAATGGAGGATGGAAGATATCCAAATGCAGTATTAAACTATAATCCAAAAGGAAGAAGAGACAGAGGACGACCCAGGAAACACTGGAGAGATCTATGAAGCCGGAACGGGCGACATGTCCAAACCATGGAGTGAAGAACACTACTCATAATGCATATTACCATCACTCAAGAATACCAATTTTAGAACGGATAACTTCCTTGTATCAGTGCACGGAGCGTTCATCGTTCACGGCCCGGGAATATTAAGAAGGTACTTAACTATTACAGAACTTTAATACGATTTACCACAGAACATAAGACACCAAGACTACAAGTAGCATTGGTATGGACTATACTGTATATTTTACAATAAAATTAAGTAAATTACTTTAAGAAGTACACGTTCGTGGGATTTTCATGACAAGACATTCCTTTTAATGCAAATAGGCTGACAGGACCATTTCATTAAATAGTTTTCTACAATTGTGTATAATTGATAAAAACCATAAATACTAAAAGCTCCTAAAACTACATAGATACGTAAATGGTCTATTCCGCGATAATCGTTATTCTTTTCATTTTCAAATACCTGGTAACCTTTTTTTCGGAAGTATTAAGTCGCGATTCATTTGTTCTTCGTGCAAATAGCAAAGGGTATAGAATTTCATTATCACATTTTAAAGCTACAGGTAAGTGTTTACATCATTACTTCTTGTGTTTATGGAGATAAACATGAAATATATAGAATAATGAACTCCCGCAAAGGTTGGTAGAATGTTCTGTAAATGCAATACAGTAGGAATATTAATTATCCATTCAGATGATGTCGCTAACAAATAAGTTATGAAAGCAATTATTCATGAGCAGAGACCGGAAGTTTACGTATGTATCATCTTTAAAATAGGCAGGCAAAAAGGAATTATATAGCAAATAGGAGGAAAAGGGGCAAATACTAAAACGGGCAATAAAAGGCAATTAGAGAAATTCACTTACTGAATAGGAAGTTTTTGTGTAAGTCGATTGCAAATTGGGATTTTCGACTCGATCTTGCAATTACTTTGGTAAGCAAAGAAATCCTCCCAGTAGCCTTTGGAAATGCATTTGTGTTTGATTGTGTCGGTATGTTGTACATATTTTACATGTGAGCATGCGAGTCGGTACAAAATACATCGGATATAAAAGTATTGTCGCGAGTCAATTGTTGATCGAGGCGGCGAGGCATTCAAAGGGACGGGCAGTGTAGTGTGTAGATAAAAGCTCGCCGAAACGGTGGGGGAATGAGACGGATTTCTCGAGAGTTCGCCTTTGTTCTATTGGGTCTCGAATGTTTGAGAAAATTCCGGAATGTGAATAATCTAAGGCAGCCCGCCCGTCACAAAGAGTCAGTCGGTAATTGAACTAGCATGCGTAAACAGCTGCGGGTTTGTGATCGATGACCTTGCGAATTGTATTGTGTATATGACGTAATTCTGGGCTGTTGTGTACGACGTGTGTTTCTACGGAAATAAAGTGCAATTTTTTGGGTTTGTAACCTGGACTTTTAATTTCACGAACCCACAAAGTCACAATATTAACGTAACTTCGTAATTTACTACGTAAAGGAACACTGGATTTCGGTATCTTGCGGCTAGCTACAACGTTGCAATTATAACTTTAAAGAAAAACAAAGTTAGGCCAGTCATTACCTTTCAAAATAAACACAAGCAGTAGTTCAAACTCTTTCTGTTATCTATCACTTATTTGCGCAGCAATACTCATTGTTGCAAAGAAAATGAACTGAATGAAGGGTCTTTATGTTGTCTGTAACTTGAAGGCAGTAATATACATTTGGTGAAGCAGCTTATTGTCACGCACTAACAGTTGTTGAAATAAATTATACCGGAAGGATATATTTAATAATTAATAAAGTAATTAATAAGAAATAATGAAATGGTAATAAGGCATTTATTTAATTAAATAGGCGTTTATATTTAAAAGGGTAGAATGCAATATAAAATTTGGCATTTCAATCACAAATGTATAATTCTTACAGATTCACTTTCAAATTGGACATAGTTTGGACACATTTAAAATGCATCCAGCCTAAGAATTGGTCTCTGGTCATCAACAATAATGTTGGCTTGTTCATTTATTTAGTCCGTTTTCACTTTAACATCTCTCTCTCGTTCCCCCTCAGCCATGAACTCCTCATTCTAGTGTTGGCATCCCTAGAAGTTATTAACGATTACTAAAGAAAACGTGCCTCTTCAAGCAGAAGTCGAAGTCGAGATTTTTTAATTGAATAGCTAGCAACCGCTGAGACTGCTAAAGCGATGTTTACAAGGCATTATTGCACATTAGGCCCGGGGAAAAAACGAATCACCTTCCCATAAACTGCACATCCATGGACGACAGAAACTTTAGTTATACATCGTTCGTCTTCCAGCTGTGTTGCAATATGCCCTAGTGCTCTCCGACTTATGAATAAAAATTGAAAGGGTCGAAGCAGGTGGACGAGTTTTTCATGGAGCTGTGCTAGCCAATCTGCCTGCGAAGACCTCACTTTATTTCCCGATATCTTGGGGCACTTCCTTGCCTTCCGACGCGACAAGAGAACCAGGAACTGTAACATTCTTTTCTTCTTCACCGAACGCCATCCTTTCCGTTCTCACTCTGACTCAAAACACGAAGTTTTCGACACCAATGTATTACTTTAAATTCAATAACCTTTGTTACTTTAATCAAATTCGAGCATAAAACGCTTTGCGTTGTTTGTGTAAAATAAGATTTCTCAAAAGGAAGTTAAAGTACTATCCCTCCTATGTAAAACTTATTAAATTCATGACCAAACATCTACAAAATTATGACATACTTAACATTCGCGTGACACATTGTGCCTTGAACTTCATTCATATTTTATCCAATAAATTCGTTTACTAAGGAAAATACTTTTTCAGTTATGCCATCCTTTATCAGCAATTACATCTAAAACTAATTATGTTATTAACTCTAACGCAGATCGGCAACAATAGGTTTTATCATTCTAAAATTTAGTTTATTTCTCCAAGAGTTTGCAAACAACCAGAGTATATTCAACTGTTGCTGTTGAGCCTTCCGCCAAGACACTTCGATCGCACTGTCACTGAAGATATCTGCCGCAGCTGCAGACGAAACGTCTGGGAAGATGGGAGTCCAGTAGACCACGGCCCGGTTAATACTTTATATTATACTGACACCGGCCGTGAAAGCTTCCGAATTTTAATATTTGCATATTCAAGTATTTCTCGGGAAGCAAGCCAGGTGAAAAGACGATTAGGAATAAGCCTAATAAGTCAGATAAGTCAGATAAGCCCGCCGCTACAGCCTGCCTTCCCTTTACCGGCAATCTATCCGGCAGAATCAGCAGAATTCTCGGCAAATACAACATCAGGACCATCCACAAGCCACCTCCGAAGATTAAACACCTGTTGAGACCAGTGAAAGACAAACTGGAATTTCTAGTTCCGGTAGTGTACCGCATTCCCTGTTAATGTGGGATACCGTACATAGCACAAACCGGAAGGACCATCGCTACCAGAATAAACGAACATGAATGGAGCATTCCTTTAATGCAACCTGAGAAGTCTGGGCTGGCAGAGCATTGTTTTGATACCGACCATAGAGCCAACTTTCGGGAGACGGCTATCTTGGCAAAATGAAAGTTACTGGGAGCGGAGAATTAAGGAGGCTGTGGCCATTTCCTCTGAGAGGAGTACGCTTAATCGTGATGCTGGATTTCAGTTCAGCTTCTCTTGGAAAGGCCTTAAAAATGTACATCCGTCGACTTAAGAAGCACAGATCAGTACAGCTTGATAATAAAGTTAAGTAGTAACGTTTCTTTGACCCAATTAATGTTCATACGTCATCTCCTGACCTGGCATTTAATTTACTGAAAACAGTATTTTTCAGTAATGCGAATTTTGATATTGTCTTTGTTTATATTTGTGTAGTGTTCAACACCCGCTTTTACTACATACGGCACCGCAGGTGGTGACACTGATGATACATGAGATGAAGATGGAGCACCGGTGGAATGCGATGGCGGAGGAAACCGGAGGTCCCGGAGAAAACCCGCCCCAGCGCCGTGTTGTCCACCACAAATCTCACTTTGCGGTCGCCTGGGATCGAACCCGGGCCGCCTTGGTGAGAGCCAAGCGGTCTAACCACTGAGCCACGGCGCGGCCCCTTTTATATTTGTGTTACATCCACTGATTCATTTGTGGTTTTAACATTTCATAAATATCGTGATGATGGGAGAGATGCACACTCCCGAAACGTCGATCTTTTCACCTGGCTTGCTTCTCAGAAATACTTAAGCATATTCGTCGCCAGAAAAGCTTCAGGTCTTAATATTTACAGGTTGGTAGTCCGAAACAGAACGTGTCAGTTGGCGTGAGAATGCGCTAAGTAGTTTAGAATAGGCGTTATGCGTACAGGGCTAGTAGCTGCGTATTTCTTTGGTTTTAAAATAGTTTACTCCTAAAATGACTTGTCATGGAATCGATTGCCTTAAAATAGTATTTCCGGAGAAATAATGACAACCAACTTTTTGTGGAAGATAATACTTCTACTCTCTACATATTGCAGAAAGTAAAAGATTAAAATGGAATGTAAAAATAGCCTAATTAGTCAATTGGTCACGATGCTCTCTCCGCGAAAGTTCGGGAAAACATGAAAATTGCTGGCACTCGGGGTTGACCTAGAGCATTATACACGTGTAGGTGAAACACGTGTTTCTCTTTACAATAGTAACGTATACAGAGAACGGTAATTATTAAGTCTAAATCAAGCTCTTTGAGTGAAATACTTCAAAGGAAGGAAATCTCGATACTATATGGAGGTAATATGAGCAGTTGACAGGTCTCGTGCACCCCACGCAACTCAAGAGAAGCAAATTCAAATATTAATAAACGATCCTCAACTTTTCGCTGTCCGCGTTTGTTCATTACATATCCCATGGGTACAAACAAGTTAAATTACAAAAAACCATTAGCAACATTAAATTTCACGGGAGAAGTCACTCTAAATGCGTAGCTAAACTGCCTTAATTCTACTGCAAATTTTTACATAAATTGAAGCAACTTATCTACTTAGTTTAGACGAGATTGTTGCACTTATTCACATAACAGCTGCTAAAGGCATTTACAGCCATTACACATAATTACAGACAGTTTTAAATATTTCTTCTACTTTGAGTTTCCGTTAATATCCTACAAATAAAGCACTACATTCCATCTAAACTTTCGATGTCGAAATTTCACAGAAATTCAGGTTTTGAGGCTCCCATAATAAAAGGCATTTTCCAACATTTTTTCCGTATATCTGACCGGGTGACTATCCCACTAACCTAGTCGATAACAAAGACACCAATCAATTCGGTCACCTATTACGTCATTGGTCTTGATAGTAAGCCTGTTCATTCGATATAGCAGAGCATGGAGTAAAGACAGATGTGTTGTGCCGACAATGGCAAACGTGGAAAAAAAATCGTAAGTGAAATGGGCAAGGAAATGATTCTACCAGAGAACTATCAATTTGTCTTCCAAAAAATATTGAAAGATGGAGTTAGGAGGTGGACGTGTGCATTAAAACCTCTAAGTGCTGATTCAAAGATGAAGTTATATTAGGAAAAAACGTGTAACATGATTGTGAAAATTATGCAGAATCAAATAGACAAACCTTATAAATAATAAAAAGAAAGTAATTTAAGATATAAGTGAACGTCCATGCAAACTCCTCCACGAAGAGGTAAACCAACATTTTTTGTTGACGCTGCGTATACGTCCAGTGCATAACGAAAGGAAATTATAGTGCGACAAGGATAATTTGTGTTCGGCCTATTCGAAATTCTTCATTTCTGACCTTTTTGGTGATTATTGAACAAATTATGAAGTCCCTTTGTAGAAAAATACAACGGGAGAAAGTGCAGAAGAACCAAATGTATCTTCGGTCAAATGGGGAAAGTATAAAAGAGTGAACATTGAAACTAAAGACATGTGTGTTGGGGTCGGAGTGTCCGAGTGTCTTGCGTATGCACGCGGCTCGTGATATTTATGTTGAGCTTGTGATTGTGGTTGACTGATATATGCCTTGATCTTAATATATATCAGATTTTCTTGTGCTGTTAACTTTCCGCCGGGTCCACGTCTCGGCCCTGGGCAACGGGTTTTACCCGGCTCAGAGCGGATAAATTAACAATATTTTAGGATATATAATGGTTACAAATTTGTACTTTTATATTGTTGATTCTCATTTTTATATGTTTATTAAAGGGTTTTAAGTATTATATTAATTCCATTCTTGAATTATATTCCTAACCTTAATGAAATTTTATTCTCACCTTATCTAATCTTCATTTGCACCGTTGTTTTCCATTATTAGCACTCATTGGTGTTTTAAGTCTTCTATAATATTTGATTCATAATTTGTATTATAGCTGGGCTAATTAAGAATTCTAATTCTTTCAGACTCGGATTTCCGTTTCAAATCACAAAGTACAAATTCTGCAGCAACACATATGAAATTTTAAATCATTGCTTAGAACATGTCAGTTTAGTCCATCCCTTTATAGTTGTAGAATATTGCAAAAATTGCACTAAAGTGTTCGGAGCCGTTCATAAGGCTCAATGTCATATTCCAAAATATACTGGTCCCACTGAGTCAGTAAATAATGAATTTAAATGCATGGATGCAATGAAAGTTTAAAGTCTCAGCGGGGATTAAGTACGCTAGAAAGGCAGGGCACCCGCAAATAAGGAATATGAAACGGTCCGAACAAATAACGGAAAATGTGACTACATGGAATAACAATGAAATAGATAAACTTGTTGAACTATGTGTTCTATATAGAACTGAAACATTAATATGAAAATATTGAAACATTTTCCAAATAAATCCTTTGGATAATTTTAGCAAAAATCAATGAACAATGAATTAGGAATGAGAATGTGCCTGCTAATGAAATTATTGTTGAGCCAGATATTGAGCCAGTTACTGAACCAGTGGATATACCTGAAGTCGTAGTACGGATTACTGATGTTAATGACGCCGCTAGCAATGAAGGGAGTGATAACGTTCATCATAGCAGTGTATCTTGGCATGAGGCCTTGGTCTGTATAACAAAATTAAAAAACAGTCAATATGCCAAGATACTAGGAATAGATAATTTGATTAATGAGTTCATCTCTAACAGAAATGAATTCTCTACTGCTATGATGGACAATATTTCCAAAGTTAATGCAATATTTAATAATAAAGTTAATAATAAAATATCCAATGCACAGGGTCATAACATCTGTCAACCTGTTAAGTCGTACAAGAGCTTCAGTTATGCTAAAACACAGAATCTACTAAAAAATTGCCCAAAGAAATTGGCTGATTGTATTATTGATACTGACTTCCTACAGGGCTGTTCAATAAAGAAGTCATTTTTTGACACCGTACCTTTTTTTTTTTTTTTTTTTTTTGCCTTCGGTGAAATCCCATATGGCCATCGAAGGGAAAAATAAGAAAAATGAAAGGAAAATTAAGAGGATAGGAGGAGACTAGATCTGTAAATCACTTTCTTTAGGAAATTGCAGAAGAGCTTGGTATAGTGGTTTGTGGCATAACTAATATGGTGTTGACGCTAGCGGGAAATGGAACAGACTGTTGAAGTTGGCGGTGGAGGAAGGAAGAACGGTGGGCTCGGTAGCGAGAGCAACTGAACAGGAGATGATTGAGGTCAGCGGTTTCACTTGGATCATCAGGACATACAGGGGAATCGATGAGACGTAGTCGGTGTAGATGCGCAGGGAAACATCTAAGTCCAAGTCGCATTCTAATGATGGAGGTGAGATGTCGACGTGCAATCCTGAAGCTGGAGAACCAAGGAGTCGTGGATAGATGCGTCTGAATGGTGGCGTAGTGTTCGCCTTTGATGGACTGAGAACGAATCCAGGCATCATTCCAGCGGCAATAGGCGTCACGCTAAAGGGCCGGGAAGAAATCCGTGTAGGGCAGTTGGATACCTTGAAAGGTGCCTTGGGTGAGTCCCTCTTTTGCCAGGCGATCGGCGACTTCATTGTATCGAATTCCGACATGCCCTCTGATCCAAAGGAAGTGAGTTTGATGTCCGGGTATGGTAGCGTTGTTCACCAACGTCAGTATCTCGTAAAGATAACAGTGCATCTCTCGTCCATCCTCAAATTTGTTGGTCCTTTTTTGAGAAGGACCAAAATAGCCTCCTCTGAATGCGATGCAATTGTCCCAGCGTTTCTGCCAGTCTTCAAAGACATGCTGGAAACCATTTTGATAGAGATCCTTCAAACTCTCCTCCACAGCCTTCACCACTGCCACTGATGATGGATAATGCCTCCAACGAAGGCGTTTCTTCAAGTTAGGGAATAGAAACATGTCACATGGGGCTAAATCCGGATTATAGGTAGAGTGAGGGATGCACTTTACGTTGATTTTTGCAAGATATTCAGCAACAACATTGGCAATATGCAGCCACCCACTATCGTGCTGCAGCATCCAGCCTGCTTCACGGAAATGTGGTTTTTTGCGCTGATATGGACTTGCAATGTTTTCAGGACATCCCTGTGGTATTCTCCAGTTACTGATGTGTGTGCAGATACAACATGCTGATAAACCATTCCATGAATATCAAAGAATGAGATGATCATAGCTTTCCCAGCAGAAGCAACCACTTTTGCATTTTGTGGGGTTTGGTGATGAAGGAAATTACCACACTGAGCTTTGCTGTTTGCTCTCAGGATCAAAATGATGTAGCCAAGATTCATCAGCAGTGATTACGTTTGAAATAAACTCCGGATCTTCCTCTGACATCAACTTTAACTGCACGTTACCTCCATTGCAGCGGTAGGCGATACTGAAAATGCCTGAACTTGCCTGGTTCTCACAGGCGGGAACCAGGAGCACCAGCAATGAAACTATTACGGCGTGTTTGTTTCACATTAAGCTAACAGAATATAATAAATTTTAATTTTAGTGCGAAAAATTATGACCGTTCAAAATTATGATCATTCTTTATTGAACAGCCCTCGTTCAAAAGACACGCTGCCAATAGATGAGTTGCACAAAGTTTACAGTAAATTATGGGCCCAAGATCAGAACAATACTCAAGATGTGTCCTCTGCTGATCCGTCTATAAGCAGTGTTACCATTAAGCAGTGCTTACTCTTAGTATCTGAAGAAGACAGAAGCTAAAACATCTCCTGGATTAGACGGTATCACCTGAGGAGCAATTGTCAAATTTGATATGTGTCCTCCTTGCAAAAATGTGTAAATATTTTAGTTAGTAACTGATATCCATCGAAATGGAAACAGCAAAGGACAACTTTTATTCCTAAAAGTGATGATTTAAAATCTATCTCCAATTGGCGACCCATAATAATTGCCTATTGACACGTGTCTTTTCCTCATTACTAAGTCGCCGTTTGAGCAACATTATAAGGCTTTCGGAGTGTCAATCGGGCTTTAAGTTAAATACTAGTGCATTTACAAACATCACCCTGATAAATGAAATAATTTATATGGAGAAAGAGCAGGGTGCTACTGTTGCCCTAATTGACATAAAGAAAGCCTTTGATACAGTAAATCACGGCGCCATATGTAAGGCCATCGAATCCAGAGGTGTTCACCCACAATTTGTCTCTAATCAAAAATATGTATTCCAGCAGCTTAACAACATTAGATAATGGTGCGACACTTGAAATATGTACGGGTGTGAAACACGGAGACCCCGTTGCTATAGATATTATCCGTCAAATTGACCAATTACGTTATGGTATTTTAATTTGCCCAAAAAGGTAAATATTATCGCTTTTGCAGACGATAATGCCTTAGTGGGGAGGACTTCTGAGATCTCAAGTATGATTGAAGCTCTTGTACCTAATTTAGAGAAACTGGGCCTAAACATCTCAGAGTCTAAATCTAAATTTTTTCAAATCATGAAACAAAACGAAAACTTGGTATGTTAAGGATCCTGCATTATATATTTACAACAAACCCATTCAATACAGTGATCCAGACAGTACTCTGAAATATTTAGGCAGAAATATTAATCCTTGGGCCGAGAAGCTTGGTAAAGATTTTCATTATCACATTGTTGAAACTACC
The DNA here is from genome assembly GCA_030765055.1 of Mantis religiosa. NCBI lineage: Eukaryota > Metazoa > Arthropoda > Insecta > Mantodea > Mantidae > Mantis > Mantis religiosa. The sequence goes on from CM060956.1 coordinate 50,128,575, forward strand.
GAAGTGTGCGCTAACCTTAAATTAAATCCCTATCTGAAACTGTACTTCTTTAACACATATCGTACCATGTTTCTTGTATCTAGTAATTCCAGATCCCCACTCTGTAATATTTCTTAACGACATAGACAATAAATTAAGCGGTATTTTTAAAAGTATTCTATATCTACCTGCTCAACTAAGCACTGACTCCTTTTATACTAAAAGTAGAGATGGAGGCCTTGACTTTCCTAAATTAGCCACACAGATTTCAATGTCTTTTCTTAAAGCTTGAAATAAATTTCTAGCCTCAGAAAACAATGACCTTAAATAATACTTTCTTAATGGTAGCCTCGGTAAAAGACTGACCAAAATAGCAATAGATATAGGTCTTGAGTGGCCCTGCTCTCTAACTCAAATTAATAAACAAAGTTGCCTTTAAAGATCAGGAATATGAACAATGGGCTTCATGTGATATCCAGGTTAAAGGTACAGTAGCCTTTTATACCGACCCCCTGAGTAATGTATGGCTCCTCAAGTCCTATATCCTGTCAGCATCTAAATTTACCGAGGCTATCAAATTGCGAACAAATAACCAAAATTGTCGTACAGTAGAGGCCAGATTCGACTTGTATGTAGGAACGGCCAAGGTGCTCCTGAGACAGCAGGCCACATTATCGGGTTCTGTATTCCCACTAAACCGGCGAGAATTCGACACAATCATGTTACTGAGATTAGTAAAAGTATCTTAAATATCCTCAAGCTATGATTCTTACGGAACATTCTTTTAAATTTAATGATACTACCATCCTCAAACCTGATCTTGTGGTGGTCGACGATAAAATAGTTGGAAATTAATTGTTCTTTCACACTGGCCGTGTGTAGGCTAAATTGCGGAAACGTAGAGTCAGACTGAAAAATTCAATGCCATAGCCGGGATTTGAACCACGGATCTTCTGGTTCCCGTCCAGCCGCACTACCATTGAGCTACTATGGCCAACGTGCTGATATGACTTTAAATTCTCCAACTGACTCGTGTTTTCCCGGTAAACCACTTAGGAGTTCTCATAAACACATGAGACAACTACCTTATGGCGACTTGCTATATTGTAAGTACTTTAAGGCCCGGGCTTTATAGTTAACCACTATTAGGTCAATTAAATAGCTGTAATTATAGACGCCACAATCAGGTATGAGAATGGTAATTCATTAGATAAAGCACAATTAGAAAAAAAATGGTAAGTACTCAGTTCCAGAGAATAACATTAAATATATATTCTCGTCGGTTGAGGTAGTAGAAATACAACCAGTATTTTTCGGCTCGCATGGGTCCATACCACCTGAAACAATTATTTGAAAGGTTGGGGATGGACCAAACTCACTTTGGAAAATGTTTCAATTTTTATCTTAAATAATGCCCTAAACATTCTTAATATTTTCAGAGAATATAGAAATAATTAAATTGTTAATATTTATGTTATTTGTTCAATATATAATTTATTGCATGTTTATTACTGCTAAATTTTACATCATTGTTTTTATTGTTATTCCATTCCCTAAGATACTTGGGTATATATTATTCTAATAACAATGAAGAAGTTTCGGGCTTAAAAATAGTGAATTTTCATGTGTTTCCATCTTCTGAATTCAAAAACCAGCATAAAAATTATAGATTAGCTCTTGTTTTGAAGATAGTGACATTTCATTTTTTAGAGTAAAGATTTTAAATTTGGGGGAATTTTTTGGGAGTTGGCACACCTGTCAAAATACCGTAGATAACAACTACAAACATTTGATGACAGTGCTCCTGCAAAAATACCGTAACCTTGGATACAACATGTCCCTTAAGATCCATTTTCTCCACTCCCACCTTGACTTATTCCCTCCTAGTTGTGGAGCTGTTAGTGGTGAACATGGGGAGAGATTCCATCAGGACATTTCTGATATGGAACAAAGATATCAGGGCCGTTGGAATGAAGTAATGCTTGCGGATTACTGTTGGTCTTTGTATAGGAATTCTGCGGAACTCCATCACAAGAGGCAAGCTAAAAGACGACGAAGTCAATAGGCCACCACATGATTGTCTTCAGACACGACTATCTGCGAAGTATTTTTCCAGCAATTTAGAACTCTTAGCATATCATTACCAGTTTAAAAAATCAAACGCACTTTCATTGTTGTTAGCATGTATGTAATTAAAATGTATCCTTTCCTCTCAATCCGTTAATATGTAACACTTCCACCTTGTGTATATCATAGAAACTAGAGCTATTAAAAACTTTTCAGTGTCATATTTGTTCTTCTCAACCCAAAATGAGTACGAATTGCCTGATGAACTGCTCGAAACATTCAAATACTATTTTTTGTTGCCCAGTGTAATCGCCCTTTGTTCGTTCTTAATTATAAAAACAGAAGTAGTTCATTCCAATAGAATGTTAGCCTGTAAGTAGCCCTAGGTTAGGATAACCTGTAAATTTTTTGGGGGAGAATTACAAGCTTATTCGAATTATCTTCTGTTTAATGAATTCCTGCTCATTTTTCCTGAGATAGTGATTTTCCTTTTTCCTTTTTTTTTTTAATTTTACGTCCTCCAACTTTAAGTCATATCGGACGGTGAATGAAATGGGTGAAATGAGGCTCAAATGTGTCCAGGATCCATGGAGCTTAGAGCTACCCGACATTCGTCTGTAAGGATAAGGGAAAACCCCGGAAAAAACCTTATACAGGTAACTCACCCTGACCGAGGTTCGAACTCGGGACCTCTTGAACGTGAGGCAGACACGCTACCACCACGCTACCGAGGCGGGCATTTTCTTTTTGAGTAGCCCAACACGTTGCAATGAACATTTTTTGGTAGCAAATTTCTGTTATAGTTTCGCAATAATGAAATAAGAATGAGGAAGGCTTCACTATATATGCGACTTATTTGATATTTGCCATTTTGAGAAAACCATGTTTCGACGCAGAAGTTTTCTCGTAAATGAGACATTTGAAATATTTGCCTTTTATTCATAAATAACGCCTGACTGAAGTATTAAACCAATATTTGGCATATGCATCGTTTCCAAATTATATAACAGACAGAACGACACAATTAGGTTTTTGTTACAATAGCCCTCTATAAATGAGTTTTAAAATCAGGATTTAACCAAATTTCAGCGATTCTTTGAGTAGAATGTAATAGTTCCTCTACCATAAATGCGTTAAGTATCAAAAGTAAAATCGAAACTGTTGTTTAAGGCTTCAAGTGAAATGTGTACACTGCACCTGTAATTTCTTTACACCCTATACAAGCTGAAAGCCATTCTTCCTTACTATGTATGTTTCTATCAATGCTTGGTTGAAATTCCACGTTTGAGGGAATTCCTGGCCAAATAACATCCACACTGCCTCCATTTGTGATGCCAAAACTGGAATGCGTTACAGAAGCGTCTGCCTGGCGCGCTATTTCAAACGCAAAATAAAACAATCACAGGTACTACTGGATTGCATCGGCAGCAAAGCAGCCTTGTATTTCATTAACTAAATAATGCTAGTTGTAAAAGTAACTAAAACCTATAGTGTAAAGATAATTTGGGGTTTTTACGTTTAACGTCATTTAATTTGGCAAGATATACCGACGATGAAAAGCGTGAAATGATGTTTAAATGAATCAGACCCTTTTCAGGATAAGGAATAATCAGCACACTTCTTACTCGGATAATTCATCCTAACAGATACGAAATCAGAACCCCTTGAATAAGGATGACACTACTGACACGTCTCTAGGGGGCTACTTCGTTAAGTGTGAGAACTGATACTCCCGGGGTTCGTACTATAGTAGGTTCGTGTGTTCCATGTTCTGAGGCTCTGTAGGAGAGGTAGGACGGCCGCTTCCCGCACGGAGGCACCTCTTGTGTACCGATCTCTTCCTCAGTGAGGTGGGTCGAGGCACAAACCGGGTTCGTCAACGTGTAAGCAGCGGCACTCTGAGGAGCAGTGATGAGAGGCTCCACTGGTATACATGAGACACTAGCAGGCAGGTATACCGAGCTCCGAACGTACAACGGGATCGACACTCACCACTTCTCTAATACAGGAGAAGGTAGTGTGCTTGTTCCGTTAATAAAGAATGCTCTATCTCAGCGACTATCAAGTAGATAGATTTTGTGCTAGAGCAAATGACGTAGCACTGTGCACTGCCAGGAGTGCCGTGCGACTTCTGTTTGAGAGAAGACGTGGCATTGGACAGCCGTGTTGTCTCGTCTCTTGCGGTTTGTTTTCGTAAACGTAACGTCGGTTGAAGAATGTAATGTGACACATAGGACATCCACTCCTACACTTATGCCTTCATGATAAGTGATTCTTTTTATAGAGTGACAGTATCAGAGCATTCAAAATGAAACTATCCTTATGGGAAAGTCAGTTAACCTCAAAGAACTTTGTACATTTCCGCAAGCTCTCAACAGTTCAGCAGTTTGTTCAGGTCATGGACTTGCAAGAGTATCTTCAAATATTAAGAGAGTTGAACCAGGAATTTCAGAAAAGGTTTCAAGACGTGGTGAAATTAGAACCAATTTTCCAAATATTTGCTGAGCCTTATTCTACAGATATTAATAAAGTTCCATCTGAATTGCAGCTTCAATTTATCGATTTGCAATGCAATCGTCAAATGAAAAATAAATTCCAAAATATAATTAGTTTGAGTGATTTCTATTCACATTTTCCAAGAAATACATTTCCTCGACTACATAGAAATGCCGCTCGTTTTCTGAATATGTTCGGATCCATCCACCCACACATCCACCCACACACACTTTTTCGCTAATTAAATTAAAAACCACTGCAGAATTCAATTGTCGGATCAGAACTTAAAATGTCAACTTAAGACTAGCTGCTACACAAACATAGATACCTAATTTTGATAAACTAGTGTGTCAAAAGAGACAACAAAAATCTAGAAAACTAGGTTCCACTTCTGAGTAATATGTTGTGCTTATTGCCTTTCTTCGAGCTGTTATTTAATACTGTTGTATTGTAAGTAGATTGTCGATTATTTGCATTTTGTTTAAACTATCAATTTATTGTTCATTTGTTTTTGTTTTTTTATTAAAATAAAGGTAAATAGTTGAATGATAATGAAGGAAACAAAACAATTTATATAACTATATCCTTAATATTACAATTCGATTATTATTGTTGCACAGTCAATTGTGTATTTAAATTGCAAGATCGGCATTCCGCCAATGCTCTGAAGGCTACGGAGTGCACGGTAGACTATTCCGGCGTGCAGCGGGTAAACTTGCACGACCTACTGTGCACACTGTGAATTGAGATGGTGGCTACTGCTCTATCTTCTAAAGTAGTAGACCCATGGTCAGAGATTCTCCTAACTGCACTCTCTGCTTGTTTCACCTGGCCTCGGTTATCTCTCAATCCGAAAGTTTTAGGTGTTGACTAATACCCGAGGCGCTAACTACTGTTTATTTCTTTAGTTAAGTCCAACGCTACTGTGGCGCTTCTTAAAATTAGTTTTGCATTGGTGCTCTTGCGGCGTTTCTTCAAACTAGCTGCTCTTGACGCTGCTTGTTACGTATATCTAATTTGTAGCGCTTGGTAATTTTTAATTGCATTTATTTTAATTATATATATCATTTATTCAAATGTCTTATATTCACTATGGTCAGCTTGTATTATGTGGCAGTAACCGCTACACGCAGCATTGTTCCTTCTGGTTTTGGAGGTTAGATTAAAGTTAACAGAAACACCCGTGAACACTTAAGTTCCTAATCCTTTGGAGGATAGTCAGGGTCGACCTGGCAGGGAGATAGACGGGACTATTAGCGTCTCTCCATCCGTGGAATCCAATACAGCTATGGACACTGCCCGCCTCGGTAGCGTAGATCGGTAGCATGTCTGCCTCACGTTCAAGAGGTCCCGAGTTCGAATCTCGGTCAGGGTGAGTTTACTGGATATGGTTTTTCCGGGGTTTTTCCCTCATCCTTCAAGACGAATGTCGGGTAGCTCTAAGCTCCATGGACCCTGGACTCATTTGAGCTTCATTTTACTCAATTTATTCACCGTCCGATATGATTTAACGTTGGAGGACGTAAATTACAACAAAAAACTATGGACATTGGTGCTAATTTTCGTGGTCGTATGTAAGAGAATTATGGTCGACTTTGCCTTAGAAGGTACTACTACTGCATTAGAATAGTTTTGACACTAATTACCTCAAGTGCTCTGTTAAAGGAGAACAGCCACCTCTTAACTCCTTGGATTATCTTGTGGTTTAGGCAACGCTGGACTAGGCAACAGCTTGTGTATCCTTGGAGTGGCACACATCGCCACGTCGGTTCTCCTTGTACCCCAGTCTTATAACGCAGTTGGTATCACTACCAATTTTAAAGCATTCAGTTTTATTGCTTTATTTTTCTTCGCTGAACAAAGAATACTGCAAACAAATTCAATATGAAATATAAAACGGACTGGATACTTTCATTGAGCATTCTTTAGCACTTTATGAAAATAGAATTGCAAGGACAGCTCACTTAACGTTATATGTAGAGAAGTAATCCAAGATTTAATTGTACATAAGTTAATCTAGTGATGCTGAAGGACAATACTCCCGGAAATGCCATTTTACAGACATTGAAAGGTACAGTGGACAAAAAAACGGATAAGAATAGGAATAAATAAGTAATAAAACAATTGGGCACTCTTAGTTACTGAAATAATCTAAGTTTTGAAAGGAGACTAAACACGCTAAGGGCATGTTTGAAGTAAGTGAAAATATAAAGAGTAGCCCTGTGTTATTCATTGAGAACTTTCATTTTATGCAAGATGGCGGTCAGTGGTGAACTGACACGAAGCAGGAGTAACAAATTACGTGATGAGAAAAAAATCTTTAAACTGCGACAATGTAATCATAAAAAACTGTGGATTCGTTAGAAATAAAGATGAAGTGCTGCTTGGCCTTAAAGGTGGAAAACAACTGAAAACTCGTCTCTGACCGGAAGGCGGGATGCCCGTGAGAATGAGGTTATGGCGTAATTGCAATCTATTTTGGATAGTCTAAAAGACCTAAAATGTGCACAGGATGAAGGGAAGGCGCTGATGATGGAAAATCATGCTTTGAAGACAATTGGCCCGTTGTAGTAAAAAAAATCGGACCAGGAAACAACCCGAGAAATGGATGGTTTTACGGTGGTTCACACGAATCGTAAATATCGAAGACGTTCTGAATCAGATGTGCTTAAGGTACAGGACAACTGCATACCTGCACATGAAAGGCAGCTTAGCGCAAAATCACTAAGAGAGAGAAAATATGCTGATAAACGAAAGTCCTTACAGTTGGACACTCATTATTTAAAATTCTCAAGGGAAGTATGTAAGGATAAAGGTTATGAGGTTCGTTGCTATCTGGGAATTCGTGCCACTGAACTTCAACACAAAATTGAAGACATGAATCTCAGTAAGCTTGGAACAGAAGTGGTGGTGCTGCACGTGGGATCAAATATTAGCTCGAGAGTTATAGCCGAAGAGATCATGGGGGAAGTTATGAACATAGTTCAACTCGTCAAGAAAGAAGTACCAGAAGCGCAAGTGGTTCTGAGTACTGTTCTGCGGAGACGCGATGTGAGTGATAGGAGAATCTCTAGAATAAACAGTGAGTTAGACTGGATGTGTCAAGTGAAAGACATGTTAAAAGTAAGAAAAATGTTAATAAGTCATGTATTCCTTTTAGAAATGCATTAGCTGATGCATATTATAGACTAGTGCACTGCTGTTCTGCTCTCCCCTCTTACATGATGTTTGTGCAGTATTCTCAATACGTCAAATGACTGGTATTTTGCCATCTGATGCCACATGTTTAAGTTGGGCTTTTTATCTTTAATGGTTTAAGACTCACAATTGTAGCAGATTTAATTTTAGGAATAGCTTTTATTAAACTTAGATCAAAATAAATGCAATTTAAACAAATGAAGCTAGCTTCCACACTGAAGTCACAGGAACTCTTACGAGTCACTGAAATAAAACAATTTTAAAGCTTGTCACAGGTGTGTTGTTTTAATTATGGAGTTCGAAAAACGCTGGAGAGGAGGAGAAGTCTATTTCCTTTGTAACCCTTGCCTCCCGGTTTAATAACCATTAGCTTTTATTTCTTTTCTTTGGTGGTTTGTCAAAGGCTGACAGCCAACATGTTCCCTCTACCCCATCCAGCATTATCATGTTCATTGATAATTGTACATACAACTCTTGAACATAATAATTCGTCGGAGATCCTTATATTTAAATAGAATGAGCCATAACATTTGGCTGTTCTTTAAGTTTCCATTTACTATTTTCTATTTACCTATCGGTAAATTTACTTCTGATTTGTTGCTTGATATTTTAAATTTGTATCTCCGCACTATCTTAAATAGCCACTGAGCTGCCATTTATCTAAACATATCACTTTTAAATGTCATAACTTTCAACACAATAGATCCATACTTGATTTCGGAGCTTAGGCCATTGCTGCAGACCCTAGAGCAGCAGAGAAAATTACGGGGACATGTCATTAAAACATTCCTTCTAGAGATCTGGACCTGCCCAAGGAAGTAGCGAGTATATCCAAAAGGCTAATAAAATTTCGGAGAAATCAGGAACACCCGGCTCATTAGGAAACTCTCCAAGATATAATGGAGGGAAGAAATCAGTTCGAAAGGAGTGACCTATGCGGCTCATCCTACGCCAGTAAATGAATTAAGAAATGCGACCATTATTTTGAGGCACACATTGCAATTAAATTAATGAAATTAGTGCACATTGCAGATTCAGTACTCAGCCTTATTTACTAAGCACGAGTTTTATAATAACACTGGTCGACAAGGTTTTTGTCACAAGAGATCTGAATAGTGAATCTAGTTTCATTTTCCATCCTGAATTCAGATATGTAGTCAGAATTTTCCCATCAGGCATAGTTTTTCTGTAAAAGCTACTTTTCAAAATATGATTTTAGCGTTTTCTTTGACCTGTCATAGGAACCGTTACCTCACATGTAGCTATTTTACTCAAGCTGTATTATTGAAATTATTTGCAATGTCATGCTGAAGCGCAATAAAACATGACTGTGCAGGTTCATTGTTGTTCATTGTTGTTGTTTAGACATGTTCAGACCCGTTTGGCATTGTGATGTCAGTATTGAGCTGACTGAGATTGTTGAGTAGTGAAATATTTCCTTCCTTTCTGTTTAGAAGTGTATTGTGTATGTTGTGTATGTTGTATTTCTGTGCTTTGTTTTTTCATCATGCCAAGAAATTGTGTAAATCATGCAGATAATTTCTGTTATATTTGTGGTGAGCTGACCTTCAAGTCTCAGAGGCGAAATTTGACCCCACTTGTAAAGAAGTGTTATAAACTTTACATTGGCTGTCAAGTTGGTGATTTTGATAAGAGCTGGGCCCCAAATACATGCTGTGTTTCGTGTGTTACACTGCTGACTGGGTGGAATAATGGTACACATCATATGCCATTTGCAATTCCCATGATTTGGAGGGAACCGAAGGAACATTTAACTGACTTATTTTTGTTTGACAAATATTAAAGGAATCACATCTAAAACAAAATATACAGTTAAGTATCCGAATTTGCAATCTGCAATGAGACCTGTCTTACACAGTGAAGAGTTCCCCGTATGTAGATATGAAGAAGTGAAGAGTTCCCCGTACGCAGTGAAGAGTTCCCCGTATGTAGATATGACCTTAAGTGATAACTCTGGTTCTGACCTGACTGAAACTCCAAATGATTCAGATGAAAATAAAAATCTTACATATGAAACCAGTAGCTGTTCCTCAGAACCATACTTTCCCAATCAGCAAGACCTTAGTGACCTGATTCGCGATTTAAATCTGTCTAAACAGCAAGCGGAAGTTTTAGCTTCCAGACTCAAAGGGTGGAATCTACTCCAAAAAGATGTAAGAATTAGTAGATATCGTAGCCACCATAGTGTTTTCAAAGTATACTTCTCTGAAGAAAATGGTATTGTGTTTTGTAATTATTACAAAAATTATTATAATTTTGAGTTAGATAGCTAGTTACGGATTTTTGGAATATTATAAAAAATTCAAATAAATATCACACAAAACTCCTGCCCGATGGGGAAAAACTAATTATATTTGAATTCAGCACGAAAAATACTTTTAGAATCTGTTATTTTAATTCTTATGAAAGAAAAAAAGTTAAATTTTGTCGACCAGTGTAATTAAACGCTGATATGTTGTATGCGGTAAGAAGAAATATTTAAATATATACCCAACCGGCAAAGGGCATTGTCATAAATTACTAAATGCCCGACTCATGTGCTGCAATTTACGGTAGCAATATCCGGCACGTACATTTACGAGGCTGTTCAATAAAGAATGGTCAATTTTTTTGACAACGTACCTTTACTCATCCTCATAATATTGATGGTTCTTCTCAAAATAGTCTCCCCTGAGTGAGATTCACTTTTTCCAGCGTTTCTTTCACTCTTCAAAGCCATGCTGGAAACCATTTTTGAGAGATCCTTCAAAATCGCCTCCGCAGCCTTCACCACTGCTTCTGATGATGGATAATACCGCCCACGAAGGCGTTTCTTCAGGTTAGCGAATAGAAAAGTGTCACATGAGGCTAAATCCGGACAATAGGGAGGGTGAGGGATGCACATCACGTTAAATTATACAAGATATTCAGCAAAAACGTTGGCAATATGCAACCGCGCATTATCGTAGTGCAGCATCCAGCCTGCTTCATTGAAATGTGGTCTTTGCGCCTGATATGGACTTGCATCCCTGTAGTATTGTCCAGTTACTGATATGTGTGCAGGTACAGCATGCTGATAAACCATTCCACGAATATCAAAGAATGAGACGACCATAACTTTCCCAGCAGAAGCAACAACCTTTGCTTTTTGGGGGGTTGGTGATGGAGATTTCCACACTTTGCTGTTTACTCTCAGGATCAAAATGATGTAGCCAAGTTTGATCAGCAGTGATTACGTTTTAAAGAAACTGCGGATCTTCCTCTAACATCAACTTTAACTGCATGGTAGGCGATATTGCAGCGGTAGGCGATACTGAACATGTCTTAACTTGCTTGGTTCTCACAGGCGGAACCAGGAGTACCAACAATGAGACTTCTACGGCGTGTTTGTTTCACATTAAGCTAACAGAATATAAGATTGAATTTTATACAAAAAAGTTATGACCGTCAAAAATTATGTTCATTCTTTATTGAACAGCTCTCGTATATCCAATAATAGAACATAATATGGAAGAACATAACCTTATTTCCCAAAACATGCTGAATTGCGAATTAAGAGACGAGTATCGGGTTATTGCAGCTCTTTGACAAGGTTCGAAGTGAGGACTCAGGACCTCAGCGTATGAAACTCTGTACTTAAGCCGCGAACGGTGCCTGTCCACAAGGGGAATACTGAAAGTGATCGGACCCGAGGAGAGAGGATATCGGAGGGCAGGGTCTTTAGCAGCTAGATTGAAACTGCCCTGCGGGCTTACACCCTCTAGTGCCCCCTCACCTAATCTGGTGCACGAAGGTTTACAGAGTGAAAATTCCTAGCCATGCAACGCCGAAACTCTGAAATAGACCACCAGGACGAAAAGTGAACTGAGAAGCGAGTTTAAGTGGAAAGATCCTTCCCAGAATTCACCTAGCGATCCGTAAAAATCCATTGGATAGGAAGGAATCGAACTTACGATCTCCCAAATGCGGGTCATGGACGCCACCGCGCGAGTTATTCCACTCCGTCGATGCAGTAGAAGCAGCCATAAAACTGTACATTTGTAATAAGTAATTGCGACAGTAGTACTCATCAGGACGACCAATGAGAGCCAGAGCTCACAAATGAACACTGTGGTAAGTTACATCTAAGTGTCCTATCACATACCCTAATGCTTTTCCAAACTCTTTAGTTTCTTGGAATTCATCTTTTCACTATTTTCTTAATGCACGTGCTCGACGACATTAAGAATGGCGTTTTATAAGTACTCCACGCGAATAGACCATATACGAGTATTCTATGAATGTTCCAACTCCTATAATTGCATGCACCTTATATTATTAAATATATATTGCCAGCGTAGTAAAGAAATATAAGAAAGTATTGTGTTAAAGCAAGTGTGTAGGGCCTATGGGGACAAGCCGATCATAACATCGGATATAATTGCCAAATCTCACTTATGGTGTAGTGGGAAGGTTGACGAAAGATGTGAAAGTGTCCAAGACCTAATAATGGAATTAAATTTAGAGGTGTTAAATAAAGAAACCAACCCTCCCACATGCATAGGTTTTGCCGATGTAACTTGTTATATTGATATTACCTTATGTAATCAAAAAGCAAGCCCTATAATTCCTAATTGGTTGGTAACTCCGGAGCAGACTCAAAGCGAACATAATTTAATTACTTTTAGTATAAATAAATATAATATAGGTGAAATCAATATTAGGTTCAACTACAGGAAATAAAATTGGAACTGGTTGAGGGAAACAGCGCAAATGTTAATCATGTTGCTGCTAGGTTAACCAGAAACAGAAGCCTCCATGGTGCAATCTATTCCCTTGAGGAAGGTACACAATAAAATGGTCAATACCCCTTGGTCTGAAGCTGTACAACCTTTTAGGCGGATATGTAGAAAGACAAGAAGACTATACCAACATTCCCTAAGTCCAGATGAAAGGCAAGTAAGATTTTCTATATATCGAAGAAATAAGACGAAGTACATAGAAATGTTTAAGATAAACCAGAAAGAGTGCTGGAAAAAATTTACCAGTGACTGTTTAGAAAAGGATGCCGGGAGAATGCCCTACAAGCTAATCATGGAAAAGTTCAAACTGTTGGTAACGTCGACCATCCAAAAGGAAGATGGAGGATACACTACAGATGCAATAGAGACATATGAATATTGGTTGATAAGTTGTTACCAACGGATGAACAGGAAGAAGAGAATGAACATCATAAAGCTGCAAGGCTTGGTCTGGAAAATTCGGTCTTTGTTAATAGAAATATTAGCCTAGTAACTGAAGAAGTTACTATGTTGTCGCCAGGCCATTGTTGATTGGAGGCGGCGCGGGCAACGAGATCAGAGAGACGGCAGTGCACTGCGTAGATAAAAGCTCGCCGAAATGGTGGGCGCGAGGAGACGGATTTCTCTAGAGTTCGCCTTTGTTCTAGCCGGCTATCGGTTGTTTGAGAATTTTCTGGTGTGTTAGAAATCTATAAAAAGGCAACCCGCCCACCAAAGACATTCAGTCACTAATTGAACGCGTGCGGGTGGACAGCTGTGTTTTTTGACCTTGTTGTATTGTGTATGTGTAGAAAGCCTATGTCTACGGAAATAATAGTGCAATTTTGTGTTTGTAACCTGGACTTCTTTTCACGAACCCACAAAGTCAATATCAAGCAGCTAAAGCTAAAAGGGCAACAGCACCGGATAAAATTCCAGCCGAGATCCTCAAGGCTCTTAGTGCAAAGATTTCTTTATATCTTGCTCAGCTATTTAATGAATGCTTTGCACAGTCCATAATATCAAACACTTGGAAAAGAGCAAACTTGGTACCGGTAAAGGATCCAAAACTTTTCAAGTCATATAGACCAATTTGCCTATTGAATGCGCTGGCTAAACTACAAGGAAAAAATAGGTAATCGTATCTGGCAAGTCAGAGAGCATCAAAAATTTTCCAGCACCAATATAGTTATAGACCTGGTAAATCTACCGAAGAGACATTAAATTATGCCACAGGTATGGTCAACGCTTCAGACCGTAAATACGTATTGGGTATACCAATAGATATTAAGGGGGCATTCGGTAACTATGGGGGCAGTCTTCCTTCAGCAATTTAATAAAACTAGATTGCCCTGAGTTATATAAATGTATCACTAACTTTTGTAAAAATAGGCGAACTATATATACACGTGGAAATATAATTTACAGAAGTTTTGACAAAAGGCTGTCCCCAAGGATCAGTTTGTGGACCCCTCTTCTGGGATATAGGTCTAGACCCAATTTTACACGATATTGTTCAGGTAGATGGCGCATATGGAGTAGTGGCTTATGCCGATGACATCTTTATCTTAATTCATGGTGACACTAGAAGAGAATTAGAATACTATGCCAATAATAATTTAAATGAAACCTATGCACAATGCATGAATAATAAATTAAAAATATCTAAACAAAAATGAAAATATGTTTTATTAAAGGGCAAATTACAAAGGTCTCCCACGGTAAAAATTAATGTATCCATTATAAGAGAAAAGTATTAATTTCTTAGGGGTCCAGTTCATTGAAAACATGAATTTTAAAATCATGAATAAAGTACTTAGATTAACTAGAAATAATGGCAAAATACGACATAGAGTAGTCAAAATACATAATGTAATTTTGGCAGCTAAATTAGGATACGGTGTCAGTTGCTGGGCGAAAGGTCCTCTTAGAAACTACAAAAAGAAAATCAATAGTTTGCAGAGGAAGATTTTAGTAAGGATGTCAGGAGCATTCTCCACTACTCCAATAGATGCCCTTTTAATAATTTTGGGCATTTTACCTTTGGATTTATAAATAAGGAAGAGCCACGCGTTACTGACTACGTAGAGAAAATGTAAAAGCTTCTAATATATTAGGTTGTCATATAGAAGATGAACTAGATATAAATGATAAAATGTTATAAATTTAAAATATATACAGGCGTCCCAGGGTCTGATTCATTATTTATCGGGAGACGGTCCCTATTTGGAATATCTATTTAGATTTGGCCAAATTCCAACAGATGTGCATGCGATGAAATAGGCGAGTGCAAGAATCACTGCTGGTAACTTTCAAAAGTATTTGCAAAACAAAATATTATGATATAATAAGGAAAAAGGAATTATGTTTACAACTGAACATTTTAACAGATAGGTATTCGAAATTATAATAAAGAATTTTATGGGATGGGTATTGCATGATTATTTCGTTCCTTAGCATACGTTTTAAATAATTTAACATTATTTTGTCATATTACTTTTCTCTAAACAGTCTAAATTATAAATTATACTATATTTTAAAATGTTTTAATTAACCTTATGTTTATTATTAGATATCATGTTTTTTTAAATATTGCATATAATTTTAACACTAAAAATGACAGTATTGTTAATCTTTGTAGGAATTTAAATTATATATAAATTGTGTTTGTTATTTGATATTACATTGTTCCTATGATCGTAACCTTAAATGATTGTAAATTAAATTGTATTGAGTGGTTAAAAATTATTTATGGGACTTGACCATAATAAGTAAGATGTTGAGTCAAAGATATAGGAGCCCCCTATTCTGCAGTTGCGCAGGCTAGGGTTTTTTTTTTTTTTTTTTTTTTTTTTTTTTTTGTATCCACTGCCATGGCGAACAGATAACAGCAGGATTCCTGTGAGGGGTATCGCAGTTTCTTAAAAAAGGACAAGGCAGCACTGCCACTCCACTATATTAAATGAGAACTGGCAAGGAAATACTGGAAGGAAAGGAGACTGTCCAGGTCGCTATGAAGTCATACAAATTTGTAGCAGGTAAAAACATGAGAAACAGAGATATGTTAATTCCTACAAATTTGATTGGTAAACGTTTATTTAGTAACAGGCGGTGACTTACCCCGACTCAAAGTAAATTGTCAGTAGTCTGCATGACCTGTATCTGCTGCAGGTAGTGACTGCAGTCTGCCGGCGCCTGCACACCTACATTACCATGGAAATTTATAGTAATTCCTTTTTTACTTTTATTATTTTGACGATGAACATGTTTAACCTCGCTAACCAATATGGCTGCACAGTTACCAAGTTTGTACAAAGTATGAGGGAAAACTCTTATATTGTAATTTTGAAATTATTTTAACTATGCCAATCGCAATTGTAGGAATTCACATATCTGTAAGAATTCACATTACCTGGACGTGTCCAACCAGATTCGCCACAGTTGACTTTGTCCTCCCTCTTTCTCTTTACGTGATACTTCTTCCAGTGGCTTTCCTGTTGTATAAAGCACGATTAAAGCGATTACCTATTTACATACACTTTGGAACATATATGATAACTTCTATTTAGTTCGAATGCCATTTTCTGCCGAGAATTTTAACTTCATCGAGAAAAATAGACATGCTGATAACTTTGCAGTGTTTACTGTTCCAATGTAGGTAAGTTGTCACTTTCATTTTCCAACACAAACAGCTTTTATTTTCACATTTATCGTGTGCGTGTTATGGGCGTAAGCAAACGTTTCGTGTCCTCAAAGTTTTAACTGCATCTGAAATTTCCAATGGTGCATTTTGTAACCTGAGCGGATATTTTGATCAACTCCTTCATCACATTTAACTGCACTTTCCAAATTGATACTGCTGTAATGTGATTGAACTATTTTTGTCAAACAGAACAGCTACATTGTAAAATCCTTTTTGAAAAGAAGCCTTCAGTGGCCATTTTTACAGTTTTCTAGCGTAGGCCAGGTACTTAAGTTCGCCAGAGCAGTACTTCAGCCGTTCGTTTGGTTTTTGGATTAAAGTATATATGAAAAGCAAAACCGCAAGTCAGACTTCATTTATTTCCAACCGGTTCACATCACCTAACATCACCTAACCTAACCTAACTAGACATGTTAGTAATGCTGCAATGTACACTACATGTGCAACAAAAAAAAGGTATTCAGAAAATAATTTTAATTAGTTAAAAACCCTTTTTGGTGCTGTATTTGTAACCATGGTTTTTGATTTACGGCCCGATAATTAAACAGTGTTTAAATATGTGGTTTGAGTATCGATATGGAAAAGTGTTAAATTCAGTGGGTCACGAGATGTAATATGTATACAAGATGACGTAATGTTTTATTATTGGTATTACTCCGTCAGAGCGTTGAGGTATCGACCTTCAGGTGACCAGCGCTTTCATCGTGTCTTATCAGGTCTTATCTGGTCAATTAGAAGAGTAATATTAGTAAGTTGATGTTCAGTACATTGCGAAACACAAATAGAGCGATTGGAAGCTGCGTGTGTATATGATATATATTCTCGCGTCTGCCGATGTATGACACGTTGCTGTCCAGAAGACATGATTATGTCTGAACAGACTATACATGTACTGGACTCGCCGTGTATGTGCGATAAGCTCAGGTAAACATCTGTGTTGCGAATTTATGTCGATACGCTTTCTCGCTTTGACATGAAGTAGATGCAAAGATATTACGTAATGTGTTGACATGAACCAGTGAAAAGAAGTTTATTTGGTAGTTATAGAACGAGAGGTAAAAATCAGTAGTTGCACAAGAAGTAATAGGGTTTTTTGCATCGTGATCTCAACGTGAGTAGACGCGTGTGGAAGTGCTGGATGTTTGCGAAAGTCTTATTGAAAACCAGAGAATTTTAAGTGTTTTAATTATTCATCAACGGGAGAAAAGTATTGTCTTAAATTGTGTAATTATACTGATTTAAACTACAAATCATATTGAAATTGACCTTAGGATTTAACTTAGAGATTTTTTTTCAACCTTTTTGATTTCCTTCACATTAAATTTCATATTTTAACTATCCGATACCATGACCAAGATAAGATCTCATGCGAACCGGAGCTACGACAACACATCGCTGGCGGAGAATATCAAGAAACGACTCAACGTGGTACAGAATCACATCAGCGCTGCATCACCTTCGCGCTACTGCTACATAGTTCCCACTGAAAGTACGTCAGAAATGGGTTACTCTACAAAGAATGATTACCTTAATATATTCCCGTTTAATTTAACAAATTTGGAACAAAAACCTATTTCAAAAACGGCTCATGAAATGGTTTTTGTTTTGCCATTTAATACTTCTATGGAGCACATAACGCTAGATTTGTAATAATTTATTCTTCCACCCTATATATGTATGTTTAAGAAGAGTATATGAATCGAACCCTGAGCTTAACTGACTGCGGCTTCACACTTGTCCATATGCTGTATACATACCAGTTCGTAAGGACGAGTTGCTCTATCTCCATTTACGAGATTTAGACAGTATGAGAAAATACTGTTCAATTTAAGAAGTGAAATCCTTTCACCATTGCAGAGGTCGATCCTGGAGCATCCCAAACGATCACGTAGTTACTAAATAGCACCCAAAAAAGATGTTTACCTAAACGTTAGGATTTGGTACGGCTGACTCAGGAGACAGATTGCTGTGGGTCGATGCTAAAGTGATTCAGATCACGTCCTGGAGGCAATAAACAAGTAACCACTGACGTCAAGTTCCACCGCAGGCTAGTCTCGTTCTGCAGTACAAAACCTTTAGCACGTCCCTAGTAGAGAAACAATCTGTATATAATACGATATCCAGCCAAGTTTATCAGCACGTGAAATATTGCCCAAAATAGGTGCTTGTGACTCTTCAAAGGAATCGCCAAATTTCTAATGCTGGTCACATTTCTATAATAGGCATGTGACAAATACGTGCAGTTAAGCTGAGAAGTTATGGGGCTAAGTCTCAGCGCATTGAAGCAACAAAATGCCTAACCCAAACTACACCCAAATCTGATTCCAGTTCAATGACGATAGCATCTCCTTTATTGCTTTACGAATGCTTTAATATTGGCAATAAATAGTGATCAATCAAGACAATGTCATATGCTTACCGCCTGCTTTCCAGAGCTACGTCCCCCAGCTACAACTCCAGTTGCCACAATATTTAGCAACAACAAATTTTTATACCTAACCTTAGTAATTAATACAAATGTTAAACAACTTTACTAGCTGAACATATTGTAATCCGACTTTTCTTGTTGCTGACTACCCTGTTTAGTCCCGGTAAGTTTTAGCACTGCGTTGATTCTGCTACCAGGGCCGTCTGTAAAGTAAATATTTACTTTATGTTCTTCAGAGTTTACTTCGTATTTCCAGATTAGTTTTTCGCCTTATCTGATTTTAAGTTTTGTCCATGATATCTACTGGCAAGTTAGCGAATTTCTTCAACCTTAATTTTTCCTAATTTTAGTTTCTTTACGTTAAGGAATGTAATTTCAGTAATTATATTTCTCCTCAATCACTGGATATTCATCTAAATATCTTCTAATATTTTACTGCACATTTTTTATCCAGGCAATTCCTTCCCTAACAGCTTTATCGCCTTTATCACCGTTTTCTCTTGCTCATTGTAACTTCCTGTAAATGTTCTGTGAAATTTTCCTATTAAAACTACAATAGTTTTCTAAATTTGTGTTTCTTCAATTCTTATTAAGATATAACTTCTAAATATCATTTTAAATGTCATTACCTTAGTGGGTAAAGCTCTAAGAAATTATTTAAAGTACTAATCATAAAATACAGTACAAATTTTCTAAATAAATTAGCCTAACTCAAAAATAAAGTTTATGACAATTAGTCAGAAGAAATAAAACACTCATTTGATATGTACTATAGGTTACATTCGAAATGACACAAACGTACATATTCCATAGATATTCCACAGCAATAGACTTTCTAACTCTAGTATATATTAGCCCTTGCATATTGAAGTCTTATGATCTCACTTAAATGATTGCACAACTTCGGGTTTCTTAATATTTCATAAATCCACTTACCTTAATGCTATACGACAGTTTCTGAATTGTAAAAGCACTTACTACCTCCGGTGCACTCACTGCACTGACCTGCCCTGCCTAAAAGTAAAAAGGTTTTAGATAATTTCATCCAAAATAAATAGCTAATAATGGTCATTGCCCTGATAATGAGTAAGCATTGCCTACTAGTATATCAGACGTAGCTCTATTTCCATTTTACTACCGAACTATATAGGTAAAAGTTAAATGTATGAAATTTTCCGTACTTTATGTGTAAATAGCTGCTGTTTTCAACACATATCTAACAGCGTTAAAGCAAGAGTTTTACTCAATCCATGAGTTTAGTTTTAAGTGCACTAACTTATACTATGTACTTCAGAAGCAGTCGTTAAAATAATTGGAAAAAATGAATTTGTGTCTATGTAAAACATGATTCGACACGTGGAAACCTGTGCACCGGTGTATATCCCAAAGGGCACGCATTTGCATTTGAAAAAGTATTCCACAACTATTCGAAAACCACACGGTTTTAGGACTAAAAAGAAAGAAGGAATAAGGTGAAGACCACCCGTATCTCAATAACACCATCCCGGAGTGTATCAAATATAAATCCCCTTCTGTGATGTGGAAGTAGCTTGTCTGTCTCACATTCAAGCGGTTCCGAGTTCAAGCTTCGGTAAGAGTTTTCCGGGCTTTTCCCTTATTCTGAAGGATCAAAGTCCGTTAACTCTAAGCTCTATGAACCTTGCGCTCATTTTAGAATCATTTCACGCATTTCATTCACTGTCCGTTTGACCTAAGACGGCTTTCGGTTCGGCTGTGTGAGCTTATAGGAGAGGAACGTACCGGAGTTTCATCTCTTAATTTAATGTTATACTCAAAATTGCGTGCTGCACTTAATTTATAAATAAAAACACAGAAATCATTCATAGAACACGAAATTTGAGTTTAATGCTCGGTTGTTCATACAAAAGTTCACAATTTAGCACTATACAAGAAAAACAATTCTGCATATGAGATGAACATTAAACCACCTAGTTTGGACAAAATGGAATTTAAAGTGTGAAGTTAACAAAATCAACGTTAACTGTGCAGGAAGTAGAAAGGAAGGGCTCGATATTATTAGATAAAGCCAAATGAAGAGACATCGCACAAAGATTTTGAACGTTAATACTAAAATTCGTACCCAAAAGACGTAAATTGTTCCCGAACCAGTAGATACATCTTAGCAGGTTTTGTGCATGACGCTTATCTGTCAAGGTATACCAAACGCGGTTATCTAATAAATTCAAAGAACCGAATTCAATCTATCACTCTACAGAATGCGTTAAGATACCGAGAGAATCGGCAACGGCGAAAAGGGTACATGCACTACGAATTCGCGTGCCTGTAACAAGCACAAGAACAGAAAAGATTGCAAGTGACAACGTGGAACGGAAAGCTGTTTGTATACAGTTTTACTTGATGCGAAGATTCCAGCAAGAGTAATGGTCCGCTAGAGCAGTCACGTATATTCAGGGGTGGGTATCAGCTTCACTCGATGATGAAAACGGTCGATGAAGGGATAAATTTCAGTTATAGCAGTTTGTTGGTTGAAGTAATTAGGTAATCCAAATGCGCGTAAATTCTCTATGAAGTGTAAGCGACTGTTAGGATTCAAGTACGATATAGTAACTTGACACACCCTTAATTCGAAATTAACGAGCTCAAAAATTCGCACAAAACATTTACTAAGTTCTGCAAAATCAAAATCCTGTGTAAGGTTTTCGGTCATAATGCGAAAGAAATTGGGTACGTAAGCGCAAAGAAAATTCAAAATTTAAGTACGAAAAGTCGTTTAAGAGTAAAGCATCTTTAAGCTTTAGCAAAAAATGCCTAACAGAGTAAAATAATGTATATATAAAACGCTAGGAGTGCACATAGAACGGACACACAAATCTGTCAATCGAATGAAAAACTGCAAGGCTTTCTAAAGGAGAGTTAGCCACAGAGTAAGTGGGAATCAGTTACTGATTTTCAAGAATTTTAACTTTAAATGGCTGAAACAAATGAATTTCCTTATACAGGTTGTTTCAAAACGACACGGAACGATTATAAACTACGTAACGGCTATAAACTTAACTAGTCCGAATTTCGGTGTCGCAGCTTCGAAATTTACTTAGGTATAATTTTATGCAGCATTAAATATTACATTATTTTTTGATTAGCCAGCGCAGGAGTGGACAACATGGCGCTGGGGCGGGTTTTCTCCGGGACCTCCGGTTTCCCCCACCATCTCATTCCACCGGTGCTCCATTTTCATCTCATGTATCATCAGTGTCACCGCCTGCGGTACCGTATGTAGTAAAAGCGGGTGTTAAACGCCACACACATTTCCAGCGCAGGAACCACTGGTGTGCGGACCTCAAAAGTTATTGGGATGCACCGGAGAGGGAAACAAGCTTTGCTCCTTGCTCTGTTAGTGGCCCTAGGCTCGCTTTCAGGTAATGGGGCAAAGGGCAGTTACTTGTGAAAAAGTCGATAATGACTGACTGTTCCAAGGTTGCTGATTTTGCTATGATCTTAATTTGACAGTACTTTCAACCATTTACTGTAAAATAAACAGCTTCCTTTTCAGTTACAAATGCTTTTACTATTATTAAACACAGTGAAATAATATGCTTGTCTCATTGCATAAGGCATTTAGTTTTGGATAGTTTACCTACAATTCTTTGATATTGTTCTGTTCTTTTTACCATTTAATGATTCCACCCTCAACCTCGCTAACATTAACTTCCTTCTAAAAGGTTTAAGTTGCGTATGTCCACTAGTTTATATGCCGTCATCGACTGTTATAACGAAATGCTGGAACACTTTAAACACCCATAAACAAATGACTAATAAATAGCTTTTTTGTTGCTGTTTCATAAAACAAATACATTTTTAATGGTGGCAAGCTACAGTGGATGATGTCAGTATGTTTACAAAGTGCTACAACAGGCGGCACGGTATGTCCCATAGCTACGATACCTTTGATAGTGTAAGGCACGCGTCGTTGTTCCTGTCACTGCCTAATCCACGCTCATTCTGGAGCGTTTTTATGTGGCTCTATTGGCGGTAAAATCCATCTATGTCATATAGAAGCTGGACAACTAATATATTCGTTCAGAGTCGTTTTGAAACACTATAGTACGTCGTTTATGAAGAATCGGTAAGCAATACATTTAGATTAAATTAATTGGGAGTCGATTAATGACACTAAACAACACTTACTTTTAAATTTTGAATGCTGTGACTGTAGTCAAATTTATATTGGAAAAACCAAAAGAAATTTAGAAACAAGAGCAAACGAACACTTTAGGAACATAAAATACAAACAATTAGAAAAATCAGCAGTTGCCACGCATTTTTGGGAAAAAAACCACAACATAAATCCAGAACCAAAATTACTAAAACATACAACAGGAAAACAAGAACTGTCCACATGGGAACAAATCTTTATTTCAAAAAATAGGAACAAAGTATTCAATTTCGACATCCCCCAGAAAGATTTGTTCAGCAAGTTCCTCGAACCGCCACCAGAGGAGACCGATGACAAAATATTGAAAGCTACACCAATGAGAACCAGTCGATGTCCGGCTGAAGATAGAGGGAAGGCCTCTGAAACTAG
Organism: Mantis religiosa; assembly: GCA_030765055.1. NCBI lineage: Eukaryota > Metazoa > Arthropoda > Insecta > Mantodea > Mantidae > Mantis > Mantis religiosa. The sequence continues at coordinate 50,151,770 of CM060956.1, forward strand.
TTCCGGGAAAATTTAAAAGTAAGTGTTGTTTAGTGTCATTAATCGACTCCTAATTAATTTAATTTATACAACAACACTGTTTTCAACACTTCCATGAAAGGATTTACATTTAAATTAGTTTTGCCAGTTTGAAAATACAGCAATGTGTCGAGTTCTTTGGGAAGATGGCTGGTGTAGCATGGCTCGGTTTATAGAGGTCAAAGAAGACTGGAACATAGTGCAGTATAGTCTCATCATGATTGCCACAACGTATGTAATCCCCGCGAAATCGATATCCCATTCTTTTGAGTCCTCCTAACCTTCAAAACAGATCTCCTCTTTAACCGTATTCACCGAGTTTGCTTTGCAATTTCTCTTCTGTTCGTAAATCTCAAGAAAACGTTCTGCGCATAACACATCTTTCAAACTCATCGCGTTCGAATCTTGTTGGATGTAGGCGAGGTTTAGCAGGTGTTGGAAGTTTTCTCCCGTACGCTATGAACTTCGAAAATTTTATTGTATTATAAATTCGTTCTCTTTTCCCCTTTGCAGTTGCTGTTCTTATAGCATTACTTAAAATAATTAGACCTTTACGTTTCTCGTTTTCACAAATCTCGTTGAATATTTAATTTTCCATTTTGTAGACGTATGACTTCACGTGGTGGTGTATGTATTTCGTCTTCATTCGAACCCGACCGCTGTAATAGACAACTGCCTTATTCCAGTACTGCCGAACGGTATTAGCATGCATCGGGAATAGTGACGTAATGGCAAGCTTCCGCTGTTTGCATTCATTCTTCATACACGTTGTAATTTACTGACGAGAAAGTTTCTGTCAGCACCTGATAGCTAAAGAAAAGTAAACGAAAGGCATAACTACTCTTAAACGTGCTGAAAAGGCTAATAGGAAAAATACTAGAGCTGTTCAATAAAGAATGATCATAATTTTTAGGTCATTTTTTCGCACTAGAATTCAATTTTATTATATTCTGTTAGCTTAATGTGAAACAAACACGCCGTAGTACTTTCATTGTTGGTACACCTGGTTCCCGCCTGTGAGAACCAGGCAAGTCCGCTCCAATGGAAGTAACATGTAGTTTAAGTTGATGTTAGAGGAAGATCCGGAGCTTTGTCAAACGTAATCACTGCTGATGAAACTTAGCTACGTCATTTTGACCCTGAAAGCAAACAGCAAAGCTCAGTTTGGAAATCTCCTTTATCACCAAACCCCCCCCCCCAAAAAAAAAGCAAAAGTAGTTTCTTCTTCTGGGAAAGTTATGATTTTTTTTTTTTTTTTTTTTTTTTTTTGTTTTACTTGTTCCATTTATACCTCGCCTTTAACTACAATGGTCATATCGGCAGCCGTTCTCCTTTGGAGCATATCGAAGCTGTTAACTCGTTTTTCGTTAGGTTTTTTAATCATTACATCACACACGCATTCACACTCATTCATAATTCCAGACTCTGGGGAAGATGGGGAATTATCTTGGTCGGAGAAAAATCCCCATCCCCACCGCGGGAATCGAACCCGGGACCCCTAGCACGGCAGGCAGGTGCTCTACCGACTGAGCTACGGGGCCAGCCTGATCTCATTCTTTGGTACTCATAGATTGATTTATCAGCATGATGTACCTGCACAAACATCTGTAACTGGACAATACTACAGGGATGTCCTGAAAACATTGCAAGTCCATATCAGGCGCAAAAGACCACATTTCCGTGAAGCAGGCTGGATGCTGCACCACGATAATGTGCGGCCGCATATTGCCAATTTTGCTGCTGAATATCTTGCAAAAATCAACGTGAAGTGCATCCCTCACCCTCCCTAGAGTCCGGATTTAGCCTCCTGTGACATGTTTCTATTCCCTAACTTGAAGAAACGCCTTCGTGGGAAGCATTATCCATCATCAGAAGCAGTGGTGAAGGCTGTGGATGCGAATTTGAAGGATCTCTCAAAAATGGTTTCCGGCATATGTTTGAAGAGTGGTAGAAACGCTGGGACAAGTGCATCACATTCAGGGGAGACTATTTTGAGAAGGATCATCAAAATTATGAGGATGAGTAAAGGTACATTGTCAAAAAAATATTGTGGTAATTCTTTACTGAACAGCCCTCGCATGTTCACAATCCCATGCTATCTGATACCATTTTTAACGTTACATATTCTGTTATAGTAATTTCATATTATAAAATGTGAAACATATGGAGAAAATCCTGTTCATTGTCCTAAAGGTGTAAAATGAAACTTATAATCAAGAAAAATACCTGTTTAATTTCTCTACTTTGTGTTTACAAAAAAATTAAATATTACACTCCATCCAAAAATTCATAACGACATTTCAGTGGAAATACATTATGAAGTATGAATCCAGAAAAAGGTTTGTAAAAAATACCCTTTTGTGTATGTGTATACAGCACTAAACGAAAATGTGGTTAAATATTAAACTTGGCATTTAAGAAGTCTCCCAGGATCAACCTGCACATAGAAGATTTTTCGAAATTTCTGAAGTGTCACTACCATTATGACTAAACTCTCGTATTTTCGTTGTATATAAAATGTATGCATTGAAATTTTGGGGATATCTTAAGATATCTCCATTTTGGGTGACTTGCCTAAGTGGTAAACTTGAAAGTTAGACAGAATCTCACTGTACAAAACATTTAGATGTTATTAAAACACATTTTAAAATCCTTTCTATGGAGTGAACTATTTTAGAGATATTCCTTATTTTTTGGGATTTTCCAATGCTTTGTCAAATGGGAAGTCATTTCGCTTTCACCTACAAGAAAATTGGCAATACAATAAATTTATGAAAAATTTTATCCGATATGGAAGCAGAGGAATAAGCGTTCGTAAGAATAATTTCTACAAAAGTATATAAAGTAATGTGTGCACAGACTTTATTCATATTAGCTTGTGTAAATTTAAAATATACCTATACTTTTTCCCTTAGGGGAGGGGATCCGTCCCCTTCAGCTGCCGTGGTGCGAGCGATGCAGACCCTTAGTACTCGTGGTACCTCTGATGTTACTAGAGGAACCTCGCGCCGAACATTCGAGCCCCTCCCTCTGGGAGTTCGGATTGGGTTGGACTCGAGGGGGCAGTGTGTTCCCGACACCCATGGGGGAATTGGGCACCTCCGACCAGGCTACGGCCGCCCGGAGGAGGTAGAGGGTTGCCTCATTAAGTCCCGGGTTCTAGCCTGAAGAACTAGTAGGTGTATTAGATCACCAGGCGGCCTCACCGAGGTTTTTCGTAGTCTTCCCTGCGGGGTTGACGCGCGTAAGTGGCGTATCCACTTCCATCCAGTCTTGACTTTTTCAACGGGGGGGGGGGGGCTTTTTAAGAAATCAGGTATTGTCGTATGGAAAGGGCCCCGGAGATATCCATCGCTCCCGGGTAGAAGGAGGCCAGGGTCCTACGACCTACGGGCCTTTGATTAACTGGGTAAAACCTTTGCACTTAACGAATGCCTGTATTTTTGTTTGCAATTTCAAATACCTATTTTAAAATCTACCACATATTTGATGCAAAACACATAAATCCTTCTATCGTAAGAAACACAAATTACAACAATTTAAAATACTTTCTTATCCAACACATGTTGAAAAAAAATTAGTAGAAGACCTAAAATGTTCCCACCTGCCTCGACCTCACAGCTAGATGCCGTTCGGACTGCTGTAAGGTCAAGCCTTACCAGCCAATGCATACTGACCTTACTCAGGGCCACATAACAGTACAGATAAGATTTCAATTCCCGTTATCTAGTTGGGCGCTGCTGTCGCCAACGTCATTTTCCTTGAGCACTCAGAACGCACGAACGCCTCCCAAGCAGGAGCGTCTTATTGCAGTATTAGATTTAGAGCATCGTACAGCATCCTCCCAAACACAAGAGGGAAAAGCAGCCGAAATGGTTTTTGTGGAAGGAAGGAGTCAACTTGGCTACGAAATAAGACCACAAATCCCTGTCCATTTTTCACACTATGTCTAATGCAGGTATAAATATACTTGGAGAGTGACATTGGGTTCAGTGTTGGAGCTGTACATATACGTTGAATAACCAAGTATGTGTTCCAAGAAGGTCTCACAAGCACAATGTACCTGGTTGATTAAGAAGGAGGGAGTGCTATACATCTGTCGAGGCTGAAGAGGATATCCTGACAAACTTCTCGCTACCTGTGACACCGGAATTGTTCCAACAAAGGCAACGGAACTTTGCTCCACGATGTATACCTGTATCAAAGCTAGATGTCAAATTTAACATTGTTGCAGATGTAACCTTGTGAAAGTTGTACAGATCAATAACAATATTACTCACATACACCGAACTTCCCCTATTATTTTAAACTCAGTGACTTCCGAAATGAGATTTCTGATCTCGAAAGTTACCTTGCCCTTCTGTTGTCCCTGGAAGTTTGTAACATCAGTTCGAAAGCTGAGTGTATGGCTTCATTATATGATATACTTATCTAAACTAATTGAAAACACTGACCTCTTATCTAGTTAATTTCCAAAATTCCCTCAGTTATTAATACAAGTTCATTTGAAAGAGCTACCATCGCACATAATTCTACAACTTTTTATAGTAAATTAAGATGCGCATTAGACGTGACACCGTTAGAGATCATATGTTAATTTTCCTGAATAATCATACTTGGACATCACTTTTCAGTATCAAGAACTAATCATCAATCATTTCTCATTTCAGAAGCAAAAATGGAATCCTCTCCAACACGCCAGGGTAGGGAATCATAGTCTTAGTGTATATGAAGGTATACGAACCTTTATTTGCTTCCTTTAAGGGTAGAAGATACCTTGAAAATGGTTAATATATAATTTGTTTTACTTATTTTCATAGTTTGAAGTGTTTTATATATAAATATAAATTTGTTTTACACCAAAAACTTATTTAAAGGGCCTAAACGTGGGTTTAAATCACATGCTGCAGAGTAGATCACGACCCAATCGATGACTGTTCTTAGAGCTTTCTCTCATATTTTATGTTTAGGGATATTTTCTTCTGCATTTTACACTTTCAGCTATTGGAAAACCTGCTTGTTCTTGCTCTTTCATTTTTTTCATTCTATGGTTCTAGAAGTGTTTTGTTATTGCATGAGGAAATGGCTAGATCCTCTGCTAAAGTGTTCAGAAAGAGCTCTGGAGGGCCTGGTAGGAAGAAAAGGGGAAATATAAATAATAAAAACTGAAAATAACTCAGGACCTGAAAACTGAACAACACTTAGGGATAATCAAAGTGTTAGGTTACGGGATTTAGCTCCACATGAATGTGTTGTTTCAAACAAAAGTACTTCTATCTCTAATTTTTTTTAAAGAAATGGACCAATACCGCTATGGAGGCAGAAGACATCTATAAAAGTGCTAGAAGAGAAGGAAGAACAAGAGGAGTAGAGAAGAGCATGACAACATTGAGTATGGGGGCAGGAATGATTTAACATGCTTTAAGTATTATAAAACTTCAAACTCATTTTCGCGTAACTTTTGTTTTTCTAAGCCTTATGTACCTTTTCTTTAAAACTACTTATCCTAGAGCAATTAAATTTTCAGACTTTCCATGAAACATATCTATAAACTGACATTTTTTCAACACATGTTATAATCAAGGAAAGAGATGATTTTGTTTGTTTTCAAGTGTATCTAAAATGTATTCTTGTTAACAAAAATTACAGTTACACTTATGTTATACACTCGCCAAAATGTCGTTTTATTGCCCAATAGTGTAAGTATATGTGATAAGAAAATTATTGATGTATTATTCATAGTTCGTCATAAAAGGTACATTGAAAATGTCAAATTTAACAGGGTGGAGATAGAAGGTACCTTCTCCCCTTAAACCTTCAACATTTCGCCCTTACTAAAATCACTCATGCCATATATTTGGCAGCATGTACGTTAACTTTTTCATTCAAAGAATTTTGTAAATTTCCTAAGTTTTGAAGAGCAGTGCTCCTTAGGGGATTGTCATTGATGTTTTAATTAGCAAATGCGATGTCTTCAGCTGCGAACAACAGAACAAACTTTTTTTTAATAATAATTTTAAACTTTTCAGGTAAACTCCGGGCACCATTCAGTGGTAATAAATTATTTCTCAAGAAGCATTTTTTGAACACGAGCAGAGAATCTATAAAACATTTGATGGGAGATTCACGTGAATTTATCGGTTCTTCAAAAAAGTAGTCTTAATTTATTTTCTTCACGTTAAATAAAATGCTTTTGGGAATATTGTTTTTACATATGTATTTTATTATAAATTCAATGGAAAAAACAGTTTCATAGGCTAAATTAACAGCTAAATTATTTACGGGCTTCTCGCTATGAGATGACTTAAGATTCCGTACACGTTGTATAGTCAGGAGAAAAAAACTAAAAATCACTTTCTATTTTGAGGAAAATATTAAGTATTCTAACATCCAAACCAATAGCATATCTAGGAAATTCGTAACTGCACAAAAATTTTCGGTAAGTTATGCTTGCTTTAACGATATTCTTTCAAAAAGATTTTTCAATCACCTAAGTCATTAAGAACAAAGAAAAGTTCAGATTTTCCCAGAAAATTCAGATGTAAATTTAATTTGCCATGAAAATGTTCCAAACATATCTTAATAATAAATTGGCAACAAAATGATCTTACGAAGGTTTGATAAAAATATACCCATTTTAGTGTATTTTTAAGCAATGTCGCTAACTTTTGGAGATGAAAAGCTACTAACACTAGATGTTCATAATATTAACCTAAAATAATATATCATTCAAGAATAAATTACAATACTATGTTCTGACAATTTCATTTCTCCTTAATGCCACGTTATCCTCGTGTTTGGGAACCTATCCTCGTGTTTTCGAACACCGCCGCGTGCCGAGTGGAAGTTTGAAGATGCTGGGAGATGGACCGCCGCGCCTGTCGGGTGTGGTCGCTATCACAATCAATAGCGTTAGGGCGCCGGCGCCTGCCTGCTTCATGTAATTACCACACAGCAACCGATGACACTGCGTGACGTCATTACCCCGTCACCCCCATAACACCATACCAACTGTAAGTGACTAATACCTCACAAAATGACACATTTTATTTTGCTTTTTTATGCGCGTTTTGTTTTACAGTAGGTAATATTCCCTCTGGGTAATTCCATTCCACAAACAGATCTAAACATTTCATTTCATACATCTTCTGTAACTATTTACAGAAGGACTCTTAGTTACAAATAGGCCAAAAATTCAAATGTATTAAGTTGTTGAACAATTTATTACAATAATCTTCGTAAATAGCTTTATTATTTTATAAACTTTAAATAATGACATTTAACGATTTTAATGTGGTATTCAAGAACACTTAAGTTCCGCGAGTAGTATAAATCCATTTTCCTTGTTATGTTTCCTTATTACGTCTTTCCACAATGTTCTAGAAATTCTTGTCCAAATATGTACGACCCTAGACCATAACTGGACTACCATTTGTTCATATTGTGACTTTCTGGGTTCGTAAAATTAAGTCAAGTTTGTACACCCCTTTGTAGCAGAATTACGGAACCTTCAAGGTCATCTGCCACACGTCCACAAACAAAAGAATTCACTTTCAAATCACTACACTAGTGCACACACACGATTATCAGTTTTAAACTGTCTAGAAGCTCTGCTCAGCCTCAGACTACCTGCCTCGCCCCTTATTTATAACTGAACCAATGTTTCTAGAAAGTTACCGAAGCTTCACGGCCTTTCCCAACGGAAGGCGAAGGAGAGGGATCTGTCCAGACATCTCTATGGCTCTTTCTCTCTCTCGGTAAGCATCCGACGCACGCACCACTATCTGTCTCTTTCGCTCCCCGCTTCCCTCTCTCGGCGTTCACTTATGCGTGGGCAGCCATTAGCAAAACAATGTCTGGCGACAGTATCGAATACAAATTCATACTGCATGCTGTATGGAGTTCCTGTAGAATACTCTCAGTAGTAAACCACATCCTTAAGAAAATATGACAAGAGTGCATCTAGGTAGAATTACAGAGTATCAGAAATTGCAGAGCACTGACTAATTGGATTGTTCACGAGTCATTTTAAAACATATCTTTATATAAAACAATTACCTAAATAGTATTCTATATATGTTTTAGTACAGGTGTTCACTATTTCATTATTCTCATAATGTATTTTAATACTAAATATTTTAGACATAAAAGCCTCCGGTTATAATTTTCTCCATCGGTACCTCGTTGTCTTCCTGTTTAATATGTTTAAGGATTGCACCTTTTCCTCTGACGAGGATCGGCGCAGAATAGTAAGTCAAGTGATGACTTGGTTGCAGTCCAAATAGAATACAGTGATAAGGGAGATGCATCATGTAGATTTTGTGGGTTAAAGGTTTACTCTCCGAAATCGGCAACCAAAGGAGACTGGATCAAATGCCAGAAATGTGGACCATGGCTTTCACGAAGTGTACGTTGGTGCAGTTGGTAAGAAAAACTTAATTTGTGGCAAATGCATTTAATTAAAATTCAAAAGTACTGTGAGCTGAAATAGCCCCAGGGCCAGGCGTAATAACCCCGTTAATTCTGAGATTTCCCTTCTGTGCAACATTCACTGTTCTTATTAATCACTTAAGGCTCGCAGATGTTATAAAAGTGCATATTTTACTTGCTGTAGTTGTGATCAAATAAGACTTCTGCTCTATGTTAAATATAAAAAATTGTTTGTTTTGTAACATCATAAATTTTAAATGAGCGGAATAGCTCCACTCTACGCTATGTGTTTCCTAATTCATTTCACCTCTTTTCACTTTAAAATTCTCTTAGTAGTAAACATTGTCTCTGCAGGAGCGTCCTTTTCTAAAATTAAATTGTTTTAAAAGCACTTTATATATATATATATATTCGATCCATTATTAATTTATTAAAATACAAAATATTTATTTATATCAGGGTGAAATACATATAGGAGTTATGTTTCCCCTCAGTTTCACATGGAAGTAATTTTTCAAGTCCTAAAACACTTAAGTACGAATGAAAACCAGTGCTATTTGAGACATAGGGTCATGGGCCTCATCTTGCACTCCGAGGGCGTGTGTATTTAACATGGCCCTAAATCTTTACAGGAGTTTAGAATGTCATAGCACCCCTTAAATTTTTTTATTAATAGTTATAAAAACCACATATTTACCTTGCACAGAAGATAGATACGGAAGTGGAGAACGGAAAAAGCAGAAAACCTCTACAATAGTCGCAACAACGGGATTGGAGATGACGGTTCTAATATAACGGGGAATCGAAGTTATCTACCGCAAAGATATTTAGATACACTTGTATCATTGCCTACGATTTTACTGCGGTTCTTGCGGCAGCACTTCTGGATAAGTGCGATGCATGTATAATACCTGCAGAGTATGCACAACAGTATTTTGTAATGGACACGGAGCATTAACTTCCGTTCTACCTTATGTGCGTTGAGAATCTCTGTGGCGTGTGCACATTCATCGTCTCTGAAGTCAAGTATTTGCTTGTAGCGGAGCGCTAACTCAAGGTAACAGTAAATACGAGATGTCTACAGAGCAGCTATGAACAGACGAAGCTATTTCATGATCACCAAGGAGGAATTCCAACAATGTGCATGGAGATATAGCGTTTATTTATATCTGCTCCATAGATATATTGTATGTACTAGGAATATGACAAGAAATGTTCTAGCATCAGCAAAACGAACGTGTTTTGTCTAAAAGACTAAGTTTGAAACATGCACCACAATAAAATTTATAACATCTGAACTTAAAGTCGGATAAGGAGGTGCCAATCCAGTCAGGAATGAAATTATAAACATTAATTTTCCTACTCAATGCCTTTATTGTATGTAGTTTCCACAAACGAATTTTAAAGGTATTTTAACTACAAGTTTTAATCGAGATATATTTTGTAGAAGTAGTTTTATTATACATCTCATTGTGTAAAGGTAATTGGACAACGAAACGATAATCAAATGTTTAAAAACGGGTTACTATGTGCTGACCATAATATTTCATAACTTTTCTGTAACACCGTTGAATGCAACTGAACACTGATAGCGCTTTTAAAAATGGTTGATCAATGTCTGGAACATTTTGAACATATGAGGTTTGATTAAAATGACGAAAACTTAATTTCGAAGGTTTTACGCATCCGATTTTCAAACCCATTTGTCTTATTGGTACATATGTTCTTAATGTAGGATTTTATTTTCAGCTGTTTTGATTTGCTGACCTTCGAATATGTTGTACCTACAAATGCTCCCGTGCTGGTTTTTTAATTGATTTTTTTAAAATGGAATAAACTGCAGAACAGTACTTGCAATGTTGTCTGCAGCTTTTAGTAAATCTATGACTAAGACAATAGTTTATGAGAAGTAAAAACGTTTCAAAGAGGGTCCAGAAAACGTTTGCGACTACTGTGGATCAATTACTGGCAACAGTGTGAAAGAAGATATGGCTCCGATGATTTTATATTTTTCAGAGGAGTTTACTATAACTGACACCACCACTAGTTACAATTGCATCACGAAAATGCTCCCGTTCACGCTTAAATAACTCTTCACGATTTTTTGACGAAAAATAATGATGCTGCCCCCAGCCTCTGTGTTTACGCTTCAATAATTCTTTACGATATTTTTGGCAAAAAATAAAGAATTATACTGCCCAGCCTCTGTGCTCACGATTCAATGATTCTTCACGATACTTTTTGGCAACAAATAAGGATTATGCTGCCCAGCTTCTGTACTCAGCGGACATGGCCTACTGCTATTTCATTCTTAAAAGAGCCATGAAAGTACGTTTTGCCAATTATAGTGTATATGGTAATATAATCGCCGAAAAAGCTGGAGAGCATAATGAACAGTTCCAGAAAAGCTTCCATAACACCAAAAAGCTCTGGTAGAACTATTATATCTGAGGGGGATTACTTTGAAGGGGGGTAAGTTGATCGAAAAAAGATTCCCTAAGAAATAATAAAACTCCCGTTACCTTTACTGCACTTGAAATTGTGTGTTTTATAAAGATGTACCTTTCTTTCAGTAGTATGTTTCTGATAAACAAAATTATATAAAATTCCTTCTGAATAAAGCCAAATTTTGAATCTATTCCCAAAGAATGCAAGGCACATAGTGTGTCTTTCATGTGAATCTTGGAGTTGATAATTTCAGTTTAAATGTATAAGAAGATTGTTAATTGAATCATCAACTATTGTAACATTGTACGTGCCTGGTATCTTTAAGTTGCTTAGCCAGCATCTTAAATATAAGGTATTTCAACAAAAAATCAGCCATATTACAGAAATTATAAATATAAGCGTTCTTCTAAGGGATGTGAAACTTATATCCGTGTTGTATCGTTGGAAGATTTTGAACTTATGTACCAAATTTGGTATATAACAATTTTAGATGAGCTACACTATTCAGACATACATTTTAGTGCTTCCTTTCTTTGGACATAAGGTGTTTTTATTAAATTCTCATAGATTCTTCGCCCCTTTAGGCAAAGAATTGGATAAGCAAAACCAATCTGGTACCATTCTTCATCTGGCAGCGAATTTCTCCCCATGTAACATTTTTCTCTCTACTTTTTAACCATATATTCGTTCCACCCATTGTATTTGTATATCTGGTATTTTATTTACACAAAATACTCCGGAAAAGCACCTCTCGTTAGCAGTTAAGATAAAAATTAAGACAAAATCCCTAGCCTCCAGATTCAGTACTACTAGTTCGTATCCTATACATGTAGTTATCTTCACATTCAGATGAAAAATGTGAAGTCAGAACTGGAGGAACGCCTTTGTACAACATAATTGCATTCATGAACATTTTTCCTGTCTATGAAGATAATACTAATGACTTTTCAGATCGCTCTATTTTCCAGTACTAGACAACCTTTCATTTAATATTCTTGACTTTATGCATAGTTCATATCTAACTACATAGGCCGCGCCGTGGCTTAGTGGTTAGACTGCTTGCCTCTCACTAAGGGTTCGATCAGAGGCGACCGCAAAGCGACATTTCTGGTGCAACCTTTAGGGCGGGTATTCTCCGAGATCTCCGGTTTTCCCCGTCATCTTATTCCACCAGTGCTGCATCTTCATCTCATCTATCATCAGTGTCACCGCCTGCGGTGCCATATGTAGTAAAAGCGGGCGTTAAACACTACACATTTCATTTCTGAATACGTAATACTTGCAATCGTATCTATTTACAAAACTTAGCATATTAAATAAAAAATGCATTATGTTTTACAATAAATTAAGCTAAATGTATATTAAATAACAGCAAATTAGAAACTACGAAGTTGGCTTTGATTAATAACGGAACATAAGAATGGAATATTAGAATCAACATTGGGGTTTTACTACATTGTGAGAATTAGTGCCATTGGCAACACTGCTTTTTTTTCTCGTTTCCTCCCCAGCTTCTGGGTTTCTGGTAGCCTGTAATGACCTCTTAGCAACCCCCCTCCTTCTCTGTAAAAACATTTGGACGCCGACAGTAGGGGAAATGGTAATTGTGCACACCAAGGTTTCTCTTATTGCCCCTTTAGAAAGTAATCCAAACAGTGGTACTCTCGAGGGACTGTTATGCTCGTCTCAGCGGCCCAATGCTGGACTTTAACGCCGAAGTTCCTACGCTATCTTATTGTTTCTACAAGAAAAATACGGGATATGCCAAAGTTTTCAGTGTTTTTTTTTTCTACATAAATAGCATGTAATCGAAATAAAGTCCAACGTCCATCCCTTAAACCAATGGTACTAGGTAACATTGTAACTAAGGCTTGCTCATATTGGTCTATATTTAAATATAGAAAGTTAAATTAATAGAACATTTAAGTAATTCCGAGAATAGCAATGCTCTTTTTTTTATGTACGTCCTCCATCGTTGTCATATCGGACGATGAATGGGATGTTTGAAATGCTCCTCAAATGAGTCCAGGGTCCATTGAGCTTAGAGTTACCCGACATTCCTCTTTCAGGATAAGGGAAAATCCCGGGAAAAACCTTATGCAGGTAATTCACCGTGACCGAAATTCGAACTCGGGACCTCTTGAACGTGAGGTAGACACGCTACCATCTACGCTACCGAGGTACGCTTCTGTTAATTGTTCGAGTTAGATCATATAAACAAGTACAGTATTTTGTACTGTTTACGTCACGGTTCATTCGAATAATTTTTTAAACTTCCTTTTACCCTTTGAACAAACCTGTGAAGGACGTATTGCATTTCATAAAAAATACAAGAGATTTCACCGGAAATACACGTTTTGAGGTACTGAATTAAAATTAGTTTTTTTCGAAAACGGTACGATTGTGTGCGCGTCTGTAAACAGCATAAGGTAAAATAAAAACAAGGAAGGCTTAAATGTTTAATTTGGTATTTAAATTAGGGTTTCTAAAAATACGATGATTAAGTAAATTCCAAAACACCAAGATACCTTTCTCTTTCAAAAATATTTTATTCCCCCAAAAGTGATCAAATGCCATATTTAAAGTATTCTAATGCCGAATAAAACTCATTGAATACTTTCTGAACGGCCTGTGAAAGCTTCATTCTAAATGACGCATAAGAGCTAGGTTGTGTTAACTAGAAAAATAATAACTTAAGTATTACTAAAGCGCAATTCATGTAAAAAAAATGTCGTTGGCATTATGAATGTGTCTGAATTTTCAAATTGTAAGACAGTCTTGGTTATTGAAAGAATTTCAAAGGCATTACAGAATGACCTCGCTTTCAAAGATCAGGTTGTTGCTTTAGCATACTACACCTACCACAAAATTTGATAAAAATATATATTTAAATATATATAAAAGAAATAGAAGCTATCTTTTATACAATTGTTTTGTAGAATAGAAAGCCAAGTGAATCCCACAAAAGGTCATCTGTGTAGTAATTAACTTTATTTTTAAAACTATTTTCAAAAATGCACAAATTTTAGAGTTATGCATTTTATTGTTTTCAAGTTTTCCTCTGCTAAATCCCTACACATTTCTCAACTTTTTCTCACCAGAATGTTTACTTCATTATTTTATCTACCCTACTTGTGTACTTGCTCTTTCAAAAGAAGAAATTTTTTTAGGATTAGGAAGTCTCAAAATTCCTGCTTCCAGCATCCTTTTAAAATCTACGCAATACTACCTGAAGTTTTTTATATATGAATACCGTCTCGTTGTGGAATACAGCGGTAAGATTTATATTATTGTGACGTTGTGGGTTTGTAGAATTAAAAGTGCAAGTTGCAGAAATTCAAAATGTTCTTTATTTCTGTAGAAATACACTTTGGACAATCCTTACATTAGCAGAATTACGTCACATACACAAATTCCGTTGACCACTAACAAAGAGCTTACTCAACTTGCAGTTCAATTACCATTCTCGTTACGACACTGTTTACAACTGTCTATTCAACTACCTCTTGGCAAGCAGCGGCTTCCTTATATATACGACTCATTACAAGACATTTCTGGAATATTCTGTAACAAAAAATAAATCTAATGTTCTGTAAGACCATCAAGATGTCACTAGAATTTTGCTTTTTTTATCTGTTTTGGCATGCCTTTTACCTCCGCGATATCATCATTATTATTATTTATTTTTTTTTTTTTTTGGCTTGTTCCATTTAACTACTATGGTCATATCGGCGGCCGTTCGCCTTTGGAACATAATGAAGGTGTTAACTCGTTATCTTTGGGTTTTTTATCATTACATCACGCACACATTCACACTCTCATTCATACTTCCAAACTCTGGGGTAGATGGGGAATTATCTTGGTCGGAGAAAAATCCCCACCCCCACCGGGAATCGAACCCGGGACCCCTAGCACGGTAGGCACCTCCGCGATATGTTTATCTACTTAGGCAAGCTCTTTTTCTCCACCCGGCACTATCTGCCCCATATCGCGCCACGCCGCGCTATCGTAAATGGGTTCGCGACATTATTTTACAGAAAGCAGCAATAAAATAAGGCTCCCAGTACTATAAAAATTCATTTTTACTTATTTGGATATAACACAAGCTGATAATCTTAATCCCGAGGCAATAAAAAGCTCAACAGTAACGCAATTATACCAAAGAACTGAGGAATTCAATTCATTTAGAAAACCCAGAATGCATACCAGCTATTGTGTTTGTCTTTTTACACCCTAACATGGGAACTGCATGCTATCTGTTTCACGGACTCTCTCGAAGGAGTCACTGGACAGTCACGGCCTCGTACCAGCCGGTCTGACGACGTGATCCAGAGAGTGGAGAACGTGGTTTTGGAGGATCGTCGATTGAGCATTTTCAGATCTTCATGCAAGATTGTGTGCATAGATCCCACGGAAATGCCAATTCTGGAGGCGATGTCTGTGACTGTCTTGGTTTGTTGTCACACGAACGCACATTAGACACATCTGTGGTACCATCACCACATGTCTCACCCAACTGGCGACCAATGATTACACGCTGTTCTTGCAATGAAAACTTTGCCATTTTAAGTATCAAAAACAGTCCTAATTCTCGTCGCTGCCACTAGAGTACTATGCACTGTACAGTGTTGCTATCTCATGCATTCACAAAGAGTCCACGTGTACTAAAAAAACAAATTCCTATCTGGTCCGTCCTGAAAAAAAAAAAAAGGTGTTATAACTTGAACGCACCTCGTACCAGAATTATTTTTCATGTCGACTCTATGAATCCAAAACTTTAGCCTGTATACGACTAGTGTGAAGAAATGATTCAATTCCATCAATTAACTTAAATAAAAGACTAACCTATTTTTCTGTCCTATCAACATATCCAATCGTTAGTATTTCAATTTGTAGTCTTTGTTAGTTGTGTAATGACTAATTACTTTCACGAAGATTTTGTAATGAAGTAAGCATTGTCATTAGCTTAGCTTTTGTCTGTATTTGTTCAATCCAAAGCCACATATTGAAGTAGCCTACTGTATTAATTCAAAACCTACTCAATTTAAAGTAATAAATTTTGCTTTCTCAGTACATGTGCAGTAAGGTTCCTAATAAATTTAAATTGCTTTTTGAAAGGATATTTGTACGTTCTGAGACTTTAGGACTGGAAGAGTTCAGAAAACATGTTATAGTTTAACAAAAAACAATTACACCCCCTATTTGTAACCATAGTAATGTGATGGCATGTTGATATCTTATAGCTTTTCTAAAAAAATATCACTTCATAGAGTTGCAACAGCAGGGTTATAGGCATTGTTCCATACTCTTTACTCACCGAGTATAACTAACCAATTGTGCATGAGTTAGGGGATATGTGCCCAGTACCGCGCAGTGCCCAATACCGCACCGTGTCAGTATCTCGTAGTTGCCCATAAATAGTAGCTCATGGTGTGTATTTAGACAAACAACTATCTTTGTTACC
Organism: Mantis religiosa; assembly: GCA_030765055.1. NCBI lineage: Eukaryota > Metazoa > Arthropoda > Insecta > Mantodea > Mantidae > Mantis > Mantis religiosa. Next base: position 50,168,130 of record CM060956.1, read on the forward strand.
AACGGAAAGTTTTCCCTCCTCTTTGACAGTTGAATCGGAAGTTATTGTTCAGAGAAGTCGTATAGTGAACTGGAGCTGGGCTGTTAATAACTTGCTGACATTCTTGCTGCCTTGTTCGTTGAAGAACTAATTAAGTATTTGTACTCATATTATTTGGTATTAAGTAGACTACACAAACCCAAAATACAGTGTCGGTTTAAGAGAATCGGACCGTGCTATGACGTTATATATACGTACGTGTGAGTTGTTCAGTACCGTACGATAGCAATTTTCCCAGTATCGTACGTGAAGGTATATTTTTATCCCCTGAACTTGCACTAGCATTAGATTAATTTTTGTTTATAGGCAAAACAGAAAGGAAAATGGTTAGAAGAAAAAATGAAACAATCAATAAAGAATGTGATAGAAAGATCAATGAGCCTGGGAGTAACAATATATATTGCTGAAACATTAACATCGACTCTGTATAAGTTGATGTTTCAGGAACAGGAACAAAAACAGACGAACAAACCAATAGCAAAGTGATGCAAGACTAACATTAAAAAAACCATAAATAGGGAACCTAACTCTAACGCTGTTCCAACAGAAACTGGAAATAGTGAAGAGCCTTCGAAGACTAAAAGAAAATTAAATCTTGGAACCAAAACCAGTGTAAATTGAAGTGTTCTAACAGAGTGTATCATTTGTTTAGGAATCACAGACAAGGCTTAGGTTCAGTGTGTATCGTGCAAGGGTTGGACACATATGAATGTACAGGGCAAGAGAACATTGATTTTTATAGATGTGGTCACTGTGTTTAAAAAATGTTTCATTAGTTCTAAGACATTTTGATTTTGTTGTGATAATCTCTAGAGAACGTTTTGAAAAATGTATTATGTTAATGTATTCCGTTTTTATCTCAAAAATACAATAATTATGATAAGAATAATTATCTTGTGATTTATTATGCAGTTTCTCCTCCTTTATTCAGAAACATGTATTTATTTACGTCTGTGCAATACTGGGACACTCTTGTTTATTATAAACAAGTTTATAAAATAAACTGAGATGCGCAGTTATCACTTATATTTACTTTAGTTATTAAAAGTTAACATGACTCGCGTTTATGAATGTTCATTACTAATGCTGTTTCTATATATTATTAGCTCCATGGTCATAGTAACACACTCCTTGTTCTCTATTGCATTTTCTTTGAATTTTGAGAAAACCTTAGTATGCGTTACTGGGCGCATAAGAGTGAAATACTTGTATGGAGATGTTTACTGGTAAAAATCGTGAAACGTTCTTAAGTGTGTACAAATACAATAGTAAGCAGAAATCTATTGTTAAGAGCGAAAAGAACGCAGCTACTCCGTAAGTGCACCGAACGCGCCTGAGGTCATATTTCAAGGGATGCGGTGTATTAGTGACGGCTATTACAGCGGCTCATTTGCTGGGATATGAATGACTGCAAAGTTGGGACACCACTTTCACCGCCTCTCAAACCGCAGTCAATAACTCGTGAAACTTTGAACGCCGTGCAATAATTTAACGTGCCCTACCCTTGCCCACTGTGGCAACCTCCTTTTTTATCCGCACGGTAAATTTCCGGTCACTGAATTTGGCCACACAAACCCTCCCCTACTTCAAGAATTAATGAGAGAAGCGAAAGTAAACACTCCGGTCATTATATAACTGTAATTAGCTTCACAGCTCAAGTGAAGTATCTGCTTAATCATTTCGTAGAAACTAGCCGCTTCATTCCATTTAAAAATATTTCATTTGAGTCATTGAAGTTCAACTTAACAGCAGCAACGCAAGCGCGGACAGTAACAAAGGGGTCTAGTAGAAAATTCTTCAAAATTGTTCCAAGAGGCCGGCATATGTACAGTCGAGTGCATGGAATCCTACCGATATAATGAGGAATATATAACGTAATCACTTTTGCTGTCCATAAGATGTTTATGCTCACCTTCCGGATGTGGTAAGGATGCTAATCCTTGTTTCACATAAGCTTCCTCCGTATCTCTTAACGGTCACGTGACCTTATCACCTCTCATTGGCTGCTATTGTAGTATAGACTGTTGTGCGATAAGAATTAGTTCGTTATTTAATATGGTGATATATCGTTATATATTGGAAGAGAATTGTCAAATTTCTATTTTCGTAACTGTTTGAATTAAATATATTACGCAACGGAGGTGATTATCTGAAATGCATGTTAATTCTTAAACGAAGTAAAGAAGTTCCTTTGCTCTCAAGCACATGGGACGATAGCACGTGATTTAGCGGTAGTGATGACATTTATGACTTATCGCTGACCTTGTTTTGAACTGCATTAGTCATATCGCCATTCGAAGGTGTGTTGTGCCGAGTGCCAGAGCTAAATTATTTTATTGGTCGTTTATTGCGCGTGTACTTATATGTATAATGGTAGAGTCTACCGCCAGTTTTTCGATGAAGCATCGCAAGGGAAAACCTTTACAAAGCGGCGAAAAAAGAATTGTGGTGCATGTGTTTAATACACTCACAGAAGAATCCGTCTTTGTCAGTGAGAGAAGTCGAACAGCTGTGCTCTGAACTTACAGGTGTGTTAGATGCGTAAAACATTGCGACATGAAATTGAGAACAGGAAAACTTATCACTCCAGGGGTGATATTGCTGTGTGGCGAAGACGTTATTTAAGGACAATCAGATTGTACTGGGATACAAGTCGCAAAATATACTACCTTGATGAGACTGAAGGGGACACGACAAGTATGGCGTGACACGACTTTTAAGACTGAAAGACAAGCATTTTTGCAAGGTATGTGTGCTGGTTTAAAAACATCCCAGTGGAAAAGGCCGAAGGACTTTCATTATAAACTTGTTTCAGTTCCATTGTTCATTCATTCAGTTTCAACTTGCTCAGTTTCACTATAAACTTGTATTTTTGCACGCCTTCATATTCTTATTTGTATGATTTTATCCATCACCCTGGCAATTTTTAAATGTGAAGGGAAGGCACCGCCTATGGTCTATGGCACAAAAGCATTAGCCAATTAGGGTGACGGAGAAGGTAGTTGCACGCGGAGTGATACATGTCAGCGGGGCAAACAGATTAGGTTCTTAAAGTGTTGTCACGTAACTCCCCCATGCATAATAGCTATCTCTACTAAAACGAACATTAGATCAGGTAGCATAGGTCTCATATGCTCTCTCACACTCATTTCGTGGTAAACAGATGCACTAACAGAGCAAATATTTCAAACTCCTCTCCCTCTTCATGTCCCGCTTGCCTTGTTGTGGTGGGCAGAAAGTAAACTACGGCTTCCATTCCTTAAACTGGATCTAGCACCACATTTAATGTTTATTTTACTCTCCTCCCCCTCACTTCACTGATGAGTCTCAAACCGAGTTGTGCTCATGGGATAACGTTCGAGTGCCAGACATTCAATTAAACCAATACGAGAAGACTGAACCAAGGGTTGGTATGGATCGTCGTCCGAAGCATCCCCTTCCAGCCTCAGATAAAATTTCCCCATTCCCTTAAGCCGATCACGTAAGTCTAACCTTTGATCTTTGGCTAATTTGTAAATGTCATATTTCAAGTCCTGAAGTTCACCCAGGTTGAACGCACAGGACTATGCCAACATTAAGTAAAGAAAAGCACTATAGGAAATTAAAAGCATCGGGACATTTCCATGCCTTTTCATAAGACATCCCAAATTCAATTTAAGATAAGTAGGTATTTTAATAATACCCTAAGAGGGTACGCATCGCTGCATAAGCCCAAGTTCTGTGCTTCGAACCCAACAATGGTAATGAATATTTCAGTTCGATGCTATTTCTTCAGCTTCAGACTGACTCTTCTCATGCCCGATTTCACCAACAGATGTTAAAATCGACTATAACAAATGTAACGTAACAATTATCACAGCGCTAAAACTAATGTTAAATTTCTTGCTTTTCACCAACCTGTTTTCTTAAAATGTTAACAAACCTGTGTTAACGCCAAGAAACTTGTAAATATCACAGTTATAGAAGGCTATGGATGATTTTCTAAACATACTGCGAAGCGCTTTTGTTTTCATTTTCGTCTGCTCAAATGACGGATGAACAAAATCATAAATAAAGCCGTGAGACAAATTTCTCATCGACGGAGAAAGAATTGTTAATTGAAATGGTGACAAAGTGTAAGGATATCGTGCAAAATAAGAGAACGGATGCAGTGAATGTAAAAGAGAAAGATGTCGCGGGGAAAATACTGGAAACGAATTTAATTCAAATACATGTGTCACTACCACAAGCACCAAACAACTTGTCAGTATTACGTAAATTTAAAACGATGTGCGAAGAACAAGTGCCTTAAACGTTTCAAGATGGGAGGTAAACAATATATTATCCATATAATTCAGTGAGTTATAAACTCGCAAAGTTATTAATACTTGAAGCAAAGGCGAGATCGGCATATTCCTTTCGATGCATGTTCTAACTCAGTATTACGTAAATTTAAAACGAGGAGCGAAGAAGGGCAAGTGACTTGAACGTTTCAAGACGGGAGATGGACAATGTATTATCCACATAATTCAGTGAATTATAAAATTGCAAGGTTATTGATACTAGAAGCAAAGGCGAGATCGGCATATTCCTTTCGATGCATGTTCTAACCTCTCTTGTACTTCCGCGGTAACCTTTCATGTTTCGACAGTCTATACCTCCGTAAAACAATTTTCTTCTGATATCTCCTCAAAATCATTTCTCCTCATAGGCCGTACTCTATTATGAATGCCATTTAGACGGTCTTAAATATAGCAAATCGACATCAACAGCTGAGTTCATGCTCGCCATCTTGACTATTTACAATTGTTAAGGACTTAACATCAGAAATTCGGCTTGTTATTTTAACATGAGATTTAACACGAGTGTTACGCTAACACTTGTTGGTGAAATGCAATTTTTGTTTTAACTATTGCTAAACTCGTGTTAATCTTAACATTTGTTGGTGAAATCGGGCATCAGAGTATTTTATTTAACAATGATTTTAATAGTACTTACAGAAAGTCACATGAATGCAATACATCAGATATCTTTCTCTCTCTCTAATTCAATGCTCTAAGTTTAAACAAATAGGTAACATCTTTTTGAAGCTGCCTGTTCTCTTAAACCAAGAACGTTTCGCATTCGAAGCCGAATAAAGAACTGGAGTGCAGAGCCGTAAATAAGGAAAATGACACGTTCATAAAATCTATTTAAGAAAAAATCGGTTTACTGGAATTCATAAAAATGCTACTTTAGCATCCACGTCTGGCATACATCACCAGCTTAGCTATATATAAAATGCAAATATGAATAATAAAGAAGTGACTTCCAAACGCTAGAGGGAAAAGCATTTCTTATGAATTCAGTAAGAGCGTCTAACATCGCTTGGAAGACCTCCAGTTCATCACCTCTGGCTTGCAGTGACGCGTACGAAGTAAAACTGACGTGGCTTTATCCCAACCTCTCTCGAATTCAGCTCATCTAATATTACTAAGAGACGGAGGAAGGAAAAGACATAAAAGCCGGCGATGAGTTGAGGAAAAGAGGGAGATTTGAGTGAACTTAAGGATAAGCATATATGCAAAGGAAGCGGGACAGACCAAGTGTAAAACTAAGGAAGGGATGGGATGGACAGCTTATAACAAATGGCAGTAGGGAGATGTAGGTAGGGAATGTCTGAATGAGATACAAAAACATCCTCTATTACTCTGCCTCAGCAAGTTGAAAGGTTCCCGAATTTTACATTGCTTCCATTAAATTATTATTCCTCTGCTATATCTTCGACGAATAAAAGCAGGGTTTTATGTTTACATCTTACAATTATGGGGAACTTCAGTAACCTCTTTGCCTTATAGTTTCGAGTGGAACGTCAAACCAATCAAACTCGGGGGTAAGGATTTCTTTTCAAACAACTTATGCATATCTTTCAGTACTTAAAGGGGCTGCTAATTATTTGATGCGCAACAAATACGAGAGCTGTGTCACTAATTTACCGCTCACTTTATGCCAATGTGACCTATACTTACCTAAATACGACAAGCGTGAATGGTAAAAACGGGAAGAAATACGATACCTTCGAAACTGCTCATATCCGTCTGTAAATAGGTACTGTTCTCTCTCGCACAGACACGTTAATCCGCTTTACACGTATCTTTCCATTCATTCCATTTCCATTTTATCCTCACATGGAGAACTAACATCTCCGGGACTTACAAGTGGGTGCCTGGAGTCTGTTGGGGAGCAGATTAACTCTGGATCCGGGAAAATATCGAACGCGATATCTGGTATGAGAGTGAAGTGCTTAATGTGACATGTTGATGTATTTTCCAATAAAGTTACGAAGAGTTTGAAAGAAATGTCTCAAGCCAGAATTACCACAATTTCGGAAAAATCTTATATTTTATATTTTTCAAATAGCCGGTGAAATCCTATTAATTCTTATCAATTTAATTGTTAAGTCATAAGAGAGAAACTCACAAATAAAATACATGTTTCTAGAATTGCTTATAGGTTATAAGTTCTATTGCTTCAGATCCGTGTACTTCACTTTATGACTTTTTATGTTACTTATTTTCAGGTAATTGTCCTTCCACAGAACATATATTAGATTACTTCAGCCATACTATCCCCTTTACCACATAGTTGCCAACTTTTGAACAAAATTCAGTGTAAAGTGTAACTCCCTTTGTGTTTTCTTACTTTCTTCTTTCAGATATGCTGCTATGTTTTGTCTCGTTGTTGGACGAGTTGTCCAGGTGGTTTCTGATATGTGCCCCAGGATTAACGTGTGTCTGGTGTATGAGATATTTTGGCTTCAAGGAAGCGCTGTAATGCAACTTTGGATGCTGGGACAGGAATTATTTATCCGTAGTTATATTTCTCTTCGTCTTAATCAGCCACACGTTCGGGCGCAATTTGGTGCGAGATTTCTATGTTTGTGATGGGATGCATGTTGACTGTTTCGAAGACCCACATCGAGAAGCCAGATATAACAGGGTTAATTCGTTGTATTTTCAGTTGTTTCTTGATGATTGTGTTTGATTAAATAAGAGTCACGATAATCTAAGTTTCAGGCGTGGTTCGGAATAAAGTTTCGGAGAAGTCAAATTTTGTAACAATTTAATTGTATTATTTGGATTACATTTTACTTGAACTTCCTTTCCCAGTCACTTACAGGTTACTTCCAACATAAATTCTTACTTTGTTATTTTTAAACAGTTCCAACTATTACATAAATGTTCTTGATCCTGCACCACTATTCATCACACTCACGATTACAAAATATCTCTATCAAGATTGTTAATTTTTCCTAACTATCGTTACTCCTATCTTAATTTTGTGATTGGCCGATTTGATTCCACGTCACAACATTACGTCATACAATTATTACTACGGTCAATCACAAAATTTCATATATTTTTACTTCTTTTAATTACGAAATAGATTTACATAATCATTTTTTATAAATTTATAGACTTTTCATACCTCTTCTAAATATAACTCAAAACTACTGTTACAATGCAGTGATGAAACTTGGAGTTTTCAGAGAAATAGTAGGTATATTGTGACTTTCTGGGTTCGTAGAATTAAAAATCCAATTTGCAGAAATTCTAAATTTTCTTTATTTCCCTAGAAGTACACTGATCAATTCTCACGTAACATTACGTCACATACAACTTTCTGATCAGCTCTCGTTACAACAACTCTTGTTACACAACTACTCATCACTAGTCATGGCTTCTTTCTATACACCCATTCATGAATTCCAGACTTATCGAATTTTCTCTAACATGTCACTAGAAAAAAACAGGAATGTTCTAGAATGTAACTGTATTGGTGCCGGCAAGTCTTTCCACCTCTATGATAAACTATCCGTCTCTTGTTTATCGGCGCTTATCCTGTTTATCGTTAATTGTCGGCGCTTTGTGAACGCTGGCCGCCGATCAGTTCCTTTGTGTACACTAGCCGCGTGATCGTAAATAACGTCTCGCGACAATATGTGAAATACTTTTCGTGAAGTTTTACAGGGTAACTGATATGTGCCTGTAGAATGGATCAGAAAGCTGATATGTACCTGACACAGCGTTAAGATGTGTGTGATTAGGGTAAAACGTGGCAATGACTCAGCAGAATTATCTGAAGGAGTTTGTAAACATTGCACGAAACAAATTTGTATTTTTTTATGTATTAATGTTTCTGTTTACAAGTTGATTACGTTGTGATCTATTCCATTTAGGTCTTAACACAGCGAAATTTGACATGCTTCGACTTATCTTGCTTTACTATATCTTGTCAATGCTTATTTACTTTGATGGCTTGAAACATTGTGGAAATTATTGCTTATGCACTGTGGATATTTTTATTTGAATGTTCTGTGACTTAAGTTCATGTTTCAGTGTCTGTAACTTGTATATTGTGAAGTATTGTTTTATTTCATCCTCATGTATGAAGATAGCATGCTTATTTATTGGATATAACTTTTTTTCAAAAAGGGTATATGAAAAAGGCTACTCTTTTAAAGTAGGTCTTACCTGGAAAATAGAATATAAAAGGAATAGTGAGTCACCAATTTAGAATTTTATCATGTCAGTTAATTTATTTAAATGTTTACACTACATCTGCATTTGCAATACACTTCGTGACGAGTTATTTTCTGTCAAGATTTTCAAAATATTTTAAAACATGTTATATAAATATGTAATCTGTTAAATGTTCAGCTGAGCTTTTCATATTTTAAGCTGTAATATTCAATGCTTTATGGTCTAATTCTAAGTAGTGTACACTATATTTTCAAGGGTACCCTTAACTAGGTTTATTTTATGGCCACATTTCTTTTTCTTTGTTAATATGTGCACGTACCTCTGTTTGCTGTACTTTTATGTTCAGTTATTTAAAAGGTTTGGTTATGTGATGCTTTAATAATGATTAATTTCGAAATTGTGTTTATGTAATGTTCTATCTACACTCAAAATCATTGTGAACACCTGCATTATTATATATGATACAATTGGTTAGTGTTACAGATGCCTTGTATCAATTATGATGGAGACCCAGTATGTGTTAACCAAAGCCGTCATCGATGCAGTCGCCACCCCATGCCCACCTGTCACAGGTCGTCAGCTTCAAGGTGTGTGCCAAACAATGGCTCACCCTGCATTTTACTACTCACTTTAATCTTTGGCTGTGTGGCGTGGTTGCCTACCACCACAGGTCTCAGGGGATACCAACAAGTTCTTAATCCGGAGTGCGAGCAGCTTTGAACAGTTTAATTTCTGAGTAGTGCATCGCAACACAGTGAGTTAATGTGTCTCGATAGTGGATAGTGCTGTTTCACCTGATACATTCTTCTTAGGTGAGGTCTGAAGCAACAGTGCTTTTGTTCTCGTTGCTAAACCTTAGAAGAAACATACAGGGGACTTAATTTTTATAATCCATATTCTTTTTTAATGTACAAAGCAAGTGTATTTTTAAGGAACAGTTTATTAAAAGTTAAATCATGACACAAACAAAAACATTCAACTATTTTATTATACACAAAATTATAAACATTTAATTTCTCATCAACCAAACTAACAGGACTAAATTTTAATGAACGAGGTCGTTGATTATGGTGGACCAGGGGGAGATGTCGCGAATCACGTACTCGTGACGTCTCCTGTGTAGCAAGCTGCATGCAGTTGGACAAACATAAGTCACTCTTTAGCTAGCGAAGAGTAAACATGTGTGTATGAACATTAGGTAAGTGTATGGCGGCGCCCTCCTGGCCACCATGAGTCCAAGGTAATGTTTCTGTGCAATGCAATTCTTCTAAATTAATATATTTTGGTAAAACATGTTATAACCTGTGTTTTATTTAAAATATACAACGAATCTCAACCCTTCCTGCCTAGTGTGTGTTCCAAATTACCCCACCTGAGCTGGGTTACCTATGTCCGTTCGTGGCCAACCTGTCAGTGATCTTGTATCCAAACCCATCCACGGCCAGGGCCGTGACATGGGGATACAGGAAGGTTAAGCGACAGACTTAAGAGCCGGACGGTATGTTACGGCTTTGAAAAGGGCTTCCCACTGAGAAAATTGTAAATACTGGAACATTCAAAGCTATTTTGGAACTTGAAAACGGTTTCTCAACAAAAAATGTATTGACAAATTTGTAGTTTTAATTAAACGTTTTTGATTAACACTCATGTTTTGTCTCTTTCTCTTACAAATTACCTATAAATTAAGTAAGTCGTATAAAAGAAACAGGACTTCCAAAATTTCTGGTTATTTCAATCAGAATCTTTTGGAACACTTTTTAGAAAATCAAAACTTAGAAATCATTTCCAATGTAAATTTTGGGTGGGGAAGGTGTTGAATGTCATCTTATTGCATCCTTGAAAGACAGGGCGCTTAAGTACCATGTTTGGTATTTGATCGACTCAATAGTTATCTAGTTAAATATTAAGACATACACGAATCACTTTCTGCAAATATTTTTAAATTCAGGGATTTCACAAGTATATATGCAGTGAAATCTCAATATTGAGCTTTCGGGTGCAATGTAGATTTTTTCTAACAATGCACGTGGTACAGAACGTAAAACTTTTGTCCAACAGTCTCGACGAAACGTCCTGGAAGATTCCAAATGGTCAAATGATGGTAATACCAGTGATACCGAACTTTATACAAAAGAGGGGCGGATATATTTTACTCCGTCTACTGTTCACCGAACTATTAATCATGTTACTCAAAACTAAGCCTCTCTGATCTCTTATCTTAATAAACGAAATGGAAATGCTTAAACGGAGATGGAGTAAAACGACACGGTTACATCAGGTTATAAGACATTGTGCTCCTGTGATCAGTGCACTGATAAACACTGAATAAATTGAGAAACATTTCATAAAGACAAGTATTAAAATATTACTTGGATGTTTCATTTAATTTGCGATAATTGTGACTGCATCTCTAAAGTAATTTTCCTCTTGCATCTGCCTTTTTAAATGTGGTGAAAGGAATCAGAGGGATCCCATACGACAGTGTAAGCACTGATGACGGAAAGCAGAGGTTTGTGGATTTTACCGTTTTTTTTTTTTTTTTTTTTTTTTTTTTTTTAGCGAGTCCCTTTGTAACACAAAGAAACGTCCAGTCTCGGAAAAAGTGTGACTAAATCGGAAGCGTGGGCATTTTCCGGCTGTCATCTGACCCATCCAAACTTTGGCAGCGAACCAACTTCGCCCATCGTTTTTGCACTGTAGATTTTTCTGGGGCAGAACTCTGACAACTTCTCTAAGCAATATGACATGTCTGCCATCAGTTTGCTGTTGCCTAGATTTTGTTTTGCAATGCATTTCTAGCTTCAGATTTGCACAGAAACACTTCTTTCGTGCCCTTGTCTATAACGTTATATTTATGGTTCTTCTGTCCAGGGAGATTATAATAACTAACCAATACAGAAGACTGAGTCTCTTTTCAGATTTGATTCCCATAGAAGAACCTATAACTGTTGCGGCTCCGAGGTTAGTGCCTCAGTGGCACGGCGAGATATTTTAAATAGCTTGTATACTCTACGGCTACACAGTGTGCATTCATGCTTATTTAAGGAGCAATGAAACATCTATTCTTACAATAAAAAACCACAGACCCTGAAGGAAGCAACGAATGTGTTTGCAACACTTACGTTACTCTTATGGCTCAAATCTGTCAAAGAGAAATAATTCTGGACTTTCGGGAGGTGGAGGGGCAATTAGTACCCTTCAGAGCACATCAGTCAAATACCAAGTAATACATTCCCAAAGTATATTATCTTGAGAAGTAGGAAATAAGACAGTCTATTTTGAAATGTAAAACTTAGTGGAAACTCGCGTTTTGTACATAGACCTTATTTACGTATGCTAAAAGTAAAAATCATTTTAATGGCGCTACCTTCATTGCTAGCAGACGATTAAGAGAATTCCGTCAAGAAAAAAAAAATAACTTGGGTACACGAATGCTCAAGTGTGAGGAGACGTTCTCTTTAAGCAACATGAAGGTAATGGAGCTTTTGCTAAGTAAAACTTCATTAAAGTTATCTATTATCATTACAGGAGGTCAAACATATACAAAAATGATCTCCTGATCCCACAAACATATAATGCAGTGGTTCACCACTTAGGAATTCAATAGGACATACATGAAAAATTAATGGATCGATGGTTGCGTAGTCAATTTTTTATTCTACTTTTCCATGGGATCTCTTTGTTGGAAATAACCAGGGTAAGAACACTTTTCGGTGCACTTAGTTCATGTGTGTGAATTAGTTAAAATATATAGATTACCTCAGTTGATATTTTGTTTGGTAATCGATCAGTTTGATAGGAGTCACTATAGTAGGAGTGGCTTATATATTGATTCATATATGTAAATATAATTCCATATGACTTACCCGAATAATTTCACATTTAAAAATAGGAGTAATAAAGCAGGCACCCCACCCACCAACATCTTTTCCCAGTTTTTATTTAGAGCACCTCAAAGCGTGTATTTGCAGCGGCCTCTCAAAAGACTTTTCTAATTAAGTGCAAAGCTTACTCTTGTTAATATTTATGGAAGTGGTTTGTATGTGGGATATACAAATGCTAAATAAATTCATGTCAACGTCACGCGACCGAGATTTAACTACTTTACAAAGCTCTTTGATATTTGAAAGGTACATAATTTTAGTAGGGCAAAACAAAGAGGTAGTTGCAAGGAACTGTTTTGAAATTTAGGAATTATGACTACCGAGTCTATATTTATACAAATTTAGTAAAGGTAAATGAAAATCTAATGCAATACTCACAAATACCAGGTTGTAAATTACTAGGTGTGTCCGTAAATTAAGGTCTCCAATTTTATTTAATATAGAAAACATGTTTACTGTCACTGACTGTTACCCTGAACTTACAACTATTTTGCAACGTAATCACCATTGCGATCGATGCACTTTTGCATGCGCCGTGGCAGTTTTTGTATACCCTTGTCATAGCACTCTCCCGCCAAGTTGCGTAGGTAGCACTCAACCTCGTTTTTCAAACCATCGTCGGTCTGGAAATGTGTTCCACCCAGGTATGACTTCAACTCAAGAAACAGATGATAATCACTAGGTGCTAAGTCTGGACTGTAGGGGGATGGGTGAGGATGTCCCATCCGAACTGGGCCAGGAGATCAGCCGTTGCATGTGCAGTACGGGGACGAGCGTTGTGATGAAAAATCACTCCCTTCGTCAGCATTCCCTCCGATTTTGAATGACACATCGCAATTTTTTTTAAAGCTTCACAGTAGATAGCGGCGTTTATTGTTGTGCCAGTAGGCATGAACTCGCACAACAATACTCCTTTTCTGTCCCAGAACACACTGGCCATCACTTTGCCGACAGAAAATATCTGAACTTACGCGGCTTCGGCGAATTCGAATTCCGCCACTGACAAGAACGTTCTTTAGTTGATGGTGTTGTGTGGTGCACCCAGGTTTCATCGCCAGTGACAAATGAATCCAACAATTCCTCGCCCTGTTCTGCATAGCGCTCCAAGAATCGGCGGGCCGCTTCAACACGATGCCGTTTATAGCCTTCGATGAGCATTTTGGGGATCCACCTCGCACACACCTTGCGATAATGCAGATGTTCGGTCAAAATCTTGTCAATCGTAGTCTTACCGACTTCAGGGATAAGTTCGCACAGCTAGCGAACTGTCACACGCCGTTCTTTAAGCATTTCTTGCTCCACTTTTGCAATTGTTTCGGCTGAAACCGAAGGCCGACCAGAACGCTGTTCGTCATGGAAGTCTCTACGTTCGTCTTTGAACTCTGACCCACATTCGCACGTTTTTGACGTCCATACACTGTGGCTCATAGACTTCGCATAACTGACGTATTTCAGTGAGGGTAGTGCCCTTGGCACACAAAAAACGGATCACCGCACGCAACTCACACTTGGCGGCGGAAGTGATAGGAAGCTCAATCGCAAACGACTGCCCAGCCAAGACTAATAGTCGCAACGGGTTCGTTGTGGATATTTGAAGGGGTGAAACCAAGCTACGCGCCAGTTTTGCCCTATCTCGCGTAATAGCGTTCTTCACGGCTCCAGCACCTTGCAGACATTTTATGGACACGCCTCGTAGATCTACCTTCATTCCTATTGAATTGTATAAAAACTCATTTATGTAAGCAATTGAAATTTTTAACAAGTTGCCTATTTCCGCCAAAGGGGCTTCTAGTGGATTTAAATTAGTCCTAAAAACTCGCTTATTTATAAAATCTTTCTGATAGGAAAGATTTCTTAGAACTTTAATCCTGTGATAAGATTCTAGTGTCAAGTGTCACACAGCATTCTGGTCTCCAGTAATTTTAGGGCTGGTGATTTGTATAACCACGATGTCATCCTTTAATTCAAATTTGTAAGTTGTGCATATTTCTATGCAAAATACTTTCAAAAATTAAATCTGATGAAGTCTATTTTCATAATTTATCACCTAATGACTAAAATACCATATATTATACATTAGCGATTGAGGCCCACTGTACTATGTGGAATATGATGTAGCATTCAGAAGGGGGGAAAGACAGGGACAAAATGTAACGGTACGCTCTTAAGGCTGCTGACTGTTGGAAGGGAATTTTATGGGTGTTTATGAAGGTGGTTAACTGCCTAAGAGTGTTTACTTACTGCGTCTTTGTGACTTTTCTCACTTTCAGATGTTTACAACAGGATCGTTCTAATATGAGATCATAACGCGTATAAAGCGTGGAACGTAGTTTTGTTCTGTTGATGTCATGCTGGCGATTCTGAGAGTGCTCGATTTTTGACATGTGCTATAAGTTTAATAGACAACTCTTGAGCACTGCTAGGGCGTGAAATGCTGCACTTCTACTGCAACGTAATCTCTCATGTTTGCTACAACGAACCAACATTACTCGGAAAGGCCTCTCTTCTACACAGGCAATTTCCGGGCTGTTGGAGAGCTCGATGGATGTGAAACGTAGCATGAAGGGTTTTAATAGCTCCCTCCAGAAATCGGAGCTATTCCTTGGCATAAAAACCGAAAGAGGGAGATAAAATCGAGGGGATGTGAAAAACAACCAGATACTCTGAAAACCAAAGCCCTAATACGGACCTTCAGTCACCAAATTCCTAACAAAAAAGAAAAAAGATACTTTTGAGGTGAAACGTTTCCGTAGAGCTTTGTAAGAGGATTCAAACTAGATCAAATCTACCCGTGGCTTAACAGCCCTACTGGGCCAATGCCTGCCGACCCGGCTGCCGGCCTTACGCCCACTACACAAGGCAGAGGCGGGCGATCAATCAACCGATACGGGGTGGAGTTCTTGTGCATCTCGGCACCTCCAGCCGGAAAGTTGGCTTACGCAACCGGGGTCACTACCTATCATAGCTCCTCACTTTCTTCACGATGCTAAGTGGGCACCTGACCTATAACCGGGACTTAAAATCAGCACCCTCTCCCAGAGGATGGAATGGTACTGGGCGTATCCCGTGGCAGGGAACCAATGCAGGACGCCTTAGCCCACTACGCCACGGCATAGGTCAGTTACGAGCATTCAGCTATACATATTAATATCAAGAGAAAATACGAGCGCGTGTGCGTGTGTGAGCCTGTATTTGCGTACACTTACATAGTATTCTCATACTATTCAACCACTTTTTATATTTCTTTAACCAAAATAAAAGCCAAAATCAGCTCTGAACTGCATGGGACTAAGTACCTTCTAATTTCATTCCATAAATTACTGAAGTATTTAAAAATCATTTATAAAGCGCTTATTCTTGAATACGGGTGCATTAGTTATATAAAAATAGCAAAAAGTGCCCGAGTTTTAGTTGAGAATGCCATGGAGTAGAAGTTTCTCAATAGAATATAAGTATAAAATTAGACATATACCCTGGTACTTATTGCAACCAATATATATATATATATATATATATATATATATATATATATATATATATATATTAAAATTAAAAATTTATCAATTAAGGCCGAGTAAAAGAACGGAATCTCTTAAGCCAAAAATTAATAAATAATACATTTTGCATATAATGAAAATATGGTCAATTTTCTTAATCTGGTGTTTGGTTCGTTAAAATATTCAAATATTTACTATTTTAAATACATTTAAATATAATACTGTACTTAGGTATTAGAGTAAATTTCACAGCACTTCATAAAAATCTCCGGAAGTATTTAGTTTAGAATCATGTGGTTCAGCTTGTTATTCAGCAAAATTAATGGTTCTTATGTTGGCTAAACTGGATATCCAATATTGTTACAGCTTATAGCGGTAAAGCCCTTTGAATTCCGAAACTAGTATTAGTTTCTTGTGTATTTGTACATTTTGGTGCTTATTGGCGACTTAATTTACTTTATTTATTCAAATTCAACAACCAACTACAATATTGTTTTGACAATTGAACATCACATTACCAAGTAAGGAAATTGCAACTGTTCCCACATCACTCCCCTTTCTAATCTTTGCGTATCTCTTTGGCACTCAGGAAATTAGTTTTTTGGGATAGATTATCACGTCGGGGTCACCCTTATTGGAGAATGTTAATTTACTTAATTTATTCAAATTCAGCTCGTTAATAACAACAAATTAACTACAATATTGTTTTGACAATTGAACATCACATTTCCAACTAAGGAAAATATAACTGTCCCTACCGTGATTTTCACAATGACCAAACCTAATGGCATTTCTACGAAAAGAAAATAAAATGATAGGGAAAGCTAAAAGACAAATGCAACTACTGTGCAAAGTTAATGTGGAACTAAGGGATAGTGAACATGTAATCATAAATAATTCTGCAGGCTTTATTGTTACTCGTAGGTACAACGTTCAAAGAATAATCAAGTAATCAGAAGGAACACCTTTACACCTGCATGATCATGCAAAACAACGACTTCTTGCAAAAGCGAACAAAGTATCGGTATGCTCTCAAATAGCTTTCGTTAGAGGCCAGAGTTTTCATATTCTGAAAACGGTTAACTTTAGGTAAAAAGTGATTACATAGTTTACCGAGATTGGCATTCTTTTATCGATGGTTTACCAGTTACACAAAATTTATCAGAATGTACCGGCCATTCACAGAAAATTTAGTATTTACGTATTGTTACATTAAAGCTTAGATAATTAGTATCCATGTGGGAAAAAATAAAAACCAAGGAAGCATTTTTAATGCAAGAGATACTTTTAAGGGGAGCAGGGGTAGTGTCAACTGGCGGCAACGCACATTAAGAGACAGTGCGACGCGGAGAGATAAGGGACTGATAGTGCAGCACGGAGATAAAGAGTATACCGAAACATATAAAGATAGCGCGGAGATAAGCGGTCTGCCGAAACAATGTTACATAAATGGAAAATTCTAGTGACATCTTGATAGAGAACATTCTACGACCGTCTGGAATCATAAAAAGAAGGCGTGGCTAGTTTATCAGACAGTCGTGGCGGTAGTTGTAAACAGAGTCATAATGAGAGGGTTGGTTGAACTCTTGTTTGTGGTCAACGAACTTTAGCATTGTATTTGTGTATGTTAGGTAATTCTGCTACTGTAAGGGTTGACCAAAGTGTATTTCTGCGGAAATAAAGAACATTTTGAATTTATGCAAATTGGACTTTTTATTTTACGAATCCACAGTCATAGTATATAATGAAAATATCTGTCTTATTCTGAAAGATGTTATCTCAACAGTAAGGTAGCAATTTATTCGAAGTTTCTTTCTGAGTGGGGCAATTATCTCTTTCCTCTCTTTCACTCCATTGTCTCGCACGCGTATATACGCGTATTTTCCTAAATATCCATGTTTTTAGCTCAGAAACCTTAAACTCCTATTTCCGTTGAAATTTGAATGTAGCAGTTTTGAGTTGAATCCTGAATAAAATTTCCACTATCCGCCAAATGTAACTATCAGAAAGTAAAAATACCAGGATGAGAGAATGACAATCAAATCTTAATTTTTTAGGAAGTTCGATGGCTATACGTGCTTCCCAGGTGAAGATTTAGACGTTTCTTCAAGATACTATATTTTATTCAAATCATATTGTGATTGTGGGTTCGTAGAATTAAAAGTCCGAGTTGTAGATATTCTAAATGCTTTTTTATTTGCGTAGAAATACACTCACAGTAGCAGATAAATTCTCACGTAACATTACGTCACATACACCACACAATCTTCCAAGGTCAATGACAAACAGCTCTCGTAACAACACACTCAGCTGTTCTCTGCTTACCTCTGTTTTACAACTCACTCTTGTTTCACACTTGTCCGCTGGCGTGTCACAATCGCTTATATATCTCATTCTTAAATTCGAGAGGTTTCTCGTATAAAGAAGAAAGAACTTTTTCTCTGTCAATCAAGATATCACTAGAACCTTCCAAACGTGAAATCCTATCCGAGCCGGCAAGCCACTTATCTCAAGCGCTATGTTTATCTGCTTTTGCCGTCTCTTTATTACCGTGAGACACTATAGGCCGTGTGTTATCTATTTATGCCCGTTGCCACGACAATATTAAATATGTATTAAATTGATGTATCAGCTAATAGTGTATATTTACAATCTTTTAGGTATATTATATGCCAGTAAATCTGCTTTAAAGCATTTCACAGTATAGAGTTTAAAAGTAAACAACCAGATTCTTCTATGCACTTCTTAGAAAGCAAACTCACATTTTAGCTCCGTTTTCGTACTTCAGACTTCTTAATCTTCTCTACCACTTGCACAAAAAACGAAGCCGAAAGTTAGACATGTATACATTTCATTAGCGTGCCACAGGGACAACTTCTAAACCACAATTTATTATGACATGCGATTCTGTCACCAGCCAATTTTGTTCCACCAGCGTGTCACGAAACTAGAAATTTACGAGGCGCAAAATTAAGAATTAAAATTTCATTCTGTGCATTTATTGCTACAGCAAAACCTCCAAGGGACTCCTGA
This sequence comes from Mantis religiosa, assembly GCA_030765055.1. Lineage (NCBI taxonomy): Eukaryota > Metazoa > Arthropoda > Insecta > Mantodea > Mantidae > Mantis > Mantis religiosa. The sequence goes on from CM060956.1 coordinate 50,187,084, forward strand.
CATTTCCCAGAAAATTTGCCAGTCGACGTGACAGCAGTATGTTCCTTGCCGAAATGGAACCTTAGGACAAGTTTCCTCAAACACTTCACTTGAGTGCGATCAATTAAAAACTTTACTCTCTTAACTAAGTATAAACCTTGAGAACGGCTCTCATTGTTCCTTACAGTCATACGTCTTTTATGATCTTGCACATGTGGATATTCCTAGTTTTGTTCTATAATTCAACTGCTACGCTATTTTCCCAAGATTTTCTTAAAAAACGCAACGCTCACTAGTTTTAAAAACAAATATTTTATTTAAACCATTAGTGAAACGTACCTCCCCTACATTCATATATCATAGTATCAGAAAGGGATTACGTTACATTATTCCGGATACAATTTTTATAAAAATGAAATGAAATGTGTAGTGTTTAACGCCCGCTTTTACTACATATGGCACCGCAGGCGATGACACTGATGATACATGAGACGAAGATGGAGCATCGGTGGAATGAGATGGTGGGGGAAACCGGAGATCCCGGAGAAAACCCGCCCCAGCGCCGTGCTGTCCACCACAAATCTCACTTTGCGGTCTCCTGGGAACGAACCCGGGCCGCCTTGGTGAGAGCCAAGCGGTCTAAGCACTGAGCCACGGCGCGGCCCAATTTTTATAAAGAAAGAATATCAAAGTTATCATTTGATACTTCGTTACGTAAAGAGGAGCAAATTCTATTCGAACTTATTTGAAGAAAATAGCAACGGCTGTACCGTTTTCTATATACTAGCAATAACTCGCAAAAATAAAATTTCTTCAAGCAATTATAAACCTTTTTCTTTTCTAATTCATTAATCACGAAAGCCCGCCACGGTAGCGTAGATGGTAGCATGTCTGCCTCACGTTCAAGAGGCCAAGTTCGACTCTCGGTCAGGGTGAGTTACCCAGATAAGGTTTTTATGGGGTTTTCCCTTATCCTTCAAGACGAATGTCGGGTAACTAAGCTCCATGGACCCTGGACTCATTTGAGCACCATTTCACCCAATTCATTCACCGTCCGATGTAACTTAACGTTGGGGCGAACATAAATTAAAAAAAAATCAAGAAGAAACATCTGTAAAAATGTTTTATTGCACATTTCCTCGTAGATGCAACGAGAACAGCGGAATTCAGTAGACATAAGTCGTATACTTGAGCTAGTTGTGATGGTTTTGAAATCCGTTCTTTGTATGGCCACAGAACAAAAGAAAAAACATTTTAATTGAGAAAATTAAGTATTTGATTGTCTAACTTAAGTAAGAATAACTGGGAAATAGTCAGTTTGGGGCTTAAATTGTGTATTTTAATGAGATTTACGTTTTCTTTGTAGGACTGTCTTCTTATAAATCAAATTTATTTAGAATTAAGGACTTCACAGGCTATTTGAAAAAAATTGAAGTATATGCTTTGTCACAAGAATCTTAAATAGTTGACAGTCAGAGCTAGATTTCAAAAGATAAATAGCGAACATTTTTTCTGAAATCATGCCAATATTGATTTAACCATTTCCTTCAATCTTTGTAATTTTCTTGGAAGAGCCAGAACTTAAATACCAAAATTGGTAATATCGGTATCTTGGTTTTTTGGTCATATTCTGCGTCCACGCAAACCGCAATCACACGCAATGTTAATCAGTTACACGTATTTTTTGTATCCATTAATTTTAATTTTATCCTCACACGGAGAACTAATGTCCCCGAGACTTACAAGTGGGTGCCTGGAGTGAGGAGCCTGTCGGGGAGCAGAGTAACTCTGGGTCTGAGAAAATATCCAGGATTGAGGATCAGCCCGATATCTGATATAAGGGTGAAGTGCTTAATGGAAATGCCGGCGTAATTTGCTGATAGAATAAATAGCGGGGTAAATTGGAGAGCCCAGATATATCCCACCGAGACGACACTTCATTTATTTTTACTTTAGTAAATGTCTGCATAATTCTGAGGTTTTAGTTGTATAAAATTAAAACTTGATCAACATGGGGACTTGATAGACTAGTTCTAAATATTGTCGCGAACGCATTGTTGAGGCGAGGCGGCGCGGCCCACGAGTCTAAAGAGACGGGCAGTGCAGTGAGATAAAAGCTCGCCGAAGCGTATGGGGAACGAGACGGATTTCTGGAGAGTTCGCCTTTCTTCTAGCGCCGCCTTCATTGAAAACATTCCGGATAGTGAGTAAGCTATAAATAAGAAAGCCGCAGCTCGTCAAGGGGACAGTCGGTAATTGGACGCGTGTGCGTGAACAGCTGTGTGAGCTGAGTTTGTAGTCAATGACCTTGAAATTTGTATTTTGTATGTGACGTAATTCTGCTACTGTCAGGTTAACTAAAGTGTGTTTCCACGGAATTAAACAAAAATGTTTAGTGTTTATAACCTGGACTTTTAATTTCACAAACGCACAAAGTCACAAGTGGTGCCAAGTGGGATTCAAACCCACGCCCACATAATGGAATCCGTCTCATTCCCCCCATTTCAGCAACCTTTTATCTCTGCACTGTACTGCCCGTCTCTTTGAGCTCGTCGGCCACGCCGCCTCACCTCAACAATGCATTCGCAACATTATACTCATTTTATTTCCATATCTTTGCATCGAACATTCATAAAATTCGTATGGGAAGATTGCGTCAGACTAAAAAATTCAATGTCATTGCCGGGATCTGAACCACGGATCCTCTGGTTGCCGTCCAGCCACTCTAACCATTGAGCTACTATGGCCAACGTGCCGATATGACATTAAATTCTCCAACTGACCCGTGTTTCTCCCGGTAAACCACTTAGAAGTTCTCAAACACATGAGACAACTATCTTAATGGCGACGTACATCATTTAAGTACTCTAAGGCCCGGGCTTTATAGTTAACCACTATTAGGTCAATTAATGGAAATTAATTGTTCTTTCACACTGGCCGTGTGTAGGCTTATGTATGGAAAGTTTGCGTCAGACTGAAAAATGCAATGTCATTGCCGGGTAGTTGTCTCAGGTGTTTGAGAACTCCTAAGCGGTTTGAGAATTTAATGTCATGTCGGCACGTTGGCCATAGTAGCTCAAGGGTTAGAGCGGCTGGACGGCAACCAAAGGATCCGTGTTTCAGATCCCGGCAATGGCATTGAATGTTTCAGTCTGACGCAATCTTTCCATACTTTAGCCTGCACACGGCCAGTGTGAAAGAACAATTAATTTCCATGATAAAATCGTTCGTACTGTTGAAAAAAATTTTCTTTCTCTCTTCTGTCTCCATCACTCTCGAAACTTTCTCCATGACTGCTTCTTGAGGACTTAGGGGACGTGGAACACGCAAGTTCAAGCTCATGACAAAAGATGCGTTGTATATTGAATTCATGAACAGTCAAACTTATGGCACGTTAAAAAATTTCAACAATGTTGTCATGGTCATTTCCATCTTGTAATTTGGGTAAACAAGCTTTCATACATATTCTTTCTCCCATTTTGTCAATCTCGATTACATTACCCCGTCACAAAGTTTGAGACGCTGCGTAACGCTTTATTCTAAATTTGGACTCGTGGGGTTGCGTGATCCCCGACGATAAGATTCTATTACTAGTGACTACCATTATATTACGAAAGTTTGCTCTAGGTTTCGTGTGTTTTAAGATAAATTCAAATACCAATGTTCTTATATTGAATACAAACATACGAACATAGCACATCTACAGTTTCCTGACGTTTTATGCCAAATCATACTTCTTAAATGTTTTAGTACGATATGTTGATTTTTCCTGATAAACAATTTAATATTGTTAACATTTGTATATTCTAAACCATCATTATTTGAAATTTAATTAATAAAACAATTTTACAAAGACATTGCACGGTTCGAATATATCTTAATTTTATTTCCTTTTTCACCATTCTAATGTTTAATCATTGTTACTTATGTTGCGCTCAGCTATATTTCCAACTAAACATGCTTCTGCTCTCTATTAATTATTCACTAGTTGAAAAGGACAATCTTGTTCTAAGACTGCAATAGTATGGAGAATTCCTAACTAGGATTGAAGTATTTGCAATGCATACATAACCAACGAAGTATTTTCTGCTACCAAAAGAAAGAGGTGTGTGTGTGTGTGTGTGTGTGTGTGTGTGTGTGTGTGTGTGTGTGTGTGTGTGAGAGAGAGAGAGAGAGAGAGAGAGAGAGAGAGAGAGGGGGGGGGAGGGGGAGATTTAACAGTGTGTCATGACGTCATTGTTTCGAATCAATTCTTTGAAGTGTCTCAAGGGGACGGACGTAACGCATTACATATGTGGTGGAGAAGTTGCCTAACCAGCAGGCGTTCGATTCAAAATGTATTAGTACATTCCGGCACAATAACGACTATCATAAATCGAGATCAAATAACGTTCATCGCAATCTCTCACGAGCGCAAAACAATTTAAAAACGTTAAAATTTATTGTACAACTATATTAATGTCCGTTTAGTCCACGGAGATACTGTTTTTATCTACATTCGCAGGGAGCTCAACACAAACTGTCTTACACTACCGATTAGACCAAATATCCCGTTTATAGTTTTCATGGGTACCTTTGATATCGACCAAACAGAATAGAGTTTGAATGACATTGTGAAAGGACACGTGCCGTTTAGTCACGTTGCTGTGACACGCTACAGTCTCAAGTTCAAATTTGAACCTCTACTTTTACAGGCAACTTCAACACACGAGTCATACCGGGAAGTACTGGGATTAAGTAAATATTTTGTTAACGCTACGCTTTCAAGTACCAGGATCATATCAACACCATCACAGAATCACAATTGTGTCCTGTAAGAGTTTTTAAATTCCATTAAAATCTACTACTGTCACTTTTAAACGCACTTAAAAACTACCGGTCTCGCACGTGCTTGAACCAACGATCTTGTGATCAGTGGCCTAGCGCCTAACCATATCGACACCAGATGGACTCAATTATAGGCTCAGCGGCTAGACGAATGAAATTAACCGTGACACTTAAAAGTTAATAGCCAGTATGAACGTATATATAAAGCTTAAAATACAGTTAAACAGAAAATTGGAAATTAAACTGCAGAATTTCCGGTTTTTACCAGTACTTCATAAACAGAATTAGGAAAGCTTACCGAATATTAATTATTCAGATGAGTGAGCGTTGGAATATTGGTGTCACATTTACTCATTTATACGAGTCGCTTCAAAAACATACCAATACATGGCACGGAATATTTAGTTCCTCCTCCTCTCACTTCCGGTACACAAACTTTCGCGTTAGTGATTTTGAATCGATGACGCTTTAAGAGAGAACTTGACAAGCTATAGTTGACCACTTGAATAAATATCCATGAGACGAAACGTGAAGCACCAACCTTAACCTCAACTTAATGAGTTCATCTGTTTTAAAGTTCTTTCCAAATAAATGGGAATTGAAACAAGGAAAATGAAACGTATGAACGTGTTTGGACTCTTTATAACTGACAATGCACTGCAGATGGAAACATCTGAATTACACATCGTTAACATCCAAAGTAATTTTTATCCATTAAGACCAATAACTTTCTTTTGTACGTTTCTAATGAAGTGCAATATTATAAATATATTTAAATGCGATATCGTTATGTATCGTGTTTCTTAAACTAATGCCACTATCTTTTTTACACAGAGGAAAGCTATAGGCTGTTATGGGGTATTGCCTACAATACCATGTTTTACAATTAAGAGAACTAAACCATCTGTATTCTTGGAAACGGGAATGAGAACCATGAAACCTCAAATTCATTACCCATGCTCATTGGTGAACGAATGATTTCCTTCAGTTTTGGTTCTATTATACATTACTGCTTTTGGACTTTAGTTCCAATGAATTAACATGCAGAGGAACCCGGAGAATTAAGATTCGAAAAGAGGCTTTTTTTACTTCGTAGATTGCAAAGGTTTGTATGAGCTGATCTATTCCATGCAAATGTTGAAGACGTGTTTCCATTATAGGATATAATATTTCCTTCATGGCCAAGTAATCCAATTTATTTGCTAAATTATTGAAAATGTTTGTCATCTCTTATAATTATAATTTATCGTACTCTTTCAATGTTGTCATCAAATGATTTCATGGGGAAGAATGGCCAGCCTATGGCAATAAAACAATTTTTATTACTACAGTTAAAATGAGTAATTGCAGGTGATTCCTGACTTGTTCTCCTCCACCATATACATAGTTTATCCCAACCAAACTTTATGGAAATTTCATATTAAATTAATGTTTTAACATACCTTTGAAACATAAGCATTAAAATCCATTTTAAAAAGATCCATGTGTGGGCGCAGTCTAACTCAAAAAGAAATCTGATCAATACTTAAAATGTATGTTCAAAATATTTCAAAAATACAACGCTTCTATTTTTTCCCAACAGATGGCACAATTTTAACGTATACGACACTCATTCAAGAGGTCGCGGGTTCGATTCCTACCAGCTGATTGGCTTTACCGTGGTCTGTCTTTTTCCGTAGTTGAATGACGGAGTGATTCCTTAATTCACTATCCATTCATTTAACTCCTTTGTCTCCCATGGCATCTTACAGTTTTGGTCGTCAGCACGATAGTACCGGCGCATGTAGGTAGATGTTTCAGATGCGTGCGCTACTAAATCTTTTCCATTGAAGCTGCTGCCCAGGCTGTTGGGGTCATTTCATCCTAGGTAGTCACTAGAAGCTTCGTTGGTGCACCATGTAGCAATATCTCTAGCTGTTAGGGACTTCTGTGCATATAGACTTTGCTGATTTCACCTTCCGTCATCTCTGGTCTCTCTTCGCCTCATCCTGGCTCAGCACGGCCATCTGTGCTGAAGAGATTAGACACAGTCCATAATTGTGGCATACGTATAGCAGTTGGTGCATTTCCAACAATGCCCCGTTATAAGCCTGTATGCTGAATCTGCAGAACCTACTTTGCAGTACAGGCTCAACATGTTATTAGCAAATTATGGCTGCGCATGCCCACACATCCAACGTTTACGCCGTTCTTCAACACCTTAATGGACGGCCGTTATAGGAACACTTCTCTTAAACCAAAGCCACCTGGTTTTCGATTCCGGGAGCTGCTTAGACAGCTTGATACTGAAATGCCCAAGATGTATCCTAGGGGGGAGAGGACAGAGCGTCCCAGGTAGATCTAGGCATGACTAAATGCGATGAATCTACCGTATCTATGTCTAGTATGCGCACTTATTTTTTTATAATTTTTATCGCGTTATGAAGACCATTTTGTAATTTAAACTGATGGCTCCAAGAGCTCAAATGGTGTTGGTTGTGCTTATGTGTGTGGAGCCGAACCGTATACATTCGGATTCCATATTAGCACTTCCATTTTTACTGCAGAGCTTTATGCAATATACCGGGCCATTTTACACGTACGTCGACGAAAGTTGGGCGACTGCTTAATCCTGAGTGATTCCCTCGTATACTCTAAAGCCTGCGGCAGCTGTACAACTACCACCCTATTGTGCAGCGTATCCAAGATGCCCTCCCCGTTTTACACCATTCCGGCGTTAGCGTGGTATGTGCATGTATCCCTGGTCACGAATGAAATGGCGGATTCAGCAGCCAAGACGGTTACCATAAAGCCCAGGGTTCGAGTACCATCTGTGACATCGGAAGATTTTAGGGTCGTATTGCGGAGAGCTGTGCAAACCTGCTGGCAGGAAGGATGGTCCGCTCTCCGCAGCATTAAACTTAGATCGGTGAAAGAACTTCCGATTTCCTGGGTTACCTCCTGTCGTTCATCTCATCGTGAGGTGAGTTTGGTCCGGTTGCGCATTGGACACTCCGTTTTTACTTATAGTTTTCTTTTTATGAAAGGAGAATGCTCCAGTCTGTCCGTTTTGCAACGAAGCGTTATCTGTCCGACACGTGCTGATAGAGTTTTACCTAGCACACCTTAGAACGTCTCTGCAGCTGCCAACCAGCTTCGCAGAAATGCTAGCGGATGACAAAGTTGTGGAGAAGGTTTCTAGGTTCTTTTCTATGTTAGACTTTAGAATTTAGCGAAGGAAATTTTTGGTAGGTTGGACTTATATATTTCCTTTTATTTATTTTATTTTATTTTTTTTACGTACATGTATCTTTTCTAAGTTAATTTACACTAGTATAGAATTTTAGAAACACTTATATCTGGCTTTTGCCATAACTAGTTTTTTCAAGGGCGCTGATAACCGCTGTAGTTGAGCGCCCTTATACACATATATTCGCCTCATCCCTTCTCCCAGTAGGGAGAGGAGTAGCCCGCAATAGATCCCTGCGTGTCACTGTAGGCGAGATGTCCCGCCTGCGTTCCTTCACACCATGCATATTTTTCAGCAAATTCTTCACCCCCAAATTCAACTTTATGTTAAGGAACTTTTCAAACTGTTTCACTTTCTCCGAAGTTGCTAATGATATTTATTAAAATACAGTATGTCTGTCTACACATGAATAATGTGAAACAAGAGACATGCGCGTGTTGGTTTCAAGGAATTTACGTTGCTTAAATGGTAAATTTATATATAAATGATCGTAACAGTCTAGGAGGATTTTCTAAACATTTTGCTCTCATTTACAGATTTCAGATAAATTAATTTCTGTGCACTAGAGCTATAATTTTCGATCAATATAAATGTGAGTTGTACTTGAGTCTAAATAAAGCTTCACGAATGGCGACAGCTGTATCTACTGTAGTATTCACACAACGTGCCATGGCGCCACACCCTTTAGTAATGATTAATGAGCAATACGATACTGAGTATTGGTCCCCCAACAATACAAGACCGAGCCCTAGCTTAACTTCCTGCTGTTTCTTGTCTTGTTGGGAAGTAAAACACGACCATGTCCCAAATTTATGTACGTCCAACAAGAAACAAAAATAGAGCATAGAACAATAAGCTTGATGTTTTGTGTGCTGTCAGGATAATTTAACTCGTGGACTTCCAAGCTGTACAGTTTGGATAATTTCATGTTGCATCAAGTAATTTTCTCTTTAATTTATATCATTAACGCTGCCTAAAACTGTCTAAGGTGAAAGGTGTTTGTTCGCGAGTTTTGGACAAGACTGAGTCCTAAAGAACCAAGCAAAATTTAATTCGTTGTTTATCTGACGAACTGAAACTCGATAAAATGTACTGTGAGAAGAAATTACTCTGCGTTTACTGTAGAGGCGTTAGTGCCTTAAGGAGTATAGGGGCAAGTAACAGCGTGACATGTATTCCGTTCCTGCAGAGGACGATCAATTTTTGTTTCTTCACGTTCCTGCTTTGGGGTAAAGGCAAGATATCTTTGCACAACAATATATCCTTGCAAATAATTTGCAGCAATAACCCATTCCATAGAGCTCATCTGATGCAACAAGCGCTGCTATTTTGATTTCTTTTTTTATGTTCTAGTTCCACTTATTATGTAAATTGTAATAATAATAATAATTGTAATAATTGTTATTATGTAAATAGTACATCGTCTTTTTCTACATTTATGACATGTTTTTGAAATTTACACTGCAAGTAACCCAGCAGATCTTTACCACCTGCACTAATTTTCATCGTAATTAGGTTTCTACTAAATATTCAATTCATTAATTTAATGCGAATAGAATTGCTCTATACCATGAACAAGTTAAATTGTTAATGTAGATTTTATTTTTATTAACGAATGTTTAAGAAAAGTGTTGTAAAGGCTTATTTATTCTTTATATTTTGAGAAAAAGCATTAAATAGTTACGAGAAATAATGTATCACTAATATTGAGTTAAATATTCCAAGTTCTACTGTTTTAATCTATGCAAAAAATACCTTAGCAACTCCATTTTCTACTTGTAGGTCTTCTGGTTTTAGGCTACAGAATTTTAAGGCGTCGTGTGGAACGCTTTGAAAGCACAAATATGTAGGAAAAAGGAAACCAAGAAGGCCAGTTTGGATATTGTAAAATGCGTGCCCTTTTCTATAGGAATACATAAAATATCGCTGCAAGCTATGCTCATTAACTGCAGATTATTAAGCCATTTTTAAGAATATACCTAACTATAAATTAAGTGTACTTTATGAAGGATTTTAATAATGAATGAATAAATGCACTATCACAGTAAATGCAACAACATTACAGAGTAAACCATAAACTTCAAAGATATGGTGCGCCATACCCCTCTCCACAGTTACAAAGTTACATAATCCCAACATGTTGCAAAACTTCAACAAAAATAACATTCACGTTTAATTACTCAGAATAAAAGCTTTACTAGAAATCTAAAATTAAGCAGTACTCCCAGGCGTGAAAGCTCGAAACTTAAAACAAATCTACGAGGGCTGTTCAATAAAGAATGATCATAATTTTTACGGTCATAACTTTTCGCACTAAAATTCAATCTTGTATTCTGTTAGCTTAATGTGAAACAAACACGCCGTAGTAGTTTCATTGTTGCTACTCCTGGTTCCCGCCTGTAGGAACCAGGAGAGTTCAGACATGTTCAGTATCGCCTACCGCTGCAATGGAGGTAACACGCGAGGAACAATACGCAGCTTTGAAATTCTGCTTTCATCTCAACAAATCTTCAGTTCAGGCCTATACAATGTTACAGGAGGCCTATGGAGAGTCTGTTCTTCCCTACAGCACAGCTCGAAGGTGGTTTAAAATGTTTTAAGAGGGGAAACAATCAATTTCAAAGGAAGGTGGAACCGGTGCTCCAGTTACTGCTCTTACGGAAGAAAACATTACTGCTGCCATTGTGAGAGAGGATCGACGAATTACCTTAAGATCACTTTCTGATATACTGAACATTTCATTGTCAACGACACGTTGGTGACCGAGACATTACACATGAGACGTGTTTGTGCGCGATGGGTTCCAAGACTGTTGATTCCCGAACAAAAGGACATTCGTATGCAGATCTTCATGCAGTTAAAGTTGATGATAGCGGAAGATCCGGAGTTTCTTTCAAACGTAATCACTGCTGATCAAACTTTGCTACATCATTTTGATCCTGAGAGCAAACAGCAAAGCTCAGTGTGGAAATCTCCATCACCAACCCCCAAAAAGCAAAAGTGGTTGCTTCTGCTGGGAAAGTTATGGTCATCTCATTCTTTGATATTCTAGAATGGTTTATCAACATGTTGTACCTGCACACACATCAGTAACTGGACAATACTAGAGGGATGTCCTGAAAACATTGCAAGTCCATATTAGGCTCAAAAGACCACATTTCCGTGAAGCAGGCTGGATGCTGCACCACGATAATGCGCGGCCGCATATTGCCAATGTTGTTGAATATCTTGCAAAAATCAACGTGAAGTGCATCCCTCATCCTCCCTATAGTCCGAATTTAGCCCCATGTCACATTTTTCTATTCCCTAACTTAGAGAAACCCAATCGTGGGAGACATTCATCAGAAGCAGGGGTGAAGGCTGCGGAGGCGATTTTGAAGGATCTCAAAAATGGTTTCCAGCATGTCTTTGAAGACTGGCAGAAACACGGACAAGTGCGTGGCATTCGGGGGAGACTATTTTGAGAAGGACCATCAAAATTATGAGGATGAGTAAAGGTACGTTGTCAAAAAAATTGACATTCTTTATTGAACAGCCCTCGTATTTCCAAAGAGAGGGTTAATTTTGTTATTACTTTTTTTGTTATTTACATCCTCCAACGTTAAGTCATAACGGACGATGAATGGAATGGATGAAATGATGCTCCAATGAGCCCAGGCTCGAGAGAGCTTAGAGTTACCTGACATTCGTCTTTAAGGATAAGGGAAAACACCGGAAAATCCTTCAAGGTAACTCACCCTGACCTAGAGTTGAACTCGGGACCTCTTGAACGTGAGGCAGACACTACCCATCTACGCTACTGAGGTGGGCATAATTTGTTATTACTGATGAACCTATTTAAGAAATATAGAGATAGTTTAAGACACCTTAAAGGAATTGAATGTTCAATCTAGGAGGATTCATAAATTTAATGAGAACTACCGAAAAGTTTATTTATTTATAAAAAATACATTGAAGCTTTTTTGGAGCAATATGTTCTGTATTTACGTTATGGTAAACTGACAAATTCATTTCCTTTTTTTAGTGTTAAAATAAAACAAACTTATTCATCCAAATTTCTTTTCTAAGACATGTTACTGACAGACGCAGACCAACTTTTTCGTAAAAATGTTCCATGTTCCTTCAATGGATCTCAGGACATGCATTTTCGGTGAAATCGCGATATCGAAGTTGTGGATGCGGTACACACTTCCTCTAGCAACTAGAGGTAAATGGTAGAGTAAGTGAAGTCCTTTATCTGGACATACATCCTCGATAATCCGCAAAATGTTAGTAATAATGCCTCGGTTTTACGTTGGCAACATTTTTAGACATCGCAGTAACAAATTAAATGAAATTATGACTGTAATAGATGGCGGGGTCTCTCAATTAAGATTTTAATAACTTTCCAAAACCCCTTTAGTGTATGCAATCTAACCGAGGCATTTGGAAAGTTTTATTTCCTTTAAATTATTGAATTTAAAATTTAAGCAGTCATTAAAAGCAGTTGATGTTATGCATAGTGTCTCAATAGCACTTCATTTGCTTCAGCTTTCAAAAAGAGGTTAAAAAATCAATAGCTCATACTAGGTATTGCTGTTCTCCAAAAGACAAATGGGAAAAAATTCTATTTTACTCCATACCCCAGCTGGTTGCAAACCATGTTAGCAAAGAATAAACTAAAATACAAAAAGAAACGGACATGGAGTTGAAGTCCAGGCTTTAAAAAAACGAGCTAAATCTGCCTTTTGTTAATTTCTAATCAGCTAAGCTGGTCTTGTTTAGCTTTTGGAAATCATCCAGGCTCAGAACTTCATTTCTGAGAGCTTTGTAAATATTATTCAGCAGAAGTCGTGTTTAAGAAAGCAACATATGGCCACATCGGGGTTTATTTTCTCTGTATTGTCTGCGTCTGAAGAACGGCGCCGCTCTGACGGATACCCTTACGTCTGCAAGCGACTTCTGCCAATTCTTTTGAGTGCTAGCTAGATAAACAATGGGGAAGGGTTGATAGTCTTCAGCCACCTCTAAAATGCGAAACTATATACAGGGCGTTGAAATATCGCTAGGTTAACCTTTCAAGTCTTGACAGTGTGTTTCAACCTAAAAGTCCCAAGAAATACGTTCTTTCCGAACCTTTCCTCTCTACTTTCTTTTTAACACAAATTTACTAAGCTCTCTCGAAAAACTGACTGCTCGAATAGAAAAGACACCTCACATTAATATGCAAAACCAAAATAATTCTATACACTCAATAGCGTCACTAAGGAATATTCGTTTGGAATAAGGTAGAATATAGACAAACATGGATTCATTTTGTATTTTCTGATTTCTCTTTTTAATTCTGTTTCGTAGATACTAATTCAAATATATGTTAACGTTACAAAAATGCCAAAAGCCTTTCTTTGTTTTTATGCTTCCAAAACCTTTGGTATATAAAATGCTCCACTCAAAGTTTACACTTCGTTTTAATGATATACTTATAGCATTTCAAATTACTAATTAAGAACTTTGAAATTTATGTTTTTAATAACATGGAGTCTTTTGTATTTTAAATCTGTTTATTTCTATTTTATTGTAAAAATCGTCAAACAAAAATTAAACTATACAGCAAAAAATGTTTTAAAAAGCCTGCTGATTTGTAAGTTCTATGTACTTCTTTGTAAACAAGTAACTTCCGGCTTGAATAAAACAAAAGGCTTTGCAGTTTAACACGTGTAGACTGTAGCGGAAATATTCAGAAATTAAACATTACGAGGGTGGGTCAAAAAGCAATGTCTCCTATTTTCTTCCTTAAATAAATAAGGTATGTGAAAACCCTGAATTTGGTGAAATTCCTCAAACCATCTTCTCCAATCCCCTGCAGTAGAAACTTCCGAAGTCAACAGGTGGCAGCACTGTATCCTCTTGCAAAATGGCTGACATCAACATTCGTACTAGACAGCGTTCTGTGATTGAATTTTTAACTGCGGAAGGTGAAACGCCAATTCGCATTCACGAAAAGCTAAACAATGTGTATGGTGATGCAACGGTGGATGTCAGCACTTTTAGACGATGGGTTCGTCGCTGTAGCGAAGCTGAAGGGTAAACACCATTGGCAGATGAAAAGCGAAGCGGCAGGCCGCTGACTGCAGTGACTCCATGCAACATTCAGCGAGTAGATGACATCATTCGTTGTGATCGCCGGGTAACAGGTGAATTGTGTCGCATTACCTCCCTCAGTAAAGGCAGTGTGGTGATGATTATTCAACAACTGGGTTTCTCAAAAGTTTGTTCTCTTTGGCTACCAAGAATGTTAACCGCCCTAAACAAAGAAACAAGGAAAACAATAGCCTCTGAACACTTGCAGCGCTTCAATTTGGAGGGAGAGGAGTTTCTGGAAAAAAATGTTACTGAAGACGAGACGTGGATTTATTTTTTGAACCTGAATCAAAGAGGCAGTCAATGGAATGGTATCACACAACGTCACCGAAGAAAAAAATTCAAAACTCAGCGGTAGGCAGGGAAAGTTATGGCGACAGTGTTTTGGGATGCAGAGGGTGTGCTTACGACTGATTTTTTGGAGCAGAGATGCACAATAAATTCTGTCCAATACGTCAGAACTCTCAAAAAGCTGAAAGCACGTCTTCGCCGAGTTCGCCCACTAAAAATTATGGCGGATGTTCTTTTGAATGACAATGCAAGGCCACACATCAGCCGTTACACCACTGCAGAAATTGAGATATTTGGATGGCAAGTCTTACCTTAACCCCTCCCCATACAACTCTGACCTGGCATCATCAGACTTTCATCTGTTCGGGCCCCTAAAGGAAGCTCATCGTGGGATTCATTTTGAAGATGAGGCTGTGAAAACGTCCGTGCGTCAATGGCTTAGGAAGCAAGACCGTGTGTTTTACCATACTGGAATACATGTCCTAGTTAAAAGGTGGACCAAGACTGTGGAAAAGGACGGAGATTATATTGAATATTGAAAAATTAATCGTCAATGTTGTAGCTTTCAAGCTATGTAAATTGGTTTCAATTTTCTTGGCAAGTAAAAGAAAAAAATAGGAGGCATTACTTTTTGACCCACCCTCGTAAAAACCAAAAAGCTAAGCAATATTGCATGTGTAATCCTATAGTTCAAGGATTGAATCCTTTAAATAATCCGGTACACTGAATATGCTAGTTAGGCATTTTAATAAAGGAAAAAAAGCCAAACGAAAATTGTATTAAATTTATTTAACTTAAAACTCCTAAATTATAGTTTATTATACTGAAACCTCGAGTACAGTGTTTGCTGGTGGTTTAGTGGTCTGTTTCCTGCCTAAATGTGGTCATCACTCTCATAATTTGAAAATGTTCAAACTATGTTTAAGACAACCAGTTCTGTATATTCACAAATTAAAGGATGCAACCATTAAATTTAATGTAAACTTACCTGTATTTTTACTAACATTTACTAATTGTGAACGTATAAAATTCGCTTACTAACTAAATGTAAGATTATTTAAAACAAGAAAAACTACTTTGAATGTATACATTGAAAAGGATTTACAAACCAATGGTACTATAATTTCAACATGCTGGGATCACAATTAATATTTGTGAAGATGGCTTCCATATTTGAGAATGTTATGGAGTGGATTTGACAACTAAAATCAGAAGGCACATTAAAACAATAATTTCAAAATTTTATTATAACGATATGATTATAAATGTATACGATGCTTACTTCTGTAATTTATATAGGTACATTTTATTCAAATATATTTTATTCCAAGTTTAAATCTTCTGGGATCCAAAATCTTCTAAACGCTTATTTTATGCCAGAAACTGTGTGTGTGTGTGTGTGTGTGTGTGTGTGTGTGTGTGTGTGTGTGTGTGTGTGTGTGTGTGTGTGTGTGTGTGTGTGTGTGTGTGTGTGTGTGTGTGTGTGTGTGTGTGTACGCGCGCGCGCTCTTTAGTTGTAATTTATTTCACATATTTCCTTTTACATCATCAAATGGAAATACAAATCAAGATTACAATTATAAAATCCATACTGGAAAATGCCATATATTCCTAAATCCTGAAAATCCTACCATATTGCCCGCCACTGAATAATAATTTGGTCTCCATACACCTAACCCTAGGTTTTTGTGTATTGAAGGCCCTCTACTCCTTTTTGCACTTTTTGTCATTTCACCTATCCTACTCCAAATTTGACTCTGAATTGTTCTTAGCCATCTGTAATTTTCCCTAAATAATTCCCTATATTTCCCATGATTTCCTCTTTTACCGACAATTTTTTTCTAATTACCACTTCACTTCCCAGATTGTCCCATTTATATAGCCAGGCCTGCTCTCTCCATATCTTTACAATGGAAGTCTGCATTCTCTTATCCACACAATGGACATTTATCTAGCTCCCTCTCTTGATCTATACCTTTCAAGTTTCTCACTCCTGTTCTCGCCCAAGCAAAACCTTCTCGCCCTAACTTATTACATGTATCTATATATCCTTCCCTCATCCAAGTTGCTTTTATTTCTCGATATAACCTCAGTGAGCTTTTGTCACTTGTATTTTCAAAAATGTCTTGTCTGTCAATATCCTCTAATCTTAACTTCTTTCCAAAAGCCTCTATACTCATACTCTGCAAGAAACTTAGTATTCACTTCCGTAACGGGATTATATTTTCGTTCATCTTCAACTAATAAGAAGCAAGCCAACTTTTTATAAGATCTAAGTCGAGTTTTAATATACTGAGAGTCGTGAGATCTTTTCTCAGGTGTGGATACGGATTTTTGGTGAAAATAAAATTTAGATGAGTCCAATTTTGTAATATATTATTTAATTATATAATACGAACTATGATTCACTCTTATCTATTATAAATATTGAATAACACTTTTTGAATCTTATTAATTTTCCTTTACAATTACAATCCTCGTAACATCTTTCCTTCTTCTCCAGCAAGACAGAAGATTCACACTTTTTTAGATTATTGATTTTCTTGTCCCCATAGCAATTCCCACCTTATTTTGTGATTGGCCGATTCACTGACACGTCATCACACCACGTCATACCATGTCACACCACTACTACTTCGGCCAATCACACAACTACATACATTTTTATATATTTATTATTCCTTCGAACATTACTAAACAAAAATACTGTTACACTTCTGTTATAATTAAGCTCATTACACGCTAATTCTAAAGTTAAGACAGAAAATATGTCCAGAGTAATCTCGAGATATCTACAATCTATAGGAATTTCCATACATTAAAGCCAGGAATAAGGGACATCAAGTTGAACTGATTTTACGTTATGACGTCGCAGATAGTAAGCCAATCATCTGTCGCAACGTTTGCATACAGCACAATCATTCACCAGAACTTTTACAGGCCATAACTGTCCCTTGACCGCTTTCCTTATATTGATGATTCAAGTGTAGTTAATTTAAAGGCAACTACTGAAGATTTCCTTTTCTTGTTCTAATCAAACGAGCGCATTCTAGCATGATTACATACTGTAATTTTCAAAATGTTTATGTTGGTGGCCAGTTTAGCTGGTATTTCGTTTAATGCTGTCAGATGATTTATATTTTATAAAAATTGCTGCGTGGTGGTATTAAATAGCTACAAGCCAAAGAAGTATTCATGTTTAAATTTCACTGGTGTAAAATAAGACCTGAAGCTTTCCTGGCGACGAACACGTTCACTTTCTTCTCGGGCAGCCAGCCAGGTGAAAAGATGATTAGGTATCGACGTTTCAGGAGTGTACATCTCTCCTATCATCAGCATATTTATAAAATGTTATAACCACAAAAAGAAATACTGGTTATAACATAACTATAAACAAAGACAAAACACTATCAAAATTCGCATTACTGAACAAAAGACTTTTCAGTTAATTAAATGCCAGGTCAGGAGATGGCGTGAGCATAGAATTAAACTGGTGTAATTAAACCATTAGTAATCCCTTCGCGCCTGAAATTTTCATATGTGAGAAACTCACACAAATTGTAACAAAAGTGAACAATTTTATGCTTTCTTGATATCCACATTTTTATGCAGTAATACTGTATTTTACATTTTACAAGTTATAAATGTCAGTCAGAATGAAAAGGGCTTCAGAAGCTACTCGCAAAGTATTCAAGATATAATTTAATTCACCATGAAAATACCATAAATGTAGTATTTTAATAAAAATCGTTTTTTGATAAATTTTCTGTATAAAGGGTAGTAAGATTATTCAGTGAATCTCTTTTCAAGTCAGCATGTACTTGGAATACACTTTATGTTGTGCTATTCACACAGCCACACTCACTTTTCTAAAAATGTGTTTATTCATCGGATTCAAAACGTTTACTGCTGGGGTCTTAGTATAGATCCATACCTACTCATATCTTGTAGTTTTATTTTTTTTTATAATTTATATTGAAAACAGCACTTTGCCAACATCATACTGAGGGAAAATATAAACACCGAGGTCTTTTTCTAACCACACACGAAGATAACCGAGAAAGGAGATCAAGTTTCCTGTATTTTTCTTTCTTTCTTTCTTTCTCTCTTGCAAAGTAACTACATCTGTATTCAGACGTCAAAAAAGAAGGTATAGGAACAGAAAAAATAAGGAGGCAGGGGAAATTCCTTCCCTTGTTATGGGGCTAGGGGTGGGGAATATTTTTCCTTCATAGTTAGAACCGAGGCGGGTTTTTTAGAAGCCTGCATCTCTCTAGGAGGTAGAGGGAGTTAAAATAGAAAGAAACTCTGAAGGGGATTTATGCCACAACCGTCCCGGCACACTTAGCACTCTGAGCTTGCAAAGTTTCTCTTTCATACCAAATCTCTTTCCCTAGCAGTGAGCAATATTCTGGAACGCTGTGCAAGTTTTCTGAACTACAAACTTCCGTCGCTATTAGCTCAGGTGCTGTCTGCACAGCCAGTTATAAAGAGGTATAAATTACTGCAGCAAACATTTAGCTTCAACATCATCCTAGCTCCTAATTTCTGTGTCCTAACATTTTCAACGGGCCTCTTTCGTTAAGTTATTAATGAATATAAAAACTTCGTGATTTAATAAATTACCTATAAGATTTCATAACAACCTCCTGTGGTTTCTGTAAAGTTATGCTCTGCATATACATCGATGAGAAACAGGCTACAAAAACTAATAAATTATTTACCTTGGAAATTATTTTCGTAATACTGCGTAAATGTACAATGATGTCTTCACAACAATGCAGTAAAAATGTGATCTCGCCAGTAGTTGCACCCCGCACCCGGCTCAGGAAAAGATAGCAAGTGTTAGAACTCTTGGATAAACATTGACAGGAGTAACAATTTTGGTAGAATATGAAGAGGCTTGTATCAAAAGCGAGTATGGTCTCGCATTTCTTTAACGGCTAATTAGCCTGTAGAATTTAATAACAAATACATTAAAATTGCAAGAAAACAAATGATAGGAATAGTTGAAAATCTTACATTATAGATGAAGTACTGTTATAAAACGAAATGTTTATGTGTAATATTGTTGAATTTAGATACATTATGGTTTATGATACCAAGTGAGATGGCTGAGGCGGGAGCGTCTGGTTAGCTTTCGGGAGATCTTGGTTCCAGTTTCCCTGGACGATTGTTTCTCCAGGTTGCTAGGTCAATACTAGAAATTAAAATTAAATTCGACATATTTCCTGTTCTTTCTACGTCATTCCACTTTTCCATTTCATTTCACCTTTCTTCCTAATTAGCTATTTCAAATTTCTAAGTGTCGGCGTGCATGGCAGGAAATTTTCTCTGTAAATGCTCATTCTCCGGATCGAGGAAGGACTCCCGTGTCCCGGAGGCAGGGGATGCGTAAGCCTCTGGAAAGAGGGGGAAGAAGGGAGGAGGCGATTGTACGAGTCACTACCTAGGATTTCTGTAGTTACGTCTGTTACGTTATGATCCTCCGTGGTCTAGGAGTAACATGCTAGTCTGGTTCCAAGGTCGTGGGTTTAGACACTAATTGACACCGACGCAGAACTCACTGAAATTGGTGTTGCCGGTACACAAAACATCAAGACAAAATGTTCTGACGAAGAAAGAAACAGAATTCTTTCCAAGTCCTGAACCCTGACTAGGGCTATCCCATAAATTTGCTAGGATAATTCGTGAACAGATCAGGAAAACAGTGCTGGGAGTCTATCAGAAGACACGTACTCAAAAGCTATTAATGTATAATAAAAAGCAGGAGGGTGGAATTGTACTATAACGTAGTTTATTTTAAGAGATTTAATGGAGGAAGTCGAAACTGGACGCAGTACATAGGGCTTTTATTGCCCTCCCTTTCTTACCCAACAATAACGTCTATAATATTAAATGCTTCACAAGGATTAACAAAGAAATATACATACGTTATAGATTTTCGCTACTTTTTTTTTTTTTTTTTTTTTTTTTTTTTTTTTGTAATTTATGTCCTCCAACGTTAAATCATATCGGACGGTGAATGAATTGGGTGAAATGATGCTCAAATAAGTCTAGGGTCCATGGAGCTTACAGTTACCCGACATTCGTCTTGAAGGATAAGGGAAAACCCCGGAAACTCACCTTGTCCGAGATTCGAACTCAGTACCTCTTGAATGTAGTGCAGACACCCTACCACGCGCTACCGAGGCGGGCTCGCTACCTTTAATATACCGCAAGTATCAGACACTTAATCCTCAAAAATTGCCGTCTATCTTTTCAAAAATTCTCTCTTTGAGGTAAGGGACGTGTTTGTAATTTTAAACTCCCTATTTACATCGCATGTATTAGTATGCATGCATTATACTCCAAAAAATCTTTCGTCAAAATACCTGAATGGTACTTCCCCAGCATAGAGGTAAACCTTACGTTATCTGGATACTTGTTCTAGAAAATTTAACTTTGTAAGGCTAACTGCTTCTCCAGCTCTAAACCTTGGTTATACGAAATTTAACATATCTAAATAACATGCTTTTGCAAAAGCTTTTCTTTGACTCTCCCTTCTGCTGATAGCTATTGCAAACATGACCTCGCCACCACGCAGACATGGTCATGGACGTAATATCAGATTTGGACTACAGTAATTATGATTGTCCAATTATCCGAAACGTGTCGATTTTATCCCCACTACCCAAACATCACTCTTACGGACTGTACGCACTATAGGTATATGCACTCTATCCTTAACCTACAAACGCTTGTTCTGTCATGTTAACTGGGATAAATATTCAGGATTTTTCTTTATATATTTTAGGTGTGGGTCGATACCATTTTTTCTCAATACTTGATTCTCGATACCAATACACAGTATTTCCCACGATATCCGATACCGTCATTTCTACTTCCATTTTCAATTTTAAACTCTATACAAGACATTTAAAAGCAAACCAGTCCGGTTTTATAAAAAATTTCTTAAAAAAACCAGCATGTTCACCATTTCCAGTGACATAGCATTTCTTTTTCCGTAACGTGAGTCCAGGTGGAATGCAAATATTTAGCAACTATTTTTTTTTAATTCTGAAAAAATTTAGAATTTCTTTTCTAGTAATCCAGTGAGTTAGAAAGAGAAGGGGACAAATCATCGTTGAAATATGCAGTAATATCTTCTTGAGTAACTGTCACTGAATTTGATACACTATTCTCTTGCATAATGTTACTGAACAAGTACCACATTCCTGGCAGCTTCTCGGGTTTTACAATGTTCTAATTGCAGCAATAATATGTTGTAAATCTAAAATAACTGGAGAAACACCACCGGAGAATCGAAATGTGTCGAGCGAATTTTCTTGTCCATTCCATTCAAGTATGACTATCGAGTATCCATCATTGATATATTTTTCAATGTGCAATGGGAACAGGAATACAGCAGGCTTACGAGATTAATCCTTTAAGAGCTGGGCTCTATGTGCGGACTTGAAATTTCCTTTGTTCTGTATAGCCCAGAGAAAAAGTAGCGACTTTCCATTTGATAGAAGTGCATCTTAAAACTGAACAAACCATTAAATATCTCGAAAAGAATTAATTTTTCAAAAATGTATTTGACAAATTGTGAGCTTTAACGAAATTTACAATATTTGGTCTAGTAGATTTTGTGAATTATCAGTTAAAGTCGCTTAGAATGAAAGGGCCTTCACAGGATGTTCCCACTAAGCTCAACACATACCTTTTATTCATCATGAAAATATTCTTAAACGTATTTTATTCAAACGGTTGAGTTACTTTTGATAAAATCAAGTTTTCCTGAAAGACAGCTTGGGATTTAGACTATTGAAAATACCCTTGTCGCATTCTTGCAACCTGCTGAACTCAAAGTTTAGGTTGTTTTCATCTTAATTTTTTTTTATTTACGCTGTCTACACAAGCGCACAGTTTTTCTAAAATATCTTCCTGGGATTAAAGGGAAGTCAAGATACTCCCGTAAAATCTCATGATCGAATTTAGTCATATACGACACTTTCCCTAATTATTACAAGTTATAGAAATTTAAACAAGAGTGGCCAAATGACCAATTTCGGCCGGTAATTTTTCAGATACATCTTCCATTCGTTTTGTCATTACGTTAAGCTAAACTTGGTGCTCTCGGATCTGTTTATGGCGTGCTTATGGCGTTTTAAAATCAGTGTTTCTCGAAGTGTGGTGCGCGGATCCCCAGGGGTCCGCGAGGTGGTCCCGTAAGTCAAGTTATAATGTTGAATTAAGACTATAGAAAAATAGAATTGTATTTACTAGGTCACCTATTTGGCCGCTGCCGAATTAAATTTGTTTTAATTAACATTTTTATACAGCTATGGCGTAACGATGTCACATAGCTGAGAGGTGCAATCAACGTAACAGCCTAGCTTGAGCGTGTAGTACAGCGTTATAATAGCAGTGACGGAAGGTTGTTGAACTTGCTACCAAAGGACGTATATTGTACTCTTTCCAACCACCTATATGTGCGAGCAAAAATTTCCAGTGTTGTGCAACATCAAGCCATTGAAGAGAAACAATGTACTTGCCAACGGACTTAAAAATCACCAACATTAAGCCCAGCTTAACTGAACTTATTCAATAAAAATAGTTGCATTGTTTATATTAATACATTCCAAGGAACAAAGTTTCAAGCTTTTGCCACTTAAACTGCTTTTTTTAGTAACCCAAATCTAATTTTGTTGAAATGGATTTTTTTATATCCAGATTTATTGAACCCTATTTTACACAGTGGTATATTAGGGTTAGAGTTGATACATAAAAATACACAATTTTAACAAAAATATTTTAAATACTAGAACGAAGAAATGATTATTTAATCTGATGCATATTAATTTAAACTATTTCAGACGTTTAAACACTGAGTTTATAAACATCATGAAGTACTTATACTGTTGTAGCTTCATTAGCAAAGATGTGAGCGGAGCAGAAAATTCTGTTCCTAGAGAATCTAGCTCGAATATTAATTCTTGTCTTTCTCTCCAAAAAAATGGGACAACAGAAAAGGAGATGAACCACAGTTTGGAATTCTTCACCACACATGCACTCGGGGTTGGATGTTAAGTGAAAGCGTGATAAGTATTCATCAAATTTACCATGTCCTCTTAAATGGTGGATTCAGAACATTATGAATAACTTTTTATATGTATAAAAATAGTTTATTTTCATGGAAAATAAACTCATTTTATAACATACGCGTGATATTAATCCTTGGGCAATCCAAAGAATGCGGTATTTCTATTTTTTTTTTTTTTTTTTTTTTTTTTTTTTTTTTTTGGTAATTTACGTCCTCTCCAACGTTAAGTCATATCGGACGATGAATAAAATGGGTGAAATTATGTTCAAATGAGTCCGGGGTTCATGGAGCTTAGAGCTACACATTCGTCTTCCAGGATAAGGGGAAACCCCGGAAAAAATTTTTATCCAGTAGCTCACCCTAACCGAGATTCGAACTGGGAACCTCTTGAACGTGAGGCAGACAAGCTACTATCTACGCTACCGAGGCGGGCGTTCTAATTTTTACTGATGTAAGGCTAAAATTAAATAAAAATATAGTTGGACAAACTTTTATACAATTTACTTCAAAGTGAAAAAAAAAATTAATAAAGAGAATTTAAAAATATTTTTTATTTAAAATACGTTTTATACACAAGTTTATTTTATTTAGTTTAACTTTAATTTTTTAATTTATTATTAATTAAAGTTAACTATAAATATACAAGAAAATATTTTAAATTATATATACAGAATTATTTAAATTCCAGCTATAACATTCAACCAGAAGTCAACTCGTTTATATAAATTGAGTTGACAAACGATGGGGTCCGCGAACAAGTTGTTATATAAGGGGGTCCTTGAGGCAGAAGAGTTTGAGAAACATCTGTTGTTTTCAAATGCTAGGCTTTGGCAATGAAACCATTAGCTCTCTTGCTCTCCAATATTTCTGTGTGATGGGTCCGGCAGGTAGGGCTTTTCAGGTTAAAAGATGTTCTTGTCATTTCCTCTTTGTTGCACAGGACAATTTGGACTTGTATAAATTCTATTCTGTGTAAGTGTTTGGCCAAATAAACATGTTCCGTAAGTAATCTAAAATTTGTTACTGCAGCTTTACGTGGGATTTCTGCAATAATTTCTGGATTTTTAATTAAAATGTTCCATTTTTTATCTTTGGCTTTGTTAGATATTGATTGTTTTTGTTTGTTTTTATATTTGTTTTTGATTAATCTTTTTTATGGCTGTAAAGGGTACGTTTTTACTTTTGTTCTGAATTAAATTTGCACCTTTTTTGGCTGATAAAGATTTGTTTTAAATCTTTCAAGTGTTATTAACGATATAGAATGTAATTAATCTGATAGGTTTAAGTGTACTATTTAAATGTCATCTGGGTCCTTACTTCCTTTTTATTTGTTAATATTTACTTGCAATTTAATACATAGTTAAAGCTGCAATTCAATACGGTCAGCAACTTTGTGTGGGTAATCAAAGTTCGTCAATGTTAATGATGGTAACCTTGCTAATAAAATACACATTCAACAGATGTCATTAGTTTTGTGTGTGTATGTATTTCTATTCACTGTCGTCGAAAATATACTACGCAATACATTTACGTGGTTAAGTGCATTGGAGAGCATCGGAAGTGGAAAATGCGAGAGGAGTTTTTCAAATCATTCGTTTAGCAATGAAGCACTTCCGCACTCGTATAGGCACACAGCGTGCCGCGATTTGTTCCTGACCATACTCAACTCACAGGTGGTCTGTTTCCTTTTACGTCCGATGGCGGCCCGCGAACTATTTGAAGGTCAAATGTGCTAGCCTTGACACCACTGTTCAGTGGAAACCAAACTATTCCTGTAGATATTCACTGCAAACATCACTCCAAAAAATAATTCATCCACTTTAAACAATTCTAGCAAAGAATTTAATGTAATTGAAGCTTTCATTGTTAATATGCAGAGGAATAAACGGCGGTGATAATACGAAATGAAATAATTGGTGAAACATTTGGAAATATACGTTCCATATTACATTATCTATTTTAGTACTAAGGAAAACAAAAGAAAAATCTTAGGACCGCCCTAACGGGATAAGCAATTCATCTTTCTTCACTTAATTTAAATTACATTTCATTTTGTATTACCTTTTACTGTTGCCGCTAAAGTAATGGTTCATTTACTATTAGTGGAGTATATTTGTTAATTCAATTTAGTAAAGCTTTTCCTAGTTCACTTAAATTTCCGTTCACGAGTCCCGTACCTGAACAATCTCCGCTTCTCTTGTTGTAATTTACTTTTAAGATTCACACTTTAAAGTTTTGTAATCAAACGTTTTACAACTTTTTCTGGTGCTTTTACACAATTCTTTTACGTGCTTTTGGTGCAGACGTTTCCTACCATAACTGAAAGTTGGATGAAAATGGCTTTTGATTTGACAAAGGAAAAGAATATGAAATTTAGGAATTATTTCATGGAATAAAATAAAATAAATAAAATAAATTAATTAAAAATAAAATAAATAAGATAAAATAAATAAGAAAATAAGATACAATAAATAAAATGAAAAATACAGAAGTTAAATTATTGAAACAAATGGTCCGATAGATTTAATGGTTTGGGAAAAGATTTATTTTAAAAATCAAATATCACGTAATGAATTTTGAAACACCGGCAGTCGATTGTTTTTAATGGAAATTGTTCTTTCACACTGGCCGTGTGTAGGCTAAATTGTGGAAACGTAGATTCAGACTGAAAAATTCAATGCCATAGCCAGGATTCGAACCACGGATCTTCTGGTCTCCGTCCAGCCACTCTAACCATTGAGCTATGATGGCCAACGTGCCGATATGACATTAAATTCTCCAACTAATTTGTATTTTCCCGGTAAACCACTAGGAGCTCTCATAAACACACGAGACAACTACCTTAATGGCGACTTACAACGTGTAAGTACTTCAAGGCCCGAGCTTTATAGTTAACCACTATTAGGTCAATTAATGAAAATTATTGTTCTTTCACACTGGCCGTGTGTAGGCTAAATTGTGGAAACGTAGTCAGACTGAAAAATTCAATGCCATAGCCGGACGTGGATTACCGGGAAAAATACGAATCAGTTGGAGAATTTAATGTCATATCGGCACGTTGGCCATAGTAGCTCAAGGGATAGAGCTGCAGGACGACAATCAGAAGATCCGTGGTTCAAATCCCGGCTGTGGCATTGAATTTTTCAGGGACTACGTTTCCACGATTGTTTTTAATTTGTTTTATTTTCAGATTTTGGTAGTACTAACAAGAACATATCAACGGCTAATATTTAGTAACTATGGCGACATCTTTGTTTTTCCAGCTGAAGTTGTGTATAAGTTTACATGAAATCGTATTCCTGGAGAATTTATAAGAATTATTTCTTATAAAAGTGAAGTTTTAAGTTTCAAATTATTATATTTTTATATATTTGTTTGCTTCACTGTTAATAGCTTCATACTTTAGTATTAATTAATAACTTACTGAACTTCCCCATCAGTGTCAGTTTTGGGGTACTTAAACTGTCGACTCTCCCTCAATTCAAATTATATATTAGTGCCATTGACAGTTATATAAAAATGATCTAAAAATAAAATTTAGCGTTATATTTAAAAGCAGAAGCCGAATATAATATTACGAATGCTTTTTCATCGAATGCAGTAAACTTAATGATTCTATAATAGCAGTAATAAAATAAGTTGACTTTCACCTCGCATATTGGTTTCGAACCGAGTCGTTAACTCTTTTTAAAGTTTGTATTACTAAATAACTATTTATTATGAGGAATCACTGTTCCTCCCCCAACAATCTTTCATACACGTAAAGCAGTAACTAAGTTTTCGTGTAAACACGTAAGCAAGACATCAATCTCTAGTGCAATTCCCTGACGTCGAAGCATTAATCAGAAGCACTTTGTCTAGCCACACTGACGTAGCCAAGTACGTGACGTGCGTTCGTCAAAATGGGTACCCGGTCAAATGCTAGGAACACTTGTCAAATCGTAAATCTGCATTTATACAATAACCAGCAAAATCCTTTCTGGAAGAAAATATTGGGTTCATAATAAATAAAAGCTCATTTTCTATTATTTTGAATGAACAGATAGCTGCAAGAGCATTTAATAAATTAAGAGACTTCAATAATACAGTTAATAGTAAGTTCACCTTCAGTTGCACAAATTCCACTTAGACACAATTATATTTCAAATTAAAAAATTTGATTCTTAACAATAATGCCAAAAATATTTAATGTTTCTTGTCTAAATAGCACTTTTAAGAAGGCAGAATTTTTGCTAACGTTCTTATTTCGAGCATAACTTGAGTTGCAATAAATTTACTGCAAAAAAGTTAATCTTTCAGGTGATGTGCAATGGTTAAAATTGATCAACTTAGAGAAATATCTCCAACATCAGTGAAGTGTGCATTTATTTAGATTTAAACTATGATATTTTGTATATAAGCAATGAATGGGGAAGATTTAGTAAAAATCATCCCATTTGACAATAGTAAAGAGAAGGTTATCAAAAAGCATAATCCTATTCAATAAATACGCAGAAGAAATAGGTCTTTACACATTAAAATCCCAAAAAGTTAATTTCTTTGTACTTACCAGATGCAAGTTCTGCGGTTTGTGACCATCTGCACGTTTGTTCTTTCGGAGTTTGAATTAAAGAAATATAGTTTCAAAAGACTTACTTTCCTCTGTTGATTCACTAATACATTTGAATAGAACAACTGAATTTTAAGCCCAGAACTCCAATTTACCACGTGCTACATACTCGCCGAACTACATGCTTCGAAGAGGAAAGCACTATTAACCAGCCACGTGTAGCTTCATAAGGGTAAAAGAACGTCTTGAAGTACATTACCTAGCCACAAGATAGCGCTTCTAAACGTATGGCTGTTATGCATGGTCAAATGCATTTACTGTTTGTCAAAGTTCTCAACGACCATTGCATGTACAATATTCTTCGGATATTATATTTTGCACAATGTATCTTACATAAATTTATCTGTAAAAAACCTAATTAATTTTTCTTTAAATATCAATTCACTAAGTACAATTGTCCCTTAAGCGAACATCTGTAAAAATGGTCAAAAAGTGTCAGAGAAATAAAATGTAAGCGTTGCTCATCATCATCATCATCATAATCATCATTATTTATTATTATTACAAATGGTCATGCCCCATCGCAGTAGCAATACTACATGCCTTGTTCTTAATAATGCTATCAATTTGTTCTAGTATGTAGATGTACACACTCATTTGTTGCTGAGTTTATTTTGCTCTCTTGTTCATACTTTATCTGTTTATTTCTTTTCATATCACTTCTGTGAGTTCCTGTTGTCACTTTAATATTTCATTTTAATTCAACATAGTAAATGATTTCAATAAATGTCCTGCTCTTTGTGATTGCTCTTTAGTCACTGGCACTTTGTTGCTATTGGATTCAATGGTTCTCTTCATTATGTCCCTTCGCAGTTTTAGTTTGCAGCATCGATATGTCAGATGTTCTACTGTTTGCTCGATTTTTTTTTTTTTTTTTTTTTTTTTTTTTTGATTACTCTATTGCCTGTAACTGCAATGGCTATATCGGCGGCCGTTCTCCTCTGGAACATACCGAAGGTTTTAACTCGTATTCGTTTGGTTTTATTCATCAGATCACGCACACATTCACTCTCATTAATACTTCCAGACTCTGGGGAAGATGAGGAATTATCTTGGTCGGAGAAAAATCCCCACCCCCACCACCGGCAATCGAACCCGGGACCCCTAGCACGGCAGGCAGGTGCTCTACCGACTGAGCTACGGGGCCAGCCAAATTTGCTCTTCTTGAAGGCAGATGCAGGTGGGGTCCTGCATTAGTCCAAGTCTGTGCGCCGAGCGGGATGGCTCAGGCGGTTTCGTCTGTGGCCTGGGTTCGATTCTCGTAGCCGACGTACCTGACCAATGTTTTTTTCGGAGGGTTTCCCGGGTCGCTAGGCGAATGCTGAGTAGGTTAATTACACGGCGGTGCATGGCAGGATGATATGCTCTGAGGTAAACTACTTCGTCCTCCGGTAGGTTGGTTGCGGTCTACGCTCCTCTGCTAGGACCATTTCGGGATCGTCAGTCAGGGACCTTTGGGGCTCGGATCGCCTGCCTGGGACCATTAGGGCTCAGCTGCTGGGCTCGTTGCCATCCCGCTGTAGGGGAGCGAGTTCATTGTCCTGGCCTGTCGGGGAAGTCCCTATCCAAGTAAACTGTAGCAACCCTGCCCTCTGTACTGTCGTGGCTCCTTGGGTCGGCCGTCCTGTCTCCTTCGCCTCATCCTTCCTCCCGGGCGTGCCCCCACTTGTGGGCATGGTGGCCTACGAACCGAATCCCCTCAATAATGAAATCCCAAATCCCAATCCAGGTTTCGTCTGTGGCCCGCATTCTGGAGGTCCGGGTTCGATTTCCGGGGCCGGTTTTTCCGAGGGTCTTCCTGGGTCACCAGACGAACGCTGGGTAGGTTAATTACATCCCTCCATTTCATCTCCATTATCATTTCACATCATCTTTCGTCTGGTGTCCCTTTCAGTGTAGAAGTGTCGGCGGGAGTCTCGGCGCTGCATGGCAGGATGATGGTCATCACTTACTCCTTCGGTTACGGTGGTCCTCGGGCAGGCCTGGGCCGTTTCAGGACCACGGTGGGAGGATGCTTGTTGTACTGCCCTGCCGGGAGTTTTCACCTGGTCAATTGTAGGGACCCTAACCTCTGAACTGTCGTAGCTCCTTGGGACGGCCACTCTCTGTCTCCTCTTGCCTCATCCTTCCTTTCGGGGATGCCCCACTTAGGGTATAGGTACAATAGACCAAGTTTGGACCTCCGTGCCGAGTCACCTTGGTAGTGTAGTCCAATTCATCAACTCTCATTATCCGCCTCGGTTGCTTAGATGTTAGCGTGTCTGCCTCTCGTTCAAGAGGTCCCGAGTTTGAATCTCGGTCAGGGTGAGTTATCTGGATAAGGTTTTTCCGGGGTTTTCTCTTATCCTGATAGACGAATAACGTGTAACTCTAAGCTCTATGGACCCGATATAACTTACCGTTGGAGGACGTAAATTAAACAAACAAAAAATCAACTCTCATCAACTTGAGCTGTTTTTCTTGGACTGTTTAACATAAATATTGACTACACGTGTATTTTAAAACATGTACGACATGTGACGTGTCCAAGGATATTTTTTAGATTAAATATAACTTAATTTTACTTCCTTTTTAAGGTTCATTAATTCCATTGAAAAGCATTTCCATTTAGCTATAGCAGAAAATTGCGGTACTTTTGAACTACCTACATAACAAAACTAGATATGTAAATTTTCTTTCGATACAAAATTAAAATTTACCTTGAAGTCTTCGGAGTGAGAGTTATTAAGACATTAATTTTACAGGAGATGAAGACAAAATGCTTCGACGAGGAAATGATAATGGGACCTATGTCATAAATTTGGTCTGCAAAATCATTAATTACCAGACATCGGATCCCGTACACCTTAGCAATCAATATACGTACACAGGTACTATACAGGGTCAAGCGCGACATCAGCAAACGTCCGATGTCAACAAGTATACCTAAGCGCTGTGTGAACAGTCCCATAAGGATACAAAGTGTAAGCTACGTTACAATATGCCATCCTTCTCATTGCTTTCGATGCGGGAATTACAGTGAACAACCATGTACATTCGTAAATTGTCGAATGTGAATTTTCTGCGCTTCTCCCTGAAACAATATCAAAATATTGCGAGAAAGTTCGTTCAGCGTAACATGACGTTAATGGTGCATATGAGTAGTACAAATCATTTTCATATGTTTTTCCTACACTTTGTTTATTTCTTATATTACGCAGCACTGAAAATCCAGTATTTTTGTGTTGAATAGTGGACAAAACATTTCTTGTTCGTCTGGTAGGTGGTGCATTCTCTATATTGTTAATTTTTGCAGACACTTCCTCGACTGCTTTTAGACAGTTCGAAAGTACATTGTTCAAGGTGCTTAATGGTTGTTGATAATACCCATACTTTTGATTTATAAAACGGAGATTGTCTAATAATTGTTTTGAAAGTAATGCATTAACACAATGTCAAACACCTTGCACTCCCGGGAAGGCAGATCTACCTGTGTGGCGAGCAGTAGTTGTAATGAAACTAAAGCTAAGCGTTGCGAACCGGACTATCCCTGCGTGCTGTCCTCGGGAATGACGTCAGCAGTTATAGGTATACTGCGATACTCGTAAACTTCATATAGAGTCTGTTTAGTTAACTCGTGTGCACATCGGCCGCTGCCTTTGACGAACCCTAATAATCGTTTTACAACCCTGGCCCGCCTCCTCGCAGACCTTTCTGCCAGGTTGCCACCTTTCTCGATACGTCATGGGTATTGTGCGAGGTTTCGTCTAAATACATTATCTTATGTCCATTACTGCGAAAATTCCTTAGTTTTGACACACACACACACACACACACACACACACACACACACACACACACACACACATATATATATATATATATATATATATATATATATATATATATATATATATATATATATTGCCAAGCTACAATTCTACTGGATTCCATAATAACCCTTATCTTATTCAAAGTGCGATATTTGAAACCCAGCTCCTTTAGGAGACCGCGCAAAGTGAAGTGCCCATAAGGAAAATCACAAATTTCTTGCAAATGTGCAATCAATTCGTCTAAGGAGGCTGCTCTCCCTTTTGCATAGAATCTATAAATTTCTCGACGAATTAAATCGCATGTGAAATTATCTACTTTAGAGAAACGTTTCCTTTTGTTTTCAGACTTAATCGGCGTCTTTCGTATTCCTTTCGTCACAATATTTTTCACTGTATTTCTGTGAATACCCAGAATTTATCATCAGGTTCATTGCACGACTCCTTACCAAGATTATTTGTCAGTACATATTTATATGTGTTCAAAACAAGCGCTTGAATTTGCTTAGAAACAGTTCCCGTTATAACTTTGTTTTTTGAGGCTTCTCCAGTAATATAACTCGACCCAGTTATTCACACTGTCTTCACTTTGATTATTTTCACTTGACTGAAAGTTATCTACTACTTCATTTGCATTTACCACTGTATTTCTCTCCCACGGTCTCCACATTGTGACACACAACGAATTTCTGCAAGTAATGAAACAGATCAACTGGAAGTTGGAACTTTGGCAACTGAGACTCCACGTGGAGTAAACATGCGACTGTCATTTCCAGGAAATCAGGGTTACTATTGGTCCTCAACGACAGTGTTCCATTTCTAAAGTGTGCAGATAGATTTATGACGGTCATTAGTGGGCGGGAGGGTCAGTTTCCTTTGAGAGGCCAACTGCACTCCCGTTCACTAGACAGACTCTACCTTTAAAGGTGTATGGGATCCGATGTCTGTTCATTACCTAGATTATCATTAGGATCACATCTGTGAAGGTTTATCCTACGGCAAGAAATTAGGATTTAAAACGGACTTAATTTATTTTAAATGCTATAATGCAACAAGTAAAATCCATTACTTATGGAATTTCGCCGAGCAAAGTTCTCCCTTCTCAGATTACATTCTGTCTTCCAGATCAGTGGTCAACTGCGTTATAAATATTCTAGGAGGGCATACAAATTTCGCAGTTTGAGTTTAAAAATGAAAAAAAAACAGGGTTTGTTTGGAAAGAAAATTAAATTTTGCATTTATAGAAAAGTTTAATATGTTTACATTTTGAACTAATCTCGTATTTCACTGCATTTCAAAACATCAAAGAATGCTTTACAGAAGTTAAGAATGAAGACAAATGAAGTGCAATTCTTTGTACATTTCATACCATATAGCATTTGCGAGGAATGTTCAACCCTAACCAAATCGGTCTCCCTTTAGTAGCTACTGCAACTTCCGTAACATTACGTCCGCTCCTGTGCAGCTGATCCGGAAGACTTGTTAGGACATTATGAATGCTGGAGTGTGCAGGAGAATTTTCACACGAGCCGTTCTGAAGTCCGGCATTTTGCTATCAAGATTACACCGGCTCCGAGATGTCCTGACGTCATCATGTCATCCCCCTCCCTATCATCTTGAACTTCTTACAACTCTCCTCACGAAAAGGGGAAGCTTTCCTTCCCCTTGAAGCGGCCATCCGTCAAGACTGCTGTAGAATGACGTCATAGGCGACATTATGAAGGGGACTGAATTCTGCACATCGTTTCTCCTTCAAGCTCCTTTCTCTATTAGAGAGCATGCAGGATGTAAATGAATAGCTTTAGTGGAGATAGGGGGACCTTTTATGGCTATTTTCGATTACAAAATTGAAGCACAATATTTTTTTTCTCCTGGAAATGTAACCACCAAGATATATGTTTCTCTTTCTTCTGAGATTTATGTTGGATTATCAGGTGGGGCTTAAAAGTTCCTCCCAATCTTTTAGAATAAAATAGGAAGTCGATTATGGCAATGGCTTATCTAGAAATCCTTATTAAATCTATGCAAAACTGCTCTTAAACAAGTAAAAATTAACATGTTTCTCTATGCATTACAGTAGCTGTTCTTCGATCTATTTATATAAAACGCTATTTATCCATATACTAATACGCTATTTCATCTTTGTATGAAGCGAATGTTAACAATTATACAGTTATTTGTTTTCAACTTTTTCCCCCTTTTGTTGATCTTCATCTGTTTGGTTGTTAGAGGGAATTCATAAATGCAAGTATATCGTCACAGTTACTAACCCTTAAATGCATGGTGTAGCAGATATGCAACATTAGTCTGTATTCAGCCTGAGAAATGTTTTAGTGTTTTTATCATAGTATTGTACTGGACTTTACCAGTTTTACAAAAGAATTGGGCCTTTTTGATTGTAAATATTATATTATTTTTACAATTACATTGTATTGTTTTAGTATAAATGGGCAAAATACAATCAACCACAATCAAATGATAGCCCATCAACATCCACGCGTGCTATCACACCGATTATTTACGTGGGCCCTCCCCCTCCTCGACCACACTCACAACGTTTGACTTTGAATGGATAGGCAGTACGTTACGTACCCACGGATGCAAAAGTTTTCCGAGGGACGAGGGGGTTGGAGAGGCAAGGGGAACAAAATTCTATGATCGTTTAGTTTAGCCTAGTGAAAGCAAAGGTCACGTTTACCTGCTGATCAACACTGACGTTACCCTCCACCGACCCCTGGAGACAGGTGACGATGAATTATCCTGCCTAGCAGTCTATCCAACAACCACAGCAACAACAACAACAACAATAATAATAATAATAATAATAATAATAATAATAATAATAATAATAATAATAATAATAATAATAATAATAATAATAATAATAATAATAGTAATAATAATAATAATAATAATAATAATAATAATAATAATAATAATAATAATAATAATAATAATAATGATAATAATAATGATAATAATAATGATAATGATAATGATAATGATAATGATAATGATAATGATAATGATAATGATAATAATAATGATAATAATAATGATAATAATAATGATAATAATAATGATAATAATAATGATAATAATAATGATAATAATAATGATAATGATAATAATGATAATAATGATAATAATAATAATAATAATAATAATAATAATAATAATAATAATAATAATAATAATAATAATAATAATAATAATAATAATAATAATAATAATAATAATAATAATAATAATAATAATAATAATAATAATAATAATAATAATAATAATAATAATAATAATAATAATAATAATAATAATAATAATAATAATAATAATAATAATAATAATAATAATAATAGCAATAGCAATGATGATGATGATACTGAAAGCTGACCAGGATGTCTTAGGTGCTGGCATTCTGATCCCAAGGTTGCGAGTTCAAGCCCGGTCTAGTTCGATGGTTTCTACGTGAGGCTAAAGGTGAAATGCATCATGTCAGTTTTACTGACATTTAAAGAACTCCTCGGTGAATCCTCGGACATGCCGGTGACGCTAATGTGATTTTGTATATGAACTGTTATTGTCAAACAAAATAATTATTTTATTTATTTCGTTGGTCGTTAAGTCGTTTAGTGTCAAATCATTTGGTAACTTGGTAGTTATATTAATTGTAGTAGTATGTCCATATAATGTGTTCTTGAGAACTGTAACAAAGGAAATAATATATTTATTTTCGGAACAAGTTTAATATTATATTAATTATCGATAACCTATGGAAGGTAGAAGTATTTCTTTCCAGATAAAACTACAAGTTTGAGTATTGGAAATGCATTTTAAAAAGAAGAAAGGGAGATTAAAATGGTTGAACAATGTATGTGTGAGAGAGGAAGAGAGAGAAAATAACGTCAATAAGAAAAGGATCGATAAATATCTAAGTTGATACTAGAGAGTTGTATAATACAACCTACATTTCATGTGGCAAAATTGTGTTTATTTTCCATTGAGGCTTAAATACCTGTGCTCCGAACTCGCTGGTCAGGTATAAGGAAACTGAAGCGTCCTGACACAACTAACTGATAAGAAACTCGCCTCCCTCCCGTAGGTCAGTCTTGCCCGCATCGGAATACATTTGCTCGCGTCTGTACCGCTTTAACAACCACAGCTATTCGAATCGACTGCATTGAGACATCGCAGAAAGCGATATGAAAACCGGCTTATGAATTACAACAAGAGTGGCATAAGTATCAAAGTAACTCGTGCATTTAAGAGTTAATGTTTCATAAACGTATTTTAGGGATATAAAATTATTTTTATCATTTTATTTTCTCTATGCGTAGATGATAGAGTGGGTTTACATCCCACTCAACAACTAGATACCGGTTCAAAACCCGCTGAATCCAATACAATCATTTTCAAAAGGGGTTTGTTTCTGTGTGTGTGTGTGTGGGGGGGGGGGGAGGCAGTATAATTCGAAAATGAAAATTCGAATAAATAGCAATTTTTGTGCTTAAAATCTGTATTTCCAAACATATGATACGTATAACTTCAAGAAAATTACCCAAAATCCCTGAAAAATATTGCATGCAATTTTTTTCAGCGTTTGTGTTTATTTTCTCAATATTGTATACAATTACTTTTTAACCAATTAATATAATTGTGTATTTCTTAGATAACTTATTGGCTAGTTCAATAAGGAACATAAATCGGAATAATAATTTAAAATTATGAACACTATATCATAAGGAGCATTTTAGTAAAATAATTGCAATGTTTGTTTTAAAATGTATAACCATAAATGACTTAACAGTTGCACACAGCAACCACAAACCTTTGTACACACATAAGAGTGTTAAAACACTCGATGTAATTAAGAATCGATCCTCGTGGAAAGGGAGGAAGCTCGCTAGATAAAGTGTGCTGGACTAGATATTTTGAATATCATTTCATAACCGGACAGAAACAATAGAGGCTGACTCCGTGGCTCAGTTGGCAGAGCACCTGCTTGCCGTGCTGGGGGTCCCGGGTTCGATTTGCCGGCAGAGGGTGAGGAATTTTCTCCAAACAAGATAATTCCCCATCTTCCCCAGAGTCTGGAAGTAGGAATGAGAGTGCGAATTTGAGCGTGATCTAATGATTAAAGCCCAACGAATACAAGTTAACACCTTCGATATGTTACAGAGGAAAGCGACCGCCGATATGACCATTACAGCTGAAGGCTTGGTATAAATGGAACAAATAAAAAAAAAACAATAGACAGAGTAACATTTCAGAAGTATGTAGCTTCAAATTCGAAAGTTTCGACGTACAGCAATGATAAGAGAGTGTAGTAGAACATCACAATTTTGAGCGCTCGGAAATAACTTAAGTGCTTCGGCAGTGAGACGGAAATAAATTAAGTGCTTCGGCAGTGAGACGGTGTTAGATTAAGTTCGAGGGCTCAGAAATTAGGAAATACGGGATGACGAGTTTTACCATCAAGAGGACCTATTTGCAGTGAACTGAAGAGAGCAGAATACTGCATGTTTTTAGTTCTGTAATAATGGAGTAGAGATCCAGTTCACATAAAACCACTCCGATGACCATATATTTATTAATATTAACAAATTATTCATGGTATTGATCATTACTGCTCCAACCACTTTGCTTTCTTTGTCGCTTACGTCACATAAAGAAAGTATTGCATTTTATGTAACAATTAAACATCGACATTACAATAAAAATACACGTTTGGAAGTTTAGTGAGTAAACAAAGACATTTTAATACAACCTCCCTAGTTATATAGGTATGCATAAATTTCAATTTGAACAGTGTAATTATAATAAAAGTTGGATAAATATTAAATTATATGCTTATGTCAGAACTGTTTAAAGATGCAAGACGATAGTGAACGAAAATTTTCCTACTCCAAAGAAGCATTTACATTAGTAGGTTATTATTTTGAATTTCTTCAAGAATATACAAAATGTTGATGAAGTTACCATGATTTTAGACGTTTATACGATGAAA
This sequence comes from Mantis religiosa, assembly GCA_030765055.1. Lineage (NCBI taxonomy): Eukaryota > Metazoa > Arthropoda > Insecta > Mantodea > Mantidae > Mantis > Mantis religiosa. The sequence goes on from CM060956.1 coordinate 50,225,043, forward strand.
AAATTGTACCTTTACTTCGGTTTCTTAAATATCGTGTGAAGTGATTTTATTATTGTTGGATTTCAAATAATTGAGAGTCATAGTAAGTAAAGGAAAGCACAGAGTTTGTGTTATAAAAGAAGCACGTTTTAACATTAACAATTCCGATGTATTAGCTATGTTTGTTTCAATTATCCAGTAGTTCAAAGGGCACACTTTGTAAAGATATGTACTTTTATCTTTGTTATCCAAGTGCTGATGAGAAAAGCACGTAGGTAATACAAAATGTGTAATGAAACAATTAGTAACAATGATTAACACAAGCAAATATAGGTAGTGCTATGTTCGGATAACTTTCTTCAATTATATGCAAATTGTTTCTAAAAATTATATTTCTTGATAAATATCAAGACCACGCAACTTGTCTTACAACTTGAAAAAAACATAGAAATTTCGAAATTAAAACTGCCAACAAAGAACATCTAGAAATTTATTATTTATTTACTTATTTACCTATCTACCTATCTATCTACCTATCTACCTATTTACCTATCTACCTATCATCTACCTATCATCTGCCTATCGTCTGCCTATCATCCACCTATCATCTGCCTATTATCTACCTCGCATCTGCCTATCTGCTTATAATTTGCCTATTATCTGCCTATCTGCCTATTCCAGCCATCCAGATATCCACCCATCCATCTGTCCATCCATCCGTCCATCCATCCATCCGTCCATCCATACATCCATCCGTCCATCCATCCATCCATACATTCATCCGTCCGTCCATCCATCCGTCCGTCCATCCATCCGTCCATCCATCCATCCATACATTCATCCGTCCGTCCATCCATCCGTCCATCCATACATCCATCCATCCATCTGTCATCCGTCCGTCCATCCATCCATCCATCTATCCATCCATCCATCCATCTGTCCATCCGTCCGTCCATCCATCTGTCCATCCATACATCCATCCGTCCATCCGTCCGTCCATCCATCCATCTGTCCATCCGTCCGTCCATCCATCCATCCATCCATCCATCCATCCGTCCATCCGTCCGTCCGTCCATCCATCCATCCATCCATCCATCCATCCATCCATCCATCCATCTGTCCATCCGTCCATCCATCCATCCATCCATCCATCCATCCGTCCATCCGTCCGTCCATCCATCCATCCATCCATCCATCTGTCCATCCATCCATACATCCATCCGTCCATCCGTCCGTCCGTCCATCCATCTATCCATCCATCCATCCATCCATCCGTCCATCCATCCATCCATCCGTCCATCCGTCCGTCCATCCATCTGTCCATCCATCCATCCGTCCGTCCATCCATACATCCATCCATCCGTCCATCCATCCATCCATCCGTCCGTCCATCCATCCATCTGTCCATCCATACATCCATCCATCTGTCCATCCATACATCCATCCATCTGTCCATCCATACATCCATCCATCTGTCCATCCGTCCGTCCATCCATCCATCCATCTGTCCATCCGTCCATCCATACATCCATCCGTCCATCCATCCATCTGTCCATCCGTTCGTCCATCCGTCCATCCATACATCCATCCATCCATCCGTCCATCCATCCATCCATCCATCCGTCCATCCATCCATCCATCTGTTCATCCGTCCGTCCATCCATCCATCTGTCCATCCATACATCCATCCATCCATCCATCTGCCCATCCGTGCGTCCATCCATCCATCCATCTGTCCATCCGTCCGTCCATCCATCCATTCATCCATACATCCATCCGTCCATCCGTCCGTCCATCCATCTATCCATCCATCCGTCCATCCATCCATCCGTCCATCCGTCCATCCATCCATCCATCCATCCATCCGTCCTTCTATCCATCCATCCATCCATCCGTCCATCCATCCATCCATCCGTCCATCCATCCGTCCATTCATCCATCTATCCATCCATCCGTCCATCCATCCATCCGTCCATTCATCCATCTATCCATCCATCCGTCCATCCATCCATCCGTCCATCCATCCATCCATCCATCCGTCCATCCATCCGTCCATTCATCCATCCATCCGTCCATCCGTCCTTCTATCCATCCATCCGTCCATCCATCCATCCATCCACCCATCCATCCGTCCGTTCATCCATCCATCCATCCATCCATCTATTATTTATTAATTTACTTATTTATTCTTACCGAGAAGGGCATGTTAGATTTATAACTCGTAAAACAATAAGTAGATTAAATTTACAAAACTAAAAGATTGCACATGTTTATGAATGAGTATTACTGCATAACATAATTGTAATAGTGGTCCTTGAATATTCTTTATACGGATGTATTATCACATTCTTTAGAAAGTAATGTTAGGTTTAGTCTTTTACTTTCAAATATGGGGCAGTCAAATGTTTTACAGTTCTTTAAAGTTCCAGTAATAGCCACTATTTTAATGAATATTAAATTGTATTAAAAATTTCCAAATTTTTCTTCTGATCTCTGAGCTAATATAATTTGAAATGAACGTCTCATATTTAGCCTGTAAGACTGCAATAGGAGAGAAGAGTTCTTTAGTCAAAGCATCATTTACACATTTCTTGTCCAAAGATCATACCAATACTTGAAGTTGTAATTCAAATGGTTAACACAAAATATTTATTTGATATAAATTGAATGTTTTAATGAAATCTACATTTTTAGGTATGAAATTTTCTCTATTTCTTACAGTTTACCAATATTCAAAAACAATTCAGAGAACTTCAAGGTAATAAGCAGAAAATCAAGGTATACATTTTATTTCTGTTGAAAATATCTTTAATACATAGCATTTTAATCAAAATAGTTGGGTCCGTTTTTGAGAAAATAAAAAAATAACAAAATATAGACCATGTTAAGAGTAGTAGCACATGGAGAGATGTTTTTGGAAACTCGTGAAACTTAATTATCGGTGGTATGTGAACAAATTTTGTGTTTGAGTTATACTGTTTAAGTTAAGACATTGCACATATTTAGAACTTTTTCTAAAAATTGTCTATTACTTTTTTTATTCAGGCAGCTTGAGAACGTGCTTTAGCAGGGTATATTTTTGAGTGGAGTATATAATTCATCTATTTTCTGTAGCTAAGCAGTAGAGAAAAAAAAATGCATACACAAATAACTTCGAAACTAACCAAAAATGAAACTGAATAAAATTGGGTAGAGAAACTTGTAGGATTCTTGAACATCAAACATTTTATGAGCTATTCAAATGTGCCACGAATTTTTGGATTTCTAACTATGAAAAATTACATCACTTTTGCACACACTTTACGTAGGTGCTTTGTAAACGCCGCTATGCATTCTGCATGACAAATATGGTGTCCGATCTTAGGGCCTGTCTGCAGAGTGAACGGTTCTCTCTTGGGAGCTGTCGGCAGGCATTCCAAACGATAGAAGGACAAAGAAAAAGCTGGGGTGCGGCACGCAGGACAGGGCCGAAGGATGTACGCTGGGACAAACCGTACATGTCAATAAAGCTGATGTTCCACTACCCGAACATCACATTTGTCTTCAGCTCCAGCATGCCACATGAAGGGAACAGACGACTATCGATATGCCTAATCGCACGCTTCCCAGACAACAAGTCATATCACATCCCCTCCGGCTTTTATCGGATCTGCAGTAACATCATCCCACGCATCATAAATCCAGCATCTTTACTGACTTGAAGTGCTGAGTCACTGCAGTGGTACTGCAGATAACTACAACCGTTTCAGTTTTACAGTTGTAGTTTATTGTGTCATTCACTGCACAGTGACAGTGCACAAAACAATGTAAAGTTATAACTCTCTTTATTAATAGCTTTTTTGTAATTATTGATCCAAAGCACTGTAATGAGATTGTTCAAGCAGTTCATGTATTTATTTAACTTTCCTGCTCTTAATTAATGTCTCTTAATATTGTTTTTCTCACAATCGGTTAGTCTCAGGGATCTTTTCTGTTGCCCCTAACAAATTGCTTCCTGAATTGCTCCAAATCCCTACAAAGAGATACTGAGAACCTTCGGTGAGGCATGCAGCAACTTCATGATACTGAATTTCTCATGCAAGAGCAAGAATTTCGCATGCAGGATCTGCTGATAACAATAATTTTCTCCTTGCACTTTGCAGGTATGTCGAGACCTAAAACAAATGTGAACTACAATGCTAGAACTATAGGCAATTTATGTACACCAAACTGAAGTATCTCTATATGCTGACCAGTATTCAGTGTGAGAAATTTATATGACTTACAAGCTTGTCTTCCATGTATTCCAAAATGTCATACACGCACTGTAATGCGCTACGAGCTATCCCCGGACTACGCCCTTCATACTAGTGTAGCTACAAAATAAGAATGAACATGGGTTGAGCAAATAAGGTTATCGTACTGTCTTGGTGTTGCCAGCTCCACCGCAAGCAGCTGACAGAGATGGAAGATAAGTCTGTCTTTGTCTCAACCTAGCAAGTATCATACACATGCTGAGATGTACCGATATGAATGTGTATTTAAGAAGCATTTTTACACCATGAATCTCATGTACTAATGTTATGTATTGTGCGCAGAAATTTTAGTCTGGCAGCAACAATATCGCTTTTTTCAAACAGAAATTTGCGACCATAATTTGTTCTCCTATATTTGAACCCAAGAGATTTCAGAATATTATGCATAGAAGATAGAGAATCCGTATATTCTATTTTCCCTCTCATTAAATTGGTCAGCCTTTTGGCAGTTGGATATTCACCCTTGTCATATAAATCATAAATCGTTCTACGTGACACACACTTTTGAAAATTATCTAAGTTGGTAGCACTTTTTTCACTACTCGATGTTTCCCTGGAGATCTAAATATGAAAACTTCTCCTAATTTGGTAAACTGTTTGCCTTCTTTAACAATGTTCGTCACAGAATGAGCACTCACGTGACAAGCTTGCAACATTAATTCTCGACTCTGAGCGAAATTTGTACTTTCGAAAATGTCTTTAATTGACATTGTTTTAAAAAGTAATACACATTAACAAGAATATTTGTAACCTTTTTATGGAAAATCTTATGAATTGTTTCGCAGTTACCACTAGGCGCACCAGTACTAGGCTTGCTAAGCGATATATTTACTAACTTTGAAAAGCACGTGTGCACTTTCAAAAGATCACCACTTTAGTGCAACTGCAGCATAGCACGTGTGCTTTTCTTCACTGACAGTTAATAATTCTTTTCTTTCTAGTCAGGTGCCTTATTTTTCCATATCTTCGAAACCAGATGTGCTACAAACATGGGGTTTGGACAGTAATCCTCAGAAAAAATAGCTCTGTAACATGGGGAAAACAAAAAAATCCTTAGTTGCTATCTTTAGAGCGCGCAAAGAAATTAGCCGCATGCTTCGGCTAAGCAAGCCAGTATGCTTCCTTAACTGTACAACGTTGCACGCACCGCATTGGCTAGTAGCGATAGAACAGCAACGCCCAGCCCCGCCTTGTGTTCATTCCTATTTTGTAGCTACTTTAGTGGCCTCAATGTCTCTATGCCCCAGTTCTTAAGTACACTTAGTCTAGGTATGTTCATATCTACACGGGGGCTCCAAACGTCTGCTGGATTTGGTTAAGCTCGTTACTGGCCCTGCGAACATATTTAAAAAAGACACGAAACATTATTTATGCATTAAACTTTGGAGCTTCCCGGGGTTATTTCCCGGAATAAACTTAAAGGGGCTCCATAGCTCAGTCGGTAGAGCACCTGCCTGCCGTGCTAGGGGTCCCGGGTTCGATTCCCGGCCGTGGGGTGGGGATTTTTCTCCGACCAAGATAATTCATCTCTCCCGGAGTCTGGAAGTGTGAATGAGAGTGTGAATGTGTACGTGATATAATGATTAAAACCCAACGAATATGAGTTAACACCTTCGATATGTTCCAAAGGAGAATGGCCGCCGACATGAGCATTGCAGTTAAAGGCGGGATATAAATGGAACAAATAAAAAAATTAACTATATGCGACCACTCAAACTTAAAAAGAAACAGAAAAGAATGGCGTGGATTGATATTTACCATCAGTGCATCACCATTCTCAGAATACGTCTTGAACATGGCTGTCTCCCCTACATCTTCATCGTATATCCTCTCTACACCTGCGACCTACTTCAATGCTCTTCTGTCCTTAGGTATAGTTAGTTCATTTTGCTCTTAGCATCAGTTCTTTATTACCTACACATCTCACGACAGCCAATGTATCACATTTTGAATCAATTCCTCAAAACACTAGTTTACAATTGTAATAATTCCTCCTGGTCTGAAAGTCTCCTCCTCTGTGATTCTTCGACTCACCGCTGTTTATGTACCTGATAACCAGGGCTAGGAAGTTCATAACGCTCGCCGTTGCGACCGATCCTCTCCCGGCATCCAAACAAGTCATAGATAAGAAACGCACAACGGAGGGGCATTGAAACCGGCTTCCCAGAGAAAGAAAATGACATGAGACATTCGTAAGTGCACATCTGTTTAGATCATTATGTACAATATACAAATTCTTATATAGTACATACGGGGTTGTCTCTGGCTGATCTCATTATTTAAATATGCACATTGTTGCAACACCCAAGCAATTATAAAGCGGATTGTAACATTTCCTGATCGAATGTAAAGTAATATCCAAATAATAAAATTTATTCCTTAAATATCTGAAGACTCTTACTAGACAAAATGCCAAAGCAGCAATTTTACTACATATTTACTCATCTGCGGCCGTATTACTAAAAACAATAATGTATCTCTGAAGCCTTACTAATGAAAAACTCATTCTATGTCCCGTAAAACAAGATTTAGTTGATTGAAAATCTGTTACAAGTTCGTTAATAAGTTCAGATAATTTAGTTTCTCGATCTGGCTTCTCTTTTTTCTATGTTTTCTCAAGTATCCCATTGAAATGTAAATGTAAATAATGTAGTAAATAAGGACATACACTTACAGAAAACACACAATGGCTGTACAGCAAATTTAGTTGCTCATCTTTGAAGCACAACAAAGATGTAACTCGAATGTCTTCTTTCCTACCAACGTGCTCTGTGTCATGCAGTTACACCTGTTTTGCAGTAATGAGTTGCATTCTACAGTGAACCTTGCCCTTGCTAGTAGCGCTGCGTGGTATAGCCATGACTAACTGCTCTTACACTGCTCAAGGTAATCGGTACGAACTTCCTAGCTCTGCTGATAACCAATTGGCTCTTGAACAAAGGTCTCCTCCAAAAAGGCTCTAAGGATCACAGTCAGACATGCTTGGTTACTGATTATGTCGACAGTAACGGTGGTTCAAATTTAATTACGAGGGCTATTCAATAAAGAATGATCACATATTTTTTTTTGACAACTTAATCTTTACTCATCCTTATAATTTTGATGGTCCTTCTCAAAATAGTCTCCCCTGAATGCGATGCACCTGTTCTGCCAGTCTTCAAAGACATGCTGGAAACCATTTTTTGAGAGATCCTTCAAAATCGCCTCCGCAGCCTTCACCACTGCTTCTGATGATGGATAATGCCTCCCACGAAAGCGTTTCTTCAAGATATGGAATAGAAGAAAGTCACATGGGGCTAAATCCGGACTATAGGGAGGATGAGGGATGCACTTCACGTTGACTTTTGCAAGATATTCAGCAACAACATTGGCAATATGCGGTGGCGCATTATCGCGGTGCAGCATCCAGCCTGCTTCATGGAAATGTGGTCTTTTGCGCCTGATATGGACTTGCAATGTTTTCAGGACATCCCTGTAGTATTGTCCAGTTACTGATGTGTGTGCAGGTACAACATGCTGATAAACCATTCCATGATTATCAAAGAATAAGATGACCATAACTTTCCCAGCAGAAGCAACCACTTTTGCTTTTTTGAGGGGGGGTTGGTGATGAAGGAGACTTCCACAGTGAGCTTTGCTGTTTGCTCTCAGGATCAAAATGATGTAGCCAAGTTTCATCAGCAGTGATTACGTTTGAAAGAAATTCCGGATCTTCCTCTAACATCAACTTTAACTGCAGCGGTAGGCGATACTGAACATGTCTAAACTTATCTAGTTCTCACAGGCAGGAACCAGGAGTACCAACAATGAAACTACTACAGCGTGTTTATTTCACATTAAGCTAAACAGAATATAATAGGATTGAATTTTAGTGCGAAAAATTATGACCGTAAAAAAAAAACTTATGATCATTCTTTATTGAACAGCCCTCGCATATAGAAAGGAACAGAAAGAAAAGAATGGCATAATACTACGAGTATATTAGATACAAAGGCAGTAAGAAGTGGATCACTTGATTGTGAGATCCTCCAACTCACTTAGGACATGTATAATGCATTCTGTTTTGGAGACAGTAATGAATATTAGAAAGAAAAATTACTTTAAATTAAATTAATTGTTTACTAACAACTGTTGCACATGATGGTTCTAGTAACAAGGCCGCGAACATGAACCCTATTGTGGCCACGCCGTGGCTCAGTGGTTAGACCGCTTGGCTCTCACCAAGGCGACCGCAAAGTGATATTTGTGGTGGACAACACGGCGTTGGGGCGGGTTTTCTCCGGGATCTCCGGTTTCCCCCGCCATCTCATTCCACCGGTGCTCCATCTTCATCTCATGTATCATCAGTGTCATCGCCTGCGGTGCCGTATGTAGTAAACGCGGGCGTTAAACACTACACATGAACCCTATTGGTTATGAACTGACGATCCAGTTATCTGCATATGGTTTTCAACTTCAAAAGGCTCAATAACTCGGAGCTCATACTTAGCTACTGTATGAGTTAAGTAAGTAAATATTAACAAATAAAAACGAGTAATATGCAGCTGTCAAATATTATAAGTATTTTATGTCTGCAATAATAAACGTATTAAAACGTAGAGGATGTAATATAATTTGTGAGCATACGTGCAGTAAAATGGGAAAAACACCCAAGTAAGTTAGATTACCAGCACTGAATGCAGGAAACTAACACCCTGAAGAGGGAGTGACTAAAAAAAAAGGAATTTGCACCTCTTTTGGATGAATAATTCATTCCCAGAATATATACCATATATCAACCGTGTCTGTTTCACCACTAGTAATTAATTCTTGTTGACGTCGTTAGATTCAGTGAACATTAGCATCCTACCAAAAAGTAAATATGAACACAACTGGAATTGAATTGGGATTATTGATTGTGTGGCAATGTAAATTCCCTTCTGTTTGCAACAGCATATATCCACACAGTAATGTGAATTGTTGTTTTTCTTCCCGTACACTAGTTGTTATTTATTTATTTGTTTATTTATAGGGTGATCATAATATTTACGGTCAAAATGGAACATTCCAAGCCGTCGGACTTCCTTAAAAACATTTATAACGGCCTAACTATAGCTGTCTCTTTCTATGTGTGTGTTTATGCAACATTACTGACATGTATTGTTTTAAAGGCAGTTAATAAAACTGTTTTAACGCAAATAAACGGTTTTTTAATAAAATACGATATCCAGGCATGCATCTGAAGTGAGTGTATTCCACAGTATTTGTTTTATATACACAAATGAAACATAACTAGGACATTCGCATAACCTCTGAAATATTAATTTTATAAAGCTACGTAAACAACATAATGCTCGGAAGGTATAAGTTTTATTCAATATATTACTTCAAAAGCTCAACAATGACGACATATTTTCATTAGTTTTCATTTGGTGTCCTCTTAGAATTTCCAGTGTTCATAAGTGTTTAAATACCATGGCTTTTGATAATTTATTTCACGCTAGCATTATGTAGACAGTATTGATTAGATATAAACAATTAAACTCACTGGTATGAAATCATGGATCTGCCGTTGCTGTTACCACTAATGTAACACTCGTGTTAAATCTCTTGTTAAACTAATAAGCCAAATTTCTGATGTTAAATCCTTAACAAATGTAAATAGTCAAGATGGCGAGCATGAACTCAACTGTTGATGTCGATTTGCTATATTTAAGACTGTCTAAATGACATTTGCAATAGAGTACGGCCTATGAGGAGAAATGATTTTGAGGAGCTATCGAAAGAAAAAAATTTTTACGGAGGTATAAACTATCGAAACATGTTGCTATGAAGGTTACTGCGGAAGTACAAGAGAGGTTAGAACATGCATCGAAAGGAATATGCCGATCTCGCCTTTGCTTCAAGTATTAATAACTTTGCGATTTTATAATTCACTGAATTATGTGGATAATACACTGTCCACCTCCCGTCTTGAAACGTTCAAGTCACTTGCCCTTCTTCGCTCCTCGTTTTAAATTTACGTAATACTAAGTTAGAACATGCATCGAAAGGAATATGCCGATCTCGCCTTTGCTTCAAGTATTAATAACTTTGCGATTTTATAATTCACTGAATTATGTGGATAATACATTGTCCACCTCCCATCTTGAAACGTTTAACTCACTTGTCCTTCTTCGCACCTCGATTTAAATTTACGTAATAATGAGTTAGAATATGCATCGAAAGGAATGTGCCGATCTCGCTTTTGCTTCAAGTATTAATAGCTTTGCGATTTTATAATTCACTGAATTATGTGGATAATACACTGTCCACCTCTCGTCTTGAAATGTTTAAGGCACTCGTCACTTGTACTTCTTCGCTCCTCGTTTTAAATTTACGTAATACTGAGTTAGAACATGCATCGAAAGGAATATGCCGATCTCGCTTTTGCTTCAAGTATTAATAGCTTTGCGATTTTATAATTTACTGAATTATGTGGATAATACACTCTCCACCTCCCGTCTTGAAACGTTCAAGTCACTTGTCCTTCTTCGCTCCTCATTTTAAATTTACGTAATACTGAGTTAGAACATGCATGGAAAGGAATATGCCAATTTCGCCTTTGCTTCAAGTATTAACTTTGCGATTTTATAATTCACTGAATTATGTGGATAATACACTGTCCACCTCCCATCTTGAAACGTTCAAGTCACTTGTCCTTCGCACCTCGTTTTAAATTTACGTAATACTGACAAGTTGTTTGGTGCTTCTAGTAGTGACACATGCATTTGAATTAAATTCGTTTCCAATATTTTCCCCGCGACATCTTTCTCTTTTACATTCACCGCATCCGTTTTATTTTACACGATATCCTTACACTTCGTCTCCAATTGAATTAACAATTCTTTCTCCATGATGAGAAATTTGTCTCACGGCTTTTGTTTACGATTTTGTTTATCCGCCATTTTTCAGCTTGTACATACGAAAATGAAAACAAAAGCACGTCGCAGTACTTTCAGAAATAATACGGCTCATCCATAGCCTTCTATAGCTGAGATATTTACAATTTTCTTGGTGTAAACACAGGTTTGTTAAGATTTTAAAAAGACAGGTTGGTGAAATGCAAGAAATGTAACAGCTTTGTTAGCGCTGTGACAATTGTTACGTTAATTTGTTAACGTCGATTTTAACATTTGTTGGTGAAATCGGGCATAAGTGTAGGTATTACATTCTTACTCAAAGTATCCCGTTAAACCTTCAACCCGATATTAAACACTCGACATATATTTCAATGACAACTTGCAACGTTAACGTGTTTTAAATTTTTGGGCTTCATAATGAGACTTAAAAACTCCAGTCTTATGGACATTCTCAAAGAACAGCGGTTTAATATCCATAGGGTTTCTCGTCACGCTAGCTCAAAATCAGTACAAACAGCCGAATATTCATGGTTCGAGCTCGGGCCGTGACTATGAATGTTTCCCAATAACAATTCCGGATCTGTAGAGAGTATATAAACTTGTGGACTTAAATGGTGAGCTTTGGTAGACAGACAACAAAGAAAGTAAGATAGAATCAGTAGAGATGGGTAGAATTCGTAGAGGAGCGAGAGTATCAAGACTTGAAAGTATAAGAAATATGGAGATAAGAGATGGAGTAGTCAACTATAGATCGGATTGAGCATAGAATGTTACAACTGTATGGACAGGTCAACCGAATAGACAAACAGAGTGGACACGGGGCATTTCTGGAATGATCACCTCATGAAAGGAGGAAGAGGGGATGGCCTAGGTCTTCGTGGAAATTTAATTAACCGGAGTGAGAAACCTACAACACGGAGAAATATGGAAATTGGGAATAAAAGGTTAATTACTGACAACTGGAGCAGCCCTCTTAAAGTAGGAAACGCAAATAACTCTACCCAGCATATCGGAACATTTTTCTTGCGGTAAGGGATGTAACATATGATCGGGTCCCTGAACACGAATCTGTTATTCATTTCTACGTATCACGCCAGGTTTTTTGCAATAGCTAAGAGATATAGGAATAAAACGTCTTCAACAAGTTAAAATAAGTAGAGTCAGACTAAAAAATTCAATGCCATAGGCGGGATTTGAACCATGGATCTCCCGCTCTCCATTCGGATTTTTTAATGATTATTTATTGATATTGGCGTGCTTAGGGTACTTTAGCAGCTTTATCTCAGCCTGTCGGGGTTCCGCTAAGAGCACCATGACCCTGATCGTGGAGCGTGGCTTTGGCGACTACTAGAGCCGGGGGGGGGGCGTTTGTTTGTTAAGTCAGTGCAGCTTTAATTGTCAGGTCTAGGGGGCGGTTTCCAGGCTCTGGTGAAGTAACTGGCGTCTAGTCCTCTGTATTTTGGTGTAGTTTCTGTTGGGTTTTCTTAAGTCCGTCAAGTCGTAAGAATAGTTGAGTCTGGTTGGAGATTATTTCGCGGAGCAGTGAGTGAAGGCTGTGTTCCATGTTGGTGATCTGGGGATGGAGTTGGTCCAGTCTGACGTCTAAGTTGGGGGGGGGTCCTGCGGGCGCGTTTCGTTGAGCTGCGTCTCAATACGGTGCAGCTTCCGCTGGAGTGAAGCTGGAATGCCTTTGTGATCGCTGGCTTGGCGCTCTGTTTGTTGTAGTTGGGCGTGTATGGTGTCTGTAGTCTGTTGAAGCTGTGTGACTGAGGGGGAGAGGTGGTCCGGTGGAGTAGTTCCGTCCGTCAGTAGTCCGTGGATGGCAGCCAGTCTGTCTTGTAAGTCAATGAGGGCGGTGTGGTTGGAGTCTTGTTGTCGAGCTGCAGCGGTGACGGTTTCCTCCAGGTTGCCCAGATGTTGGTTTAAGTTAAGGACCTCCGAGTGGAGGTCCTGAACTTCATTAGCTGGAGGCCGGTGGTTGGTGGCGTGAATTGTCGTGGTCAGGAGCTCCTCTAGGTTGTGGAGTCTGCTGGTGACACCCTTCAGTTCCTCCCGGAGGCAACAAAGGGCTTGCTGCCATCCCGCAGGCTTGATGGTGTCTGGTCTCCGGGGTGCTAATTCAAATGAGTCTCCGCGTGGGTATGCAGGGCACTGCGTCTGTCCTGTGAAATGGCCGAAGCCATTACATGTGGCGCAGTACCTGCGGCGGCGGCGGAGATCGTGGGCTCTTCAGGATGCTGTCGGTGTTGGAGATACACAGTAATGGCACCGTGGAGGCGCGGTGCACGCGTCTGCGCTGTGTCCGTAGGCACGGAAGTGCCTGCACGGGATGTGGTGCTGCAGTCTGCTCCCCTCTACCTTCAGGCACTGTCCCAGCATGGGCAGGCCTGACTCCAAGGCAGCGTCGCGATCTTGAAGATCCGCAAACCGCAGGCGCACACATGTGGTCGGGCCCCTTCTTGAAGTGATGCGCGTGGCACTCAGAACTGAGGTCCACTTCTGATGCTGTGGTGAGTAGAAATCTTGCGGGGAGGTCACGAGGTGCTCCAACAATTACTGTTGCGAAGCTGTTGGAGACTCCGGTGATGGTAGAAGTAAACCACTGCACTTAACCATTTATAGCAACCGCACGAAGAGCGGAGATCCGTGGTTCAAATCCCGGCTATGACATTGAATTTTTTAGTCTGACTCTAGTTATCCAAACCTTAGCCTACACACGGCCAGTGTGGAAGAGATGATTAATTCCATAAAATTAAAATAAGTTTGGAAATGTCATAGAGAAATATAGTGATATTTTGTAAACAGTCCTCGACATGTCTACTCCACTATTTTTGAAATTGAGGCCAAATAAACACAAGTTTCATCTATATAAGTGCCAATTTATGGGGTCGAACCAAGGCCCCTTGGTTGACGTATTGCTGAAAAGCAGAAGTTCGTTATTTCTGTACTCTAGCAATTAAATGTGACCAAAGAATTCATAAAGAAGGCAATGTATATGTGAAACAACACCAGAAGATGTTTCTACAGGAAAAATTGTGGTCACCTAGTCCTAGATATCCTCTTTGAATGACGTCTTGGATGCCCAGCATCTGGCCGCTGTATGTTCGCAATCTCTTTTCAAACACCAACAGTAATCGGCCATCATTGGTACATCCCACCTTCCCTGGTATCTTCTTTCTGCCTCCTTGATGTCTTGGTGAAACCTCTCGTTACTAATAGCAGCAAGATTTTCAGGAAAGTGATCGAGATGAGAATAAAAAAGTGCCGCTTCAGGCTCATTCTGCATCCCAACCTCTTAACGTGATCCAATATCGTTTTCGGTATTGTTTCATACTGTACATGCTTTACATTTCCTAGGACTTCGTCATAATGTCCATCTTTGAAATCCACGCAGCAAGTTTGACGGCATTCATAACCTGTTTAAAGTTTGGATCTTTTAGCAGCTTTCTAATATGTAGCCCATCAAAAATACAATCCTTGAATTTTGCACTAATAAATGTGGAAACTTTCTTGCAATATATTGAAAACGAACTGCTTCTGTCCAAAGCCTTAACAAACTACTTCGTGATTCCCAGTTTGTTTACTGTTATTGCAAAGCAACACGGAGTCGCAGTGACGCATTTTAAGACAATAAATCACAATTAGCGTGAAAACTAAGTGCCGGCAGGAGTGAAGGTTTATAAACAATCTAATATCTATCATGCTTGACTGCCTTACAACACCCCATCCTAATGCTTATAACTATTAGATTTAGGTTATTTTTTATAATTATACTGTCCAGAGTGCTAATAAAATAATGAAACATCATTACTTTGGAAGTGTTATACTCTCATGTTTGGTACAATCCTATCACACCAGTTATTAAAATGTTAAAACGTAACGTAACCCATGGCGTAACAGCCCCAAGTGGGCCTGAGCCTACCAACCCGACGCCGGGCTCACGCCCACTTACGCGCGGCAGAGGTGGGCGATCATCCAACCGATACGGGGAGGAGATGTGGTCAGCATCTCGGCATCCCCCAGCCGGAATGTTGATTTTCGTGACCAGGGTCGCTTACCTAGCGTAGGTTCCTCACTTTCCTCACGATGCTGAGTGGACATCGGTCCTATACCCGGTGGATGGGATCGAACCCGGGCCGCTTTCCATGGCCAGGGACCAAGACATACTGCCTTAGAGATTTTATAAATGTTTATCTTTATTTAGAATAATTTTGGCATTTTTAGTTAAAATACCAATGTATTTAGTTCATTTATGACTTCCTAAGGCTCATGTTGAAGCTCCTGTTTTGGGATCTTAGCCCGCTACGCCACGGCGCAGGACTATTAAAATGTTACTATATCTTAAAAAATTGAGGACAATATTAATTATCTGCACTTTGAATGAAAAGTGTTAATTCTTTTTATTAATTTCTTACTACGTACTTACATTTAAAAGGGGAAGAATTGCATTCAACTCAAAAATTCGATACCAAGATTTCAGTGGAAATACATGTTTTGAAGGCCCTGAATAAAAAATAACATTACCATGGTTTTAAATATCAAAACTGAATTTAAGTTCAGCATCTTGAAGGTTAGACATGAAGAATTTCAGCAAAATGTCTCTACCCCAGACTACTATTTTGATTTTAAAAATGTCTTAACCATTTTGGAACCACTGAAAGCATGGCCCAGAAGTGGATACTCAACAGCTTCCCTCTGACGGAGCTGAGAATTTCCAAATGGCAAGCCTCTGCGCCATCTACCTGTAATCCGACAGCACAAAGCTCTTAAGTCGTCCTGTAACATAAAAGAGAAAGACGAAATGGGAGAGAGAAGACCGGTAGTACAAGACTCCCAGCATTCGCCTTAAATACCAGAGAAAAATCATGAAGACACCCTAGTCAGTGGGCAGCCACCAGGAACAAACCCAGGATCTCCCGAATACGAGCCTCTAGCGTCACCGCGGAGCCATGTCGCTCGGTATTTACAATTATATACATTCCCTTTGGGAAAGAGTCTCATTCAATCGAAAGGAAGCAGGATTTTACAGTCCCGGTTAGTAGCTATTAACCTAGTTTATTGTCCTAAGGTTGGTCACAGAAATGTCGGCGCGCAGAGAATACTACGGGTAGACGAATGTGGACTAAAACAGCGAAACGGAAAGAAAACTACAGCTAGGATATCCAAAGCTTAATTCCCGCCTCCTTTTTCCCCTGATCTTATTTCTGTTTAAGGTTGACAAGTTCACATCAAGCCTACGTGGAATTGGAGTATACTATTGTAACATTTTCTCGTATATTCATACTTTCCTTGCATTGACCGCGGAACTAAACCTAGAAACATAACGGCGTGATGGCTCAGGCGGTTTCGTCTGTGACCTGCATTCTGGAGGCCGAGTTCGATTCCTGTGGCTGACCTAACAGACCGATGGGCTTTTTCAGGGGCTTTCCCAGGTCGCTGGGTAGGTTAATTACCTCCCCTGAATTTTCTGTCCCTCCATTTTATCTCCGTTATCCTTTCACATCATCTCTCTCTCTCATCTGGTGGTCTCTTTCAGGGTAAAAGTGTCGGCGGGTGTCTCGGCGGTGCATGGCAGGATGATATGCTCTGAGGTAAGCTACTTCCTCCTCCGGTAGATCAGTTTCCGGTCTCCGCGCCTCTGCTGGAACATTTCGGGACCACCAGCCGGGCACATTTGGAGCTTGGCTGATAGGCTCGTGCCGCCCCGCAGTCCGTTATCCTGGCCTGTCGGGGGAAGTATCTATCTAAGTAAACTGTAGGTACCCTGTGGTCTGTACTGTCGTGGCTCCTTGGGTCGGCCACCCTCTGTCTCCTTCGCCTCATCCTTCCCCCCGGGCGTGCCCTACTTGGGGCTTAGGCACAATGGGCCCAGCATGGTGGCCCGTGTACCGAATCCCTACCGTAGTAAAATCCTGATCCTAAACCTAGAAACATGCTTCTCTCAACCATGAGACACGGAAAATTAGGTGTAAAAGCAGATAACTAATGTTTGAGTACTCATACCAAAGTAAAAGCAGCGATAAAATTTGTTGATCAGTGTGAGTATTTACGAGGGCTGTTCAATAAAAAAAAAATCACTTTTTTTTTTTTTTTTTGGACAACGTACCTTTACTCATCCTCATAATTTTGATGGTCCTTCTCAAAATAGTCTCCCCTGAACGACTGGCCTTTCTGCCAGTCTTCAAAGACATGCTGGAAACCATTTTCTGAGAGATCCTTCAAAATCGCCTCCACACCCTTCACCAATGCTTCTGATGATGGATAATGCCTCCCACTAAGACGTTTCTTCAAGTTGGGAATAGAAAAAAGTCACATGGGACTAAATCCGGACTATAGGGGGGGTGAGGGATGCACTTCACGTTGATTTTTACAAGATACTCAGCAACAACATTGGTAATATGCGGCCGAGCATTATCGTGGTGCAGCATCCAGCCTGCTTTACGGAAATGTGGTCTTTTGCGCCAGATATGGCCTTGTAATGTTTTCAGGACATCCCTGTAGTATTGTCTAGTTACTGATGTGTGTGCAGGTACAACATGCTGATAAACCATCCCATGAATATCAAAGAATGAGATGACCATAACTTTCCCAGCAGAAGCAACCACTTTTGCTTTTTGGGGGTTGTTGATGAAGGAGGTGTCCACACTGAGCTTTGCTGTTTGCTCTCAGGATCAAAATGATGTAGCCAAGTTTCAACAGCAGTGATTACGTTTGAAAGAAACTCCGGATCTTCCTCTGACATCAACTTTAACTGTATGCAGACCTGCATGAGAATGTCCTTTTGTTCGGGAATCAACAGTCTTGGAACCCATCGTGCACAAACACGTCTCATGTGTAATGTTTCTGTCACCAATGTGTGGGTGGCAACCAATGAAATGTTCAGTATTTCAGAAAGTGATCTCAAGGTAAATTCGTCGATCCTCTCTCACAATGGCAGCAGCAGTGTTGATGTTTTCTTCCGTAAGAGCAGTAACTGAAGCTCCGGGTCCAACTTCCTTTGAAATTGATTTTCTCCCCTCTTTAAATATTTTAAACCACCTTCGAGCTGTGCTGTAGGGAAGAACAGACTCTCCATAGGTCTCCTGTAACATTGTATAGACCTCAAAAGAATATTTTTTTGAGACTAAAGCAGAATTTCAAAGCCGCATATTGTTCCTCGCGTGTTACTTGCACTGCAGCGGTAAGCGATATTGAACATATCTGAACTTTACTGGTTCTCACAGGCGGGAACCAGGAGTACTAGCAATGAAACTACTACGGCATGTTTGTTTCACATTAAGATTAACAGAATGTAATAAGCTTGAATTTTAGTGCAAAAAATTATGACCTTAAATTATGACCATTCTTTATTAAATAGCCCTTGTAATTTCGACCCTTAGCGCAAGATATCTTTTAAAAATAAATTGTAAGAAATCCGCAATCATTTACCGATTTCTTTAAACTTTTCGGAGTACACCTTACTCAGAGCATAAAACATGTCATTCCCAAACAATTTAACGAGCTATATCAAACCATTTTAAGATATTGTTTTATTCATAATTCATATAATTTTGATATGGTAATATGAAATTCTCCTTGATATATCCCTTCCGAATCGTTAATTGAGCTCAGTATTCAAATATACAGAAATTGTTGTGAATGCGTTTCCTAATTTTAATTAGCTTAACAGCAAAACATCTTTTTAACTAGCTGCATTTTTCTGCGATTTATATTGAATTTCAGATAGTTAATTTCAGTGAACTACTTCATATTGTTTAATTAATGCATTATAGTTTTTAATCCATAATTCCAGAAGCTCTTCTGAAAAGTTGAAGCTAATACTTCATAAACTGTACAGAGAGCATTTGGAAAGAGAAAAATGCTGAAAGAGAAAAATTGAGTTTAAAATCCAACGTAGTGATCTTTCTAAATGATATTAGAAAACCAACTGTGGACAGTGAAAATACAAGTTTTATGGGTATAATAAAAATGCCAAACATAAGAAGTTTTCACATATTTTTAGCAAATGTCACCAATACATTACGTTAAACACAGCCATATTTAGATGCTACTGTCAGGAGGCCCTAAAATGCCACGATATGTAGCAGTTACATTATAGTGTACCACCCTAGGTAATTCAATAAGGGAGTAATCAAATTAAAAATCCTGCGCTTGCCTTTCTGAAATCTTTTTTAATTCCCAGTAGGGCAGGCGCGATTTATTGTCTCTTTTCCACGTAGCCAAAAGTTCTAACGGCTCTGTCATCCCCAACAATAAATGTAATGAAAAAAGAAATATAATTCTACAACAAAGAGAGAGCGCGCGCGAGAACGAGTGTTGAATCAGAACTTGTCAAGTCAAAACATGAAACAGCCCAGTAAAAACAGGAGGGGAGGACTTACTGTGAAACAAAAATTGCAGACAACTGTCTAGGACACTTTATCTCATACCCACCCCCATTGACTGATGATCCTTTTTCCTATCTATTCATCCCCCACATATTTTGTTTGTCTCTGGCAATTCTCCCCCTTGTCTCTTTTATTGGCTCCATTTCTTCCCCTTCATTATTCTGCACCCCGCCACATCCCCTTCGCCAGTGTCAACTCCAGTACTATTTCAACCCTGAGATCGAGGCAAGAAACGCTTAGATGTAATTCTCCAGATAGGAAAACCCAGAGAGTTCATTCTTGCAACTCAAAAACTCACTCAGGGCACATGGGCTTGACTTTTTATAAAGATCTCTAGAAGGGAAACAGAATGGCTGCCGAGTTCCTTATGGAATTCCATTAGTTTTTCCTCAACTCCTATATTTTAAATAGGATGGGTCTAGGAATTGTTTTTCACCAGTTTTACCAGGATTAGGAATTAAAGGCAGAACGAAAGCAAATAAAGTTCAAGTTTTGTTGAATTTAGTGTGAAGTGTTAAAGACTTCGTCACCCATCGTAAAGTCTGTTGGCATTTGTAGACAGCACTCGTCAGACTTTGTTTACCTATAATCAGTGACACCAGGCCGCTGGTGTTTACATATCTTTTGGCTGTAGATAACTGAAGCCAACTGCTTAAGAATCCTTATACTCATCATATCATCGCGATCGTGGACTTTTTGCGTTATCAAACATAACTTTCTTTTTATCACATATCTGTGTCCACAAGTTCCCAACAATTTCAGGGTGAGCTTTTATAGACATTCAAAGTCTTTGTGAAACATAGGTATTAAAATTAAACAGGTGTAAGGTAAACAAATCGCCTCTCAATTGAGTAGATTGAGACATAGTGATGTACAACAAACTCTCTGCGAGATGTAGAATGATGCAAAATATTATGGACTTTTTCTCAATATTTCAACTTTTCTTTAATAATAATAACAGATATGAGTGTACACAAACATACAGATAATTACTGATCCCAATTTGAACTATTTATTCAATTATAGATAAGAAGTTAAACTGTTTTGCCCTTTGAAAGTTATCGCTTTGAAAACACATTTGATTTCAAAAGACAACTGAAGATCAATATGACGTTTTACAGGCACCACCAGGAAACTAATTCAAAGTGCTCGTCTTCCCAGGTGTTAGGTTAAGCTGTTAAGTTAGTTCATTGAAATTTCATAGAGAATATCCGACAGTTCTGAGACTGAAGTCAGTTTAAATGAAATTGGATCTATCCCTTTGTCAATTCGATACAAAATATTGCTTCGAAGTTAATAGGCAAATTAGTGTTCAATGGTCATACAATCGGTGGTAATGTGAATGCACAGAGGTACTGGAACCACGTGTGCAGCTTTCAGAGGTGTAGTTGGTCCACACTTCATCTAATGGACGATAATGAAGCGTCCGCATATGGCTCACCTGGTGGACGACTGTATAGAGAGGGAAGTTATCAGCTCATGGACTGGCCAGGGATGTTCCCGGATATGAAGTCTTGGAATGCATTAGGAAGACGAGTTGCAGCCCACCAGCCCCCAGCGAGGACACTTCTAGTCCTCCAAAATTCTCTGTGAGACATGGGAACTGCTATCTGCAAAGCTCTTGAATCACCTTCTAGAGCACATGCCATGGCGCTGCAAGGTCTTTGTAGCCATGAGGGGTTACCATACCCCATATTAACCTCTCAACACCATCAATTGTGGAAGTGATCGTCAGATTTTGTGCTTGCCTAAAAAGGTGTCCCGAGGTCAACATTATCTGCTATTTCTCACTCTATTGCATTTCAGGTCATGTGTGATACATTGGCAACAACATATTACATTATGCTTAGCTTTTATACAGTTGTGATTGTTTGGGTTATAAAAATTGAATTATGCTTAACTTTTGGACACTAGTGTATATGTGATTCTGAATATTAGCACAAGAAACTGAACTAATTAAATATAATATTTGCTAACTTCTGATGTAACAATAAACTTGTGATTTAAATAAATTTTCCATAATAACATGAGAAGCGCAAGTTGCCATGTATTATTGATATCCTAAACAGAAAGTCCCTTTGCAACGACCATCAAGTGTGTATAACCGGAGCGTGGTATTTAGTTGCTACGGACTGCCGATAACACCATCACAAACACGCCCGCCTTGGTAGCGTGGTGGTAGCATGTCTGCCTCACGTTCAAGAGATCCCGAGTTCGAATCTCGGTCAGGGTGAGTTACCTGGATAAGGTTTTTCCAGGGTTTTCCCTTATCCTTAAAGACGAATGTCGGATAACTCTAAGCTCTATGGACCCCGGGTTCATTTGAGATTCATATCACCCATTTCATTCATCGCCCGATATGACTTGACGTTGGAGGACGTAAATTACAAAAAAAAAAAAAAAAAAAAAAAAAAAAAAAAAAAAAAAAAAAACACTTCGGAAGAAAAGGCACGGATTTTAGAAACACGCGCTCTTTTGTCAACATAAGTCTCGCCTACTTTAAGATCACCTCATCAAAATTCCTACATCAAAAATCATTACCAAATCTTAATTTATTATTCGCATCTGAAAGATAACTGCTACTTTATGACTTGATAAATTCTAAAATTCCTTTGTAATTTGTAAAAGTGGCACCTCAAACTTCTCAACGTACTGATTTTCGAATTATCCGAATCTTAAGCTAATGGATATCTTGGAGACTATATTCATCGGAACGCCTAATTGCCTTAGTTACATTTAATTTTGCTTCAACAGGTAACTTCTCTGGTTAACAACTTCTTACTATGTTGTAAACCTAAATTCGTATATCTAGCCATGTATGTTCTAAAAAAAGTATTAACTTTATTTATATTAAGACTTTAAGTTAAATAAAACTACGAGGCATGTTTTTTAAGTCAGTACCGTTTTGCGATTCCGCCGCCGCAGCGCTACGGTTACCTACATCTCTTGTCTACGCACTGATGCCATTACAGTCTGATTCTTCATTGTATACGTTGGTTACTGAGTGTTTAAGATGCCTCCGACAATCGTGAGTCCCGCCGATTGTGAAGTACGGGCTGTTATACGATTTCTTAGTGCTAAAGGCGTAAAACCGATCGATATTCATCGTGAGATCTGTGAAGTTTACGGACAAAACATAATGAGTGATGGGATGGTAAGGAAATGGGTGAGAGCATTTAAAGATGACCGCACAAATGTGCAAGATGAAGAACGGAGTGGGCGTCCTTCGGTCGTTACTGAATATTTGGTGCAGAAAGTGGTCGAAAAGGTGAGAGAAAACAGACGCTTTACAATTTCATCATTGTGCGACTATTTTCCTCAATATTCTCGAAGTGTTTTGTATCGTATTGCGACCAGAACTTGAAGTACCGGAAATTGTATTCACGTTGGGTTCCGAAAATGTTGACGGATTTGCACAAAACCTAACGTTTAGGCAGTGCATTGACTTTCCTTGAGCGGTACCACAATGAAGGTGAAGATCTTTTAGACCAAATTGTTACTGGTGACGAAACATGGGTGACCAGAATCGAAACAACAATCCATGGAATGGCGACATTCATCATCACCCACAAGTGAAGTTTAAGCAAACAATTTCTGCCCGGAAAATCATGTGCACAGTTTTTTTGGGACAGAAAAGGAGTATTGCTGGTGGAGTTTCTGCCTCGTAATGAAACAATCAATGCAGCGTCTTATTGTGAGACATTGAACAATCTGCGCCGTGCAATCCAGAACAAAAGACGTGACAAGTTGAGTAAGGGTATCGTTTTGCTGCATGGCAATGCCCGTCTACATGTGGCTAATCGGACCAAAATTCTCATCAAATCTTTTCAATGAGAAACTCTAGATCTTCCTCCATACAGCTCTGATCTGGCGCCCAGCGACTACCATTTGTTCCTGCACTTGAAGGAACATCTGGGCGGTCAGCGTCTTCAAGACGATAACGAAGTCAAAACCGTTGTGATACAGTGGTTAACACGTCAGGCGGCAGAATTTTATGAGGAGGGTAATCAAAAACTGGTGCCATGTTATGACAAGTGCCTCAATATTCACGGAAATTATGTAGAAAAGTAGATTAAGGTACAGGCTTTCATGTAAAAATAAAATTATTGCGATATCTATGCACGTCTTTTTTTAATTCCAAAACGGTACTGACTTAAAGAAACATGCCTCGTAATATCCTTTAAAGCTATAAATAAAGAGTAATTCCCCAAACAAAACTGTAAATCGGGCTTTCTATATTATCCATTGATATTAATATATGAAAATAATTTATTGCAATTATATTCTATCATTTATTTAAAATGCATTAATACGCCAATAATTGTATCAAAACGTAATTTTAGTGAAACATGTGATATTTGAATACTATATTTTATAAACCCAGAAGTTCCTTTTTTCCTATATACTGCTTCAAGTTACTTAAGAAGAAAACATATTTCCATTCATTTCTCCTCATATCAGCTTTGGAATGTAATCTTTCTTTCATACAAATTCTCGATTCTAATATGAACAATAATATTTTATTAGGAATAATTATATACATACAGATATAGCCTGTGTGTCATGTTATTGACAGATCAAACGGCGAATTACAATGCATATTAATGATAGTTTTCAACGGAATAGAGTCCGTTTGGATTTATTTTCATAACAAAAATGGCATGCTATTGCTGTACCATGAATGTTGCTATTTCATTGCATCATTAATCATAATAACATTAGGGGATGCCATTCTTTTCATAGGAATTAATGCGAACCAATCCAAGAATCTAGTTTGCATAGGATGTCCTATATGACCCTAATAAATCATCCCAAATAGCTCAACAGTTCTACATTTTCCAAAAGATGATCTACATGAATTAAAGTTAGGGATGGTTCCTCAATACTTGCAATACTTCGACATTCACGATACTTGCATGGTACCATGCTTCAGAAAATTCGCTCGATACAATTTTCGATACTTCGTGGTGATTCTGCAATTTGTATTTTATTTTAAAATCATAAAATATTTTTGCCGCAAGTAGAACATTGCAAAGACCGATAAATTGCTAGGAATGTGGTACCTGCACTATAATGTTATCCAAGAAAATAATCATGTGTCAAATTCAGTGCCAGTTGTTAAATACAGTGCGATCCAAATACACCTGGACCATTTCAATAGGCCATAACTTTTAAACCAATAATAGGACACACATGCAACTTTGGGAGAATATCATACACAATTGGAAGATTACATTACACTGGATAGAGTCAACATGAAAAATTCAATACCATGGCCGGGATTTGAACCACGGATCTCCTGGTTTCCGTCCAGTTGCTCTAACCCATTGAGCTACCATGGTCAACGTGCCGTCCTGACATTAAATTATTCATGCTGACTCTATCCATCAAAAGCCTTAACCTATATACGGCTAGTGTGAAGAAATAATTTCCATCAATTAACTAAAATAATGAGAGTTTAATGATGAAGCCTGGGACTCAAGTACTTACGATAGTAAGTCGCCACAAACTGTGTAACTCGGATGCGAGAGCCCCTAGTGGTCTTACCGGAAAATACACGAGTCGAATGAAGAATTTAATGTCAGGACGGCACGTTGACCATGGTAGCTCAATGTGACTGGATGGAAACCAGGAGATCCGTGGTTCAAATCCCGGCCATGGCATTGAATTTTTCATGTTGACTCTATCCATCAAAAGCCTTAGCCTACATACGGCTAGTGTGAAGAAATGATTAATTTACATCAAGTAACTAAAATTACATTACAGTATTTGCATCTCAGAGAAAATGTAGGAGGTGTCCTCCACCAGCATCTATGGATCGTTGGTCGCATTTTCTTTAATACGACTGTGGACACTGAAGTTTATATGGGTATCTTCAAGACCTTTGTGGAGCCGCTGGGTGATGTCGAATTGAGAGAAGGTTACTTCCAGCAAATGCCATACATCTAATGACACCATGGAACTTGTAACCAGTTTTTTTTGATAATCAAATAATCTCAAAAGGTCTGTGGGCCCCCAGATCCCCTGACCTAACCTCACCTGAATTTTTTTTTTTGTGAGGGTATCTAAAAAAATAGAGTGTACAAAAATAGGCCACGAAAAATTGATGTTCTCAAGGAATCCATTCGAACCGAAATAAGTAACTTTGGCGAAAATACTCTCCGTAAAACTTCAGGGAATACGGTGAGACGAGTGCAAACATGTATAGATGCTAGTGGGGGACACTTCCAACATTTTCTTTGAGATGTAAATAGTGTAATATATACTCCCAATTGTGATTTATATTCTCCCAAAGTTACACGTGTGTCCTATTATTGGTTCAGAAGTTATGACCTATTGAAGTGGTCCAGGTGTATTTGGATCGCACTATATTTGTGTAATCTACTTATTTAAAAGACTATTTAGCACTCACATATGACAGAAAAGGAAGCAGACTTGGCCCGGAAACAGTGAAAATACTAGCATTTTTGAACAAAAACTTATAAAAAGTGGACTGTTTTGCTTTTAAATGTCTAATGGGGAGTTCAAAAATAAGAACACGATGATTTTAAGTTTCAGCTCATTAAAGATGTGCACCTATTTAATTTTATTGGCCCTACACAGTTCTCCCAACGTTCTGTTTTGTATTGAAACCGGAAGTAGAAATGATGTATTGAATATCGAGGTATCGAGTATTGTGAAAAATACCTCTATTGGTATCAAGAATCGAGTATTGATAAAAACTGGTATCGACCCATCCCTAATTAAAGGTCTCTCCTTGGATTTGTCCGTTTTTCTCCATTTCTGTTAGTTATAAACTGATCGTATGTCCACAGCATGTATCGAAACGTCAATCCACTCTAGCCTTAGCTAGACATATATGTCACTCATCTATGCCAAATCAATTAAATCTGTTTAAATAACGCCTGCACTTATGTACATGACACACCTGATCTGAATTTAGAACTAAGGTTTGTATTTCATTCCTTTTTGTCAGTGTACGAAGCGTTATCTAATTTTACAGGATAGGGTTGCTGGCCCTATGCCTAACCCTGCCAGGGCCTACCTGCTATCAGCACGAAAGCTGCCTACATAGAAGGGAAAACAAAATGAGAAGAAACGAAGGAACATAAAATATCTGATAGAGGGAACATCCCAGCATTCTCCTACCAACCAGGGGAAACTATGGAGAGAGAGAAAAACATGATCAGAGAGGGTCAGCTCGATGGGAACCGACTTCGACAACACACATTATAGCGGACCATCTCGCTCAGTAACAAAGAAGATTAATTAAAATATATTTGAAAACCTCTCAGAATTATCCATCAGAATTTTTCCTTCTTGAATTCAGGGTATGCAGTATCCTTCAATTTAGTTTTACTACATTATATACACAAAATTAAACAAATTCCCGCTATACTGTCATAATTACAAAACAAAACTACCCGAGTTTATCTATTTTTGTGTCCAGAGTTTTTAACGCCTGCAGCTCTTAGCCATAGGAGTAATATTGGTCTTAAGTAATTCAGTGTAATGATAAAGTCATTTCCACGTTTGAAGTACTACAGCTCGTTTAAATTATAAATCATAAATAAAAGCACTATCAGAAAATATTTTTCCAAGGCGAAGGTTAATTTTGCAACTTTAA
Organism: Mantis religiosa; assembly: GCA_030765055.1. Classification (NCBI taxonomy): domain Eukaryota; kingdom Metazoa; phylum Arthropoda; class Insecta; order Mantodea; family Mantidae; genus Mantis; species Mantis religiosa. The sequence goes on from CM060956.1 coordinate 50,252,212, forward strand.
ATTTATTTTATTTGCGTTATTTGTTATTTATTATAAGCATCACTCTACCTCACTACGCTATGCATTTGTATTGTAAGGAATACTCCCCTCCAATGGACATTATATGTTCCTATTTTACTGGAAATTAGATATTATTGCTAAAATTACATGTACAGTATATCTGCAGGAAAATAATAGCTATTTAGAGAGAGCAAGCTATAAAAGTAAAACATTAATAACGAATGGGAACAAATCAAACACGACCGTAGGATTATTTTCAAAATTTGGAAAATAAATGTATTATAAATTATAGTTTATTCTACTTCACCAATGCCTATTTAATTTTTGCATTTGTATTATTAAGGAATAGTTGACATATTTGTTATTCAATGATCGATCAGCAGTAGATGCTTTACAGATCCTTGTTAACTGAATCCTTATGAACTATATAATAACATGTAAGGAAAGCCAAGTTGGCTCCTATTGTCTTCTTAGCAGTGTGAAACAAGAGAAAAAACTGTTAATAATAATAAAAAACACAAGTAATCAAAGAGATAGAACAACAGTCGTTGTGAAACAATATTCATACTCTTGTTTTTTTTTTTTTTTTTTTTTTTTTTCATTCAGAGTCACTAAGGAGGAGATCCTGTGGGAGTCGTCTCTTCAGGCGCCTGGGCTGGCGGGTTCGTACGCCGATGTCGTACATCACAGCTCCTGGAATATCTGGCAGGCTTGAGAAGAAGCGAGAGGCGATCTGACGTATGTACTGGTGAAGAGGAAGGAGACCAAGTTCTTTATGCAGTTGTTGATTTCGCACGTGCCAAGGGGCATCCGTGGCGATGCGCAGAAATCGATTTTGCAGGACCTGTAGCCTACGGAGATGAGTGATGCTAGCCGTACCCCATACCTGGGGTGATAAGTGGCCGGACAAGTGATTTGTAGAGTAGCAGAGAGCATTCAATCCCAAGAAGAGTGTGTCTGTGAAGTAGCGGGCCAAGTTTTGAGAGTCGTCCTGATGCCAAGGAGATAAGTCGATCAATATGGGCTCGCCAAGTAAGTTTAGTGTCCAGCATTACTCCAAGGTATTTCACGGAGGTGGTAGGAGATAGCCAGGGGATTGATTCATGCTTGATATGCAATTCGGGAGAGTTGGAGATGCGACGTAAGCTAAAAATCTTAGCTGCGGTCTTTTGAGTGTTAAGACGTATGCGCCAAGTATCGAACCATTCAACGAGGCAGTCAAGAGAGGTTTGTAGCGTGTGAATAGTTGTAGGAAGATCTGTGTCGGAATGATATAAAACAGTATCATCAGCGTATAAGGCTATAGAGGTAGGGGCCAAGTCAGGAAGATCATAGGTATAGATACTATATAAGATTGGCGCCAATATGGATCCCTGAGGAACTCCTGCTGTAATATGGCGCTGAGAGGACTCCGTACCACCAATGCGAACAATAAATTTGCGATCTGATAGAAAACTACAAATGGTAGTGAGCAGATACTGTGGAAGGCCAATGCTATACAGTTTGAAGATTAATCCCTCATGCCAAACTTTATCAAAGGCCTGTGCCACGTCGAGGAACAGGGCGGTTGTGTGCTTTCGTTGCTCAAAACCATGAATTACTGTTTGTGTTAAACGTAGTAATTGGTGTGAGGTAGAATGTCTAGAACGAAACCCAAATTGGAAGGGTGGAATGATATGGTTTTCAGAGGTATATTTATGGAGACGGCAAAGAAGAATATTTTCAGAGTATGGACAAGGTAGGCAGCAAACTTATCGGACGATAGCTGCCGGGGAGACTTTTAGGTTTATTAGGTTTGTGAAACAATAATTTGAGCCAATTTCCAGGAGTGAGGAAAAAAGCCAAGTTGAAGACAAGCGTTCAGGATTGAAGACAAATGTGCTAAGGCCTTCTTTGTCAGGTTTTTCAACACAATATTTGTAATCAAGTCGTGTCCCGGTGATTTCTTAACAGGAAGAGAGCGAATTAAATGCCTAATTTCAGCAGGACTAGTGAAGGAGATCCTGCAGGGAACAGTTGGTTGGTGTCGAAAAGCGTCAAGCCGCTGTTCTATACCCGGGGTGGTAGCATGAGGTGCATTTGGTGTGAACGTGCCTTCAAAGTGGTCTGCAAGAACTTAGCATTTAGCTGTGACCTCCGTAACAAGATTGTCAGTGGTGCGCAGAGCTGGTATAATAGTTGGCTCTCGTAGAAGTCGTCGGAATAGCTGACTGATAATAAGAAAACACAAATGTTAATGCGCTGAATTGCGAAAATTTGGGGGGGAGTGAATTTGACACTCCACCAGCTCAAATACAGAAGTAGTCGAGCTGCAGCTTTGGATGCAGGGGCAGAGGGAAAACTTTATTTCAATTTATCCATTTTTTAAGGGAATAAAAGTTGATCGTTATATTACCTTGCCTGCCATTGAACTGCAACCAAACTGATTTTAACTGCAATCGCCTTGTGGGCAGCTTTCTCTGTGTATTTGGAACACATTGATGTTACCTTGTGTACGGTTAGTCACTGGATTTTCTTTGTATTTCGTAAACTAGATCACACAAACACGCACACATATATCCGTGCTTCCGGAATTTGGGGAATACGGACGGAATAACCTGGCTAGAGAAAGATTCACACGCACCAGCTGGTAATGGAACTCGGAACCCCTCGCACATCAGACAGGTGCTGCACTGACTGTGCTGCGGGTTAGCTCTCATGGCCTAGACACAATCTGCTATTATTTGTGCACTTTCGTAACAGAGGTAGATAAATAAACAAATTACAGAATAGGAAAATAAAATAGGAGAGCATCCCAAATTAAATACCTTCCGTGCAAGTGAAGATTACATTAGTCTAACATTGCAGTTTTAAAGAGAAAGAAATAATTAGGATTTCTTCCTTATGCAATCTGCACTCGACAAAACTTGAATATAAATGTAAGTCCATTTTCTTCTTCTTTCCCTAATCATACCACTTATCGTCGTTTAGGTGAAATCACTTAGATGATTCTTGTTACTCTTAACCCTTATGCCCGCAGGTGTCGGGTTGAGGAACGGATAACTCTGGATCAGAGAGAGAAATCAGGATGGGTGATTAGCCCGATGCCTGGTATAAGAATGAGAAAAGTGGACGAAAGAATGAGGGTGAGATGAATGATAGGAAAGGTGACGGCGCGATTGGTGAAATGCCGGCGGGGGAAACCGGAGAACCCGGAGAAGACCCGCGCCAGCGCACCGTTGTCCACTACAAATCTCACATGCGGTCAGCTGGGCTCGAACCCGGGTTGCTTTGGTGAGTGGTCTAACCACTTGGCCACAGCACGGCCCCAAGTACATTCACTGTTTTAATACCAATGTAACGAACCCATAAAATCACTGTTCCCGTGATCGCACATATTTGGCCGGGAATCTATTTCCCACCAAGTCTAATTAAATGAAACAGCTTATTTTACGTATGTGCACACGTATCGAATGTTCACATTTAACCTATTACCATGTTATCCTGTTATCGTGACCATATACTCTCAACAAGTGCGTCCATATCTAGGAAATCCGCACTTCTCGTTCAACCAGGAAAACTCTAGCAAAGAAAGGAAACAGTGTCTTAGACCAAGCGTTCTTTCTGGTTCAACAAACACATCCCTCTCACCCATACTAGCCACCATTTCCAAGGCAATAACTTGATTACCTTTTTTACTGCGCAAACAGACCTCGTTAGTCTGACGTGTTAATATCACTTTATGGGAGCCGTTCTTTCAGTTGATTTAACACATGAAAGGCACAAGATTAACTACAAGGGTATAAAACGCTAGAGCACCCATTAAAATTTCTGAACGTACTCTAAAATTCCTGGGCTATTTCTCAGTAAGAAAACCCCTGTTAAGGAAATTAGCCTTACTCGGCTTAACCAGGCAAAATAAGTAATGCAATTGTGCTATTATAATTATAGTAAGCAGTTACTTTTAGTGTTATACTTCCTGACAAACATAATTCTAAAAAAGAGTTTGTGTAAACATTCTGAGAAACTATTTTAAAGATCCCTGACTACATCCTATAAAATAAACATTAACTGGCACATATTACACACTACACGCTCATGGATTCCTTCAGAGCATTTTCATAAGCTTCTTTGTCATTCCAGAAAAGCTGTTAATTTTAAATCTGTATAAGAATCATGAAACAAAATAGTTAATAAAATTATGAGCAAAGTTAAATACATATATGAAAGTTCTCTCAAAATACCCAACTAAAACGTTTTCCTTTAATATTTAATTAAAACACATGGTCATTGATGCATTTACATACCTACAATTTTTGTTAAATCAAGATCATCTCACATTTTCATTGAACAAACCTCTGTAAATGTGAACAATTTTCTCCGTATTACCATTTTGATATTTATGAAAATGGATGTCAAACCTTTACACTCATGCTATCACACAATTGGGGACAATCAGAGAAAAGACCCTTAGTTGGAGGTACAGATGCCTCACTGATAATAAAAAGAGGGATTTGGGTTTTAAAATAAGTCAAGTATTCATGAAGTAGCAAATATTCATGATGCAAATGGTATAATCTTTTACCGTAATGAATTGAGAAAAAAATAAGTGATCAGTTTAATGGAATATAGGTCAACATAATACAATTATGTATAGCAAAACCGAGCAGGATGGCTCAGGCAGTTTCGTCTGTGGTCCGCATTTGGGAGGTCTGGGTTCCATTCCCATGTCTGATCTACCTGACTCATGGTTTTTTTTCGGGGATTTTCCCAGGTCGCCAGGAATATCCCTCCATTTCATCTTATCATTTCACATCATCTCTCATCTGGTGGTCTCTTTCAGGATAGAAGTGTCGGAGGTGCATGGCAGGATGATATGCTCAGTGAACCACTTCCTCCTCCGATAGGTCAGTTGCTGGTCTCCGAACCGACTGCTGGGACCACTTCCGAAACACAATAGGGGAACTGTCTGTTGTCTTTGCCTACCGGGGGACGTTTCCATTTAAGTAAAATGTAGGGACCCTGCCCTCTGCACTGTCGTGGTTTTTGGGATGGCCATCCTGTCTCCTTTCGCTTCATTCTTCCTGCCAAATCTCCTCCGTAGTAATCCTAATTCTAATCTATAGCTAACTATATTTGTTTGTATGTCAGCAACTTTGATGACTTAGATATGGAAATCACTAATACAGAAGCTAATGGCAAACTAAACAAATGGAACTAATAATAATAGTAAGAGATATTTATTAAATTATTTAACCAAACACTGAAAGTAAGGGAAATAACTAAGATGTGGGGAATATCACAAATTTGGGCGAGAAAGGGGTAGTGTTCACTGAGCTAATATGGTCCTTTTCCTGAATTCTCTCAGTTCAACTTGTAGCTCAGAAAATGTAAGCAATGTAATCAGAAGTTATTTTCTGCTTGTTCACTTTCAAAATGAAAGGAGTCAATGGAACCATTTTGTGAGGGTACTTTCAATTATACCTCTACCATAAGTAAGGTCATCAGAAAACTTTATAAAACACTGCTTGATATACCTAAATGTTTATCAGATACCAAATTGAAAACATTCTGTTTTTGCTTGATAGTTCTAATTCATTTTCTATCAACTTTAAGTTAAGCATCATAGATATCAGTGTGAACTCGTAAGTATTTGAACTACTAGTCCTTTCTGCAGCCCAGAAAATGGACCTGCCCCCACCCCAATGAAGAAAATTCTCTGGAAGAAACACTGAATACCCTTCTTTACTTAGAATTCACCTCTCATAAGCTAACTTTTAATAATAATTTTACCTTATAATGGCCATGTTGTTACCTACCAGCTAACACAGATTGCTTTTTTATGTAGGGCATGGATAGCTTGTTATTACAGTTTCTGTGCTATAAATGTTAATTAGCATTAATAATATTACTCCATAATGCATTTTGAAAAAAAAAAAGTTGGAAATCATATGAAAAATATTAAACCAGCCTGACAGAATATTAATTAAAACTGAAACTAAGAAACTAACACTATTAGAAAACCTACACCATGCACCAATAATCAGTAGGCTATGAGGGCTGTTCAATAAAGAATGATCACAATTTTTTTTGACAACATGCCTTTACTCATCATCATAATTTTGTTGGTTCTTCTCAAAATAGTCTCCCCTTAATGGGATGCACTTGTCCCAGCATTTCTGCCAGTCTTCAAAGACATGCTGGAAACCATTTTTGAGAGATCCTTCAAAATCACCTCCGCAGCCTTCACCACTGCTTCTGATGATGGATAATGCCTACTACAAAGGCGTTTCTTCAAGTTAGGGAATAGAAAAAAATCACATGGGGCTAAATCTGGACTATAGCGAGAGTGAGGGATGCACTTCACGTTGATTTTTGCAAGATATTCAGCAACATTGGCAGCATCCAGCCCGCTTCGTAGAAATGTGGTCTTTTGTGCCTGGTATGGACTTGCAATGTTTTCAGGACATCCGTTTAGTATTGTCCAGTTACTAATGTGTATACAGGTACAACCTGCTGATAAACCATTCCATGAATATAAAAAAATGAGATGACCATAATTTTCCCAGCAGAAGCAACCAGTTTTGCTTTTTTGGGGGTTGGTGATGAAGGAGACTTCCACACTGAGCTTTGCTGTTTGCTCTCAGGATCAAAATGATGTAGCCAAGTTTCATCAGCAGTGATTACATTTGAAAGAAGCTCCGGATCTTATATCAACTTTAACTGCATGTTACCTCCATTGCAGCGGTAAGCGATACTGAACATGTCTGAACTTGCCTGGTTCTCACAGACGGGAACCAGGAGTACCAACAATGAAAGTACTACAGCGTGTTTGTTTTACATTAAGCTAACAGAATATAATAAGATTGAATTTTAGTGCAAAAAATTATGACCGTAAAAAAATTATGATCATTCTTTATTGAACAGCCCTCGTAAATTCACAGCAGAACATCACTTGAATGGAAAATGCTATATTAGAAATATAGATTGGGTTATTATGTTCGTACACTCGCAACTTACTTCACATCCAGAATATTTAACAAACCTCAGTAACTCTCAACAGATTTTAAAACAGTACTCAACAATATCAGCACTATAAATCTTATCAATGACAATTCCTGAAACAACAAAAATCACAAAGCATATGTTAATATGCAGTAAATCATAAGCTTTTGACTGTAAGGATCACGACATCTCATGAAATAAACTACATTTTATGCTATACATAATATAACTTCAGGCTGATTTGTAAGCTATTTTAAAGATCATAAGCTTAAACAATCCTACAGAATTCTTAATAGTAAGGACTGTGATATAGTGAAGACAAAATTAATATAATTTTGAGTCGAAATAGTACTCTTTGCTCCATGTATTGCTAGTGTTTACCAAGAACACATTTTGTTAGAACCTTTCTAACATCCTTAGCTACGCTACTGATGATTTGTTCTCCTAGTTTTCCTTTATGTTTCTGATATGTTCTTTTGTTCTTGTTTTCCTTACTTCTAGTTTTCCCGATGCAGATATTTTTTGCAGTCAGTCAGCTATTCTGGCACATCCTGTGGGATAACTCTTTTTATTAAAAGGTCAATGTTTTTGGTAGACTAACTGTAAAACAAAGTGATATTATACTACTTCAAGATTTTCTGAAATTTATGGGTGGTATATGAATTTCATGAAAATGTTCTTTTCTTTTCATTAGACATGAGTGTAGTGTTTTTTGCTCTTTTCTGCTCTTCGCTCTATTTATCTTCTTATATGCTTCTGGAATACATTTGCTGTAGGAATGTCAATTATGTTCTTCAGTTCACAATCATATTCACCTTTGTTCATTGGGACATCAATTTCTGTGTCAAACTGAGTGTGGAAACAGGATTGTGTCTGTTTTGTTTTGGTGATAGGGTGTTGCCCATTGTTAAACCTGAGTTCTGTTTATAACACCTTTCATTGGAAGAAAAAGTTTTGTTCTATGCACAATTTAGTTAATATATATTCTTTAATTTTCTCTGTAGTTTTCTCTATTGTTTGCAGCCAATTTCTGATGTGTGTTTCAGTCAAGTCATCAAATGAGACTAATATGTCTGTATTTCATCTGTTTCTACATGCTTTATTTTATGAATAAAGTGTAGAGAATCTTATTTTAATGGTTGAAATTTTGTAAAGAAGAAAATCCATATTCGAGCTAGTTTAATTTGTTAGTGGGGCTATTCCTAGTATTTGTAATGGACCTTAATTCTCTCTGTGTTTTATATATTTTCAGAAATCCATAGATTTGGGAAGCTTTAGGTTGCCTACTTTAATTTTATTTTCTCTTTTTTGTATATTAATTTAAAATCTTCAATTGTTGTATTCAACTTGTTTATGCGTTGGTTTAAGGAATTCTCTTTCACTTTAGATTATCATGTTTCTCCAGAAGTGTTTTTACCCTTCCTACATAATCAGTATTTTTCATAATCACTACTATATTACTTTTGTTCGTTTTTCATAAATCATTGGTTGGCTTTTCAGTGCTGTTATATTCTTGTAAGGTTCAAGTTTTTTCCCCCTCCTATTTTCTCAACCATTTTGCAACATTTGTTTTGTATTGTTTTTCTATTACATTTAAGTTTTGTGTAGCAATTTGCATATCTGTAATATTATCTTTGACTTTTCCAAAGCAATCTACTAATTTTCAACCCTTTGTTCAGGAACTCACTAACCAGAACTTGAGTAGATATGCGTGAACTTCATATTTTAACACTGCGATAACTTTACTTCCAGTTTGCCATTAGATTATTGTCTAACCTTACACAGTATTTCAAATACAGAAGCTTGTTACATATTAAAATGTATTTGTTCAGTGCAAATACACTCTAAATTGATTATTTGATACTATAACAAGATTCATTGAGGAGACAATAGAACCTCAACCAATGAAATCTTTGGTTGTGCCCCAACAAGTCACCGCTGGGAGGGCAGAGAACAGACAGTAGAAAGTTCCCAACTATTATAGATATGAATTCCCTGGACTCACACAACTGGCTCCCCCTCCCCAGAGAGAGTTCCAGAACTCAAGAGACCTTAACCCAATCTGGAGGAAACAATTTACAGAAAGCAGTGTACCTGACATGCTTGCTGAAACTCCAATGACACTTGGAAATCTTAAAACAACCAACTAGGATGAAATGTGAAATGATATAAGAAGTGAGTGAGAAGTGAAATTGGCAACACTCAGCACCACATCATAACACAACTCTCCATACACGAATTTCACCACAAGATATGTGTAAACAAGAAGTTCCATGAGCCAGATGAAGACTGCAAGTGTATATTGTGCAGGCAGAAGTGTAGTAGATATCACATCATAACATGCACGAAAAGAACCAGGACAATTACAGACTACAGCAAAGACTGAAATGTGAAATTGACCTAATGCTCCAACTTGAATGTATATTTCTCTATAATATAAGAAGTTAGGTGAAAGAAGTACAGGAAATTCGGGAGATGTAATTATTCTTCTGAATATTTGTCTGGTAGCCATGGAAACTTAAACCAAAAAAAAAAAAAAAGCTATCTCATATGTTTATTAATGCAGAAGGGTACGGAACATGCAACAAATAAGGTTGCTGAAAAGATACTCTACTTACTTGCTCAAAAAGCTCCATTATATAGAGTGACCAAAAAGTGAGCATCCATTTTCATTTATACATAATTGGAGGAATTTAGTAATAGTGACGTCCAGTTTTTTTCAATCCATTTTCATGTTGGTGATCTGCTAACAAAATAAGCATTACATTTAAACAGATAATAGGTTTGGTCTAATGCAGTTTAACATTTTCAACCCTTATTGAGAACAAACTTGTTTCCATCACCTTGTGGTTTTATGGCACATGTGCAGTAAAATTTGTGAGGTTATTACTACACTTGCCTCTCTTATTTGCTGTTTCAACACCTCCAAATGTGATAATCTGGAAGCAGAAAATGGGCTCTTAATGAAGTTACATGCAAAACAAGTCGAGGGGAGTGAAGTCAGAGGAGCAGGGAACCCGTATGCAATCTGCAGCTCTTCCTATCTCCTTGATGGGAAATGTCTCATTTAGGTAATCCTACACAATGTATACATAGTGGGGCGATGCCTGAACCAGAGCCAAGAATGCCATCCTGTTGCAACTGTAGATATAGGATCAACTGCAGAATGTCTAGGTAGTTTGTGCTGGTAACTGTCTGTTGGCTAACATAAAAAGGCTATAAATTTTATTTTTCATGAGACTAAGCCACACATATCTGTTGCCACCCTATGACTATTTAATTGCCCCTCTACCCAGAATCGGCAAATGTATCCCTTGACAACACCAAACATAAAAGATTGATTAATTGCTGAACAGAACACGATACATCAGTTCTCATCTACAGCATGCAACAAATCAAGTCACATGGATGGTCAAGCCACATTGTGTTCTTCTTTAACTTTGAAGCACACAGATATATCCCTTCTTTTTAAAGGGTGTAGTGAAGCACTCTCCACACTATGGATTTCAGCAATGTATGTCTGGAATTTAAAAGGAATAAAAATAGGTTTTTAAAGTATATTTTGGTTAGGGCTCAGCTACTTTGAGTACATACTCAATCTGGGCCAATATTTTTAGCCAACTGTTCACTTCTCAATTTGCATACGGTTTTGTCTTCACGAAGATACCAAGACAATAGACCAGCATTGTCAAGGTTGCATACTGATGCCAGTGGTACTAGCAACATCAAATCAACATGTTACAGGACTATTAATGTTGCTGCTATAATACTTCATACTGCTATATCAAAAATGGAGTTATGCTTCTAAACTTGTCTCTGCTATGAAACTTGCTAACTGCATATTGCATGGCATTCTAATTTATGTTACAGCTGGCATAATAAATTAACCTCCACATATTCCAAATATCTGAAAGAGTCAACTGATTCCTACTAATGGGCCTGTAAAATATAATTACAATTTACGTGCATACAAATTACCAATCATTGGGAATTCATCAAGGTGTTCACCTGTATTAGTCATGCTGTTATGCTAGCTTCTGGTTCCCGAGGTTGCAAGTTCTAATCCAGTGAAGAGTGATGGAATTTTTTTTTCCAGATGCAAAAATCCTTACAAGCTTCCTTTGGGACAGAAATATTGTATGTAAAATGAAATAAAAATAATATTAAATAATCTTTTACAACCAATACAAAATGAATGGCTGAGAGCCATAACAGTTAAACAGCATCCATAAATATACTTTATATATACTATTCTGTTTTGACACTTCACTCCGTCAATCTCTTTTCTTTCTCCAACTTCATGTATTGGGATTGTTGGATTTAACAGTGACCAACACCAATACAGATGGTAGGCAAACCAAAGAAAAAGGAGAGGTGAGTTCAACGTGAGTCCTCTCCAATGGCTAAATTAATGACATTTTTCTTCATTTTCTAATCAACTTATGGAATTCACTAAATTTAAAGGACAATTGGGCACCAATGGAGTTACAAAAGGGGAGTGAGCTTGTATCAGAGAAAGTGCCAAGTTCTATACCATTGACGTACAATACACATTTAGAATTTGTTCCAAAATAACCTCATCCAATAATACGGTAATAGTCACTCATGGCTATGTTCACAACCTTTCAAGAATCTAGCTCAGCTCCCATGGGTATATGCAACTCATTTAGGAGAGGCAGCATTTTTTAAACGAACTAACAATAAAACAGATTGAGTTGCATTACCAGTGTGTCTATATAAAACTTCAATGAAATGTACTACAAAATGTAAAAGGGGATTTCTGATTCTTACCTTTCACTCTTCTATTGACAAAACAGTTTTAACACTTAAAAGTACCTTTGAAAAATGAACTGCAAGCAATCTCTCACTTGACTCAAAAGATACACCCTTGTATTTAATTGTTGCCATATCACATGTATTAACATTTGAAGGATAAAGGATTGCCAACTAACAATTATGTATTCTTTTGAGTACACTTAATAAGGAACCAAATTAAAATTAAGGTACTTTCTAATGCAGAATACGTACCATGTTAAATGAAAAAAATATCAATATAAAGATTTTTCAGAAACATGTTTCAAGATCCTTAATTTCAGATTATATAATTTATATATAAAAAGAAATGAATCAAAACAGAATCAGAGGATGCTTCTTGCTCAGTTTAAGTAATCAATGAACCATTATACTCCAAATCCAAAATTACTCAACTGACAAACAGATTTGTTCACTCTATTCCTACTTTCATTTCCTCACATGAACTTTCCATTATATGCTTAACAGTGAAAGCATACTCTTTTTACTTTATTTCTTCTCAGAGCTGCTTGTCTTATCCAAAGATTGCTCACTGGACTATACAAGTGAAAAATACAAGCTTTGATTTTACCATTCTAGGGTGAAACATGATGGCTATGTGGATATTTGGATAGTTATTGTATGTGTAATTACGCCAATGTTGTTGCCAGCTTGTTTACATAAATGCTCACTAGGTTCTCACCAGCATGTTACTTTGCTTCTGCTTTTGTTTTGTCGATAGGAGGAAGACAGTAGCTTGTGAAGTACCTAAACAATCCTGAAAATAATTCTGCCCAGGAAGGTTTTTATATAGAAAATTCCAGGGATAGTTCTCTCCTTCACTCAGTTCAACTGTGTCAAATTTTCAGTAAATTTTACAATTCTTTCAGAATAAGTGTACCACAATTCCCTGATAACCCAAATTCAAAGCATAATAAACAGTAAACCCACTGACTTCCTATTCTGAAGTACAAGGAACTGTTATCATTGATACCTTTTATCTTTTCTCCAGGTATTTAACCCATATAGTTCCTCTGAAAAACAAATATTAAAACAAAATTATGTCAGGCCAGCGCAGTAACTCAGTCGGTAGACCACCTGCCTGCTGTGTGAGGTCCTAGGTTTGATTCCCAGCTGAGGGGAATCAAACACACTGGTTTCCCATCCTTAATTACAAAGGTGATATGAATTACAGCTGCAAACATATATGTTTTAGAGACAAAAATATATCTTTGGTTGCAAAGCAAAGGTTATTAAACATTAGGGATATTTACTGGGTATCTGAAAAAAGGACAGTGAACATATCAAAGGTTCGATCTGTTATTGAATAAGTTTTAATCTAGTTGGCTAAATAAATCTTGTGTAACAAATACAATACCACAGACCACTGGAGTTCTTGGCGCAACATGTAAAAAATTAGGATCTCTCATCGAGATCCTGTAATTGTTTTTCTTTCTCAGTCTTTTTGAAGACTGACTTCATTTAAATCAAAATGAACAGTCATATATTATGATGCTGAACATGCAGCAGTTATGTCTTGCAATGCAGATATAGCCATGAGCACAGCTCTGCATCTGGTGTATCATTTGGCGAATCTTATAACACAGTGAACCATCATATTCAATGTACAGAACAAAAATAAATAAAAGAACTAACAGAAAATATTTTGCTAGCTAGGTATATGACAAACTGCATCTTAATAATCACAAGTTATTTTTCTCTCAACTATTACAATGTATTGCATGGCATTCATGTAATTCCTTTTCTGAAATTAACCTGCAAGCATCTGAAAGACTTTCAAAACCAGCTCCACAGAAATAATAAAATTATAAAAATAATCGCACTACCTTAATGTACATAAAATACTCCAAAGTGCATCACTTCTTATTAAATTATAATTTGCTTATACAAAGCAAAGTTCTATGAATGCAAAAATCATGCTGCTCAAATATGGAAGCACAATTGTGCGGACATAGCAAAATATTTTTTCTTCACTTTTTCAAAGTGGTACTAATGATCTAGCACTGCACTGCAAATGAATGGCAATATATTTAATAGCTTCTTTATTATTTCCAGCTATTTAAGTTATATATCTGAAATATTAAGCTCTCTGTATCAAAACGGTGAGATCAAACACTGCCCCGTCTCAACTACTAACAAACAGATCTGATAGCACTCCTACAGAAACTACTCCAATTAAAAGCTGAGAAATGACAAAACAAAATATGCAATCATTTTTTAGTGTATCTCACATATACATAACATGATACAGGATTTGCTCTGTTTAAAATCACTTTCACAATTATCTCATGACTTCTTAATAACCTTAAAACTCTTATAATATTAGTTCCAACCAATATCTTTTACAGAATCTGAACAAAGATGCTCTGATGACTTAGCATTTTTAAAAAATTACAAACACAGAAAAGGTATTGGATCACAGGGTACAAATGAAAACAATTTTCCTTTAATTATTAAGATCAACAAATTTTCTTCTTTTACAATAAAAAGAAGCCACTTTCAATTCAAGGCAGTTTTACTTCTTATGACTGTCTTTAGCAAATCTAACTACAGCCAATTGCAGAAGACTTTTTCTTCAGCACAATGTCTTTGATGTTGAGATGAACCTTCTCTTTGCGTTTGGGAGGTACAGAATTGAAGCAGAATCTCTTGAAAGCTTCCAGTTCTCTTTCGTCATCATCTATATCGCCATTTTCAAGATCTATATCCTTTGGTGCAAATACACTTTCTGCAAAAATATAAAACAATGAATTATTACTACTTTGACAAAGAAGAGAATCTAAAATTTCTAAGGATAAAATTTTGCCCAATTTTACACATTAAAAAGTCTTTCCTTTATAGAAAATTATTAGTAACATTAAATCTATAAGTTGGACAAATTTGTAAGCTGTATATAATTTCTTTAATTGTGACACATTACATGACTTAATGTCTTTTTAAAAATAATTTATCTATCCTCCTATTTTTAATAAATTCTAGAACTTTTATGGTAATCTCTCCACTTCTGAATGCTATATGTAAAAAGACAGACCTATTTTGGACAAGTTAAATATTTTCAGGGGTGGGGGGAGTACTTCAACTGTATATCAATTGTAAGATACTAAAACTGGTACCTACAAATTCGCTATATGGAGTCTTTTCCCCTAGATATTTTTTTTTTATTTTAGTAATAATGAATAGCTCTGATGTTAAGATTGTATGTATGTCAAAGAAATTGTATGAGTTTTTTAAGCCTTTAACTTAAAGTCTTATATTACATTTACATGAGCTTTTTCTGCCCTCTATCATATATTAATGGGTATAAAAACTATTCTTACAAAATGTACCTTTTATCTGCTTAAGAAGTAAATTAGGAAAATTGAAATTTCAATCTGGTTTCCAACAGCGAATAAAGGGAGGGAGTGAAATGTTATAAAACTGTGATTTTAGTAAAGTGAGACTTTAGGGTTAATGGCATGGCACATTAACCAAATTTTCCTCAGAAGTACTGCTGTTAGTAATAGATGAAGCATAGATAAAAAATGAGCAGAAGTTCAGGGTTTTTGAGTTTTTAGGGAAAAAGTTATGTATTAGAAGTTACGTTATGTAACTTATGTTAACTTACTTAAGTTACATATCAGAAGCATCATTTCACCCATCCCATTCATCATCCGATATGACTTAACGTTGCAGGACGTAAAGTTACAAAAAAAAAAGTTACGGGCTTAATGTGGATCTTTATCCAAGATTGTCTGTCTCTCTGTGTCTCTCTCTGTGTGTGTGTGTGTGTGTGTGTGTGTGTGTGTGTGTGTGTGTGTGTGTGTGTGTGTGTGTGTGTGTGTGTGTGTGTGTGTGTGTGTGTGTGTGTGTGTGTGTGTGTGTGTGTGTGTGTGTGTGTGTGTGTGTGTGTGTGTGTGTGTGTGTGTGTGTGTGTGTGTGTGTGTGTGTGTGTGTGTGTGTGTGTGTGTGTGTGTGTGTGTGTGTGTGTGTGTGTGTGTGTGTGTGTGTGTGTGTGTGTGTGTGTGTGTGTGTGTGTGTGTGTGTGTGTGTGTGTGTGTGTGTGTGTGTGTGTGTGTGTGTGTGTG
This sequence comes from Mantis religiosa, assembly GCA_030765055.1. Classification (NCBI taxonomy): domain Eukaryota; kingdom Metazoa; phylum Arthropoda; class Insecta; order Mantodea; family Mantidae; genus Mantis; species Mantis religiosa. The sequence continues at coordinate 50,268,072 of CM060956.1, forward strand.
TGTGTGTGTGTGTGTGTGTGTGTGTGTGTGTGTGTGTGTGTGTGTGTGTGTGTGTGTGTGTGTGTGTGTGTGTGTGTGTGTGTGTGTGTGTGTGTGTGTGTGTGTGTGTGTGTGTGTGTGTGTGTGTGTGTGTGTGTGTGTGTGTGTGTGTGTGTGTGTGTGTGTGTGTGTGTGTGTGTGTGTGTGTGTGTGTGTGTGTGTGTGTGTGTGTGTGTGTGTGTGTGTGTGTGTGTGTGTGTGTGTGTGTGTGTGTGTGTGTGTGTGTGTGTGTGTGTGTGTGTGTGTGTGTGTGTGTGTGTGTGTGTGTGTGTGTGTGTGTGTGTGTGTGTGTGTGTGTGTGTGTGTGTGTGTGTGTGTGTGTGTGTGTGTGTGTGTGTGTGTGTGTGTGTGTGTGTGTGTGTGTGTGTGTGTGTGTGTGTGTGTGTGTGTGTGTGTGTGTGTGTGTGTGTGTGTGTGTGTGTGTGTGTGTGTGTGTGTGTGTGTGTGTGTGTGTGTGTGTGTGTGTGTGTGTGTGTGTGTGTGTGTGTGTGTGTGTGTGTGTGTGTGTGTGTGTGTGTGTGTGTGTGTGTGTGTGTGTGTGTGTGTGTGTGTGTGTGTGTGTGTGTGTGTGTGTGTGTGTGTGTGTGTGTGTGTGTGTGTGTGTGTGTGTGTGTGTGTGTGTGTGTGTGTGTGTGTGTGTGTGTGTGTGTGTGTGTGTGTGTGTGTGTGTGTGTGTGTGTGTGTGTGTGTGTGTGTGTGTGTGTGTGTGTGTGTGTGTGTGTGTGTGTGTGTGTGTGTGTGTGTGTGTGTGTGTGTGTGTGTGTGTGTGTGTGTGTGTGTGTGTGTGTGTGTGTGTGTGTGTGTGTGTGTGTGTGTGTGTGTGTGTGTGTGTGTGTGTGTGTGTGTGTGTGTGTGTGTGTGTGTGTGTGTGTGTGTGTGTGTGTGTGTGTGTGTGTGTGTGTGTGTGTGTGTGTGTGTGTGTGTGTGTGTGTGTGTGTGTGTGTGTGTGTGTGTGTGTGTGTGTGTGTGTGTGTGTGTGTGTGTGTGTGTGTGTGTGTGTGTGTGTGTGTGTGTGTGTGTGTGTGTGTGTGTGTGTGTGTGTGTGTGTGTGTGTGTGTGTGTGTGTGTGTGTGTGTGTGTGTGTGTGTGTGTGTGTGTGTGTGTGTGTGTGTGTGTGTGTGTGTGTGTGTGTGTGTGTGTGTGTGTGTGTGTGTGTGTGTGTGTGTGTGTGTGTGTGTGTGTGTGTGTGTGTGTGTGTGTGTGTGTGTGTGTGTGTGTGTGTGTGTGTGTGTGTGTGTGTGTGTGTGTGTGTGTGTGTGTGTGTGTGTGTGTGTGTGTGTGTGTGTGTGTGTGTGTGTGTGTGTGTGTGTGTGTGTGTGTGTGTGTGTGTGTGTGTGTGTGTGTGTGTGTGTGTGTGTGTGTGTGTGTGTGTGTGTGTGTGTGTGTGTGTGTGTGTGTGTGTGTGTGTGTGTGTGTGTGTGTGTGTGTGTGTGTGTGTGTGTGTGTGTGTGTGGAGTTTAACGCCCGCTTTTACTACATACGGCACCGCAGGCGGTGACACTGATGATACATGAGATGAAGATGGAGCACCGGTGGAATGAGATGGCGGGGGAAACCGGAGATCCTGGAGAAAACCCGCCCCAATGCCGTGTTGTCCTCCACAAATCTCACTTTGCGGTCGCCTGGGATCAAACCCGGGCCGCCTTGGTGAGAGCCAAGCGGTCTAACCACTGAGCCACGGCATGGCCTACCAAGATTGGGGTTTGTGTCTGGGCATAATTTAGAAAATAACAGAGGATGCCAAGACAAATTAAAGACCAAGTTACAAATGAGAAAGGTATTAGGTTAACTGGAGTTTTGAGAAAACAACTGCTTTCAGCATTTGTTGGGTAGAGAATACAATGGGTTAATTTACTTTTTAATAATATACATAAAAGTGTGGAGGTTCATGTGTGCTGAGAAATATGGTATAGATAAATATAATGCATAATGAAAAGAGAAATATTGATATTTATATGTAATTTATATGTAAAGAAATGGAAAAGGGGAAAAAGAGTGCAAATAAAAATGGTATAAACTAGGTAGAAAAATATATTAATTTATAATGTTTGTAAAGATATAATGGAAATATAGGATAATATTTAAGTAAAATGAAGAATAAGTAGTTCTGTACAATGAAAAAAGATCAAACCCGCAGGTAACTACATCTATCATAAAAATGAGTATCACTGATAAAGAGCCTGAGCTGAATACCAAGTCATATCACTTGTAACTCTCTGTATAAATAAACAAATATAATACTTCATTTTAATCAAGATAAACATTTCCAGAAATTCTTAAGATGATAATACTGAAGCTTGAGGGTATTAATACCAAAAACAACATAAGGTATTGTTGTGCAATTTAAAAATATGTTGGATATTTAAATAAGCCAAAACTTTATTTTATGCAAACTGGGTTATTTTCAGCTAATAAACACGCAATCTTCTTCAGACATCATATGTAAAACACAAAATAGAGTATAGGTGTCAGAATCACACACCTTCATACTTTTTTTAGAACTTTTATTTTGATTTGGAAAGGTAGAGTCAGAAAAATTCAATACCATAGCCGCGATTTGACCCACAGATTTCCCAGTCTCCATTCAGTTGTTCTTAACCATTGAGCTACCATGGCGACATGCCAGCACGTTAAACTCTCCGACTTTCTCACATTTTCCTGGTAAACAACTAGTTCTCATATACACTTGAAACAACTACCTTAATGGCGACTTACAAAGTACTTGAAGTCCCGACCATGGTAGTTCAAATGTTAAGAGCATGCTGGTGGAGACTAGGAGATCCATGGTTCAAATTCCAGCTATAGCATTTAATTATTCAGTTTGACTCTACCTTCCCAAGCCTTGCCTTAATCATGGGTAGTGTGAAAGAACAATACATTAATTTCCATTAATTTTATTTTGATGTTGAAATTGAAGAAGCAAATGTAAATTATGACAATTAATCTGAGATCTGAAAATGAAGTTTTAATTGTTGTCAACACCACTAATAATTTAAGATATGACTAAACTGCTGTAGAGATCAGATAAATTACTCTAAAACAGCTATTATCAACACAGAATACATACATTTATGAAAAAATTGCACATTAGGGATGCATTCTTGATATACCTAGCAGCTCTCCGGTTTTTTTTTTTTTTTGGGTGTAATTTACGTCCTCCAACGTTAAATCATATCGGATGATGAATGGAATGGGTGAAATGGTGCTCAAATGAGTCCGAGGTCCATAGAGCTTAGAGTTACCCGACACTTGTTTTCCAGGATAAGGGAAAACCCTGGAAAAAACCCTATCCAGGTAACTCACCCTGACCAAGATTCGAACTCGGGACCTCTTGAACGTGAGGCAGACACGCTACCACCACGCTACCAAGGCGGACCCCTAGCAGCTCTCTGATGGTAATATTGAAAGCAACAACTAAAAATGTTGAATTTCGGATAGAGAAAAGTATGTAAATGTTTCGATTTTTATAAACATAATATAAATAAACGTAATAGCCCAACATTTTATCTTTCTGCTTCACATACCACATAGATGTGTTCTGTATACTATAAACAGATTAGACAGAAGACAGGTAAAATTACACACACTATTAACTTATTATATTTAATTAAGCTGCATTTTATTTAACAATTGCTAAAGGACACTGCTATTATATAATATTTTTGCATTTCTATACCAGGCAGCTCTGTCGCAATGAGGTCTGTATCAAGTTGAATGCTGATTAAGATGTTATTGTTTATAGTGTGAAGTTGCTTCTGATATTTAACACTGTATTTACATCTCGGAAAGCTCAGAAACCCAAGAACACTTAAATATATGCAATTTAAAATCAGTATGCTTTTCATCATGGAGCAGGTCAGTGCTTCAGCCAAAATGAAACACAACTGAGGCAAACCTTTAAAAAGTGGCGAGGCGAATGATTGCGCATTGTTTCACGGTGATTAAAGAAAGAAACCCGGAATCGTCTATAACAAACATTGAGAAAGAAACTGGCGATCTCCTTGGTGTTTCCGCAAGTAGTGTACATAGACTTAGAATGGAACAGCAAGCATCCATCTAAGAACACTGGGAAAATTGCATAAATGAAAACAGCGCCTGGAGAAATACGACTATTTTATGAAAAAGGCTATATGCAGTAAAGTTTTTTCAGAAATGAACCAACTCGGAAAATCACATAAATGAAAACAGGCCTGGAGAAATAAGACGATTTTACGAAAAAGCCTATATGCAGTAAAGTTTTTTCAGAAAAGAACCAACTCATATATTTAATAAGTTAATGTGTAACCCAACTATATTTATTGTCTAGAAATTAGCACTGCTATATATACTGCTAATGTTGCAAAACTTATGTGCATCTCATGTAGCATCTTACACGTGGCGAGATGAGTCAACTCCGCCTTGTTGTTTACAGCAGGAGTGAACTAGCCTGAGATAAGAGTGTACAGCAGGTAAGCTGCATGGCATCCTAATATTACATGTACCGCATGCATACTAGCAGGAATACAGTTGCCTAGTACTAAGATCCCATGAAAATATAATAAAGCTGCCATATGCCCAGGGCATGTCAAAGCAGAAATACAGCTGCCTAGCACTAAGTAGACTTGGGTTGAAACTTCCTGTCACACATAGAAGCAGCACTACTGTTGCCTATACCAGTGTCGTCCTTAGTTTATATGGCAAGTAAACAAAACATGTATCATTGGCCACTTAGCCTTGTAGCTCTCTGCAGATGAAAAATACAGTTCACGTAACTTTTTAAAGACTTTAAATCTAATGCAAAATATATAAACAACTTAAAATTATTACAAACATCAGTCATTAATTAGTATTTTATTTGGTACATGTAAATGTAATTTGTGGGTATTCATCAGAATGTATGCTGTGCTTGTGCAGTTTAAAAGCAGATGTGGGAGATCAGTTGCACAAAATGGCTGCTTCCATGCAATATGTAAACATCACAGAAGGACATTGTTTAAGTGGTGAAAAACAAATTATTTCACAGCGCTTTGTAAGTTGTGTGAAAATACCCTATTTAGAAATGGAGAACTTAATTTGTCAGCAGAATAAACCGGGGTTTCAGCAACAAGTATGTATTAATGCTGCTCGAAGTGAAGTTGTGAAAACAGGCCAGCTTTCTACCGCAGGAAACATTGAAAAAGAAGCCAGTTGTAGAAGGTAAATGTGATGACTTTGTTAAAGTGCTGTTCAAGCAAGATGCATAGCTTACTTGGGAGAGAGAGAGAGAGAGAGAGAGAGAGAGAGAGAGAGAGAGAGAGAGAGAGAGAGAGAGAGAGAGAGAGAGAGAGAGAGAGAGAGAGAGAGAGAGAGAAAAAAGAGCCACCAACAATTACAAAAGTGGTTCAAGCAGTAAATAAAATCCGGAATTGCCTAGCTTTACAAAAATGAGCTTCCATACCATTCTTCACGACATAGGTTTTGAATTTGTGAACAGAAACTGAAAAAATATCATAAAGATATATTGTAGCGCAGGAATTATCAAAGGAAAATTCAGAAGTGGAATTTGTTTAAGGAATTTGTCCACTGTCAGATTCCAATTAAGTATGCAATTTTCTTTTTTTAAAAAATATCATTTGCGTGCAAGTCATTGCCAAAGAGGCTATATGTAGTTATTTAGCATTGTTATTCCACAGAAAGACCCAGGCCTTAATTTTGAATTTTCAAATAGCGTGGGGTTATGTAAAGAAATGAAATATTTCATTATTGTAAGCATTCAGTCAATTTTTCATGTACAAAAGGAAAAATATATTACACGGTACACAGACCTTTGCATTTAATATTGACATAAAAGCGCTGTCGTATAAGCTATCCAGGCATCAAAAATGGCAAAGCAAAATTTTGCATAGAAGTTCACTGACAGCACACAAGTTTGACATATGGGAATAAAATAATGTGAGTACTCCCTCCTATAAAATTAAAATCTTTTTAAACCACTTGTCAAACTATAAAAACACTTTACCTCCACTTATGAATCCATAGGTTAGTAAACATTCCACTGACTATGGAAGAATATAACAAGGAAGTGGATCACATAAAATATGTTGCAAATGTAAATGGCTTTGATCTAAAATGTATTACAAAAATGATAAACAAACATAAAAGAAAACCATCAAGGACATTAGTACGTTAAAAGCTGATGTCTTAAAGAAAATATATTGCATATTCACTTATCATCCATCACCCGCTCAAAAACACCAGTCCGGCCAACAAATTATCAGGAATTTATAGTATAAAATATGAAGATTGCCATGAAATATATATTAGAAAAGTAAAAAGGAACTTGGAAACTAGGATGAAAGAACACATGAGATGCATAAAATACAAACAGACAGATAAATCAGCCATAGCCCATCAATTTTGGTCAAAAAATCATAATATTTCTAAAGAAATCAAACTTTTGGTACCAGCAAAAAAGTATTGGGAATTAACAATTTGGGAAAATATACACATTTTTAAGAATAGAAAGAGAGCCATGAATTTCAAAATACCAATAGTGGATGACGTCATTCAACTTGTTGAACAGCGCCAGGAGAGGGAGGCGGTCACTTGAAGAACTATACCTTGTTTCACGTAAGCTTGCCCGGTAATCTCTTAACGGTCACGTGACCTCATCTCCTCTCATTGGCTGCTGTTTGGTAGAGACTGTTTTGCGGTAAAAATTAGTTCGTTATTTAACATGGTGATATATCTTTATATGTTGAAAGAGAATTGTCAAATATTTACTTTCATAACTGTTTCAATTAAATATATTACGCAACAGAGTTAATTTATCTGAAATGCATGTTAATTCTTAAACAAAGTAAAGAGGAGGTTCCTTTGCATCTAGGCCTGCCTTTCTGATTACACAAGAACACGTGCTTTAGCGGTAGTGAATTACATATATTTGTTTATATTTGTTTATATGAGTTTTATCACTGACCTTGTTCTGAACTGGATTAGTCATGTATTGTCATTAGAAGGTGTACTGTGCGCGTTCGAGAGATACGTTATTTTATCCATCGTTTATTGCGCATGTACTTATTATATGTATAATGGCAGAGTCTACCGCCAGTTTTTCGCTGAAGCATCGTAAGGGTAAGCCATTACAAAGCGATGAAAAAAGAATTGTGTTGCATGTGTTTAATGCACTCACAGAGAAGAATCCGTCTTTGTTAGTGAGGGAAGTCGAACAGTTGTGCTCCGAACTTACAGGTGTGAGTGTTAGGTCCATAGGAACATCGCGACGTGAAGTTGAGAAAACAGGAAAACTTACCACTCCAGGCAAACGCAGGAATAAAGAAAAGCGCGTGCTCGGAGAATGCGATGAGTTCGTTAAAACTGCTGTACGTCGTCATGTGCATAGTTTTTTCTTTAGAAACGAACTCCCTAACATAAATAAAATTTTCTCTGCTGTAAATGAGGATGCAGGTTTACCAAATTTCAGCAGATCTAGTCTGTATAGATTGCTTATACAGCTGGGGTTTGTGAATGAAAAAAGGGGCAAGAAAAATGTACTGAGAGACAGAGGCGATATTGCTGTGTGGCGAAGACGTTATTTAAGGACAATCAGACAATACCGGGATACAAATCGCAAAATATACTACCTAGACGAGACTTGGGTGAATGAAGGGCTTACGACAAGTAAACTATGGCGTGACTCGACTATTAAGACTGAAAGACAAGCATTTTTGCAAGGTATGTCTTCTGGTTTAAAAAATCCCAGTGGAAAAGGCTGAAGACTGATTGTCACTCATATAGGAAGTGATAGTGGTTTTGTGGAAGATGGTCTACTACTGTTTGAGTCAAAGAAAACCGGTGATTACCATGAAGATATGAATGGACATGTGTTTCAGCAGTGGTTTGCGAGTGTGTTAGCAAAACTGGAACCAAGCAGCATAATTGTGATGGACAATGCTCCTTACCACAGCGTTCGTGTCGAAAAGAAACCAAATACATCCTGGAAGAAACAAGACATTATTGAGTGGCTGCGTGCAAAAAATGAAGTTGTAAATGAATCCCTTATTAAGGCAGAACTACTGGAACTTGTAGTAAAGCATGCCAGCGATTGTGATAAATACGTAATCGATGAAATGGCAAGGTCAGCTGGTCATGAGGTACTCAGGCTTCCACCATATCACTGGATTTTAAATCCAATTGAGCTTATTTGGAGCCAAATTAAAGGATTCGTAGCGAGAAACAATAGAACATTTAAGTTGAATGATATCAGGCCATTGCTTACCACAGCATTTTCGGAGATCAGCGACGAAACATGGAAAAAGGCTATTCATCATGTGCTCAAAGAAGAAAACAAAATGTGGGAGCTGGATGGCATCGTCGACAACGTAAGAGAGAGCATAATTATAAACCCTACGGAGAGTTCCGACAGCGAAACTGTTACTGCAGAATCAGAATCAGAATCCGAATCCGAGATGGAGGGGATTACTCCATTACCAGATTCTCCATAACGCGTGAGTTCAGTTTCATTATAAACTTGTATTTTTGCATGCCTTCATATACTTATTTGCATGATTTTAGCTATCTCCTGGCATTTGACGTTTACTGCAGTTTCAATGTAACGGGAAGGCACCGCCTATGGCCTATGGCGCGAAAGCATTAGCCAATTAGGGCGAGGGGGAGGGTTGTTGAACGCGGAGTGATACATTTCAGCCGGGCAAGGTTATATGAAACAGAGAATAGTCAAACATCAGCTGATAATGGGGACGCGTGGTCCTTGAAACATGTCCTAATTTTAAATGTTAAGTGGAGCTAAAATGTTTTTATAGTTTGACAAGTGGTTTAAAAAGACTTTATTGATAAAGTTCCACTGTTTATAAATACTTCTATTTTATAATTTTAATACTCCCTCCTATCAGTCGCTGGCAGAGTAATACATTTTCCCATTTTGTTTACATTGCCATATAGCACTGAGACTGGTATAGTACTGAGATTTCTGCAAATGTGTGACAAAGAAGATGATATGGTAGAGGATGAGATGTAGAAGGCTGTCTGCCACATACCGGATATAAAGTATCTAACAGAATTGCCACAATATTGTCATATAGTTAAAGTAAGGTAAAATAGGAAGGAGAGGTCCTTTCCATGTTGGAAAGTGTAGGTATGTGCTAATTCCTTCACAGCTTGACTTGCAATAAACCTGGGCAGACGACTAACATAAGAATAATTTATTGTTTTTCAAACCAATATTCAAATGTGTAGTATACCTCATAGTTTGTGACTATTTATAGTTAGACTAGGTACCATCTGAATGTCTTCCAGCTGTGTTTTTGTGTCATACGCAGACAAGTGACAAGATAAGTTCATCTCTACATTGTGTTTGGGTACACTACTATAAATTCATTCTTAAATAATTTAGCTACATCAGAAACAGTGATGTAGTCACCACCAGTAAGTGGAAAGAGATTACAAATGTATCATGTGTACCCAACACGGGCCAGAGTATTCTAGTGTGTTACTGTTATTACTGTGCACCTAAGTGTGGTAAATGAAAGCTACTTTAACTAGATTATCTAAAGTAATTTAATAAAAACATACTTTGTTTCATGCTGTTTTAAATTATGTTTTAACGGAAGTATTTACTTTTTTTAACATACTAAATTTTTAAAACAGGTTTGAAGAAAAAGAAGTTCATTTAGCACTTGGAATCATCTTCTGTTTGAAGAAATATTGCAACTAGCTTAATCTAATTTTATCTGAACATAAAAGTAATACTGAATATGAAGAAATTCTTTCAATGCATATCATATTGGGCATTCTAAGTAATAAAAGTTTTAGTAACAAAGATCATTTTTGTGAAAGCCCATATGGCCTGAGGTGTATGGTTTGAATAACAGAAACAAAATTCACTCACCAACAAGGTTCCAGTCATCTGCATGACCTTGTCCTCCAGCTCCCTTCTTCTTCTTCTTTTTCTTTTTTGCTTCATTAGCAGCTGCCATTGCCTCACGCATAGCTGACTGATTCTGCATCATAGTACGAGCCATAGATGAGTGAGAAGGCGGCATAGAATTCTCCAGTGGATGAGAGGGACCATTCTGCATGACTCCAACTTTTTGCTGCTGTTGCAGCTGCTGCTGCTGCTGTTGTTGATGGTGCTGCTGCTGGTGGTGGTGCTGCTGCTGCTGTTGTTGTTGTTGCTGCTGCTGGTGGTGTTGTTGTTGTTGCTGCTGTTGCTGTGGGCGCATCATACGGGGAGGAAGTCCATTAGCTGAACCTCGCAAAGCTATCCCATCTGGTGGAGAATTGTTCACTTTACTAATATGTAACCCATTCAAGCCATTACAATCTGAAGTTATTCTGTTGCGCAGCATAGCTGCTGCTGCAGCAGCATTACTTTCTGCATTAGCAAAGCGTGGTGGTATTGTTGAACTGTTTTCTTTTCCTTTTGCTCCACTTGGTGGCGTTCCAGATTTCTTTCCAGATTTATTTGAAGGAGGTTGTTTAGTTCCACCATTCACCATAACTTCAGGTCTTTGTGCTGCAGGGAACCTGCTACCTGAAGCTGATGCCATTGCTTGTTGTAATGCTGGATTTCTGATTGTAACCATTGCACCATTAACTTTAATAATGGCTGGCTGAGTGTTCAAGGCCTGTGGACGAATGGAATGCTTTGATAACAGAGGATGCACTGGTGACTGTGGTACTTTAATATTTACACTACCATTCTGTTGTTGCGGAGGATTCATGCTTTTATTTGCTTGTACCCCACTTGGATGTTTTACAGTCATAGTAATACCATTAGTAACCTGCTGCTGCTGCTGCTGCCGTTGCACCTTGTTTGCATTTCCTGCATTATCTGGGTTTTTATTCTTCTTTTTGTTTTTCTTTTTGCTACTGCTGCCACTGAGTGCTGCATCATCACCATTTGTAACTGCAGTATCCGGTTCCTTTATTTTTCCTGTGTCCACAACAATAACATTTGAACCACTCAAGGTTTGGGAGACTGCAGTACTATAGCCAACTGTCTTGTTTGGACCACCTCCAACCATTGGAGCAGCTATTATTGTTGTTGAACTGTGATTGGGCATCATTGGAGAAGCTGGCTTAGGATTCTCTGCTGGAGATTTTGTTTGGGTCTTTCTTAAAGAAGCTGATGAAGGCCCATCTACCTTGGTGATTGTTATACCTGGAGGTAGCTTGAGATTCTCCAAGCTGAAGGAACGATTACCAACCACATTATTAGATTCGGATTTCAACTTCTGTGTGGCACCCACAGAACCAGTTTTACCAGAGGACATATTATTAATAACATTATTTATTTGAACTGAAGCACTAGACGATAGCTGCTTGAGGTAAGGTGTGCGTGCTAAAGGAGAGATCTCTGAAACACTATCATTCACAACAGCTGAAGATGGCCTTTGCTTCTGCTGTGCTGCACCAGATTTATTTGCACCATTATTGTTACAGTTTTGTTTACTATTGTTACCACTAGCACCATTTGCTGCATTAGAAGGTTTCATCACAGATCCATTCTTGGCAGTGGAATGTACAGTTTTGCCTCCTGAGGCATTCGAAGGGTTTCGGGGGGCGTTACCACTATTACCCTTCTTGTTCTTTTTCTTGCTATTTACATTGCCATTCTTGCTGCAGTTGCTCTGATTCCCAGACGGCTGCTGCTGGCTTGTAGACTTAACATTTTCTTGTGCCTGACAGACTGGAAAAAATAATAACAGGAAACGTTTAATAAGTTATTAAATCAAGCCAATAATTTATGTTATTCTGAAATAGATAAAAGTTGTATATTTCCTTTCATGTAAGTGTTGAAAGCACTGTTAAATTTAAGGGTGAGTCGATTAATGACACTAAACAACTTGCTTTTTGACTGGTTCTCAGTGGTATAGCTGACAATATTTTGTCGGTCTCCTCTGGTGGCGGTTCGAGGAACTTGCTGAAAAATCTTTTTGGGGGATGTCGAAAATGAATACTTTGTTTCTATTTTTTGAAATGAAAATTTGTGTCATTAATCGACTCACCCTTAAATTTAAGATGAAAGTTGATTATCTGACTACATTTTGTCTTAAAATCGAACAAATCAAGTTTCTTAAAAGATGTACATTTCCTACAATGAATGCCTAGAGAAGTGAAAACATGGTTCAGAAAATCAGGTCTCTTAACAGAAACAGGAATGATTTAGTAGGAAAGGCCTTATAGGAGAGGGTTAAATCACTGCAGGAAGAAACAACAACTGATAAGAGCATAAGAGGAAGAAAATGAACAGGAAGTTATTTGAAGCATCAAAACTAGTTTTAACTGAAATGGCAGATTAGCAGGTACTCTAAAATATGGTAAATAGTTACAAAGGTGGCAGATAAACTGGTTATAAAAATAATACAATAAAAAGGAAGATAAATAGTTATAATAAAGGCAAATGTAAGAAGTTGAATTAAATTTTAATACAGACTTTTTGTTTCTCTCTGTTTCACTAATTTGCTTTATGATTAGAGCATATACTTGATACCAGACTTTTTTTTTCCTCCAAACAAAATTGGCAGATTCATGGTAATGAAAAGATACAGCCTCCGTGGTGCTCAGTATATCTAGTAAACAAATAGTTTATAAAAAACATCTGCCATTTGTCTAGTGCTGTTGAGTACTGTATTATAATTTTCAGGTTTAATTTCATAATGTACAGCTATTCATTCTAATTCTTATCCATCATTGATGGGAAAGCATTGTGAATGCACACACTGCACGAAGAAACTATCTTGTATTTGCCAATACTTAACATATTCAATATTAAGTGAACATAGGAACATTTTTTTTTCATTGCATCCAATCCATCTGATACATGCAATGCAGGCAATGACAATAACGAGTCAATCTTGGTCTGCACACAATAAATATACAGCTTAGTTCTTGAATGATTATAAATCTGTTTCTTGTGGAGACACTTGAGGGCCTCAAGCAAAATTCAATACAAGTAAAACAGTGAAATTTAGAGAATTCAGTTTCTTTTCCCCAAATGTCATTAAACTACTAATTATAAAAACTGTTCTTTGTAATAATGTTCATTTTGTAAGAGCAAAGGAAATGCTTTTTATTTTAATATTCATGCAACAGTTACATGTTGTCACAGTGGTTTATATGATAAAATGTAACAAAGGTTTATAAATAAAATATTTTTGTTTGCAAAATTTATTATTTGGATCCTTTTTGTGGCTTATTTCTATATGCAGCTCTGTTAATTCAAATATTAAATGTGGTGCTTAATACAAATTTTACACTGAATGGAAACTAAAATTGATATTTACTGTGTGCAGCTTAAAGCTGGCTATTTAGTATTCATAGGTTATTCACATGCACTTATATCACACAAATGAAGCATTTCTAATCATAACACCTATTCTTTGCATTAAATATTATGCAACTCCACTTAATGACTATGGATGCAAAAATAGGAGTATGTAAGATTATTTGCTCATGGGACAATTTTCTGATTCATACTGACATAATAACTAGGGTGAGCATTTTTGTTCCCGAACGTGTAGCTTATCTAATCCTTGTTTCACATAAATTTACCCTGTATCTCTTAACGGTCACGTGACCTGATCACCTCTCATTGGCTGATGTTGTGGTATAGACTGTTGTGCGGTAAAAATTAGTTCGTTATTTAACATGGTGATATCTTTATATGTTGGAAGAGAATTGTCAAATTTATATTTTCATAACTGAATTAAATATATTGCACAACAGAGTTGATTTATCTGAAGTGCATGTTAATTCTTAAACGAAGTAAAGAGGTGGTTCCTTTGCTATTCAAGCCCGCCTTTCATATGACACGATAGCGCGTGCTTTAGCGGTAGTAGTGACATATTTGTTTATATGACTTTTATCACTGACCTTGTTTTGAACTGGATTTGCCATATATTCGAAAGTGTGTTGTGCTGAGTGCGAGAGCTAAATGATTTTATTGATCATTTATTGTGCGTGTACTTATTTTATGTATAATGGCAGAGTTTACCACCAGTTTTTTGCTGAAGCATCGTAAGGGTAAACCTTTACTAACCAGCAAAAAAGAATTGTGGTGCATATGTTCAATGCACTCACAGAGAAGAATACGTCTTTGTCAGTGAGAGAAGTCGAACAGCTGTGCTCTCAACTTACAGGTGTGAGTATTAGATCCGTAGGAACATTGCGACGTGAAATTGAGACAACAGGAAAACTTACCACTCCAGGCAAAAGCAGGAATAAACAAAAGCGCGTGCTCGGAGAATGTGATGAGTTCGTGAAAAGTGCTGTGCATCGTCATGTGCATAGTTTTTTCTTTAGAAACGAACTCCGTATCATTAATAAAATTTTGTCTGCTGTAAATGAGGATGCAGATTTACCAAATTTCAGCAGATCTACTCTGTATAAATTGCTTATACAGCTGGGGTTTGTGAATGAAAAAAGGGATAAGAAAAATTTGCTAAGAGACAAAGGCGATATTGCAGTGTGGCGAAGACGTTATTTACGGACAATCAGACTTTACCGGGATACAAGTCGCAAAATATACTACCTTGACGAGACTTGGGTGAATGAAGGACACATGATACTTAAAGTATGGCGTAACACGACTTTTAAGACTGAAAGACAAGCATTTTTGCAAGGTATGTGTGCTGGTTTAAGGCCAAAGGCCTTTCATTATAAACTTGTTTCAGTTTATCGAGATTTAACTGTATTGGAACACCACAGTGAAGCGAAATAATTATTAATTTTTAGATGAGTTGCATTTATTACACATCTGCTTCACTTTCGTACCTATTTTGAGGACATGTTTCGCAAATCATCGTTTGCATCTTCTGCTCTTATGCGACTAAAGCTTGATCCAGTGGTGTGGGTAATTCTGGAGTTGCTGCTGCCATCTGTTGATTTAGTGATGAACTTAAATGTGGGATTCTCTTCTGGCGGAATTTCAAAGTTCATTAGTTGGTTTTTATGTTTTTCTATGTATATTCTCTCCCATATGATGAGTTCACTATGTTTTTGTACGTATTTTAGTAATTCTGTACTATCTTCAATTTCATGATTTTCAGACCAGAAATGAGCTGCTATTGCGGACAGGTTTTAAGTGACAATCGTAAATCATATGCTTTTCACAACCTCAGAATGTTTATTTTCATTCAGTGTAACAAGATTGGTTTTGTGAAATAGAATGTCTTTGATTTTATGTAATAATCTATGTATATACAAGTTGCATACTGGGTTTTGTTATATAATTATGCATAGCATATTTTATATATTATTAATACTAAAATATTTTGTCTTATGCTCTGAATGGGAATGTTAGTGCATTTGTACGTTTAAACATTAGTGAACAGATAGTTTGAATTTAGTAGCAATTAAGTTTATGCCCGTCATGAGCAACAGATGAATATGCAATTAATGCCTTTATATCAACTTGACGTAAACATATTAATCTTGTTCCATTAACAAAATATGCCTTGCATAGCTTTGCAAAACATGCGGTCATCGTCAGAGTTTGACCACCGCCTTCCAGGCAGTACCAACCGTTAAGCTTCCAAATCTGTTCGGAAAAAAAACTGCTTGCCCCAATAACAGTCCAAGTTATAGAAGTGGATGGTGCACCTATCTGCATTCCTTTTGTAGTGGTGAAAGAATTGTAAAAACCTAACTAGCAGTGCAGTATAAATTTACATCTCATTAGCAGTGCAAGAAAAAGTCCTGTATGCTCCATTCATCCAATGTAGACAGTTTTATGCTTGCATTTAGGCGTTACCTTAAGGAAAACTGACTAAATTTCATAATCAACATGACTGAGTTTTCATAGGTTATTCACATGCACTTATATCACACAAATGGAGCACTTCAAAACATCAAAACACCTAATAAATACATAAAATATGAAGCTATTAACAGTGAAGCAAACAAATATATACAAATATAATAATTCGTAACTTAAAAAACTTCACTTATCTTATAAGAAAGATGACAGTTTTCTTACAAATTGAGTAGGATCGCGATTTCGTGAATATCTCATTCACTTCATCAGCTTAAACCATCAACAATCTCGTTTCTTGCTCATCTTTTTATGAGTTTTTTCAAAATGCAAGTCACTAAAGCTTTCCCTTTGATCTTTAAATTTTAGTATAGATATGTTGATAATATTTTTGCTATTGTTCCTGAAAAACTCATAAATGATGCTTTAGTTTGCAAGATAAAGCTATAAAATTCACATTAGAGACTGAAATTAATGGATTTCTTCCTTTCCTAGATCTAAAGATAATAAGAAATAATAATAAATTAAACTTAGGTATTTATAGGAAGTCTACTCATATCCATAATTAAATAAAAATAAAAGTTCAAACCCTTTTTCAAATAAATTTGCTGTTTTCAATAGATTGATTTATAGATTAATAAATAAACCCCTGAATAAAGATGAATTTAATAAAGAATATAAACATATTATTAATACTGCTTTAATTAATGGTTTTAATAAAGACTTTATACACAAAAATTGAAAATTTAAATATCAAAAAACTGTTAATGATATTTCTATCCTTAAAAAAATAAAAGATGATTATAATTTTAAAAAATTTACTTACCATCCTTGGGTTAATAAACAGTTTCAAATTTTTTTTTAAGAACTTGGTGTAACTTTAGTTCCTCAAAATATAGTATTAAAAATTTACTGCATTTCTCTAAAAAAGATAAAATTCCTGATAGTAAAAAATCTGGTATTTATCAATTTAATTATTTCAACTGTGATAAAGTTTATATTGGAAAGACAAAACGTAATTTGGAAACCAGAACGAAAGAGCATTTTCGTAACATTAAGTATACTAGCAATGGAAACATTAACGAGATTAATCTCAGAAACTATTTGTAGTTGGTTAATTTTGACGTCACTGTTACTAAATTCCTCTAAACACATATATTAACGAGATTGTTGATGGTTCAAGCTGATGATGTGAATGAGATATTCACGAAATCGCGATCCTAGTAAATTTGTAAGAAAATGGTCATCTTTTAAGATAAGTGAAGGTTTTAAGTTACAAATTATTATATTTGTATACATCAAAACACCTATTTTTTGCATTAAATATTATGCAGCTCCACTTAATGACTATGGATGCAAAAATTAGAGTATATTTGCCCATGGGACAATTTTCTGTGCTTCATTCATCCAATATAGACAGTTTGATGCTTACATTTAGGCATTAGCTTGAGGAAAACTAACTAAATTTCATTGTCAATATGACAGTTCTTTGTACTTTTTTTTTAACGGGGTCGTACTTTTACCTGCATTAAAGCTAAATCCACGCTATTTCGTAACACGCTATTTTGGACTTCTACTGTAATTGGCCTACATTGCATTGAAGCATATTCCCGATACACAAAACTTTAGTATTTTAAACCCTGACAGCCAAATTTACTGTTCTACCTTAAATTGCCATTTAGTTCGTACCGGTTGTGAACTTTAAATTCATGACCACAGCTCATGTAGTCCTGTTTATTTTACATACATCAAGCTTGCTTCATTTCTGCAGTACGAAAGACAAAAAGATAAATACTTAACTGAATTTTGAAAATTCATACAATGAACTAAAATTTGTTTCCCTTTTACATACTTCATTCCTTATTCTTCAACTAAACTGAGTGACTAAAGTGACTAAAGTGACGAGTGTCAATAAACCAACCACAAATAATTTTATATTAAACTGAGTATGTCTATTTCTTGTGCTGTGCACTCCAGTATTTCCAACATACATTTCACATATTCTCAATATATACTGCTCTGTAAACCATATGGAGAAGAGAAGAGAGAGGTTGGTCAGCAGACTGCTGACACAAAAATTCTAAATAGCCTTATCGCTCTGTTTGCTTATGAACTGAATATACTCCCTAGTTTTCCCTCTATTACTTGTGATTACCCGCCAAAACAGAAAAGTGTTCAGAATGCTCTCACACTGAAGCAAAAACAGCTGTACTTATGGTTGACAGAAGAGAGAAGATTAAAACCTGCTTCAGATTCTGAAGTCTACTCTCTTATCACTTGTAAGTTCAAGACAGAAGTGTAGCAAGCTGTTTATTCAGCGGTAAAGCAATGAGGCAACAAAACAAGACGAATTGGAGGATTTGCTGTTTGACTGGGTCCATTCACAATATAAAGTACACATTTTTTATTTTTTATTAGAGATCATGAAAACAGATCCCTCTCAATCAATACTCATAATAGAAAAAATAAACTCAAAAGTGGTATTTTGGCATTGCAGATAATGAACCAAATACATATATTTACAAAACCTTGTTAATTCAAACTTTGTTAAACCAAACGGCTACTTTTTAGTCCCTTAAATTGGGTTAAATGGGGTTCAACTGTGCCTACCACCAAGAATTCATGTGACGTATTTATGGATCTCTTATCTTGTATTTTAAACTTGGAGGATAGGGTGGAAGATACATATGAGTTATTTGCAGGTAAATCAATATTTGTCATATGACATCCTGATTTGAAAACTAGTTTTATTCAAAAGTACATTGGGTCTTAAAGGATTAATTGTAGTCTGCACCATTTAGTTGGTGACACCTGCTACTTAAAGCATGCTAATGAGTTTCCTTTCTTTTCTATCTGAAGATCTAGAATAGGTGTATCATGAGATGAAATATCATGCAAGTAAAAAATACTAACTGTTGAAAATCAGTAACATCAAGGGCTCAAATCTACAGCATGGCTAAAACAACAAACAAAAGAGCAGATATAAACTTATTGGACGTACGGTAGTCACCTTGTCCGTTGACCAAGGTGAACAGAACCTTGTCTTTGTCAGGTGTTGCTCCCTTAAGGGTGATGGTTACAGTGGGTTCTGCACCATTGGACTCCATCACCCTCTTTATGGTTACCATCTGTGGGGATGACGACTGTGTAGAAGTGACAGGAGCAACAGGTGGACTTGGCTGCTGTGATGGAGCTGGAGGAGCTGCGGGTGGTTTCTCCGCTTTGTTCTTGGTTTCTGCACCGGATTTCTTTTTACCACTTTTACCCTGTGGTTGTTGCTGTTGCTGTGGAGTGTTTACGACTGTGATTGTCACTTCAGGAGTTTTGTTCTGGAGTTCCTCCAGCCTCAATCTCTCTGCCTCTTCCTGGTCTTTCCTTTCTTTTTCTTCAAGCTGTAATAAAATGTTAAATTACTAATAATTGCATATATGGATGAAACTTCAAACATCAATAAACCCATATGTGAATAAGTCAATTTCTTTGTTTTATTTTGTTATTTTAGCAAACTACCACATTCATTAAAATTGGAAGTATATCTGAAAATTCAAGTGCTTTATCCATTCTAAGTTTATGTCTCTATTCTAACAATTACTCTTCCCTCCCCTTTTCTTAACTCATTTATCATCAACAGTTTCATCTCCTTTAATTTAATGGATACTGATTCAATGTTTTAATAGTCTTTATATTATTGAACAGCTCTGTAAAATGTCCATTAATAAATGTTTAAACCTTTTTTAAAAGCACACAATTTAATTGAATAGATTACAAGCTGTAACTTTTGTTACAATTTGGAAACAAATAATTCTTCTGACTTGAAAAACATAAGAGGGGGAGTTAGAGAGAGAAAAAGGGAGACAGTAGGAGAGAAGAGAGCTTCCTGATATGAACTAATGATATCCAAGAAATACAGCTCTAAGTTTAACTAACAAAGCTTCCAACTGAATTGGAATAACTCTGTAAGAATAACTATTCTGCAGTATAATTGAAGTGCTGCCTTTTTCTGCTTGACAGTCCACTGGACTTTGATGAGCTTAGGCCAGTTTAATGGCTCTACAAGACCAGGGTACTTCTGTTGCCCTTTTCTTACAATTTACAGCTTTTGTGACATCCTTTCTTCTTAGTAACTTTGTTTTGGATCCAAGGGATAGATTTGTTTTCTTTTCTGGACACCTTTTCTGGATTTCTTAAATATCAAGGCACTTTGGAGTATTTAGTCCAAATCTTGTTATACAGCCTTTCATTGTAATTGTGTATGCAACCTCTCACTCACATCTCTAAAGGAACCTCTACAGCTAATTTCTGGAAAATGGTAACAGTTCTGTAACAATCTCTTTCAAAATGGAGGTACCGATATTTTCTTTGTGTGTTCCAGATGTCTCATTCTTTTCTGTCTGGTAGAAACATCACATTTTTTTATTTATTTTTTTATTTTACTAAGTATGGCATCCAGTCTCAAACACACATGGTTTACACATTCCTCTCTCTCATCTTTTATGTTTTCTCTTAATGTTTTTAAATTTCCATCTAAAAACTTAGAACTTAAATTTTCTAAGCACCTCCATCTCTTCTTAGATGAACCTTTGTATAATGGTACATTTGAATGAGTTTTATGCATCCATGGGAAAAGTTTTGGTCCACATTTAATTTTTTCTGTAATTCTTTAACACTGCTAATAATACAATTCCTTTCTTGGAAGTGTTGAAAACAGTGTTGTTATAATAAATTAAATTTAAAGGGAGTCGATTAATGACACTAAACAACTCTTACTTTAAAATTTTTCCGGAACATGTTTCAGAGACTTTGCCTCCATTGTCAACCGGCCCTCGGCTGGTTCTCCTTTGGTGTAGTTGATGATATTTTGTCATAGGTCTCCTCTGGTGGCGGTTCAAGGAACTTGCTGAACAAATCTTTCTGGGGGATATCAAAATTGAATACTTTGTTCCTATTTTTTGAAATGAAGATTTGTTCCCATGTGGATAGTTCTTGTTTCCCTGATGTATGTTTTAGTAGTTTTGGTTCTGGATTTATGTTGTGGTTTTTTTCCCAAAAATGCATGGCAACTGCTGATTTTTCTAACTGTTTATATTTTATGTTTCAAAAATGTTCCTTTGATCTTGTTTCTAAATTTATTTTGGTTTTTCCAATATAAATTTGACTACAGTCACTGCATTCAATTTGATATATACCAGATTTTTTGTTAGATGGAATGGCATCTTTGTTTGAGTAAATTAGGTTTTTTAAGAAGAAATGGTTGACTGGTGCTACTTTAATGTTTTGTTTTTTGAAGACTTTTTTGAATTTATCAAAGGCCCATGGATGGTAAGTGAATTTTTTGAAAATCATATTAGTTTCTGTAGCTGAGAGGGTTGTGGTTTCTTTTATTAGCTTCTTCTTTTTTGCTAAGTTCACTTTTTTGTCTCCTAATGATTTGGGAAAGTTATTTTTTGTGCTATTTCAATAATTTTGTTGTATTCTGTTTTGTATTCTTCTGCTGTGAGAGGGATGTTGACCAGTATGTGTGTTCAACTATTGAAGATTTTGTGAGGACCTTCCTAACATACTCAGCTAATGTCGACTCTGAATATTGATTTGGTGAACTCCTTGGAGGCAATAGTCTCTGTTGGTATCTTGATGAAGTTGAAGTTTGGGTGCTCTTCAAAGGTGGGGTTGAAATTGAACAGTTCCTCTTCCTATTTCTCAATATCTTTTTCCACGTGGTTAGTGCAGTTGGACCTTGAACACCTTTTAATATGTGTATTTCTTGCTTTATATTGTGATTATCATTCCAAAAATGGTATGCTATTGTCGATTTGTCTATTTCTTTGTCCAATGCTCCTAAAATGCACTTCAAATCTAATGTTCAAATTCCTTTTAGTTTTTCAAATGTGGAAGTTGTCACAGCCTTTGCAGCTTATCCGGTATACACCTGATTTTTTGTCTGTGCGTTTCTCCTTTGTATTATATGATTCAAAAGGTGTTGTACACTGAATTTATTTTGTGGGGACGAAGTACTGTGCTCTTTGAAGACTTTTTGGAAAAGGTATGTAGCTCTGTGATAGTACGTACATTTTCTGTATGAAGTTTTATTACTGATCAGGGAAAGTGTAGTTATTTATCTGCATCTCTGTTGTCTTTTGAATTTATCAATTTCCTTTTTGAACAATTCAGCACTGAATCCTTTGTATTTTGCAATGTGAATTATATGGTTGTACTCTTTGATATATTCCATCTTGTTTAAGGGTACATTAACCAGCCTGTAAGTTAAACTGTCGATAACAGCACACTGGTGTTGTCTTGGGTTGTATACATCTGATTTTATGAAATTTTCTGTGTGTATTTTTCTATATAGGCCAAATTTTGGTTTTGTACGTTTTCTGATTAGTTTCAAGTCTAACAAAGGGATTTCATTGTCTGTCTCTTTTTCTATGGAACATTTTATTGCACAATTTTGTAAATTAAGTAGTCTTAACACATCATCCACCTTTCTTATTTACTATCACCCAAATGTCATCCACATATCTATACCAATGTTTGAAAATTAGTGGGAATGTCTTTGTGATACGGGTATCCAAAAATCTCACGAAAAGGACTGCCAGGAATGGGAACAATGGGTTGCCCATAGATAGTGCTGATTTTTGTTTGAAAAATTTGTAAATGAATGTAAAAAAGGACTGTTCAATGCAGATGTTTAACTCAAGGTATTCCTGTAAGATATTCTGGTCTAACTGTAGGGACTGAAGCCATATTTGCATGTACTCTGTAAGTTTGTCTCTTGGTATACTTAGAAAAAAAAAAAATCAAAAGATACCATTCAGTTGGTGGGAGAAAATTCTAAGTCTTTAGTTTTTTTTTAATTTTTATTATTATTATGAATTCCAACAAAGTTTTGTTATGTGGCTTTCAAACTTTGATAGCTTCCTAAATTTCTTGTTTAGCCTTTTGGACAATTTATAGCAGGATGTGTTTATGTTTTGAAAGTAATGAGTTGGCATTTCAAACACAAACATCACTCAAAATATCCTTACTTGGACATGTTCCGGAGAACAGTTTGTCCCCATCATCAACAATTATAACTGTGGATAACTGCTGATAATGGGGACAAACTGTTGTCTAAAACATGTCCAAGTAAGGATATTTTGAGTGATGTTTGTGTTTGAAATGCAGACTCATTACTTTCAAATGATAATTACCTAGTTCTTGTTTCTAACCTTCTACTTCATAATAATGTGCTTATGTTGTTAATGACTGGGCACATATATTTCCTGTTTTATTAATTTTGGGTAATCTGTATATGTTAGCTGCTGTAGGGTTGTCCAGTTTCAAACCTTGTTTTATTTCTTTTGATATTATCATTGTATCCTTGATTGTTTTGTTTAACAGTTTTACACACTTATTTAAAGGATCAGACTTTATTTCCTGAAATTCATCACTTGCCAATAAATGTATAACTCAGTTGTATTTCGCTAAAATTTAATTTGTATAACTGAATTACATATAAAAGCAATACATATGAATAAGGTTCAATTCACATGTTTCTAAATTACATTTTTTCCAGAACCTGCAAATATTTATGTGTAAATAACAATTACATACAACTGAGTTACATATATAGCAGGTTTGACTGTTTATTCCATCTGAGTATATGTTTCTGTGAAAACACCTAACTATACTCTGTGTACTCAGTGATAGAATGATTCAGACTAAGCGCACAGCATTCAATACAAATGAGAGAGCAGATATCAATCAGAGATTACTAGATCTCTTTCACAACTACAGATATAATTTTCATGGTATTATTTTCTAAATTATCCAGCTTAATGCTCAATGGTTTTGTAAGCTACAATTTGAAATCTTGTATCAAGTTGGGACTCACTTGTCATTCACATTACTTTATTACTTTATCAACTGACTGGTAAGATGGTGTCTTCTTTCATTTATATATAGTTGCCTTCCTGAGAAATGTTTCTTTCCTTGAATCTAATCATTATAGAAAAATTATAACTAATATCTATGTAACACTTTACAAATAAATACTGAATATCTATAGACATTTACTTGTACTAACATAGTTCCACTAAAATTACGCTCACTGCAGCTAAAATTATGTTATTTATGGCAATGCATAAGAAAACAGTAAAGATGAATTTAAAATAAATATAATGTTTTGAAGGCATCATGCAGATGTATACTTCCTTGATCTAGTATACCATTCATGGAACAACTTACAGAGAGTTAAACCACTGTGAAATAATGCAATGATGTGAACCCACTTTTTGCACAAGAGAGCAGGCAAGAAAATGCCATACCACCCTTAGACTTAATTTTAAAAATAGAATTACTTGTATCATGTTTCTAATGCATCAAGAAACAATTTAAAAACCAAAAATAAGAAGTGTGATTTCTTCACCAATTTTGCCATCTTAAGACTAGTCCAATGAAAAATTATCTAAAACTGAAAAGCCTTTAAATAACGAAATATAAAAATATTTTTTGTATCAAAAACTAAATATTAGTTTCCAAATATGCAGCTCATTACAGTTACAGCTGGCAGCTAATATTTTGAACACAAGTGTTTTTATCTCAAATGGAACATATTTCAAAATACAATTTCTTCTTCAGAACTGCTTTAGTTTAATAAAAAATCACCATCTAATTTCGAGTCAAACTAGAACTCCGTACTCCATATATTGCCAGAGTTTATCTCAAATCTTTCATTAGGACTTCTTAAAATGTCAACTGAAGTCAACTCAAAATTACATTAATTTTGTGCTTCATTGTGTCATAGTCCATTCTTAAGAAAAATCACTTTATTACCAAAAATTACCTTTTTCTGTTTCTGTCTTGCTTTTTTCGCTGCCTTCTTAGCATCCTTACACCGAGATGACTGGTTACCTTCAATAAAGTCCAGCAATGCTTCTAGATCCCTTGGATCTTTCACATTAGATTGAGGTAAAGAATCTACAGAATCCTGCTTTGTTAGCACTGGTACTGTACTGCCTGAAGCCGTTGGAGGAGGAGGAGCTACTGGCGCACCTGATAGACATCCACTAGGTTTTCCTACAATATCAGGTGATGTGGGTGGTGCAGCATTAGATGGCTGCACAGGAGTACCATTTCCTACTGAACTAGGTGCTACACCACCTATTTTACATTTGGCTTTCTTCTTCGTCAACAGAAGCCGAAGGCGCTCTCTCATTTCCTGATAGTTGCGGCTTACAGGAGCTACAGACGGCTGTAAAAAGACACAAAGGCGCATTTAACCTCCTTGTCCGCAATTAAATTTTTGTCATATTCAATTCCTTACAAGACATTTTAAGAGTTGTCAAAACTTAACTTTTTTGTTAAATGGCTCTCAATAACTTTTGATGCCTTTGAAAGCCTTTAAAACATATGATATGATCTAAATGGTCAAGATTTGATAGTGATTTGCTGCATTGGGCAATGAAATCTGAATATTCACAGTATGTCATGAAAACTGCAACATGGCAAAAGTAAACAAATATGCCAACTTATGCAAAGAATGTTGTATGTGAGTTGATTAGCCATGTCTGTAAATACTGGATTCTCTGGACTATAAGATAAAATTGAAAGCATATGAAGAAATACCAGATAGATTCCGAAAGTGATGTGTTGATGTAGTATTTTTATTTATTTATACTTTTCAAATTACATTTAAATATGATATGGTTTTAGCCCAGACTCATTGGACTATAAGATAAAATTGAAAGCATATGAAGAAATACCAGATAGATTCCGAAAGTGATGTGTTGATGTAGTATTTTTATTTATTTATACTTTTCAAATTACATTTAAATATGATATGGTTTTAGCCCAGACTCATTGCCTGTCATATTCTACTTGCATTCTAAACACACACCTTTTTAATAGTGTCCTTATTTTGGAACATAGGTAATTCTTTAAGCTGCAACTGCACTTATCCATTTTCCTCCCTTATGCAACTACTATCTACATTTTATAAATATCCAATAGAAACACAGTTTAAAGAACATAAGATACTTCACATTAAAGGACAGTTCAAAAACCTATGACTTATTTATTCATAGTAGATACTGCATTTCCAGCAGATTTTCCAAACTTTTGTTACTGTGTACATAACTACTAAGCTAATAAATGCCCCTGAAAAGCAGACCAATCAGACCTCTAGTTCCAAAACAATATAAAGATGCATTTAAATATATATTAAATACAGCATAAAAAATGACTTTAATCCAAATTCAACCAGAAAAATGATCATTCAGGACTACAGACAAAAGAAATTAAAACAGATCACCACTCTTCAAAAGATAGATAAAAACTGGAAATACAAAAAGTTTACATTACACACATGTACATTTCCTAAATCTGAATGATTATTTAAAGATTGTGGCATCAAACTAGCACCACAAAACCGATTTTCACTCAAGAAAATGTTAAATATTCCTTTAAAAAAAAGAAAATAGCACCAGAACAAAATCAGGTATACATTGGATAGATTGTGAGAATTGTGACAAATTATATATTGGATTGACAAAAAGGAAATTAAAAACAAATTAACAGAACACAAAAGGAACAATAAAATATAAACAAAGAGAAAAATCGGCAGATGCTTTTCAGTTCAATTGAAGTTGAGACCTACGATAAATGTGAAAATAAAATAATACCTCAGAAGAAGACAGATCTGAAAGAAGCTGATAAATGTTGTTATATAAACATAAAACATCTGGGTGATAAAGGGAGGATGCAAGAGAGCCAATTAGGCAGATAACAGACATAAAATAACATAAAATGTAGCAGTAAGCTGTAATTTAGCACCATATACATACATGCACATATAACAAAAACTAGATTTGATAGTTAAAAACAGACTTCATTTTTTAAATTACTGATTCACATTAAAGTAATTTTTTTTTCCTTTATACCACAGAATCAATGTTGGCCAGTATAATTAATAACAGAAATTAACCATTTCATCTGAAATTAAGTTGACCATATGCTGCACTTTTTTTATCAGAACATACTAGTCACTGAAAAATGACTACTGTTAAGATTCGTAAGCTTTCACGGCCAGTGTCAGTATAATATAAAGTATTAACCGGCTTGTGAGCCTTGGTCTACTGGGCTGCTTTTTCATCATCCCAGACGTTTTGTCTGCGGCTGCGGCAGACATCTTCAGTGGCAGTGCGATTGGAGTGTCTTGGCGGAAGTCTCAATTCAGTTGCTATTGAGACTTCCGCCAGGACACTCCGATCACACTGCCACTGAAGATGTCTACCGCAGCCGCAACGAAACGTCTGGGAAGATGAAGAAGGAGGCCAGTAGACCATGGCCCACAAGCCCCGTTAATACTTTATATTATAATGAATACTATTGCCGACAACTTTACATAAGAATTGTTTTTCCCATTTGGATTTAAAATACCTACACAGAATAGGTGAATTTGCATGATTCATGTGTACATTCTCAGTGTGGCCATTTTCTGTGTGCATCATGCAAAAACTGCACTGATTTCTAATATATCTGTCCACTAAGTAATGAGCACAAACTGTGGCTAGCTGCAGCACACTGCCTCTCAAGGTCACAATATCACTGAAATATGGCATATGAATGCACAATCTCTCTATCTCTCACTCAGTCACACTCTCATCGTTGGCCACGCCGTGGCTCAGTGGTTAGACCGCTTGGCTCTCACCAAGGCGGCCCGGGTTCGATCCCAGGCGACCGCAAAGTGAGATTTGTGGTGGACAACACGGCGCTGGGGCAGGTTTTCTCCGGGATCTCCGGTTTCCCCCGCCATCTCATTCCACCAGTGCTCCATGTTCATCTCATGTATCATCAGTGTCATTGCCTGCGGTGCCGTATGTAGTAAAAGCGGGCGTTAAACACTACACATTTCACATTTCATTTCACTCTCATCGTTGGTATAAAATTAAGAAGCTTACATACAAATTTACATTCAAGTGTAGGTATAATTAGGAATCAAAGGGTACAAACCATGCCATGACCAAAAACTTCACAGTAGCAGCAATCACAGTGTCTGGAGTCCCTCTGAGTAGACGTTGTTGTGGAACTTGAACGTTCTGAGCAAGTATCATCCTGACTTGACGAATCCTCCAGGTCTGCAGCTTCACTGTCAGGATCTACACACACACACATCCCCAAAAAGTTATTTTGCTTTTGCTTTTTTCTAACATAGAAAACTGAATACTTTAAATTAACATTCTGTATCAGCTACTTACACTGAACCCCTGTTTGCATTTCTGTGATAGAGCAAGAAAATAAGTGAACAGAAAGTTTAACAGTAGGAAATGGCTGTTTAGCTTTGTGATACTCTGATAAACGCAGGAACAGTATAAAAGCTCTGTGTAAAGGTGGGCATTGTCTCTATAACCCTATATTAAATTCAATCTGACATAATATAAAAGTACATATACCCATTATTTATTTGTTTCTCCTTACATTTTAGGAATTTGAAACATCTGTATGTGTAACTCCATGGTCTCTGCACAGATGAATATACCGCCATATTCTATACTCATCTTAAGAACATTCTTGGAATCAGTATCTGGAAAGCTTTGCAGCATCCAATCACAAGCATCAATATATCTGTTCAAATCATCTCATAATTTGACATTCAATGGATGCCAACATTTCAATTTCAGATCCTCTTTGATGTGTTTCCTCATGGTAGGTTTTGGTATCCCCAACTCTGCAGTTGCTTCTGTATGAATTTGACCAGAGATTTTTCACGGCTAGTGGATGTCCTTATACCATGAAGTCTTATCCACTTCACGGCATGTTGCGAATGCTACCCATTAAAAAGTCCCATGCTAATGTCTTCTTTGTTGATGTTGCTTTCACAAACACCACAATAAAATTGTTCACTACAGTTTTATGCCCGCCTTGGTAGCGTGGTGGTAGCATGTCTGCCTCACGTTCAAGAGGTTCCGAGTTCGAATCTCGGTCATGGTGAGTTACCTGGGTAAGGTTTTTTCCGGGGTTTTCCATTATCCTGTAAGATGAATGTCGGGTAACTCTATGCTCCATGGACCCCAGACTCATTTGAGCATCATTTCACCCATTCCATTCATCGTCCAATATGACTTGACGTAAATAAAAAAAAATAATAAAAAAAATAATAATAAAAACCTACAGTTTTAACTGATGTGCTTTTAATTTGACACTCATGAAACCCACAGAGTGGCCATCAAGCTCTACACAATTGCGTAATAACTTATATCAGCAATTCTTTCAATACCTTAACAGTCACATGAGTTATTGCATCCATAACAATGGTTATCTAACAGCAACAATCAAGGT
Organism: Mantis religiosa; assembly: GCA_030765055.1. Classification (NCBI taxonomy): domain Eukaryota; kingdom Metazoa; phylum Arthropoda; class Insecta; order Mantodea; family Mantidae; genus Mantis; species Mantis religiosa. The sequence continues at coordinate 50,297,161 of CM060956.1, forward strand.
CAAATCAAAGTTGAATATACTTAGTATCTGAGACGAAAATATATACTAATTTCAAAGAAGGGAAAAAATGAAACGAAAAAAAAAAAATTACTCACATAATTTTGAATTTAATATAGGGATATATGGACTTTGTGTGCACAATGTACATTAGGTATGCTTTTAGACTCAGGAGAAAGAAAATTTTAAGTAGTAAGCTTTGTATCCCAGGTAGCCTGTAAATAAGAATACCATTTGCCTTTATACCCAATATAAATCCACTGGTTAATGCTGTCAATTTACAGTGATCGCAAAAATAAACCACCAAATCCCAATATTAAAGAGCTTGCAGTAATGCTCATTCATTCATGTTCTAACCACAAGTGTGCATTAGATAAAAAAAATTGTGGGCTGGATGTAAAACTTTTAGTGTCTGAAAGTGAATATTAATACCCAATTAGATCTCAAAGATACATCTTCCTAATGTAAATGTCAGGGATTTACCAAATGAGCAGCCAGGACTGTGATAAGATTTATATTGGGAAGACAGACATTTGAAAATTAGGATGAAAGAACACTTTAGAAAATCAAACTTAGCAAATGGACAAATCTGTACTAGCACATCATTTTTAGTTAGAAAATTATAGTATAAAGAAAGAAATAGAGTTAATATGTAAAGAAACCACTGAAACTACATTTTAGAGAACATACTAATCACTAAAAGCAGAATCTCCTCAAGAATTTTGAAATCCCTACCATTGATGTCACCCAACTGATTTGAAAATTAGATATTAACACAACACTAGGCTGAACTCAAAAACCTGTTGTAGTATTAGACAATCACCAAACTGAAGATAGGGAAAGAATTCCCCAGAAACTAGTCTTTGAGGACTTGGACATTAGAGAAAGAAGTGTTTGCAAGTGTTAACATACTTTGCTTTAATTTTAATAACCATGGCACTCCACTGTCTAATATACTTTTGACTATATTCCTTTCATGTGCTTGACTTCTTTGTGTTCCTAACCATTTAAACTAAAAGCTCACTATGTTTTCAATGAATTATACCTATCTCTTATAAGCTGTATGTATTTAAAGTGCACTTTATTTACCTGCATGGTAATTATATACATTTTTGCAGTATGCCAATATTGTAATTTATTTATTAATGCTAAGCTAAATACAAGTAAATATGACCAGCATTTAGCCCTGAGACTATGTATTGTGATTATACTAGCCATAAAATTCTGTTTGCTATGTACATATATCTTTTATATTTTTATTTCTTTATATTATCGTTTTTTTTCATGTTTTTCTAACTGATTACCAGTTACATTCTTGTCTCTTTGCCTTTACTGGCTGGCTTGTTTGTTTTTGTTAAATTGCCTTTTGATGTCACTTTTAGTTTCTGCTTTGTATTTTTTATTATTTGTAACTGCCTTTGCTAGAACTTATGTTTTGTGGATATTATAGGTGGTCACCACTCAGCTTCCCCTCCCTCCCTGCTCCATGCCCTTTTAGTGGGGGAGGCAGGGAGTTTCGGGCCATGTATGTATAACTCTCTCCACAGGATAAGTTACTTGCACACATCTGAATATGTCAAACAGCATGACATCTGAATTCTTCTAGTAGCATATGGCATTCTTCAACAGATACTAGTAGTGATGCCAGGTGAAGTTTATAAGGTCATGACCTGTATTGTATCTATGGTTGAGGAAGGCAAATGAAATTGCAAGAAGAGATTATGATGGGCTGTAAAATAGGGCTTTGGCTCCACACAAGGGGAAATAGAAGAATGAGTATCGCCACAATATTTGGTAGCATGGATTTCTGATGTGATGTGATTGATGTGAACTCCTAAATAATTGTGAAAATTCTTCAAGCTGCTGGCCTTAAAATGGTGTAATATCTGTACATGTCATCTTGGAATTATAGAGGTACTGTGGATATATTAAGCTTTAGTTTTTATTTGGTGAAATTAGTACACAACTGATATTTAAATGAATGTTGAGACATAAACAAGTCTGGAATGTAGTGATACCAACATTGCAAATTGCTAGTTCACCAGTTCTTGCAATTAATCGAACATGTCCATTGCCAACATAATTTTCTAATAGCTTTCTACTATATCAGAAGTGAAATATCGACTGTAATTTTTACCAGTCCAGTATATCAATATAGAGCTTGCAGTGGTAAATTACTCATATAGAAACTAGAGGAGCCATCAGTCAAAATGAGTATCTGTTTTGAGGTAAAAAGAGCGTTTCTAGACAGGATATCAATGTTAAATTGCAGTGTGCTGTTTGTAATAATTGGTTTCATAATATCTGTGTTAATATAACCAAAGAGGATGTTAAATATCTTAAGGCAGAAGGTAAATCTTGGAAATGTAACGTCTGCATTACTGAAAGAAGGAGCAGTCTGTATGATGAGAGAGAAGGAAAAAGTGTTAAGCCCTCAAATGATGCAATGTATGAATTAATCAAGTCGTTAACTTCAGAAGTAAAAGAACTTGGAAAATTTCTTTATCGAGCGCATGAAAAGCTGGATGATAATAAAGGAAAATTGTTGAAGCAAGAACAAGTTATCAATAGTTGTATGAAAGTAATAGATGACTTAAAAACCGAAAATCTTAATCTGAAAAAAATTAATTCTGAATTGTTGACTAGAATAGTGGATTCGGAGCAGTATTCAAGAATAAACATGATTGAAATACATGGTGTTCCTGTCAAACCATCTGAGAACACAATTTCAGTGATTAATGAAATTGGTCATGCACTACAAGTCGAAATCAAGGAAAGGATATTGATGCATTTCATTGTTTGCCAACTCGTTCCGAAGTTCAGATTACTCCTTTAATTGCAAAGCTTACCAGGAGATGTTTCAAAGATGAAATTTTACGCAAAATTAGAGTCAAAAGAACTTTCAATACCTTAGACTTGGGATATACCTTCAACAATCCAGTGTATATAAATGAACGTCTGTGTTCCGAAAGAAAGAAGTTATTTGCCAAAGCAAGTAAGGAAGTCAATGAACATTAAATACCTGTGGACCCGCAGTGGTAGAATACTAGGCAAAATTACTTTCCTTGTCTGTTAATTACTATAAAGAAGAAGAAGAAGAAGAAGAAGAAGAAGAAGAAGAAGAAGAAGAAGAAGAAGAAGAAGAAGAAGAAGAAGAAGAAGAAGAAGAAGAAGAAGAAGAAGAAGAAGAAGAAGAAGAAGAAGAAGAAGAAGAAGAAGAAGAAGAAGAAGAAGAAGAAGAAGAAGAAGAAGAAGAAGAAGAAGAAGAAGAAGAAGAAGAAGAGAAGAAGAAGAAGAAGAAGAAGAAGAAGAAGAAGAAGAAGAAGAAGAAGAAGAAGAAGAAGAAGAAGAAGAAGAAGAAGAAGAAGAAGAAGAAGAAGAAGAAGAGGAAGAAGAAGAGGAAGAAGAAGAGGAAGAAGAAGAGGAAGAAGAAGAGGAAGAAGAAGAGGAAGAAGGAAGAAGAGAAGAAGAAGAAGAAGAAGAAGAAGAAGAAGAAGAAGAAGAAGAAGAAGAAGAAGAAGAAGAAGAAGAAGAAGAAGAAGAAGAAGAAGAAGAAGAAGAAGAAGAAGAAGAAGAAGAAGAAGAAGAAGAAGGAAGAAGAAGAAGAAGAAGAAGAAGAAGAAGAAGAAGAAGAAGAAGAAGAAGAAGAAGAAGAAGAAGAAGAAGAAGAAGAAGAAGAAGAAGAAGAAGAAGAAGAAGAAGAAGAAGAAGAAGAAGAAGAAGAAGAAGAAGAAGAAGAAGAAGAAGAAGAAGAAGAAGAAGAAGAAGAAGAAGAAGAAGAAGAAGAAGAAGAAGAAGAAGAAGAAGAAGAAGAAGAAGAAGAAGAAGAAGAAGAAGAAGAAGAAGAAGAAGAAGAAGAAGAAGAAGAAGAAGAAGAAGAAGAAGAAGAAGAAGAAGAAGAAGAAGAAGAAGAAGAAGAAGAAGAAGAAGAAGGGGTAAAATTGTATTTATGTATGTATGGACATCAACTGTTGAGTTAAAAAAAATTTGGCCTATAACTCTTTCTCCGTGAAGAAATGCCACCATTTCTCAACATGAACAATAGCAAATAATGGATAGTTTCCTAAAGAGGTGTTAGACATGTATGGACAACAACAGTGGCCGGTTTCAGCATCTCCTTCAGTAACATGCATAAGTAAAGCCTTTAAAAGTAGTTTTAAATATGTTGCATGGTTTCATCCATGCGTTACTATGATAGCGGCAGATGGCAACAAGCGCTGAGGGCGTGGACAGGCCAATGCAGCCAGTTCCTAAGTTCAGTCCCAGCAGGAAGGAGAAAAAGAAAGAGATTATGCGAGTTTGGAGGAGTTTAGTAACAGTGATAAAAATGTAAGTGACAGAATGTTAAAAACCAAGTACAAATAGTTTTTCAAAGAAAGAGAGCTTCAGTCACCCAGTAGCTGATGATGATGACAAATCCTCTGGAAAACAATTCAATTGTATTCCACATTTAAAAAATTAAGATGAGTGTAAATAAATGGGATACTTATTCTGAACAATATGCTAACAAATAAAGAATACTTTGCTGTTAATGGTGCTTTTGATTTTAATATTTAACTTTGATAATACTCACAGTCAGTGCAGGCCACTCGTTTGATGGGCTCAATGCTTCCCAAATTTTTTAGATTTTTGTGGCATGAATGAGCAGGAACCTTGGAAGAGGCTGGAGCAGTGCGATGCTGAGTTGGTGTTGTGCTTGTAGCAGCAGATTTGATCACATCTGGTGATGGCTGGTGAGAGGAAGCATGTGAATGATTTGCAGTTTGAGTTGTGGAATGCCGTACAGAGTTCCCATTTGATGGTACAGTGCGAGTAGCTGTAGCTGGCGGTGAAGATGCTGGGACTGGATGCTGTGTAGTAGCAGGACCTCTCTTAAGTACACTCTGAGAGAGCTGTGTCCTTGTGATAGTGGCCATTGTCACAACTGACGATTTCTGCTGTTGCTGAGACTTCGCCTTATTTGGACTCGTCTGTGTTGAAGCTGAACTCTGCAAGCTCTGCAGAGGCGGTTTCGTATGTTCTCGACAAGACGTCGGAACAACCTGTTGTTTCACCATACCAGAAGCAGGGACGGACTCCTTTGCCACCGACCCAACTGCACTGCCGGTGGGCGAAGGCTGTTTCCGTGTTTGGGGCACTGATGTGACAATGGGCAAACTTTGAGGTGATCCTTCAGGAATGGTTGGAGGAGGAGTGGAAAAACCAGATGCTCCTGGGCTCGAGGTGGCAGCAATAGTCATATGGGGAGGACTGGTAGGTGGAGGGAGGGCTTCCAGTGTCAAATTTGGAGGTAATAACTCTGAAACAGATGACGCTGAAGAAGGACTGGGTGACATAAGCTGAGACTGAAGAAGATGTGATGTCTTTGTCTCCGTCGGTGATGTCGTAAGCTGCAAACAATATAAAGGAAATGTGCAACTCAATCTTTTTCCTGGCACTAACACAATCTTATGCCAAGAAATTAATGTTATCTTACATTAGGAGGTTTGACATTTTGATAAATATCTACATTCCACACATCCCTGTTTGCTTCAACTTTAGTTGCTGAGCAAGAGTTATTAATAATTATATGAACATGTACTTAAATATGCAAATCAGAGCATTCACAATATAATAGAAATCCCAATACATTACAATACAACCATATTTCTTCTGGCAAGTAGAAAAGCAAGCAGAGATGTCTTTAATTTATATTAAATTTATAAAGAATTTTTTGTCATAAATATAAGTTAAACTTAATGAATAAAGCTTAAACCTTGATATCATAATGAAAAGGTGAAATGTCTTACTGCAACTTTCACAAAGTTACAATCACAAAGAATTTGCAATGGATCTAACAAAAAGGACCACATACTAACAATATACAGTTATCCAAAACATATGTCTCTCAAAGATTCATATGATAGGTAATAAAATGAGAGCAATAAATATCTAAATCCATCTGAATTCTATGATTTGTACTTATGGGCGCTCAACTGCAAGGTCATTGGCGCCTCCTCTCTCAATAAACTTGCAGTTGAGTATGCCAACTTGTACATGGGCTTTCTGAAAATCCAATTAACTGAAGCTTTCTCAACTATATTCAAATCTTGGCTGATACATGTCAATAAGATTGCTATAGTCAATAAATTGTAATTTAGCATTTTTGGAGAAGATATCTAAATGGATAATTACATAAAAAACACTAGTTTTAATCCAAAAAATACGTAACAACCAGGCCAGTGAACATACACATAGGAAATACACAGTACATGAAAGAACTTATATGCTTCATAGAAACTGCACTTGAGAAAAGTTTACAGAAAGTATATCAAAAGAAAGAGAAAGTACATCAAAAGGAAGGTTCCAGATATGTAGCAGCAAAAAATTTATAAGACTAACACATTACAATTAACCATAGAAATCATAATAGAAAATGTGAATTTCACTCCTCAGAATATTAAAAGTTTATATAAAATACTAAACAAATATAATCCAACTTTTGCAGTTATTAAGAAACCATAACACCTATTAGGACATATGCAAAGTACAAGATTCTTGCTTACAAAATGCTAGCTATATATGAGATAAACTACAGTGAAATGGGTTTGGTTCTTAGGGAGCACCAAAGATACATTAAATATAAGGAAATATAGAATCTGTAATAGCATAGTACTTCTAGAAAATGAATCACAATGAAAAAATGTCCAAAATTCAAGCTATCTGTGAAGAACTAATAACACTGTGAAAACAGTAACCAACTACGATATGTTAAAGCAAATCTTTCTTTGGGGAAAACATAAATGGAGCTAGAATTGTTCTTTCACACTAGCCGTGTGTAGGGCAAGGTTTGGATAAGCAAAGTTAGATGAAAAAACTCAAATCTATAACTGGATTTAATGAGAATTGAATGTTATGCTGTTGCCATGGTAGCTCAATGGTTAAGGGAAAACGGAGACTGGGAGATCGATGGTTCAAATCCCGGCTATTGCACTGAATTTTTCAATCTGAATCTACCTATAAATGAAGCTATTTTAACATTTACACATAAACATAAATATACAAATGTTAAGAGATAGGCTTCTAAATGATAAGATTTCACCTCCATATATTCCCAACCAAATGTGACTGTTACATCAGAAATTCAGTGGATTGCAAGACAGAGGCAATATATCTATGAAGCGTGTTCGAAGATAATTTCACCACAACATGAAATTTGATGTTAGGTCCATTAGAGTTATTGTATTTGACTGTTAAGCTGTATTTCACCAATCCAAAGTGAAACTTTTAAATTTTGTGTTTAAAAGTTAAAAGCCAGCGATATGCCCAGCGATATGCCAAAATATAACCAATACATGCTTTAAAACTGCTTTCAGGTAAATTGATGGAAATAATCATTTCTTCCACACTAGCCATATGTAGGCTAAGGTTTGAATGAATAAAGCCAGACTGAAAAATTCAATGCCATAGCCAGGATTTGAACCATGGATCTCCCGCTCTTCGTGCGGTTGCTCTAAACCACTGAGCTACTATGGCCAACATGCCAAGATGACATTAAATTCTCCAACTGACTTGTATGTTTCCCGGTAGACCACTAGGGGTTCTCATATGCTATGAGCCACGCACCTTTTGTGGCGACTTACTATGCCTTAAGTAGTTAAATCCCAGGCTTCATAGATTGTATGCTTTACAATTACTTTAACCTAGTTTAAAGTTCTAATTGTTAAATGCATTATCAAATATACAAGTATGCCTCACTCACCTGAAGCTGCTCTTGGATATGAACACCCATGCGAGAATGTTTGGGACCCAACTGCGTCAATAGTGACTGATAATTATAAATATGAGGGTATAGACTGCTAGCATCACCACCTATTAAAGTTGAAATTGTTTCAGTTTTAGCAACAGACATCTCATGTTCAATTCTGACAAATTAACTAGATTAATGATATGGTTTTTAAGAAGTGAAATAAACTAAAGTTATGAAAAATGTTGCAAGAATAACAGTGAAATCTAAGTGGTGAATGAGCTTCTACATTTGCAGTGATTTGTTAATGGCAAACACAGTAAATGGAGGAAACAGTTAAATTCATCATGTGAGGTGCTAGTGTAACAGACAAATGATGTCAATTTTTATATGAACTAAAATTGAAGCTTAAGCACTTCAAAACTCAACCCTACATATACCTCCAACACAAGCATGTTAGATACATACCTAACATCATGAAGAATAATTGCAAAATTAGCTAAAATTGCCTTTTACACGACATTAGGTAATCATGAACATGCTAAATACATTGGTATTTAAACTAAAAATGCAATAAACATTGAAAAAACTATGTGTGTGTGTATTAGCAGTTTTTTCAAAACTCGATAGATGCACTTGCTGAGAGTTAAAAGCAAAAGTAAATAGATACAATTTTATGATTTTATGATTCAGCGTGTAGCAACCTCAATTCTATGAAACACATGTTGGCATTGACTGTCATCTCACTATTGCAATTCTTGGAATTCTCCATCATTCCTGCAAGCTTTGTACACTGATGCACCGTTGGCAATAACTGCGAACTCAGGTTGTGCGCTTGGATTTCACATTCATTTCTGAAAGCTTTGTTATACTTACATGGCATTTGTATTCTTATTTGACACATTGCACAGTACTATGCACAATGGACAGGAGCTCAGATTGTGAAACTGTACCAGTCGTAGAATGTGCAGGAGGTAGGAATTGCAAAAAACAAGGAAAAAAAATCAAAATGCAAGTCAAGGAAAGCTCATACTCCAGCAAATTCATGTTCACTTGGTCTCGAGGGCATTCCACGAAACCCTTAAAGTAAAGGGCATAAGCTCTGTGATGTAGCTGATTTAACTTATGATATAAGTGGATTTCATCAACATCTTTCCGTGCTGAACAAAATAGATCAAGATAAATTTCTTATGAAATATGAGTATTACATCTCCTAATCGCAGAGTGTGAAGAAAGAACCTGCAAATATATATATATATATATATATATATATATATATATATATATATATATATATATATATATATCTTAAAATTGTTCAACAACAAAAATCAATATTAAACATATTAAAGGAACAATAGAAAGCAGACTGTTAGCATTAAATACAGTGTGAGAACTAATGATGGCCGAGTATTGTCAGTATGTGCTGCAAGCTTCCAAGGAATCACAGGGGTGTCAAGAGATAGATTATCTCTCCTAGCTAGAAAATTTCACTTATCTGGGAATGCGCCAAAGGAAATCACAGGAGGTGACAGAACAGGAATATTACAGAAGGGCACTTCTGCTGCTATAAAGCAAGACATAAAGAAGTACAGATTTAGAGAAAGCCATTATGGAAGAGCAACAAAATCAAGGAGAGGATATTTACCTCCAGAACTTAATATCAGAAAAATGTGGACCAACTTTTGCAATGAAAGAAGATTATGAAATCTAGCAGTCTGCTCATTTTCAAAATATAAATACATATTTTACAACTTCTTCAGTCTTTCATTCCATACACCACATACAGACACATGCTCAACCTGCAAAATGGGACCGATGAAGATTAAGACAGAGGCAGAAGTGGAAAAGAAAAATGAACTAAGAATCATGTACACACTGCACAAGCTGCATTCAAAAAGGTTTTATCAGCTATTGAAAGAGGAAAATGCTGAGGCCATCACTATTTGCTTTGATATGCACTGCCTAATCTTTCTGTTAGTGAGGTTTTCTTTGCAAGGCAGGTGTGGCATAATGAATCCATCTAAAACCCAGGACAAAGACATTTTCTTATATACATGGTTGGAAACAATCTGCTAAAGGCTGCAACCAGGTTGCCTCAGCTTTGCACCACTTCTTCTTGGAACTGGAAGAAAGGATGTCCAGCAACACTCCTTCTACCATTCATTTATTTTCAGACTCTTGCTCTAGTCAGAACAAGAATAGTGTGATGATGTTCATGCTTAATGCTTTCCTGCAGAAGAGTAAAACATTTTCCCGCATTTCATATATATACTCAATACGTGGGCATAGTTATATGCCTCCTGATAGAATTTTCGACAGAATAGAAAAAGAGTTAAGAAAAAAAAAAAAAAAGAATATCTTGAGTCCTGATGAGTACCATCAGATATTATAAAATCACAGCTCTGAGAAAATGTTGTTCAAAGATTGGAAAATTAAGAACTTGAAAGAAAGTGCAAAACATGCACTGAGGTCAAAGCTTCCTTTCAAAATGAATACTCAGCAAATCATATATTCCAAGCAAAGGAAGACCATAAGGTATGTGTAGAAGTTTAACATACATATTCTGCTTTGCCTGTGGACATGGATGTGATGAAACCGCGCAACAAGTCCTGCAGCAAATTTCTGCTTCGATCTCAAAATGTTCCCAAAATTAATAGAGTGAGCAAAGAAAAGAAAAATTCAAAATCTAGCTAAATTTTTTGAAATTCCAGAAACTGCTAAAGAATTTTATAAAGATGTACTAGAAGATACTAATAAATATTAAAGCTTACATATACATATTGTTTGAAATTTCTCTGTATGCATTCAATATGTTTGTTGTATAAATAAAACAAAATATTATATCGTTATTGTGATTGCAGCACATTGTACTTAGTTTATCTTTTTTTTTTATTTGCATAAGTAGACCATGAATACATGATAGAATAGTTTCTAAGTTTATACCTAATAAAATAATCCTTATAAACATTAATATGTTGGTTGTATAGTACATTATGTATAATAAAAAGGTGAAAATAAATAAAAAATAATAAATACATAAATAAAAAGTAACAAAAACAATAAATGACAAAAAATAACAAAACCTCAGGTGTGAATTTCTTGCTCATGCAGAAAAGTTTATCAACATCTATTGGCTTTTGAAAAAACTGCATTTTCAAACCTCAAATTTGCACTAGTTAAACTATTCTATTTGTTTCCTTTCACATTAAATGAGACAGTTTCAGGAAGGAGAATTGAATGATTAATATATTTGCTGTGCTAACCAATTAGTATTGCCAATAAATAGAAAAAACCATTTTTCTCAAACGCATTTTGTGCATCTATCGAATTTTGAAAAAAATTCCTCAACTGGCCCAGAAAAGCATGTGTTGCATTACTTATTGAACTCTCCTCGTAATTCAATTCAAAATCTAATTAAATTTACACATCAACCTTAAACAAAATAATAATGATAATAATAATAATAATAATAATAATAATAATAATAATAATAATAATAATAATAATAATAATAATAATAATAATGATAATTGACAATAGCAGCGATAATACAAGCAATAACAATGTGCTAGCAGAACAATAAATAACATATTGATCTATAATTTAATAAATAAATAACATGTTTTGAGTACACTATGATGATCCAATTTTGAACATCTACTAGTGAATTCAGGCTATATATATAGCCTGAATTGGAGTAGCAATATTAAATACAATTGGTATTTAAATGTTGAGAATGAGAATCGCGTTATAAGCTACAGAATTAAAAAAAAAAAATTATTTTATCTAATTTTCAAAAATAATTTCTGTGTGAAGACCAGGTTCAATCTTGGGAGAAGTAGTGTTTTCATGTGGAAGGCAAAGTGAGTAGGCAGAATGCTGTGTAATGGTTGAAGAGATTGTTGTAACCATTTGTGCAATTAGGCAAGTAACTTACCTCCCCCTGTCCCATGGATGTGGGGATATAGGTGGAATCCTCCAGCATGAAGATTCAAATTGACCGCAGGAGTGCTCCCTGGAATGGGTACTCCCTGTTGAACACAACTGTGACATTCATAACTCTCCATGAGATCCATCTGAAAACCAAAATGTGTACCATTACAGTTCAGTTAAAAAAACACTGACAATAAATATTTATGTGATAGAAAATTAACATAAATGTACAGAATTCTAAAACCACCAGCAACAATTAAAATGTTACTTGGAATAAATACAAATACCTGCTGGTAAACAAAGGAAGCATACAAAGACATGACAGCAATAGAAATAGAATAAGATAGCAATGAAAATTGTAATTTTAGTGTAATTACAAAGCAATGACAAACCTATACTGTATTAATAGTCATTAAGTGTATTAAAAAGTGAAACATGTTGAGAAATTAACATTTTAAAGTTATATCTTCAATTGTATCTACTGCTCGATTATTAGTGCTAATATGAAGGTTATGCAGCTTGACTTTACTTATCAGAAGCCCCTCAAGTGTTTTCTTCATATGGAGTAAAACAATTTCTTTGGTTTAATTGCCTCAAGTGACATACTCACTGGTACAATGTGAACATCAATGACTTGCTATCAATGACACAAATTGCTATTTTTAATGAGTAAAGACTATGATAAACATTAATATAATTTTGAGCCGAACTAGTACACCATGTTCTATAAATTGTTTGTGTTTACCTAGAATGCATTTCATTAAGACCTTCCTAACATCCTCAACTAATCGACTGTTGAATTTTGATTTCATGAACTCCTTGGAGGTAATAGGGGCGTTTCTGTTGATATCTTGATGAACTTGTACTTCAGGTTCTCTTCAAAGCTGGTGTCAAAACTGAACAGTTTTCCTCTGTATTTCTTTATATCTTTTCCCACATGGTTAATGCCAATGGATCCTGAACACTTTATAGTAAATGAATTTCTTATTCTATATCATGATTCTCATTCCCAAATGGTACACTACTGATGATTTTCTATTCCTTTGTTCTTGTTGTTCCTAAAATGCTCTTTAAGCCTATACAAGTTACTGAAATCAAAATTCAACAGTCGACATTAGCTGAGGATGTTAGGAAGGTCCTAACGAAACATATTTTAGGTAAACACTAGCAATTTATGGAGCATGGCGTACTAGTTTGACTGAAAATTATATTAATAAATTGCATGTTGCATAAATTTTTTAACTGAATGTTAGCAAATAAGATGTTAAAGAGTAATTTTTATGTCTCTTGGTAAATCTCACCATTAAGACATATTAATAAATTCAATTTAATAAAGCTTGTTCCAGCATTACCCAGAACCTATAATGGAAGCGAGAGCCAGAACATGAAATAACAGTGAGGTGAACTGAGTGTACTCAACTGAGAAGGAAAACAGCAGCTGTACCTTCAGTTTGATAATTGGAAACTCGTTTTTATAGTTATTATACCATAAATACGAAAACAAAGCAGAAAGGAAAGAGAAAGGGACTTTATCTACCAACAGTCTGATTAATTTACCTTACAATTAACCTCTCTTTCTCTCTCTACAATCCACCACTTTACCAACTGAACTACCAGAGGAAGTTAGCTTACAATTAACATAGCATAAATTGGGCTTCGTTACAGTGATAAGTACTAACAATTAGTTAATTACTGAATTATTTTGACACATAAATTATCTATTTAATAAAAAAAAAACATAGTAAGTGATGAACACTAACAATTTACAAAATTATCGAGTCTATTTTGATTCTAAACAGCTTATAATACAAATAAGGAAATGTTGACTAGAAACTGAAGATGGCAGTTTCAATCTTTTCTTACTAAATAAATATTGTAGTGTCACATTCAACTCAATAATTAACTAAATAGCCCCTAATCAGTTCCTGTATACAATTCTACAGATGCCTCTTGTTGGTTTGACTTATGTAATCTGTCAAAATGGGTTCATATCCTGTTATGTATTGATTTTGATGGCCTGATGGTATTAGAAATTTGTTGTAATACCTGAACACAGTACACTGACACAGAGTTGGCTGGATTGCACCGCCAGTCTAATGTACACTCAAACTACAAAGTATTAGGGAATACTTTGGAACAAATCTCACAATTTCAACCTTCTGAAATTGAAATTTGTAAAATTTTTCCTCATACAGTAAAGCTTAATAATTTTGTATTGATATAAAGTTTTGATAAAAACATTCAGCAGAGTAAATGTAAAAAATTATACGTAATATAAACAGGACTTCTCTTATAAGAATACCTCTGTGGTACTACTTATTTTGGTCACACATCCTGAAATTTTACTTCACATCACAAACAATTAATAAAGTACAGTACACGATTAAAACAAACTTGTAAACAAACTTGTATTCCATATTTTACACTTCATAACTATAAACAAAAACTGTCACAAAAAAATGGTGGAAGCTTATAACCTACAGATATAGAACACAAACAAAATGAGCAATTTACATGGAGGACTTTGCAATTGATATTGTCCATTTTGGATGTTCAGGCTCATATACTGCTGGTTTATCTATGAGATTTAACTTAAGCAGTTTGGTTCTTTCCTTGATTTTGAGGTACTCTGTCTAAATGTTTAGAAGTCACACATCCATTGTCCCAGCCCCCTATTGCCTCTCAAATGCCTTCAAATACTTCGCAAATACCCAACACATAACATCTATGTCTGTGGTGGTTAATACCTTCTAAAGCAATGAAGAACCACGTAATTGTGATTGAGTTGTTTTGTGTATGTCATATTCTGCTGTGTTCAAATTTGTACTTGGTTTATAATAGTTCAAGGTTATGTTAGCAGAGAGGGAAAATTTGTGAAATTAGATGGCATGGAAATGATATTTAATGTACATAAGTTTTTCTGTGACAAGTATTAGATGTCAAAATATGGTAGACTTACTATATCTATTGCCAGTATGGTCAAAAGAACAGTGCAGCCACAGATGTTTCATCCAACTGTTAGCAGAATCTTAAAGGAGCAGAAAAAAGGTCAAGAAAGTAGAGCTGTTTTATGTACTCCAGGTAAGAAATGCTCAAACAGAACTTCCACATAAATAATTCATTCATTCAATGACCCTGTCATATGGCATTCTATTTATTCATTGTATCACAATAATTTTCTACCTAACTTAGATGCATTAAGAAATTATGGCTTATTGGATGTCAGTATTTTAGCATAAGGCATATAAAAAAATCCAGATTTATCGAAAGTAAAGGAGACAAGTCATAAAGGCCTGATGTCACCGAGATATTCAAGTTTTTACGAAGAATGAAAAACTTATGAGCCACAGGTTGATCTATTCTTTGCCTTAAACATGAATAAATGTAGGCCACATGAAAAGCAAAATGCTGAAAATGGAAAATGACCAATTTTCACTAAAGACTCCGATTAGAAACAGATGTTTTATTATTTTACATGCAGTGTGTTCTAATGAGTTTATTCCAAAGCAGTTTTGAATTTCAAATCAAAATTAGCATAGGAATGTCGCAAAAAGATGGACAGAATTGTGTTTAAAGGATGGTTAAATAGATTATCTAACATTCCTCATAGCAGTATTATTTTAATAGATATGCTTCTTTCCACTCCACTTAGCTTCATTATTGAATGCAGAAATCAAGCATGGCACCAAAAAATAATACAGAATTTGACCCGCAAACTAAACCACCTTAATGGACTTAAAAATTAAAACAATGTAATTTAAGCAGTATGAGATTGTATTGTTGAAATGTATGGACATTGTGTATTAAGGATTCCTTCATACCATTATAATTTGAATGGCATAGAATTACTCTGAACACAAAGAATAACATTGTGAAGCATAACATATCTTTTAAACACAATATAAATGAATTGTTTGACAGGGCTATTGGAAAAGTTACAGCAGAAAACTGGATAAATGCTTGCGAGCATATTAAAAAACTTGCACAATTTTACTAGAAAACAGACCTTTGGTGGATGTTTCTGATAACTTTATAATTAATTTGGAAGACCCAGATGAAAAAACTGGAGATTCTAAAATAATGGAGTTTGCGAACTCCATGCAGAAAATAAACAGTCCGTGAATGAACGTACCATCACTAAACAACCTAGCTCAATGGATGGAGTTCCAATTCTGTCCCCATCACCATAAAGAGAGAGAGAGAGAGAGAGAGAGAGAGAGAGAGAGAGAGAGAGAGAGAACAAGTGGATACGTTTCTATGAGTAAGGACTATGATACAATGAAGCACAAAATTAATATAATTTTGAGTCGAACTAGTACTCAATTTTCCCTATATTACTATAGTTACCTCTCATTTAATTAGGAACTTCCTAAAAGAACAACTTACCAGAGCTACAAAATAGACTAGATGTACACCCCTATAGTACTAGATCTCGTCAAGATATAGATATTCCACATTGCAGACTGACGACAACTCAGAAAACGTTTGAAGTCTTAGGCTCTAAAATGTACAATAAACTACCAATAACACTAAAACATAGTCCCGCAACAGCGTTCAAGCAGAAATTGTATGACTGGCTTACTGTCACACCTTTTTATTCATTACAGGAGTACTTTGAGATGTAAGCACCCTCACTATAACCACTTGTTGACTGATTCATTTATCTATGTTACTCTGCAAAGTATACAGTGGGAACTTTTGAGGCACCTGTACAGTACAGATCGTACTGTACTTTCTTTTGTACATTCTCTGTATAATTGAATAGAAGCATTCTGTATTGTAATCTTTATGTTATTCTTCGACATTCATTGCTATTAAGCTTAACTTTGTACATACTCTGTATTATAGTGTAATAATTTGTATTGTATCTTCTTGACATCTATTGCTGTAAAGCTTAATGACAATAAAATTATTATTATTATTATTATTATTATTATTATTATTATTATTATTATTATTATTATTATTATTATTAAAATCCTCAGCTAAGCAACATTCAATAGTCGACATTAGCTGAGAAAGTTAGGAAGCCCTAACGAATTGTTCTAGGTCAACACTAACAATATATGGAGCAGTGAGTACTAGTTTGACTCAAAATTATATTAAGTGGATAAGTGTTTCTCTTAGTTTCTTTACAGACTTAAAGTTATATTTCACAGATTTTAGAGGTCACAGTGATGCAATCAAATGTTAAATCTGCAAACTATGCATTAGCAACAAGGGGAACCATGATCATAATAAAGGATACACACATGTATAAGCTGTGCCATATCACTGCATGGATGCCAATTAAGTAAGCAGTTTACTGATATACCATACAGACACGTCAATGTCATGACACAATGTCATTTCCACACACATGGCACAACTGGTGACTGAATTTCTATTGGACATTGCTTCTGAGCATGTGAACATTGGATTACTTATATGAATCTCACAGTTGGTACCCATTTTCTCTAGCACTGCATTAACCCATGCCATCACAAAACAAACTGCATTGCATTATTCCCAAATACCTCCTTTATATTTCTGCTCATGCACATTGCTATCCGACTAGTCATGCCATCTCTGGATGTAATTGGAACTTACAGTTTCTGGATCACCCTTGTAGTGCATGCCCAGATCAACAAAATGTTGATGAGTGTGTTCTCAGAGGTACACTCATATAATAAAGACTATTCTCTATAATTCTATCCGTAATCTTAATCTACAATATAATGCATAGACTATAATGCAATAGACTTTAATGCTTTGTCATGCCTATAAAGAAACTCTGCAACACTTTGATTTGCCCAGAAATGCGTAAAATGCCTAATTTTCTGTGTGGGCATTCAAGGGCCTCTGCTCCACTGTATTTTACAGACCAACTGCAGAAGTTAGCAAATATATCTAATAATTCACAATAAACCAAGAATATAATAGGTAATGAGCACTCAAGTTGAATTCATTCACTCTTTGCTGTAATCTATTATTGATTTTGTTCTCTTCTCACATGTTAGATGTGCATATTTGACATCCATAACAGAAAAACATTCAAAAGCAAAGGTAATCCCATATGCTGATGACATGGTGATAGGATCTACAGTAAAGGACAACATGCAGAAGGCAATTCAATCAACAATGACAAGACAGTGCAAATGACATTCAGAAAACGAGGAAAACCAAAACTCAACCCTTTGCAAGCGAAACCCATAAATGGGTGATGCATCCAGTCGCCCACAAGTGGAAACCCATATGTGGGTGCGCATTTATAGAGCTATTGTAGTCGGCCATTTTCGCTCATATAATTCAGATATACTGCTAGCAGATGGCAGGAAATGAGCTTTCAAACAGTGGTCGTAGGTAAATCCCCGAATTCCTTTCGTTGTTCTCACCAATAAACAGTGCTGTGTTTGATACAGGTAAGCCTTTTTTTTTAAAAAATGGCAGGAAAGAAAGGGTTGATGGACAAAGAAATTGTAGCTTTGTTGAACAAGGGCGATAGTGATCTGTTTGATTTTGAGTTCAGTGATTATGAGAGTGAAATATGCGAGAATTTGTGTGTAAGTGCAAGTGAGTGCAAGTGTGACTCAAGTGATACTGCAGACAACAGTACACCAAGCAGGGCAGAAGCAAGTAATTTTGATCCTGGCCCTACATCTGTTATACCAGTGCACAATTTCCAGCAGGGACCGATTCCTCCTTCTCACTTTGGTGAGAATACTCCTCCTATAGTCCTTTTCAGTCTATTTTTTGATGACCAAATTCTGCAAATATTTACTGAGGAGACCTGCATTCAAGAGAACACAAAAAAAACAACAGGTGACGCCTCCAACAAAGAAAGCCAGGATTGCATCCTGGAATTCCCCAACAATTGTTGACATAAAAGCACTAATTGGGGTGGTTATCAACATGTGGCTTTACCCTTCCTCTGATGCCAGACTATTTTTCTACAAGTTGTGTAAATAAATTCCCATTTTTCATTGATGTATTTTCTCTATTTTTGACGAATTTCTCCCTTTGTTTTGGAATTATCATTTTGTGCATGCTGAGGGAAACAGAAAACTTAGAAGAATTTATTCAAAATTTAATGGAAAAACTCCAGCAAAAGTGCAATTTATTCTATTCCCCAGTTGTATCAGTCGCAGTTGACGACAGCACCATCAGTTTCAAGGGAAGAGAAAAATTCAAACTGCATAACCCAAACAAACCTACAAAATTTGGAATCAAAGTTTTCTCCTTATCTGATGCTTCCAATGGATAGCTATGCTGTATCTCACTGTAAATACCATGTTTATTATTTTATTCCTTATCACTGTATATATTATTGTAAATATTTTTTGACATTGTCTATTGCTATACCTAGCTTAACGACAATAAAATCTTATACAATTTCCAATCCTATATGAGCAAAACTGAATCAAATTCTAACATCCTGAAAACTACCATTCGATGTACTAAACCACAATTTACTATTCAAAAAATTAGAACATATGGGTAATAGAGGGCATGCATTGGAATGGATCAAATCATATCTAAAGGACATGAAGCAAATAGTAGAAATTTCACATACAGAAAAAGATCACATTAAAGAATACCGATCAGACACAAAATATATTAAGTTTGGTGTACCACAAGGTTCTATTTTGGGTCCTATTCTTTTCTTATTGTTTGTAAATGATTTACAGTCAAATATTACAGCTAAAACAATAGTTCAATATGCTGACGACACAAATATATTAATTGGAAGCAATGCACTTGAAGAGCTACAAATCTTATCGAGCAGAATGTTCAGTAATATTTCTAAATGGTTCAGCAATAATAATTTAATTGTAAACTTGGATAAGACACATGTAATTCATTTTCAGTTTTCTCAGAATAAGTCTCCTGTACAATAACAATTAATATGTAATAATAAAGTAATTAAGTACATAAATACAACTAAATTTCTTGGTCTTTGGATACAGAGTAATCTAAAGTGGGAGACACATGTTGATCTACTTAAAAAACTGAGTACAATTTCTTATAATTTCAGACAACTGGTACACATAGTTAACATAAAAACTCTCAGAAGTGTGTATTTTGCATGTACTCACTCCATTTTAAAACATGGCATAACATTATGGGGTAACTCACCACATTGTAAATCATTATTTATAATGCAAAAACAGATTCTAAGAATACTTGGAGGAGTTAAATCAACGTCTACGTGCAGACCATTATTTAAAAAATTTAAAATCTTACCTCCCCCATGTATTTTCATTTTTTAAATTTACAAAGACAAATTTAATGAAAGGAAATGGCCACTGTACCTTTAATGACACAGTTCATAACCATAATACTAGACAGAGAATGGATATTCATGTGAATAGAAGTAACACTAGAGCTCATCAAAACAGTGTAATAAACCTAGGAATCACTTTTTCTAATAAACTGTCTATAGCCAATAAAACCACTTGCAATTTTTCAGCATTTAAAAAGTCAGTTTTGGCATACTTGCTAGACCACTGTTTTTATTGTTAGTGAATTTATGGAAAGTTTATAATATTGTTACATTTCTGAATTAATTGTGTATATTATAAAATTCTTGAGATATCTTTATAAAACATTATTTTGTACAAACACTGACTTGTCCTTATTGGACGTGACTTGTTAATTTACAAGTATAGTTCATTGCACTGTAAATTCATAATTTGACGTGTCTTATATCATAGTACTCATGTACAATGTACGATTTACACAAGATGAATAAATGGCCTATCACTGTTGTGAAAAACCTGTGTTCTTCCCTCCTAAAGGATCCTACAGACCCAACTAACAGTTAGCAAAACTGAATCAAATTCTAACATCCTGAAAACTACCACTGTTGTGAAAAAACTGTGTTCTTCCCTCCTAAAGGATCCTACAGACCCACCTAACAGTTTACATGGACAGGTACTAAACTACCACTGTTGTGAAAAACCTGTGTTCTTCCCTCCTAAAGGATCCTACAGACCCACCTAACAGTTTACACGTTTATACGGACAGGTACTATACATCATCTGAATTAGCTGATGAGCTTAGATGAATATGGTGATTACTGGGACAGTTATGGGCAATATAAAAAATATGCCACACCAACTAAAGCCAGGAAACATATGTAAAGAAAATGAAGAGGGGTGAGATAAAAAGCTTCCTCAATCAGCAAAAGCTTGCCCTATACTGAAAGACAAAAGAACTGTAACCGTTCTCGGTACCAGTCACAAGGGCGATACAATTGAAATGACAGAGATGCCTTCAAAATTTCCAAACCAGGGCAGCAACACTGAAACCAAACATTATTTTGGACTACACTAGACACGTGGGCAGTGTCGATAGAACTGATAATTATATTGTGCAATATCAGTTCTGCAGGAGAACACGCAAGTGATATAGAAAAATGTTTTTCTGGTTGCTGGAAGTTCGCATTGTGAATTCATACCTGTTATATACAATGCAGATGACAAACAAATGTAAACCGATCCTGTCACACAGAAAATTTTGCAAGCATCTCGTCAGATCTCTGGTGGCAGAGTGCATGGGAGTGAGGCAAAACAATGCTAGGTCAAGTAAGGGTCGTATTTCTCAGGGCCCAACTTTGGAAAGGTTAAATGGGTTTCCGCACTTCATGGGGAGAAGAGAGCAAAGAAGTTGGGCTAATCCTTGTGTGGTATGTAAGGTCCAAAAGCAAATAAAGAAAACAAAATATTTTTGTGAGAGCTGCATCTCCAAACCTCCCCTGTACCCAGATGTGTTTCAAAATATATCATAAAAAAGAACAATTTTAGGGAGATTTCACACCCTTGAATGATGTTATTCATGTGCATCTCTGTGTGAATAATCCTGAGATAAAAGAATCAGTTTCAAAATAGTATATATATATATATATATATATATATATATATATATATATATATACACACACACACACACACACACACTAGATACTCTGCTCCAGCTAAGTGTAACCTCATATTTCCATAAAAATTATGAATTACTTGTTATTAACATTAGTTTTAAAAAATAAACATTACATATTATTTACTTCCTGAACTGTTCCTAGTTTATGTGTGAACATGTTTGTATGTTAGAACAAGAAGTGATGCAAAATCGAAAAATAGTACTTATGCCAATTTTGCAGGAACATTTTTATGCAGGTTAACAAATCTTCACTCCTGTAGGACAACAGTGGTGGAGTTCAACAAAAACCAAGGTACAACATGGTTTTTAATATATTTGAGCATGACAGTATACTTTTATTTATACTTTGAAGAGTTATATATTTTTATAAAATTACCTTCCGCTCAGAGCTATGAAACTTGTCCATTCGGGAAGGGTTAAAGATACCAGAACATCTAGGAATAAACCAAGAATTAAAGCATGAAAAGATGTCCATCAATATAATGGAGAATTATTTTGTGATTTTCAGACACCATCTGTTCAAAATGAAACAAGAGCACCTTTTTTTCTTTCTGATCACAAGTTCTCAACTTTGGAAGTGAATATGTAAACACTTTTAAAAAGTGATATTTTTACTGTCTGTGATTCTGAAACTGTTTGTTGCTATCGACATCAGTAACAAAACTGAACAGCAGCAAGTGCAACTTCTGAGAGTCCTAAATGAGGTCTGTGTGTGTTAGAACAATCACCTATCACTGATTGCCCTTATAAATGAAAACTATAATAAAAAGACTTAACCCTCCAATAGGCGCATGCCTTGGCAGAACACCGTTGGTTGCGCAGGGCCCAGGCGCATGCCTTGGCAGAACACCGTTGGTTGCGCAGGGCCCAGGAGACCCGCACTGTATTCGTTCATATTCCTGTATTTCTTTTTCTTTTCATTTTCCCCCAATTTTTTACTTTATTTGGGTATAAATATATGCAGCTTTTATTAGTATAGTCATATTAAATACATAAGCTAAAATATAATACGAATAGAGTGTACATTATAATTTATATCAAGCATACATAAAGAAAATAACATTCTTTTAAAATACATCTTGTCATTGGAAAAGTTCAGTTACTCAGAGTCATCAGCTATTTCTTCTGTTTTCCAGACTAAGCAGTTAACCAAATAATTTTGGCAAGTTTTCTCAAACAGAAAGAAGCCTTGCATTTCCCATATGCATCTTTAGTTTTGCTGTTCTTTTTGTCTTTGCTGCAGCGTTCACATCGTTTCCTTTTAAATGATTCTGGTGCATTCAGCAACTAATCTGCTATTGGTTGTTCAGGTTTATATTTCTTTAGAAGCTTTCAGATCACTGGGTAGCTTTGATATTCTTGTTCTTCTCTGTAGCTGTTGCAACAGTAAAGCTAAGGACAGCAGTTACAAATATTCCTGTCTTGTGGAATATTTGTTTTGATGTCCAAAAAAGATAACCCAAGAATTAATATCTGCAATATTCAACATATGGTTAAAATTCCCATTGCCCACCTTCATGTTGTTCTGACTTCATTGCACGTAGCACACAATTTATCTATTGCATCAACTCCAGATTTAGTATCGTAATGATGATTATTTCCGGCTTTTTCTCGCCACCTTCTGACAGATGATCCGACAAAACATGTAGGCTTGAGATTAAAACTACTGTTTTACCCTTTTTTGGAATATATGAAACAAGTGTTTTGTTTTTTGTGAAGCCAAATACACTTTCGTATTGACTGCAACCTTTTGGAAAAGTAAAATTATTGGGAAAATCCTCCTTGTTCTTGCATTGCATACTGTAGCAACAAAATAAAGTCATCTTTTGCGCACCAGTGAAACACTAGTGAATCAATTATCTGCTGTAACATTTCAGCCAGTGCCATAGGTTGGTTCAGTTGGTCTTAGTAATACAGCCTCTGCAGAATTATTTCGCAAATGTGGTCGGTCTAGCTAATGTCCATAACAAATTTCCATATGGCATCACTCAAACATAATATTTTTATACCATACTTGTTTAGCTTAGATGGTATATGTTGTCTGAAACCACATTGACCACAAAATGCAGATAATTGTTCGACAGTGACGTTTTGTCCAAAAAGACGAACACTGTAAATATTTCTCTAACATCAGCCACTTTCTCCCGTACCAATGAATACTATTTGGTACTCACGACGAAGTACTAACAGCTCGTTCCACTGGCAAAGCAATATTCCACAACTTACTAACAAAGAAAAACATCTCAAAAACTATTTGTAGTTGGTTTATTGATACTAGTCACTTACTTGACGTCACTGTTACTAAAGTCCTCCAAACACATATAAAAGAAAAACATGTTAACATGTAATGAGAGTGGGTGCAAGGGACCCGCTAGACCTGTACAACACCTAACTGCTGATTTGTCATTCTTGCAGCTACAATAATAAACAAGTTGTTGTCACAACAAACGTTTGAGTAAGGTGTAAGGTTAGATGTCCTACTCAGACAATTATGTAGGTGTGTTCATTCATAAAATATAACATTTAATTAAAGTTAGAGGCCTCCCAGGCCCCGCACGTCTAATGGAGGGTTGAAAAGTGTGAGAATTAAATATTTATGAATTATAAGTTGCCAGTGAGGTAAGTGTTCTTGAGCTGCGATTTCCTTAGTCTGCCAGGAAGATGTGAATCAGCTGGAGAATTTAGTGTCATACTGGCATATTGCCATAGTTGCTCAGTGGTACAGCAGACACATATAGAGCAGAAGATGTATGTTCAAATCCTGGCTTTGGCACTGAAGTTTTCAGTTCTGATTCTAACCAGCTGTGTTTCTTCCAAGCTTGCTATTACAGAGCTTTATCAACTGTTGAGGATCTGCAACAATGAAGACAGCTGCACACGATAAGCATAACATAAGCTATAATGGGGAATATGAAACTTGACCAAATTTCCTGTTGGTGTTCCTATTTATGGACACTCATATTTTAAAATGAATGATAAATATTTTCTTGCTCTTCTTTCTAGACACCTGTGCACCCAATTTAAACCATTTGTTCAGTAATTTAACCTCTTCTCCTATGTTGTGGTTCCATTACAGAAATGAAAAGCTGATTTTTTCTGTTTATATTTTCAGTTACTTTGGTGTCCTGTTAATTTATTTTTCAATTTCCTTTTTGCCATTCTAATATAGAATTTGTCAAAATCCTCACACTCTTTCCTATATACACCTGATTTTTGTGTTGGGGCTATTGTGTTTTCTAAAGGATTATTTAACAGCTTCTTGAGTGAAAATCTGTTTTGGTGTTAATTTGATGCTATAACCTGAAATATTCTTTCAAACTTAGGATGGTCATGGGTGGAATATAAATTTTTTAACTCCAGTTTTTGTCTATCTTTCGATGGCAGTGATCTGTTTTAAATTCTTTTGTTTACAGTTTGATTGATCTTTTTCTGATTGAATTTGGGTTAAAACCATTTTTCTGTGCTGTATTTAATATATATATTTATACAGAATCTCCCAAATAATTCTGCGACCTCACATATCTCTGAAATGAAACAAAATATGAAAATTCCAATTGGCCAGGAATGTACATAAACCAGGGCTCACACAATAAGAAGGTATGCACAATCCATGAAGGTAAACAAATAACACTTCCAACACTAACTTGCATTTTTTTTTAAATGAAACATGTATGCTTATTCTAGCAAAATGAAAACTACAGCTACAATTAGTGATAACACACTTTGTTTCATGTTTCTAAACCTCTTATGTTATGTGGCTGTTAGAGGATGGCAATGCCACCACCGTTTTCTGGTGTAATGAAATGCATGTACTTATGTGCTCAGAGCAGGGGTTGCTTGCACTGGCCTGTAGCATGCTGTAAACAAACTGATATCAGCTGAAATACGTGGCTGTTAGTGGATGTCAATGGCACCACCATTTTCTGAAGTAATGAAACGCATGTACTTGTGTGCTAAGAGCAGGGGTTGCTTGCACTGGCCTGTAGCCTGCTGTAAACAAACTGATATCAATTCCTTTCTTGGAAGTGTTGAAAACAGTGTTGTATAAATTAAATTTAAAGCGAGTCGATTAATGATGCTAAACAACACTTACTTTTAAATTTTTCCGGTACATGTTTCAGAGACTTTGCCTCTATCCTCAGCCGGCCATCGACTGGTTCTCATTGGTGTAGTTGATGATATTTTGTCATAGGTCTGCTCTGGTGGCAGTTCAAGGAACTTGCTGAACAAATCTTTCTGGGGGATGTCGAAATTGAATACTTTGTTCCTATTTTTTAAATGAAGATTTGTTCCCATGTGGATAGTTCTTGTTTTCCTGATGTGTTTTAGTAGTTTTGGTTCTGGATTTATGTTGTGGTTTTTCTCCCAAAAATGCGTGGCAACTGCTGATTTTTCTAATTGTTTATATTTTATGTTCCTAAAGTGTTCCTTTGCTGTTTCTAAATTTCTTTTGGTATAAACAATATAAATTTGACTACAGTCACTGCATTCAATTTGATATATACCAGATTTTTTGTTAGATGGAATGGCATCTTTGATGTTTGAGCAAATTAAGTTTTTAAGAAGAAATGATTCACTGGAGCTAGTTGATTGTTTTGTTTTTTGAAGACTTTTGAATTTATCAAAGGCCCACAGATGGTAAGTGAATTTTTTGAAAATCATTAGTTTCTGTAACTGAGAAGGTTGTGGTTTCCTTTATTAGCTTCTTCGTTTTTGCTAAGTTCACTTTTTTGTCTACTAATGATTTGGGAAAGTCATTTTTTTGTGCTATTTCAATAATTTTGTTGTATTCTGTTTTGTATTCTTCTGCTGTGAGAGGGATGTTGACCAGTCTGTGTGCTAAACTACTGAAGATTGCCTGTTTGTGGGATCTTGGTTGTAGCCATCAGCTTTTATGTAGTTGCCTGTCTGTGATGGTTTTCTGTAAATGCCAAAGTTTAGTCTGTTTTTCTTTCTCATTATTTTTAGATCCAAAAATGGTAAACACTTGTCTTTCTCTATTTCTACAGTGAACTTGATGCTTTTTTCTTGGATATTTAAAAGTTTTAGTGCATCACTGATGTGTTTTTTTTGGTACTATTGCAAAGATGTCATCTACATATCATAGGAAAACAAGAACTATCCACATGGGAACAAATCTTCATTTCCAAAAATAGGAACAAATTATTCAATTTCGACATCCCCCAGAAATATTTGTTCAGCAAGTTCCTTGAACCGCCACCAGAGCAGACCTATGACAAAACATCGTCAACTACATCAATGAGAACCAGTCGATGGCCAGTTGAGGATGGAGGCAAAGTCTCTGAAACATATACCGGAAAAATTTAAAAGTAAGTGTTGTTTAGTGTCATTCATCGACTACCTTTAAATTTAATTAAACTGATATCAGCTTGGCACATTCTAGCCTCAGTGTACTAGTGCCTCCTGAACTGGTCTGCTGTCATACTATAACGTAAATCACGTACACTGCTCTCCATATTGACACATTAAACTGTGTTTTAGTGTGGCATGTAACAGTTGCCCTCATCCTGTCGATATGCCAGCCTTCAATAATGAAGAAAACCTGGATATTATTTTAATTTACAGCAAATGTCGCAGAATTGCAACCGCAGCTGTGGTATTTTATGCTTAACAATACCCAGATCGACAGTGTCCTTCCCATTGTAGCATTGCCAACATCTGCACAAAACTCGGGCAAACTGGAAGTTGGGCTCCCACAAAGCAAAAACTTACACAGACAGCGACTGGAAATGAAATTGCTGTTCTGGCTGCTGTAGCACACAATCCTGAGGTGAGTGTCCAACAGATTGCACAAAGGTTCTAGAATAAGCTGCAGTAGTGTAAGCAGAATTTTGCAAAAGCATTGGCTTCATCCGTCCCATACCTCACTGCACCAGCAACTGTACAGGAATGACTGAATCGTGCATTGTATTCTGTCATTTTGCACTTCAGCATGTGCAAGGTAATCCAACATTCCTAAGTAATACATTGGTTACGGATGAAGTGGCTCTTCTTTCTAATATGTGATGTGGCAATTTTTCTAAGTCCTTCGCACTTTTTATACAACTATGATGTTTAATATGATTTCTTTACTTTTTAGTGCAACTTCATGCTGGAGGGCATTTATTTAAGGTTACTGAAGTCATAACTTAATTGTTATTTACTTACTGTGTACTATATGTGTGCAATAAGTTGAGTGTTCGGGTTCCAAGTCCTCATTCGGTAAATTTCGTCTAACTCCCTAAACACAGATGACAACTTTGAAACTTGAAATATGCTATAGACTCTGACATCTAGTGACTAATATGCTAAGCTTTCACATGTGCACCATATTTCGTTTTGAGCAATTTCAAGGTTAATTGGCTAACCACTTTACAACAAACGTATGTTGTGGATGTTATAGCTCTCGAAAGGGGACACATTATTATTCGTCTACCTCCGTATAACTGTGATCTGAATGCAACTGAACTGGCGTGGGTAAAAATAAAGAACGTTTTCAGAGGGTGCAACGCTATTGGTGATATGACGGCCAGAAATCTGCAGAACTTGCTATAGAAGCATTATCTTCCGTAACAGCAATGCACTGCAAAGAAGGTCCAAGAGCTATAAGTGAAATATTGGAGAAACAATGGTGTAATAGAAAGTGCAATTGATGAAATTCTCATCAACACATCAAAGGATTCTTGTGATGAAAGTGATGCATTAGCTCTCATTTCTTCCCCCCTGCCCACACCACACCGTAAAACTAGCGCTCAAGATAACGTGCGCATATACTATGTAGCTATATTGAAAAATACAGTGCAGCCAAATTATCCTTGTTTCTCCACTGAACACAATGCTGCCAACAGTCTTATTTGTCCCTATATTACACTATCTAGTAAACTAACTACAAAGTAGTACAAAATGTGGACCGAGAATATATTGACACATTGCTTCACTCACACTGTTTATTCACAGGACATGTTTCAAGAGCTCTTGCTCCTATCCTCAGCTGATACTCGACTAGTGCAAGTTGTAGTGGTTTCTTCTTTCTCCGTATTGTCAATAGATGGCGTGATGTACTTGTCAAAGATGTCCGGTGGTGGAGTTTCAAAAATTCATGACTCTATGACGATTTTTGTTAATGAAGATTTTTTCCCATACGGAAAGGTCTATGGGGTGATTAACGTATTTTATTAGAGATGTTTCCAAATTGATGTCATGTCTAGTATTCAAAAAATGAAAAGCCACTGCTGATTTTTCTGTTTCACCATTTTTAATGTTTCTCATATGTTCTTTAATTCTGATGTTAATATTTCTTTTTGTTTTTCCTATATAAATTTTAGGGCAAGTTTCACATTTGATCTCATAGATTCCTGGTTTTTCTTTGGTAGTGATTGAATTTTTGGGAGGGCCCTTTAACAAATTTCTGATATTAAACCTATTTTGAGGTGCAAGAGTTATGTTGTGTTTTGAGAAGACTTTTTGGAATTTGTTATAGGCTGATGGGTGGAAGGTGAAGTTTTTAAAAAGTTTTTTCTCTTTTTCTCCTGTAGGTTCTAGGGTGGTGGTTTCTTTTATTTTCTTAGCTTTGTTGAGTCTGTTAACAGTTTTGTCTACTGAATTTGGGTTGAAACCGTTGGATATAGCTACTTTTTTTATGTGTAGGTATTCTTCTTGATAATCTTCTCTGTTTAGTGGAAAGTTGATCATCCGAAAGATTAAACTGTTGAAAATGGCATGTTGGTGTTGTTTTTGGTTGAAACTGTTGTTCTTAATGTAATTATCTGTGTGTGTCGGTTTCCTGTAGATACCAAAAGTGAGTTTGTTGTTCATTTTTTTGATCTTGATGTCCAAAAAGGGGAGCACACCATCCTCTTCTGTTTCCAATGTAAATTTTATAGCTGGATTTTGTATATTCAAAAGTTTTGTATATTCAAAAGTTTTGAATATACAAAATCCAGCTATAAAATTTACATTGGAAACAGAAGAGGATGGTGTGCTCCCCTTTTTGGACATCAAGATCAAAAAAATGAACAACAAACTCACTTTTGGTATCTACAGGAAACCGACACACACAGATAATTACATTAAGAACAACAGTTTCAACCCAAAACAACACCAACATGCCATTTTCAACAGTTTAATCTTTCGGATGATCAACTTTCCACTAAACAGAGAAGATTATCAAGAAGAATACCTACACATAAAAAAAGTAGCTATATCCAACGGTTTCAACCCAAATTTAGTAGACAAAACTGTTAACAGACTCAACAAAGCTAAGAAAATAAAAGAAACCACCACCCTAGAACCTACAGGAGAAAAAGAGAAAAAACTTTTTAAAAACTTCACCTTCCACCCATCAGCCTATAACAAATTCCAAAAAGTCTTCTCAAAACACAACATAACTCTTGCACCTCAAAATAGGTTTAATATCAGAAATTTGTTAAAGGGCCCTCCCAAAAATTCAATCACTACCAAAGAAAAACCAGGAATCTATGAGATCAAATGTGAAACTTGCCCTAAAATTTATATAGGAAAAACAAAAAGAAATATTAACATCAGAATTAAAGAACATATGAGAAACATTAAAAATGGTGAAACAGAAAAATCAGCAGTGGCTTTTCATTTTTTGAATACTAGACATGACATCAATTTGGAAACATCTCTAATAAAATACGTTTATCACCCCATAGACCTTTCCGTATGGGAAAAAATCTTCATTAACAAAAATCGTCAGAGAGTCATGAATTTTGAAACTCCACCACCGGACATCTTTGACAAGTACATCACGCCATCTATTGACAATACGGAGAAAGAAGAAACCACTACAACTTGCACTAGTCGAGTATCAGCTGAGGATAGGAGCAAGAGCTCTTGAAACATGTCCTGTGAATAAACAGTGTGAGTGAAGCAATGTGTCAATATATTCTCGATTCAATTTTGTACTAATTTGTACTTCACTATCCCTACGCTTCTTTCAAGTTTATACTTTAACTACAAAGTACCTAAATTGCTAACTAACCACAAACTACAAAGTACCTAGCTAACTAATTACACTACACACACAATATAGCTCCCCTAATTTACACTAACTAGCTAATTACACTAAGGGCGGCATTGCATTCGGAGCACAACATCCGCGTCCTAAGCAGACCCTCATCGAATAATAATTGAAGGTAGGCCTCCTCATTTTTAAAATAAAAGGGAAGTCCATTTTACTGATTTGTCAAGCCCCGATTTTCAACAACGTACTGACCGAATCTTAAATATTCGAAGAACACACAGAATGAACAGCCTTCACTTCTAACAGTACAATAAGTACTTCTGCTGGACAGCAAGCCTACTCTTGTAATGCAATAACACCTAAGACATGGTCAGTATTTTCCAAAACTGACCTGTGCTAATTGCCTCCACATGTCTTTCTCCACCTGTGTTGGACAGGTGTCTGGAGCATTTTTTCAGAGGTTGGCTACAAGTGTTACACATCTTTTTCATGCTGGCTGCAAGTGAGAATCCGCAGATTATCTGCTTGCGCATGTGATACCTGCACCTTGGGACTTAAAAAATATTCTCGCATCACATAAAAGAAAATTTCTCCGATGGAGTTTCATATACAAATCATGGTCATGTGAATCTGCGGAACATACACTACTGGTCCATGCTAAATCCCCACTGGATTTGCCAAATTGCTCAACAACAGTGTAGTGTCATTGTTTGGTGCAGCATCATTGGTAACTGTAACAGTATTTTAGCTCCCTATTTTTATTGGCGAACATTAAATGGACAGTGATATGCATAATTTCTGGAACACACTCTACCCCTCCTCATGGAGGATGTGGGAATGGAAATGCATCTATCAATGTGGTTCCAGCATGATGGATGTCCCGCACATTATGCTCAAGTTTCCAGAGACGTGGATGTGAAGTTTTCAAGTACATGGATAGGACGGGGAGGTCCTGTGCGACGGCAAGCTTGGTCTCCAGACTTAAGGCCATTAGACTTCTTTCTCTGTGGCACAGTGAAAGAGTGTATCAAGAACCGCTGACAGTAGAGGATATGCAACAATGTATTACTAAGGCATGTGCGGCAATGTCTATAGAAACACTGCAATCCATGCAACACTCTCTTGTTACCAGATTCCAGAAGTGTATTGATGCAGACAGAGGGCACTCCGAACATCTATTAACGCTACTGGTGATTTGTGGGTGCATTTTCCATGCCGGATGTTATGCACAATGAAGTTTCTGAGGGCTATAGTACTCTAGTAAATGTGTTTAGAAAAGCGGAACCAAGTGTGTTACCACTAATTGTAGCTCTAGTTGTCAGTTTGCTAGAATAAACATACAGTTCTATTTAAAAGAACGCAACTTGGAGTTGGAAATGTTATTTACCTTTATGGATTGTGCATACCTTCTCATTGTGTGAACTCCTGACAGTTCGAATTTTCATATTTTGTTCCATTTCGGTGATATTTGAGGTCGCCGAGTTAGATGGGACACCCTGTATTTATCATTATCTATATTTTGAAGCTAGAGGTATTTGTTTTTTACCCCTGACACTGTATGTAGCATTCTATCCTTTGAAACTGCTTCAGGAAGCAATCGCATTCATTTTTCAATATTGTATATGACTTCTCATATGTTTGAGATCTTCTCGGAAAACAACCTAGGTGAAAAGATTATTAGAAATCGATGTTTCGGGAGTGTACATCTCTCCCATCACCAGGATATTTTAAGAAATGTTATAACCACAAATGTATAACTGGATATAACACAAATATCAACAAAGACAAAACACTGCAAATACTCGCATCATTGAACAAAAGACTGTTTTCAGTAAATTAAATACCAGGTCAGGAGATGGCATGAGTATAGAAAATTAATTGGGTCAAAGAAACGTTAACTACTTAACTTGATGATCAATCTGTATAGATTTGTGCTTCTTAAGCTGATGGATTTCCATTTTTAAGGCTGGTTTCCAAGAGGAGCTGACTGAAATCCAGCATCACGATTAAGCATTCTCCTCTTGGAAGAAATGGCCAAAGTCTCCTTAACACATTCGTTGCCAGGAAAGCTTCAGGTCTTATTTTCACTTCTCATATGCTGCAACTGCTTCTTTGAGGTTAGAAAATTAGTGATTTTTAAGTTGATCTCACAGCAGAGTACAAAGAGAATCACAAGCAGCCAGTTTGGGATTATAGGATAGATGCTTCAATAGTTATAACTTCAATTCCTTGGGGCAAATCCATTGTTTCATATATTTTAGTCCTATTTTTCAATGTTATTATTGGATTTTATGTAGCATTTTCAGAAGGCAAATTTCTGTACACCATTTTGCAGAATTTATTATTTTTAAACACAATGTGACCATTTGTGAAGAAGAAACACAACCATTTTCTTCCCTGCATTCCTTGGCCTCTTTATTTTGATGGGAGGCTATCAGGTAAAACCCAAATGCAGAATACGCATTTTCTTTTTGGATCACACTGATACATTGATTTACTTTATATTTGGGTGGTGTCATGGCTGAATAATTCAACCGCTTGCCTCTCACAAAAGCAACCCAGGCTGAACCACGAGGGAATGCATGTGAATTTATGGTGAATGAAGCATCTGGTCAGGTTTTCTCCAGATTCTATGGTTTTCCCCACTATTCACTGCAGTTGCTCCATAATCATCTTTCTTTCTCTGACCAAAATTTACTACTAATATTATATTATTTCTCACTCTTCTAACAATTTCAAATTTAATTTTTGTTCTCTTAACTAATTTCTATATTTTAGTTAATTGATGGAAATTAATCATTTCTTCATACTAGCCGTATATAGGCTAAGGTTTTTGATGGATAGAGTCAACATGAAAAATTCAATGCCATGGCCGGGATTTGAACCACAGATCTCCTGGTTTCCGTCCAGTCGCTCTAACCCATTGAGCTACCATGGACAACGTGCCGTCCTGACATTAAATTCTCCATTTGACTCGCATGTAACATACATACAGACCACTAGTGGTCTACCGGGAAAATATGCGAGTCAAATGGAGAATTTAATGTCAGAACGACACGTTGACCATGGTAGCTCAAAGGGTTAGAGCGAATGGACGGAAACCAGGACATCCGTGATTCAAATCCCAGCCATGACATTGAATTTTTCACGATGACTCTATCCATCAAAAACCTTAGCCTATATACCGCTAGTATGAAGAAATGATTAATTTCCATCAATTAACTAAAATAATAAGAGTTAAATGATGAAGCCTGGGACTCAAGTACTTACAATAGTAAGTCGCCACAAACGGTGTATTTCAGATGCGAGAGCCCCTAGTGGTCTACCGGGAAAATATGCGAGTCAATTGGAGAATTTAAGGTCAGGACGGCACGTTGACCATGGTAGCTCAATGGGTTAGAGCGAATGGACAGAAACCAGGAGATCCGTAGTTCAAATCCCGGCCATGGCATTGAATTTTTCATGTTGACTCTATCCATTAATTTCTATATATTTTTAGACTAACCTTACCTCTTCTTTTGGAATTTCTTTTCCACTTTACTCCTGAGTAAAGCTTAGCATTATTTACTTTATCACTACACTTTCACTATCATTCATTACCCCTTTCCCTTTCATCTTTCAACAGATCTTTCCCCACTTGTTTTGTCCTATCACACGGTGTACTGTTTCTGATTATTTTGAGCTCTTTAGTTCACTATATCATCTAACATCACTTTCCTCTTCTGTTCACCTCTCCGTTTTCATCTCTCCATATCCCAAACAGTTTATTTTGCTCATTTCTTCTCCTTCTCATTAAATAACACTGGTCGACAAAATTTAACTTTTTTTCTTTCACAAGAATTAAAACAACAGATTCTAAAAGTATTTTTCGTGCTGAATTCAAACATAATTACAGTTTTTCCCCATCGGGCAGGAGTTTTGTGTGATATTCATTTGAATTTTTTATAATATTCCAAAAAATCTGTAACTAGCTATCTAACTCAAAATTTTAACTACTGATTCTGACTTACCTAGAAAGTGGTAGATAGTGATTTTCGGGTATATTTTGCATCTGGAACGTCTCTCATTTTAGTCCAACAGTAGTCAGCCAGCATATTGGAACTCCACTTGCCTTGGTACCTCTTCTCTATTGTAGAAATTTGCTGATGAAAACGTTCACCGTTCAGCTCCAAGGTTTTCGGGGAAGAAGTCCAAGTGAGAGTCCAAGAAGTGAATTTTTAAAGACATGTTGCATCCCATAGCTTTATAAGAATGCAGAAGATCAGCCACTATGTCTGGATAGTTTTCTGCTTTATGGTTTCCAAGAAAATTGCAACACAAACTTTTGAAAGACTGCCAGGCTGCTTTCTCCAGTGGATTTAACAGTCCCTCGAAATGTTCATCAGCCATTAATGATCGTATTTGTGGTCCTATAAAAACTCCTTCTTTCAATTTAGCATCACTGACTTTGGGGAATTTCGATTTTAAGTACAAGAATCCATCAGAAAGTTTATCCATAGCTTTGACGAAAGTTTTCATAACTCCTAACTTAATATGCAATGGAGGTAAAAATATTATTTGAGGCTTCACTAAAGGGACACATGCCACATTTTTCTGGCCAGGGATAAGAGATTCACGTTTTGGCCATGACTTTCTAACGTAGTGAGACTTCTTATCTCTGCTGTCCCACTCGCACAAAAAACAGCAAAATTTGGTGAACCCAAGTTGCAAACCAAGCAATAAAGCAAATGACCTTTAAATCACCACAGATATTCCATTCATATTTTCCATATTGTATTTTATCTAAAACTAGTTTCATATTTTCATATGTCTCTTTCATATCAGCGGCATGCGCTACCGGTATTGATGGAAGTTTATTGCCAATATGTAGCAGCACAGCCTTCAAACTTACTTTAGAGTCTACGAACAATCGCCACTCATCTGGCCGGTGTTGAAGCCCAAGAGTTTCCATAACTGAACAAATATTATTACAAAACACAATACCATTCTCTTCAGAGAAGTATAGTTTGAAAACACTATGACAGC
Organism: Mantis religiosa; assembly: GCA_030765055.1. NCBI lineage: Eukaryota > Metazoa > Arthropoda > Insecta > Mantodea > Mantidae > Mantis > Mantis religiosa. The sequence continues at coordinate 50,332,749 of CM060956.1, forward strand.
TACGATATCTACTAATTCTTACATCTTTTTGGAGTAGATTCCACCCTTTTAGTCTGGAAGCTAAAACTTCCGCTTGCTGTTTAGACAGATTTAAATTGCGAATCAGGTCACTAAGGTCTTGCTGATTGGGAAAGTATGGTTCTGAGGAACAGCTACTGGCTTCATATGTAACATCATTTTTATTTTCATCTGAATCATTTGGAGTTTCAGCCAGGTCAGAACCAGAGTTATCACTTAAGGTCGTATCTGCATATACTGGTACGGGGAAATCTTCACTGTGTAAGATAGGTCTCATTGCAGATTGCAAATTCGGATACTTAACTGTATATTATCTGCATGATTTACACAATTTCTTGGCATGATGAAAAAATAAAGCGCAGAAATACAACATGCACAACATACACAATACACTTCTAAACAGAAAGGAAGGAAATATTTCACTACTCAACAATCTCACAGTCAGCTCAATACTGACACATCACAATGCCAAACAGGTCTGAACATGTCTAAACAACAACAATGAACAATGAACCTGCACAGTCATGTTTTATTGCGCTTCAGCAAATAATTTCAATAATACAGCTTGAGTAAAATAGCTACATATGAGGTAACGGTTCCTATGACAGGTCAAAGAAAACGCTAAAATCATATTTTGAAAAGTAGCTTTTACAGAAAAACTATGCCTTATGGGAAAATTCTAACTACATACCTGAATTCAGGATGGAAAATGCCACTAGATTCACTATTCAGATCTCTTGTGAAAAAAACCTTGTTGACCAGTGTAAGTGAACTTCATCCCATTTTCTTACCCACCCATTAAAACTGGTCATATTATCACATCTTTATTTCCATAGCTTTTCCCAATTGCCTTTGGAATTGCTCTGAAAATTTTGCTAGCTACCCATGAATCTCCATACTGTGTTAAGCTGCCATTGTCATCTATTCTCTTTTCCTCTAACGTCTGCCTGCATTCCTGTTACCCTTCTCCTGTTCTGTCCACTTCTACTTCACTATCTTCTTACTTAACTTCCTTCATTGCCTATCCCATTTTTATTTCCTTTTGTTCTCCTGTTTTGGTATTTTGTTCTATATACTCATTCCATGCTCACTGATCCATCAATTCTTGTGTCAGTGTAATGTCCTAAGCTTCTGCATTCTGCATTAGTCAAGTTTGTTTTCTTTGGTCAATTTCATCAAGTATCCTCATTCTTGATCAGCCATCTTGCTATTTATCCATAATTCAAAATTCTGTATATATTACGTAGAAAATGAAGCTAGCTACAGTGAAGCAATAAATATTACACAAATATAAATATTTGATACAAAGGCTTCACTTATCTTAAGAAATTTGTGTTAATACTTCTTTCTAATGGAGATCAATTTCACAAACAGATCGTTTGTATCTTCAGTCCACAAACGAACTATTGACTTTGTGTGTGTGTGTGTGTGTGTGTGTGTGTGTGTGTGTGTGTGTGTGTGTGTGTGCGCGCACGCGCGCGCGTGCGTGCGTGCGTGCATGCGTGTGTGTGTATTTAGTTCATTTGTGGACTGAAGACACAAACAATCTGTTTGTGAAATCGATCTCCATTAGAAAGAAGTATTAACACCAATTTCTTAAGATAAGTGAAGCCTTTGTATCAAATATTTATATTTGTGTAATTCTGTGTATATGCCAATTTCCTTGTCTAGGTACAGCTCTTCTGTGTTTTAATAGCCCATTTAATAATTCTTTTTGCTCATAGGTTAAATATCTGTTAATACAGATGTCAGCGCCTTTTAGCTTTTTGCCTGCTTTATCATCTCAAAAACAGTGTACCTGTGAATTTTACTAAAAGTTTTTTTCTCCTGTTTCTACTCCCAAAATGAAAAGCATCACAGATCTCATATCTGTGTATTTCTTCTAAAAGATCCTGTACCTCACAACTCACATACCTTCTTGCAATTCCCAAAATCATCAGGTTTTCTTTTGTTATCTTCTAAATTCTCTACTCTTCTCTTCATGGACAGAACTTCTCTCATAATTTCCTCTAATTTGTTGGCTATTTTGTCTTTATTATTTTTATCCATCCCAATACTCTGTTCCAACATGTTTTCTAGTTGCTTTAATTCTCTCCGTAACTGGTAGATAGCTGTTTTTCGATATAAATCTTCTCCGACATGGCAAGTTCTAGCGATATAAACATTGAATTATTAAAAATAAACCACCCAAAGAACTCCATCATTAGTAAAAATGTCACTTAAGCAACATATTGTTACAAGCAAGAACACACACTGAACTTTTGGCATATGACCAAATGCTTCAAATAAATACCAGGATTGTGTTAATGCTCTCTACTGAATAAGAGAAAGGCAACGATGATGTACACACTGCATCAGCCATTTTCATCATAAATGACGATTTCACCTTTCAAACAGCAAGGCAACACATGTAATGAAGTTCACTCACTCACTACTCCATATGTTTACACATGAAATTCACTCCAATTATATTCTCATATGGCACTGTGCAAGTTTAATTAAATTTCAAAATTACAACAAAGAAAAATCTATGTTTTTAGCAAAATCATTTAAAATATTTATTTACATTGAAAATATTATAAAAATATGTATTTGCAAAATGAATTTCCTATACAAATTGAACTGTACTGGTTCAGAATTCCTGTATTAGTTACAGTTTTCTATCTATAGGGAAAAAATATTTACACAAAATCCATTCCCTAATTGTTAAATATCTCATCTGTGTAAAACAACTGCATTAATTTCTTTAAACACATTATCTTATAGTTAATTTACAATTTTATTCTGAATTTAAAGTTTTTACTTAAATGCTTTTTAAATTATGGCATTCCATTATTGACTGAAGTATAATTCTATGACAAAGAGTAACTCTTACAGGAGTCATGAGAGGAGCAGTGCAGACATGACATTCGCAGCTTTGCTGCTGACTGGCTGCAAGATCTGTTCCTTCCACATCACCACTGGCTGTTCCATCAGTTGAAATGAGGTCAGGTTCTGATGGAGAATCTAGTGGCTGTTCACTCCCCTCAGCCTCCACCCGGTATTCCTGCTGCAACTCTAACCTATGGCTGTAACAAGTTATTTTACCTTTGAATTCCTTTCTTGGAAGTGTTGAAAACAGTGTTGTTATAATAAATTTAAATTACCTTTGAATGTTTATCATGCAATGCTACATGCTTATTTGAGGGTATCCGGAAATGTAAAACAGATATTCACCCTCTACTTCCTAATATTTTATGTTTTAATCTTACCTTATTTAAATTTTTAAGACAAATATAATAGGAATAAATTAAGTTACGAGGAACATTTTGAGTTAGTGCTGTAGATTAAATTTAAAATAAGGATATCCAGGGAAAAAATTAGTTCAAAAAAGTGCTAAACCAAGCATATATAAATGTTCCTTTTTCTCAATTTGTAACAAAAGGATTAATTTTTCCTTGCATATTCTATCAGCTTCATTATAAATTACTAGAATAAATAATCCTAGTTCCTGGTATTTCAATTGCCTATACTGCATCCATGGAAAATCTCTTGTTGATTCATCAACCAAAGCTGAGAAAAAGAAACATTTGTGACAAAAGTAAGTTAAATGCAAAAATATTTCAATATCTGACTACCCTTAATACATTCCAGGAAAATAATTATCCTTTCCACCATGTCTTACAATTATATCATATATATTTATTTTCAACAAAAATTGTAAATAAACTGCCTTCCTTTTAAAAATGAAAAGGATAACTTTTGACCATTTTACAATTTCTGGTTACCTTAACAAAATGCAAACACAACAGAACCTTTATCTGTCACTCAAAAAAAAAAAAAAAAAAAAAAAAAAAAAAAAAAAAAAAAAAAAAAAAGGATAGCTTTCCATATTTATTGTTCCAGTTGAAACATATTACGCAATTCTCAGGTCTCTAAAATACCTTACCTATACATAGGTAGAGGGGAATCTGGAGGGGTCACACCACAGGTTAATATGTGCGTTACAGCACAATCATCACAAGGGCACCCTCTTCGTGTACTACAGCCAGGGCAGTAACCATTGCTACTCGTCTCATCCTCAGGACTGTCCCTTAGGCTACCTGGGCCAGGCCCTGACGTAGGTCCTCCGAGATTTGTCAAAGTTGGTAATGGATCACCATAGTCTCTCTGTTCCCTATAACAATACCAATATTTTAACATTTTTAAAAACAAACACCACTTAGTTATTTGTCATGCTGAAACATATATTTCTATAACACAAAAAGATGAGCCAACTGATTAATATGTAATTAGTAAGGCCCGGATTTTAATGACTGCATCTTTTTTTCTGCTGATATTAGAACAATGATATAAGAAAAACACACATAGCTCATAACATTCTAAGTGAACGTAAATCCCTTTGTGTCTTTTTCTGAATTTTACACACTTTTATCTGATAAATATTTTTATAGGTTATGTCATTTTTGTCATTCTTAAGAATACAGCCAGGCTTTTGTTATTATTGGTTGCATTATACTTACATTTGTACAATCAAGTTATAGAAACTGTAAGCCTAAAAATTCTTGGAATGCTGCTCCCCTATTCATAATGTGTTAAACATTTAGACTTGTCAATCATAGATTAATATGTTTAACTATAAATTATTTACTGCAAGAAAAAGTAAATGTCAAATAAGCACATGGCAGAAATTAACAATATTGCTTAGTGGATTTTACTCCTGTGTTCTTCTGCAAAAATAGTTCCGCAGTTTATTAAGTTTTTCTGCCCTATTTGCTTTCAATAAACCATTCAAGTTGTTTTATAATATAGAATTAACATAATACACTTTATACCTTATCACTAATAACAAAAAAATTGAATTTTGTTATTTTGAACGACACTTGTGTGACTGAGTGGTTAGATCGCTTGGCTATCAACAAGGTGGCCCAGGTTCAATCCCAGGCGAGCACAAAGTGAGATTTGTGATGTACAACAGGGCGCTAGATCAGGTTTTCTCCAGGATCTCTGGTTTCCCCTGCCAGCATTCCACCAATTGCTCCGTCATCACCTTTCCTATCATTCACCTTGCCTTCATACAATCATTCACTTCTCCCACCCTCATACCAGGCATTGGGCTGATCATCCATCCTGGTTCTCTATCAGAACCAAAGCTTCAGTTCCTCAGACCCGACCTTAAAGGGTAGAGGAACAAAACTCCCCTAACACTGCAATATGTGGTACTACTAGGGATAGGGTGAACAACAACACAGAGCCTACTACAGCATTTGCCTGTAGCCTCAATGCAATTTTAACATGCAAAATGCAAGCCAGATTGGGTACAAGTGGTTTTTGATCAGGTGGGGTGTTTTGTGAGGCAAGGTTTTAAGGAGTGATGAAAAAGTTATTGCACTGAATGTATTCAAAAAGTTTCCAAAGAAACACCCTACTGTGGCTATAAACAAAACGTGGCTGGTAAAACTAACATCAGAATTTACTGGAGTTTTGATGTCAGCAGTTTATAGCACACGAAAAGATAAAGCTTCCTCAGTGGCAATAACGCACGAAATAACATGCCATTCAAGCTAGCAGGGGTGCAAGAATTAGTATACTCAGCATGTAAAGAAAACTACTGAAGAAAGGTGGCATGAATCTGTTCAACATGTAATTAATGGCTAGCAACATATTTGGGATCTGGAGGGAATGCCTGACAATGTAGTGGATCGTTTAATCTTCAATGTGGGACCAAAAAGTGACAACAGCAGTAAATCGGAGATCTCTGAGTTGGAAGGGTATGAGCCACTTTCAAATTCAGATTGAAATTTGTAAATAGCTTTGTTTTATTTCTGTGTATACATAGCTGATGTAGAATTTGTGTGCTTTTTATAACTTTCATCACTTAATAGAAATATTAAGTATTTTTTCTTACAATGTGATATACATGATTACTGCAAAAACAATGGTTCTCAGATGTTCAACAATGTATTAGTTATAAATATTAAAAGCAGAAGCATTATTAACAGTGAAGTATTCTTCATATTTAAGATTGAATTTATGAGTCACTATGTTTACACTCAGTCTTCACTTACCTGTTGTTGTATAATTGAAACGTTTTCAAGATCATTCAATCTCATCCTCAGCTGTTTGGTGACTAGATGAACCTTCCTCTTCTTCCACTACTACGGAGTTCCGATCACTCTGCCATCTGGTGTTAGGGGCACTAAGTTTTAATACTTCATTTAATGCCGGGATTTATATCTTTCTTTTTGTAGCATAATTCCGTATTAAAGTTCGTAAACATGCATCCTACCTCGTCTCCATTTTCTTCAGTCCCGGCATTAAATGAAGTATTAAAACTTAGTGCCCCTAACACCAGATGGCAGAGTGATCGGAACTCCGTAGTAGTGGAAAAGAGGAAGGTTCATCTAGTCACCAAACAGCTGAGGATGAGATCGAATGATCTTGAAAACGTTTCAATTATACAACAACAAGTGAAGACTGAGTGTAAACATAGTGACTCATAAATTCAATCTTAAATGCATTAGTTGGTGTAAAAACAAAGATAGACTCAGGTGACAGCATTATTGTTTACATGTGTACATGCAGATATTATGTTAACCAATGGCATACTAGAAGCGGAGTTCAGTGCAGAATGCAAAGGAATATTTTGCTTTATTCTAACAGCAAATAAATGTTCACATCTATTTTAAGACATACCTGAGGTGATATTTAATCATGCCAAAGAAAAACTGGCATTTTTACAAAATTGAAAATCATTACAGTTGCTGAAGTAAATTACAAGTAATCTGAAGTGCCAATTTCTGTTTGCTAAAATGGAAAATGTGTTAAACAAATACAGCAGACATGTTCTGTCAGGTAAGAAGTATTCCCTTGCTGAAGAAGATCAAAGTTACAAAATGTCTATCTTCTGTTGATAAGGGGAGACATCGGTGAAAAATTGCCAAAAATGACAAAAATAGCATGTTCTGTTTTTCCTGTGACATAAATAACATATAAAAATCAAACTATAAAAAGCAATAAACATATTAAAAAAATATTAATGATAGAAGGATGAAATTTGGCAGCTCAACTACAGGTAGACCGCAAACAAACTGCAGTCAGTGTGCACATGCACGAGGAGAGCCTTCTCCCCTTCTCGCCATCCAAGCACCACATGACTCCCATCCCTCCCTGCATGCAACAGAGCACAAACCACATGAAACGAGTGCATTTTAATACTGTTTTGATTTTCAAAGTTAACAGAAAATAATTACCTCAGACATGACCTCATAATCGATCAACAAATAGATACAATCCTAGTTTCTTTAAACCCTGAGGAACAATGCAGTGATTCGGCAGAAAATGCAAAGAGTGAATGTAACAGTGAATAAAACATGACCAGTGCAGCCTGCACAATGGAGGAGAGGCAATCTAAAATGACGGTAGATGGGGAAAGCTAGAGGACTCCAGTGTTGGTAAGCCATGCCTCCAACAGCATTTTGTTTGCGGTATAGTTACAGATTTCCTTTAACCTACGTAATGAAAAAATTTCAACCAGTTCTAATGTAAACTCTAGATTTTAGCATTTTTCACAAATGCCTCCCCATAAAACAATCTGTATGTGTAAGCAGATATTAGTTGACAACAAATGCTTATATTTAAAAACTTAAAAAAGGTGTTTAACACACTGTAATTCAGTATTCTGTGAAAAAGTATAACAGAAATAAGCAAAGAGATGAACAGATAAAGGTATTAATATAATTTTGAGTCAAACTAATACTCAATGCTCCACTTATTGATATTATTTACCTAGAACGCGTTTTGTTAGGATCTTCCTAACATCAGCTGCTGTTGACTAATGGACGTTGGTTTGGTGAACTCATTGGAAGCGATAGGTGCATCTCTGTCGGTATCTTGATGAACTTGAAGTTTGGGTTTTCTTCAAAGGTAGTGTCGAAATTAAACAATTTTCTTTCATATTTCTTTATGAAGATTTTTCCCACGTGGTTAATACATCTGGACCTTGGACACTTTTTAATAAGTGGATTTCTCGTTCTATATCATGACCAAAAAGAAAATCGATAAATTCAAAAGACAACAAAGATGCAAACAAGTAACTACTCTTTCCCCAATCAGCAATGAAACTTCATACAGTAGTAGTAGTAGATTTTCGGGGCGCACAACTGCTTGGGTTAGAAACTTCATACAGAAAATTTACATATCATTCCAGAGCTACACACCTTTTCCAATAAGTCTTCAAAGAGCACAATATTACTTTGGCCCCACAGAACAAATTTAGTGTACAACACCTTTTGAAATCACATAATACAAAGACAGACAAAAAATCAGGTGTTTACCAGATAAACTGCAAAGGCTGTGACAACTTTTACATTGGAAAAACTAAAAGGAACTTGACCATTAGGCTTAGAGCATTTTAGGAACATAAGGACAAAGAAATAGATAAACCGGCGGTAGCATACCATTTTTGGAAGGAGAATCATGATATAGAACGAGAAATCCACTTATTAAAAAGTGTCCAAGGTCCAGCTGCATTAACCACGTGGGAAAAAATCTTCATAAAGAAATATGAAAGAAAATTGTTTAATTTCGACACTATCTTTGAAGTAAACCCAAACTTCAAGTTCATCAAGATACTGACAGAAGCACCTATCGTCTCCAATGAGTTCATCAAACCAACGTCCATTAGTCGACAACAGCTGATGTTAGGAAGATCCTAACAAAACCCGTTCTAGGTAAATACTAGCAATAAGTGGAGCATTGAGTATTAGTTTGACTCAAAATTATATTAATTTGTGCTTCATTGTATCATAGTCCTTACACATTGGATTGACGAAAAGGACTTTAAAACTAGATTAACAGAGCACAGAAGGGACATAAAATATCAACAAATAGAAAAATCGGGAGTTGCTTTTCTCTTCTGGTACAAGAACCACAACAATGGAGAGCACATTTAGCTAATGAAACCATTAACAACGAAACAAACCTTCAACATGGGAGAACATATTAATGTCCAAGTAAGGATAATTTAAGTGATATTTGTGTCTGAATTTCCGACTCATTACTTTCAAATGGGAGAAGATTTTTATTGTAAAGAATATCCCACATATTTTAAATTTTGACGTACTGTTGGTGAGTGGTCTAATGCACTTATGTAGGAAATATTCTGAGAAAGGGAGCCTATCACAAGAGGTCCACGTTCCAACCGTTTGTTAAGATAGTTAAGATAGTTGTCACCAATCAGCTGACAGGGGAACTATCAATGTACTCATACAACTACACCTGAAAATTTAAGGTATAATGCCTGCTGTATATAAACCATGTGCAACAAATATCTGCTGTGGAGTAGAACTACAACACCCAAAACTGAAGCCTGGAAAGTGCACAAGTGACTTGCAAGTAGCTACTGGACATCCTTCATCAGCTCTGATACAGGTGTAAGGGACGGCTCTCCTTACGAATGCCATGTGTAGGTCGCTGCCATTAGGGGTAAATAATCCCTCTTGTACAACGCTGTGTTATCATGCCTATTATATGTTCCTACATATTCTGGACTTATTTTCAGGTACCTCCAGCTATACTGTGCACTGATTCTTTGCACACAGGCCCCAAATAGAGCAGAGATGAGGCCATCACACTCTCAAGTGCATACAGGTGTGAGCATAATGATTCTTTCCTTGTGAGGATGGGACTGGGATGGTCCCAAAAATGTTTGTGTTTTAATAGTTGACGTGAGTGAAGTTTCAAATTTTAATAAAATATGACTCAGTAAGTCTTTTAATATGAAATTAACAACTTTTAACAAACCTTTTATCATATCAATTTCAAATGAAGGTCATTTTTAACCCATTTTTTGTCTTTTTTTCTGTTTTAAATCTTGGTACAATATTTTGGCTTAAAAAAACATAAAGTAATTGATAAGCTAAAGCAATAACAAAATATTTTACAAATAATTAATGCTACAAAAAATTTAACAAACTGTGCATATTCCGAGATATCATACCCTAAAGGTGACTTCCAATTTTGCCGTTATGAAGGTGATGTTAGGAAAAGAAACAATCAAACATAAATAATTCAAATATAAAGGGAGTCGATTAATGACACTAAACAACACTTACAAATAATTCTTGTAAGTTACTCAACTTTCGCACCTTTTACCTACCAGTTCACTTTAAATTTTCCCGGAACATGTTTCAGAGACTTTTTTTTTAATGTCATTAATCAACTCCCTTTAAATTAAATTTATTACAACACTTTTCAACACTTCCAGAAAGGAATTATATAAATTCTAAACATATACCTTCCATACAAATATAATAATTTGTAATATAAAACTTCACTTATCTTAAAAGAAAATTTTCATCATTTTATTTTAAGATAAGTGAAGTTTTATGTTACAAATTATTACATTTCTATAGTATTTGTTGTTTCACTGTAACTAGCTTCATATTTTACGTATATACCTTCCATGCTTAGGCTGCTGTTGCTGTTGTTGCTGAATTAACTTCCTCTGAACCTTGAACAGCTCCAAATCTTCCCTCAGCATTCTTTGTTTTGCTTTCCTTGTAGCTTCTTCATTACTGATGGCATGGAAAGAGAAAAGAAACAAAATCACATCTGATCAATGAGAGGTTATGCAATCTAAATGAAATGTTATAGAATATTCTTTAATATACACAAAAAGGTCTAATTCCTTGCTTTCTTAGAACAGATGTACTGGTCAGCAAAGCCTATGAGTACTTTGACGTGCCTCCGATAGACACCATGTGATGTATAAACACTGTGATGAGTGTGCTGCATATTATAGGAAAAGGTTGCTATATTTACGGCTTTCAGTGAATGTACAGTATTGTAATACAAAACAATCCATATAAACCTGAACCATTTAAACTAGCCATAAACCAATAATAGAACATATGTGCAACTTTGGTAGAATATAAACATACTACTGTTTTATATATTGATGGAAATTAATCATTTCTTCATACTAGCCCTATATAGGCTAAGGTTTTTGATAGTCAACATGAAAAATGCAATGCCATGGCCGGTACCTGAACCACGGATCTCCTGGTTTCTGTCCAGTCGATCTTACCCATTGAGCCACCATGGCCAACTTGCCGTCATGACAACAAATTCTCAGCCTGGGACTCAAGTACTTACGATAGTAAGTCGCCACAAATGATGTATCTCGAATGCGAGAGCCCCTAGTGGTTTACCGGGGAAATATATGAGTCAAATGGAGATCCATGGATCAGGTCCCGACCGGGATTGGCATTGAATTTTTCATGTTGACTATCTATCAAAAACCTTAGCCTATATACGGCTAGTGGGAAGAAATGATTAATTTCAATCAATTAACTAAAACTTAAATGATGAAGCCTGGGACTCAAGTACTTATGATAGTAAGTTGCCACAAACGGTGTATCTTGAATGCGAGAGCCCCTAATCTCTGTTTCATATAACCTTGCCCCGCTGACATGTATCACTCTGCGTGCAACTAACTTCCCCCTCATCCTAATTGGCTAATGCTTTTGCACTATAGGCCAAACTTATTATGCAACAACCTGAAAGACCCAGTACCTGAAAACAAGAAATCAGGTATATACAAAATCAACCGCTCAGATTGCAATAAGCTCTACATAGGAAAAGCCAAAAGAAGTTTACATATTGGGTTACAGGAACATATGAGATGCATGAAATACAAACAAATAGAAAAATCAGCAACAGCTCACCATTTCTGGTCTACCAATCATAAAATTGTACCAAATATAAAACTATGAAAATCAGCCAGTAATGCAGCCAAACTCGATGTTTGGGAAAAGTTGCTAATTATGAAAAACAAACAGTATACTTTAAATTTCGAATTCCGCCTGAAAACTCTTTGGAAGTTCATCTTACAGACAACAGATGCCGTCACAGACAACCAGCTCACTTCAAGAAACCACGGATCCAACCAGTTGGATAACTGCTGACGATAGGGACAAAATGTTCTCCAAAACATGTCCAAGTAAGGATAATTTAAGTGATGTTTGTTTTTGAATTACCGACTCAATACTTTCAAATGTCATAATAATTGCCAGGAAGATAGAAGTAAGAATATGAAGGCATGCAAAAATAATGAAGTTTATAATGAAATTGAGCAAGTTGAAACTGAATGAATGAGCAATGAAACTGGAACAAGTTTATAATGAAAGGCCTTCAGCCTTTTCCACTGGGATTTTCTTAAACCAGCACACATACCTTGCAAAAATGCTTGTCTTTCAGTCTTAAAAGTCATGTCACGCCATACTTGTCGTGTCCTTCATTCACCCAAGTCTCGTCAAGGTAGTATATTTTGCAATTTGGATAATTTGATTGTCCTTAAATAACGTCTTCGCCACACAGCAATATCGCCCCTGGAGTGGTAAGTTTTCCTGTTGTCTGTTTCATGTCGCGATGTTCCTACGCATCTAACACACCTGTAAATTAAGGGCACAGCTGTTCGACTTCTCTCACTGACAAAGATGGATTCTTCTCTGTGAGTGCATTAAACACATGCAACACAATTCTTTTTTCGCCGCTTTCTAAAGGTTTTCTCTTGTGATACTTCAGCGAAAAACTGGCGGTAGACTCTGCCATTATACATATAAGTACACGCGCAATTAACGATCAATAAAATAATTTAGCTCTCGCATTCAGCATAGCACACTGTCAAATGGCGATATATTACTAATCCAGTTCAAAACAAGGTCAGCGATAAAAGTCATATAAACAAATATGTCATCACTACCGCTAAATCACGTGCTATCGTGCCATGTGCTTGAGAGCAAAGGAACCTCCTCTTTGCTTTGTTTAAGAATTAACATGCATTTCAGATAAATCAACTCTGATGCGTAATATATTTCATTGAAACCGTTACGAAAATATAAATTTGACAATTCTCTTCCAACATATAAAGACATATCACCATGTTAAATAACGAACTAATTTTTACCGCACAACAGTCTGCACCACAACAGCAGCCAATGAGATGTGATAAGGTCACGTGACCGTTAAGCGATACGGGGCAAGCTTACGTGAAACAATTAGTGGTTTACCTGGGAAATATACAAGTCAAATGGAGAATTTAGTGTCATGACGGCAAGTTGGCCATGGTGGCTCAATGAGTAAGAGCAACTGGGCGAAAATCAGGAGATCCGTGGTTCAGGCCCTGACCATGGCATTGAATTTTTCATATTGACTCTTTTCTCAAAGAAAATGTTAGAAGTGTCCTCCACCAGCATCCATTCATATTTGCATTTGTTTCGCCATATTCTGTGAAGTTCTACAGGGAATATACTTGCCAATGTTGCTTATTTCGTTACAAATGGATTCACAAACATTAGTAGTTGTCCAAAGTCTATTCTTGTACACTATATTTTTAAGATACCTCCACAAGAAAAAATCTGGTGAAGTTAGGTCAGCAGATCTGGCAGCCACTGACCTCTTGAGATTATTTGATTATCAAAGAAGCTTGTTAAAGTTCCGTGGAGGCATAAGATGTATGGTGCACTGCTCCATCTTTTTGGAAATAATCTTCTTTGAATTTATCAAAGAAAATGGGACCAACAATTCTGGAAGCTCTCACCACCCACCATGCTCCAAACTTTTCATCATGCAATGGCATTTCATGATCATATGGGGGTTTACAGCACCCAACATCTGGTGTATTGTGAGTTTATATAGCCTGACAGATGAAAACATGCCTCATCTGTAAACCATGTTATGCAGAGAATATCAGGATGCAGAATAAAGAGATCCTGAAATCAACAATAACAGATTTGTTTTCCATTGTTTCTTTCAATTGTTGCACTCTGTATGATCACAAACTCATTTTCTTCACAGCTCTTTGATATGCGCCACATGAATAACCTGAAGGCTCAATGAATGCAATGATTTCTTTGGATAGTTTGCTAACCGTCTTTGAACATTAGCAGTTTCTGCATTCAATGATGTCTAGGTTTTCCACTCTCACTAAGGAGCACACCAGCTGTATCCAACTTACAAGCAATAAAATTGTTGCCTTTGTTGGAATATTGCATACACTATGTTCTATTCACTATGGTTTTGGATATAAATTTACTAAAATGTTTAATAGCATGTTCTTATACAAAATCTTACCTGCATGTGCGTGTGGTGTGCGTGTGCGTGTGCATGTGCATGTGCGTGTGCGTGTGCGTGTGTGTGTGTGTGTATACTAAAAGCCATTCTCACAATAAGCTTATGCTGTGCTCCTATCTTGTAAGTTATTGTTATTACAAGCTTAAAGCTAATCTGCTATACACATATTAGCTTTAAAGCTGGAATTTAGAAAATAAATTTAGGTTAATCAAGGCACTCCAGTCATTGAGCATGAACCAAAATAAAAGTTTTTGAGTATTTAAAATTTAAATTAATTTGACTTTAACAAATGTGATTTAAAAGTACATAAGACACCTAATATTCTTTCAATGTTTGTCAGATAAAAATGGTTAAAACTAAAAAGGATTTTTTTCTCATAAGTAACAATTTTTTCTTTAAATTAATTGGGAGTCGATTAATTTAATTTATACAACAACACTGTTTTCAACACTTCCATGAAAGGAATTTTTTCTTTCTTTATGAGCAAACTGTATATTGTACATAAAAAATACAAAGCACAATAGCTATAAAGCAAATCTAATTCAAAAAACATAGTAGGCATACTGCTACTACACCCAGCTTACAGCCCTGATCTCACACATAGATTATCATATTTTTCGATCCATGGCCCATTTTCTATGTGGAAGAAATTTTGAAGACATTGAAGTAGTGCAAGTGGGTGTCCCTGAATTCTTTGCATCAAAAACCAGAATCTGGTACCATCGTGGGGATAATAAACCTTGCTGAATGAAGGCTCAAGACCAAAGAATCTAATGAGCTATACTTTGAAAATGAGTTAACTGCTTGTCAGAATAGATTTCAAATAATTGTTTTTCTTAAAATGACATTACTTACGAGACAGTATCAATATATATATATATATATATATCCCTAGGTCATGGTGGAAATATTACAGAAGAGTCTTGAAGCTTAAGTCTCTGAAATGAGACCTGAAGTATTTTTGGCCCTTAGTGCCAGAATTAAAAGATCATGTATTTCCAATCTCATGATGTAAGCAGCAGCATTGCGACTGCAACAGTAACTGTCGCTGAACTACACATTACTGCATTTTGTGGCAGACAAAAACAAAAGCAGTGGGGAGAGGTGAATCATGCCTAATCCCTCTGCGACAGGTATTCACGACCGTTGTAACATTGCTTCCTCTCAGGGCTGGTTGTCTCCACCAGCCTTGTATCATAATTTTGTTCAGGCCAACCAGTGGATGTGATTATCTTCTACACATGAGCAGTCCTTCCTTCACTGGTTGCAGCTTGTGACAGCACCCCTTATTCTGTATAGGACGCTGCATGCCATTCCACACAAAATCTCCGTTGTAGGCTCGCTGATCATGGCAGGTCTTCCTTTGGCTGCTCACCAGCTGGAGGGGCAATGCCACACAGGGTTCAATGACTGCTGTCCTCTAGGTGTGCAACCATCTTGCTTCTAGCAGGACCAGCCATAGTATTTGCTAGGATTACCTTGCAACCCCAAAGAAGTTTGTTAAGGTTTTGAAGCATTTCGTCTCATCCAACTTACAGCAGCCTACTGCCAATTTTGATGTTCACAGTCACCTCGTGGCTTGGTCATCCAATCCAAAAATCACCTCCTAAGCGAATTTTGCAACAAACACCCATAGACATAATGCTCTATGCCGAGGTCAATTCCAGCAAGCAAGACTACCTTCTACACAGTCTAAGTGTCACCTGATGCTGTTACCATTAGGTAGGGCCAATCCGATTTCGTTGATGGCAAGCCCTCCGTCACATCAGGTCTGATTACAGTTACTCCTACAACCACGTACAGCAGCACCCGGTACTGCTTTCCCCGTAACCTGACATCTACAATGACGTTGTCCTCCACTCTTTTGTCCAAAGCATACATCAAGGAGAAACAATAGCATGTCACATTAGTCCTTACTCATTTCCTCTCGGCTCATCAAACTGAGCATTGATAGTCCTTTATGACATTTTCTGGTTGGCCGCATCCCAAACCACACTGCTTGACGTCTGTTGACCTAGCCGTACACAGTCTCTTCCCAGATCTTCCAGGTGGGCACATCAACTCATCCTGGGGGATCACTTATGCCCTTGGGTTGAACTTCTGCCCTCAACGTATTGAATACTCCTGATCAAAATGAAAGTATCTCCTCGAGCTTTGCCATCCTGTCCATCTGCATGCACAACCCACTCCTCAACTCCACCTTCCAGGACATTAACCCATCCCCTTAAGTCCTAGAGAACATTTCCATGTTAGCCAAGTTATCTTCCCCCTTTCCACTGAGTGCTTCTACATACTTCTTCATGCCAGTCAGTTGCTCATAATTTTCAGTCTCTTATTTTCTCCATTAAGCATTTCATTTTCATCATTGTCCTCGTCTTGGATTTCAATTCTGTTGCAATTTATTTCATCTCAGATTTAATTTTCATTGTCATCTTCATTTTAGATTTTATTTCACTCTGCCAATTCAAGCAAATAACTTTTTTAAGCATTCCCTCTATAGGGCTTCTTATCCTTCTCACACCATGTGATGAAGTGACAACTGCACTAAGTTTTTTACAAATGTACAGAGAAAACATAACTGTTTCCATAGCACTAATGTTTCTTATGCCTCTGCTGCACACACCAACTTGTGCTGCTCATAGCTTCTTGAAGCTTATAGAATGTCAGCTGACCGTCACCTACTCACTGTTGGTCCAATGACTGACTCACTGACAAACTCCACTCTTCATTAACTCAAGGCTCACCAACTGACTGACTGACCCCTGGCTTACTTCAGCACTCTCTTATATACTGTCAGGCCAGAGTAGAACTACTGCAGAAGAATCTTTCTGATTCTTCTCTGAAATTGCCTAAATGGAATATTTTTGCCCTTAGCAGCAGAACTAATAGGCAACATTGCACTAATACCTTTCGAATCAGTACTTTTGAAAGTTATAAAGGGGAAAACTGCTAATATACAAAATGTAATAAGATTTTAATAAGAATGAAACCATAATATAAAAAACATAATCAAGTGTACCTATCACCAATATTAAAACCACTATGTTCAATGTGTGAACATTAAAATCATCATCAAAACCTTAAAACCTAACCAAATGCACAGTAATTCCACTATTTCTTTTGATATATCTACCTACAACTTACATATTTATAGACCTACACGCTATATAATTGCCTGCCTCAGTAGCGTAGATGGTAGCATGTCTGTCTCACATTCAAGAGGTTCCGAGTTCAAATCTCAGTTAGGGTGAGTTATCTGGATAAGATTTTTTTTCTGGGATTTTCCCTCATCCTGAAAGAGGAATGTCAAGTAGCTCTACTGACCCTGGACTCATCTGAGCATCATTTCACCCATTTCATTCATCATCCGATATGACTTAACGTTGGAGGACATAAATTAAAATAGACAAATATGCTATACAATTAATTCCCCACTACTCTTTAAAACTAGATTTGCTGTTACTGCTGAAGAACAATACCTGTGACAGTGATAACATGAGCATTGCATAACAAATTTGCTATAAATAAAAGCATGCTGACTTGCCAATACACACACTTTATAATAATAGATGAAAGAAGTAAGTATACAGCATATAATATGAATATTAGTCTTTGGATGACAGCCACAGCACAAACAATAGCTGATTTTGTTGTACTAAATTTCTCCTAAACAAAGCAACAGCAAGATGATATATTACTAAGCTTTACTGATTTTACATTAGAAATCACACACATTACAAGATACTCACTTGTATGACTCAATGAGAGTTTCCGCATCTCTCCACATAGCACCTATGAGTGTCATTTCATCGTCAAATGCCAAATAACGATGTACAAGCTCTGAATAAGCTTCATTTTTTCCTGGTAGCATGTTCCTCAACTGCAACACATTGATGCAACAATGACACATTATTATATATGTGACCTACTCAAATAATAGTATCCATTCAGAGTAACACTACAATAGACTTGTGATTACTGAAGGTAATTGCAACTGAGATTATTTCAGAATTAGAAAAGTTGGATATGTCACACCGTGATAACATGTTGTAAATCATACATACAAAAAAAAAAATGGATTAAAACTGTATAGTAATTTAAAGATAGCACATGTGAGTTTACTGACACTACATCACTTGCATTTTTCTAAAACAAAGATGTTTCAAGAGCTTTATGTAGCCCAGATAACCAAAGAACTTGAAATATGGGAGATCTAAATAAAGAAATTTCAAAATCAGATAATGAATTTTGACTTGGCAATACCACACCTTATTTAGATTCATCAACAGGGCACCAGAGCACATACTAGATTTTCAACAATCGAACAGTTCAAGAGTTGATCTGGCAGTCAACTAACAGCTAATGATGTGACCCACCCTCACACAACACACAATAAACGGATGAGTAAAAGCATTAAAAGGTTCAAACATACTATCTCTAATGAGCGTATTCTATGAAGTGCTGTGTTCTATTATAATATTTGGGATATCTTTGGATATCTTGTCCCTTTTGAATGTTAGCATCACAATGATGAACTTCAGTAGGATCTTTATCTGAAACACTTTTAATCAAAACTATATTGCAATAAAACAACTTAATTCATAAATCTCACAACCTGAAAATAACTATGAAATTATATGTGTTTGGAGGAATTTAATAACAGTGACATCAAAATAAATCTCAAAATCTATTTGTAGTTGGTTTATTGATTATATTAATGAGAGACTAGTTTCAAAGGCATTCGCCTCCATTTTCAATCTCTTTCCAACTGGCATCTGTTGTCTACTCTCTCTCTCTCTCTCTCTCTCTCTCTCTCTCTCTCTCTCTCTCTCTCTCTCTCTCTCTCTCTCTGGTGTTCATGAAAGAGATTGAAAATGGAGGCAAATGCCTTCGAAACTTGTCTCTCATTAATATAAACAAGTGACGAGTATCAATAAACCAACTACAAATAGTTTTTGAGAACTATGAAATTGTAAGCTCATGTAGTTGTGCAGTAGGTAGATACTTAAAATGGGAATGTATTTCAAATTACACTTATGAAAGATATACAAACTGTGTTTTACAGGCATAAACCACGTAACTTTAAAAAACTATGAAATATAAACTCAAGCAATTGTGCAGTATGAGATAACCTTAAAAGTAGAATATATTTCCTATAATGAATGCTCATGAAAAAATATAAAGTTTTATAAGAGTTTATAAGAAGCAGGACACTGACGAATGGAATGCTTTTAAACACTAGTTTTTATTGGAAATAATTGCTGCAAATTACCAGTGATTGTAACACTATTTTAAATGCTGATTTTTGTTAATAATTAACAACTAAAGAGAATGAGGAAAACAGAAATCTTCAGTTTGCAAACACTTTCTGCAAATGTTATCCTCAGTTTTCTTCTTTATTTGCACATCTTGGTAATTAAATTTCAGTTCCTCTTTGCTAACATTACTGTACTATTCAGATCATGCTTCCATTCCATTATCCTCTCTGGTTCGTAATTGCCAAGCCCTTTATGCGCTAGAGTAGATGCAAGTGTACTTCATGTAACATTAGCATGGTTTAGCAAGATTGCAAATCCCTAAGCCTGTCTACAGCAACATTATCAATATTGTAACAACTTAGGCTTTCAGCCCGGAAACTGATACATATTACTGAATTATCAATATTGTTTTACCTTATCTAATTTAGAGGCCACGACGTGCCTCAGTGGTTAGACCGCTTGGCTCTCACCAAGGTGGCCTGGGTTCGATCCCAGGTGACCGCAAATTGAGATTTGTGGTGGACAACACGGCGCTGGGGCGGGTTTTCTCCGCGACCTCCGGTTCCCCCTGCCATCTCATTCCACCAGTGCTCCATCTTCATCTCATGTATCATCAGTGTCACTGCCTGCGGTGCCGTATGTTGTAAAAGCGGGCGTTGAACACCACACATTTCTCATCTAATTTATGACTAGCCAGCATTACAATTCAATAAAGTAACTTTTTCAATATATAAAGCCATTTACTTCAGATTCCTCCACTCATAAGCTTCATCCCTTTATTGAAACATGTACGTTTAAGATGTTAAGAGTTTTTTGTAGTTTTGCTCAACTTGGATCGAATATGCCATGCCTTCTTTCACATTGATAAAACTATTTGAAGTTGAATGGTTACATTAACTTCCACTGCCTTTGTCCATTCTTTTCTTGGGTTTCGGTGTGGGCCATGTCCTGTTGGTAGCTTAAAATCTTGCCAAAGTTTCGACATAAACTATGTTAGGCTTCTTCACTGACTGACTAAAAATATTTAAAAGGATCACTAATTTTATACTCTGATTTGCCTCTCTGTCCCTGCCCACTTGTAATCCTATTGGTTCCTTCTCCTCCAATGGGAGGTCGTCGTGCCAACAGTACGTAGTCCACACCGGAAGCCAAGAAAAGAAGTATTTGTTGTCAGCTTTTCACATTATGTCATTTACATTTTGATTTTTTGAGCACTAGTTTTGGGAGCTGTTGCTTCCGCTTTTAACCTCGAAGGTTTGATTGTTACCAGTTGTTGCCTGCAGTCTTCTCTATGGTGGTAAAAATATGAACATCTTTATCAAATCATCGACTGGTGGAATTTCAAAATTTATTACTTGGTCTTTACATTTCCATATTAAGGTGTTCTCCCATATTGTCAGTTTGTTATGGTTTATCACACCTTTTAATAATTTTGGATTCGGGAAATGGGAAAGCTTCCCATTAATTGCACTCACATAACACATACATTTTAAATTGTCATTCTCATTATGGTTTCCACTCTAGGTTATTGTGAACCAGCCTTAGCCCAAACCTCTTAACTTTTCCTTAATCACTTTTCTGGCTACTAAAGAGAAGCAACTGACTTGTTTGCCTATGAGATGTCATTTACTACTGCATGCATATGTTAACTACAACTGCAAGTTATTGCTGCAAATAGTAATTTGTAATTTTGTAATTTATTTCTCATCTTTCCTTTTACATCATCAAATGGAAATACAAAATCAAAGTTACAATTATAAAATCCATACTGGAAAATGCCATATATTCCTAAATCCTGTAAATCCTACCATGTTGCCTGCCATTGAATAATTCGGTCCCCATACACCTAACCCTGGGTTTTTGTGTATTGGAGGCCCTCTACTCCTTTTAACACTTTTGCCATTTACCCTATCCTACTCTACAATTTTCTCTTAATTGTTCATAGCTATCTCTCTTGAACTTTCCCTATATTTCTCCTGGTCTTTTCCCCCCTTTACAGATAAAATTTTTCTAATTACTTCATCCCCCAAATTGTCCCATTTATGTAGCCAGGCCTTCTCTCTCCATATCTTTGTTTGACTACAATATAATACACAATGGAAATCTGCATTCTCTTCTCCACACAATGGAAATTTATCTAGTTCCCTCTCTTGACTTATACCTTTCAAGTTTCTCTTCTCACCCAAGCAAAACCTTCTCGCCCTAACTTATTACATATGTCTATATATCCTTCCCTCCCCCAGGTTGTTTTTATTTCTCTATATAACCTAAGTGAGCTTTTGTCACTTATATTGGCAAAAATGTCTTGTCTGTTGTGACGAGATGAAATATCGGAGGCCTGAATTCAGTGGATTTTATGTTATTTACCTCTTGGTAAATTCCCAACTTAAGGATGTGCATCAGGAGGTGGAAATTACTCCTCTTCAAAAACTTATTTTAGTTGTATTCATTTCCCCTTTAAATGCACTCAGTCCATCCTCATGGATGAAAAGAATCCTGTTTAATGGATTACGGGAATGTACCAGGTTCACTGCACTTCCAGTTGGAAAAGTCCAACCAGAGGGACTCAGTGGTTTTCTGCAGGGTGCGGAAACCAATGGTGACACACATAGCTGACACAGTTTGGGAATTTACCGGATATGGGGCCAGTATATAATAAGGGAACACAGAGCACAAGGAGGATTAGGAGCGGTATAGCTGACCCTGTGAGTCAGGTCTCCCAACAGCACCAATCACCACCCTAAGGGTAAGAATGGCCAAAGGCCTTCTTAAACTGTGTAACCTCTCATATCCAGTAAGTAAAGAGAATTGTGCAACTGTTCTAAGTGAGTCCTTGAATAGCAATCCAAACATCACCAATCCCACGTTCCCCCAAATGTCACCAGAATAGTCGTGATGCTGTCAATATCTTCTAATCTTAGCTTAACTTCTTTCCCAAAGCCTATATACCCATACTCTGCATTTATCCAAGAATGACCCATATCTATCTGCTTCAACACATTAATTTTATGTGCCCAAGACCCACCCCAGTTACTTCTCCTTTGAATATGAAAACATTCTTTAATAATATTGCCATCTTCCAAGTATAAATATTTCATTGCTCTTGACAAGATTTTAATTTTAGTAGAATGCCTGCCCAGTTCCAATTGTGCTGCCCCATTGATGCTATTGGTAATCCCAATATATATTTACAAAAGGATCTATGCACTCTATCAGTGTCTCTCCAAGACTCATCTATACCCCATAGCTCTGATCCATGTAACATTCTATTTTCTACCACTGCCGTATAAATCCTCTCCAACCATTTGACATTTATATCTGGCAGTGTACTGTAGCATGATCTTATCACCCTCATGACCATTTTACCTTTTGCCACAGACATATTTTTCTGTTCTTTCCAGCTACCATCTTGCAAATAGTATGTAACAAAGCCAACAAAATTGGCTTGGTTTGGGGATGGTTAAATTCAGCAGCAAATGATTACTACTGCAACAATGAATTTGTGCCGAGCAATATGCTGTTTAAATATAACATTAAATTACAGCAAAGGGCTTGCTTACCTGACCAATGTAAAGAGGAAGATTATTCTGCACACTGTGATCGGTATAAACACAACTCTGATAAAGATGTTTGTTTAGAACTTCCCATGATATATTGAAACGCTGCAAGTGATGTATCTCCAATGGTTGTAACAAAGGTGTCAACTGTTTTGCAGCCGCACAGAGTTTTTCATATCCATCTAACAATCCTGTCAACAAAATGTATAATATTTAGAATGAAAAATTTCTTCTAGTATTACTATAAGAAGTGCATTTAGCAGAATACAAGACAACCTCAAATGAAAGATTAACCTGCATTATCCAGAACCTAATTTTGAAATTTAATAGGTCTGATTTCAATGTTTTTAAAAAGCTTTTCTAATTATCAGTATCATACACGATGACAGCAGCTGCAAGTACAGTGAAGATGATGAATTTGAATTTCTACCTACATAGCATATAATACATTGTCATACACACATTAAAATTTGCATAGATGTGTACATGGTGGGTGAGAAGTCTCCAATATGGGGACATGAAAATATACATCGGTGGATTAGAGAGGAAAGTGTATAGCTATTCTTGTATCTTACTGCATGGCATAAGCTCCTATATAAAGGGTTCTTCATTTAAAACCTAATGGAGCACACAGTGTTTTGCCTCTCCCGCAACCTTGCTGGATTCCTCCACTACCAGCTGCCATTATACATGGGAGCTAACGGTGTGCATTCCAATTGGTAGTTTTGTACCGCTAACCAACATGAACAGGCACTTGACTCTAGAGCAACACATTGTAGTGTGTTAGTTTTTATAAATGGCAATCACCAAGTTGTGTTTGCACAGAGTATATTCAAATTTTCCGTGGTGAAGTGCCTCCTTCCAGATTTAAAATTTATGAGATTATGAAGAAATCTGAAACCACTGTTTCATGGCAAACAAAAAACGAAAGCATAAACGCAGTGTTAACAGAGGAGAAGTTAGATGACATGGGCACCAAATCCATCTCAAAATTAGCATAACAGGTGGGAATTTCAGGGTCTTCTCCACATAGAGCAACTAAATTACAGTAGAAGGCCGGAATAGGGTGGTCTGAAATACCATGGATTCGGATTTAACACGTATAAAAGTATGTCCCCATTAAAAGATATTTTAGTTAATTATTTTATGTCTTATTTGCAAAGTTGAGATAAAACTCTTCTGCAAACTGAGGTTCTGCAGAATAATTTTCATCACCACCCCTGTTCATTGACACTGACCGCTGCATTCCAATGATACCACTGTTCTTGGCCCTTGTACTTGACTAAGTTGTAGGCAAATCCATATCTACTCTCTTTCACAGCTCACATAATACTGTGTAATGAAATCATGCACTGCAGGTGGGGAAGGAAGGGAGAAGGTAGTGATGTCGGGTGCATCTAAGCAGAGTCCTTGCCAATTAACAATTGCTATTTTGTGGAAACGGCCAGTGTGAAAGAATAATTAATTTCCATTAATTGCTATTTTTTTGTGCAGCATGCTATTGAAAACATAATTAGAGCTGGCTATTCAAATCTTAGCCTACACACAGTGTGGAAGAATGATTAAATTTCCAATAAATAACCCAATAGTGGTAACCATAAAACCTGCGACTTAAATACTTACACAGTAAGTCAGTAAGTTGTCACAAAAGATGCATATCTCATTGTACATGAGAGCCCCTAGTAGTTTACCGGCAAACATACAAGTCAGTTGGAGAATTGAATGTCATGACGGCACGTTGGCCATGGTAGCTCAATGGTTAAGAGTAACCAGACACAGACCAGGAGATCCGTGGTTCAAATCCCGGCCATGGCATTGAATTTTTCAATCTGACTCTATTCAAATATTAATCTACACACGCTAGTGTGGAAGAATGATTAAATTTCCAATAAATAATTAAAGCTTTTCAATAAGGAGTATATCGAATTTGTCACACATTGTTCATTGCATAAATTAATTATGCCATTAGTGTACTTTGTAAAGGATCCAAAACATTGAACAGACATAGTCGAGAAATTGTTTCAAATGTATGAATATACATGCAGAAAGAAACTTAAAGCAAAAAACTGGTTATATCAGAAGATTTTTTTCAGAAAGATTTGGAAAGCTTAAGCACATATCAGATGACATAGGAGTTTCAGAAAGAAGTGAAAAGAATTGTTAAATAATTCAAACAAAATGAAAATCAGAGCATATTTTGGAACTCCATGTAAGAAGCATGCTTTCCAAAACAAGTAATGATCTAGATGACTTCGACAAATGTGTCAGAAGAACAATTCAAAACTTTATGTTCAGGAAAAAGGTGTTCCTACAATAGCTAAATTACTTATAATTTTAAAAGAAAGCACTAACATTCAGGGTAGTAGATAGAGTCAACATGAAAAATTCAATGCCACGGCCTGGATTTGAACCACAGATCTCCTGGTTTCCGTCCAGTCGCTCTAACCCATTGAGCTACCATGGACAACTTGCCATCATGACAATTCTCCATTTGACTTGTGGGTTTCCCCGGTAAACCACTAGGGGCTCTCACATTCGAGATACACCGTTTGTGGCGGCCATATATAGGCTAAGGTTTTTAATAGATAGTCAACATGAAAAATCCCGGCCATGGCATGCAATTTTTCATGTTGACTATCAAAAACTTTAGCATATTCACTAGTGTGAAGAAATGATTAACTTCCATCAATTAACTAAAATTCAGAGTAGTATGTCATCCTTAAACAGAATAGCTAGAGAACTGGGTTTTAAATGGAAAAACAGAAACAGAAAATACATATAGAAAAGCACGATATTCATTCTAAACATATCCAGTGAAAAAGACAGTATCTGATAATGAACAACATACTGATGAGTAGGTCATCTAAGTAGCATATGAAGGTGATGCAACAATTTGCTTGGTTTTTCAGTCACCTGGCATGGTAAGTAAACTCGCTCGCAAGCCTTATATTTGCATCAGCTTATATAGAAGAGTTTAATACTATACTGTAATTTATTATTGCTTGCATTTTTACCTCCTCCAACTGCACAGAACTGATTTTTGTCCCTTCTATTGTTACATCTCTATATACTGCAGTAAGGTTATAACTTGGTAGTAAAGGATGTCCCAACAACAATCAGGCCTCTACTGTAAGGCTGGGTATTTGTATTTTCACCTCGGTGCAACCTTGCAAAATTGTTATTTCTTTAACTTTTTTTTAAATACTGTATATATGATAATATTTGACTTAACTTGTTTTGACATGAATTTTGTTGGTAAATAAAAATCTGAATCTGTATTAAAACTAAAACTGTACAAGTGTCCACATTTTAAAACAATGTAACCAAGTATCATGAATGCATTATTATGAATGGTTTCTTTCATCAGTGAATGACAGTTGAATTGATCCATACTTCTGTTCTTTTTTGATGAGGGTGTTCCACCTCAGTGGTTGTGTCAACACTCATAACAGTAGGTACTGGGCTTCTGAAAATCCACATCATGTTCAACAAATCCCTCATTATGATCAGAAAGTTTGGTATGCTCTTAGTGCCAGATGCATAATCGGCCCAATATCGTACAAGCAAAGTCTAAATGCACAGGTACTGAAATGACATTTTTACTCCATGAACTGACAGAAGACATGAATGGTTTCGACAAGATTCTGCTACTGCTCATACAGCAGATGAGTCCATGAATAAAATTAGGAAAGTGTCTGAAAATAGAGTGGTAAGTGCTGATAGGTGTATGGTCCTCTCGTTCCCCCAATCTAACAGTATGTGATTTTTACTTTGGGGTAACCTGAAACACAAACTTTACAAGACAAATCCTCATACATTAGAAGAACTAAAACAAAATATTAGAAATGAAATCGGAAACATTACAGTAGCTCAACTTAATCGTGTGAATCACAGTGTGTTCTCCTGATATAATGGTGTTTTTCTGAGGTTGGACCACATTTCCACCATCTTCTATAAATGTTACATATGCTTTGTACGCAGAGTTTATGTAGAAGCAAAGTCAGTTGTGGCACACCCAATGATGCACAGGCATAATGTTGTGCACCTGTTAGGTTTTAAATGAAGAACCGTGTACTATTACAGCTGTAGACACAAGAAGGAAATTGTCCAATTTCTATTTGAGCCTGAAAAGTAAGGAAACTTTATAATTCCTCTAGACAAATTGGTAAACTTTTAGTACCCTGAAAGAAATACACAAAATTCAGCTCTATTGCAGCAACCTTTCACTTCTTCACTGCCAATATGCATCCCATACCTACAACATTTACAACACTTTTTCCTGCATAGACAAAATATGGTTTTCAAAAGAAATATTTTAGAAAGTACATAATCTTGTATTTGTATGAATACAGCATTACAAAGCAGATAAACTTCTTCAAATCAAGCACAATTTTTCTTACAAGACCTTTCAAATCATGACTCTATATGCATTCTATTCCTCATTCCAATATTTTCTTTTGTATTCATTCAATCCACTTTTCTAGCACTTCTTTTATAATTGATAACTAAGAATGGTGTGCACCATGTAGAGTAACCTTTACTTTTATAGTGAACTACAAGTTACGTCCACTGAACTATAATTGCTACTCCAGACTTCATTTGATCCCAGCCTCGACAACAGCTATCAAACACACCATGAACAGCAACTATTTTGACCCTGACAGGTGATAGACCATATAGAAAACTTTCCCAAATGACGTTTCCATGGACCACATAGTCCAATCACACATCACCACTCACTGAGTAGGGTAGCGTAGCCTCCATGCACGCACTATGACTACATAAACCCAGCGCTTCAGCATTGAGATCAATTCCTGAAGAAGGCCATGGAGTCTACAATGGCTGAAAGCTTGAATTTCATCAATTTGTCACAGCTGATCACCTGTGTAGCCATCATCAGTAATGCTCACCGTGAAAGCTTCTAGTCTTACAACTACATCTGTTTATTAAATTTCAATACTGTTACTACTTGAAATAAGATTACTTAATAAACTTTACAAAGAAAACAACAGAAATGCAATACAGGTAAGAAAGATCCATATGACATTTAGAGTTCCATATTAGGAAACAATCTTTTAAATTCATTATTAACCTGTTCAGTCAGAATTTATATAAACTTCAAGATGTGAATTCAACTGTAGCTCCCAAACTGCAATTATGTTTCCTGCAATTTCAAATAGTCACAAGCAAACTCAAAACATTCAATTTAAGCATGGTTTGCCAGGGAAATAAAAGAGTCAAATGGAGGATTTAATGTCAGAACGGCACGTTGGCCATGGTAGCTCAATGGGTTAGAGCGACTGGATGGAAACCAGGAGAACCGTGGTTGCAATCTCGGCCATGGCATTGAATTTTTCATGTTGACTCAATCTATCAAAATATTAGTGTATATACAGCTAGTATGAGGAAATTATTAATTTCTATCAACTAACTAAAATAATAAGAGTTAAATGATGATGCCTGGGACCCAAGTACTTACGACAGTAAGTCACCACAAACAGTGTATCTAGAATGCAAGAGCCCCTAGTGGTTTGCCGGGGAAATATACAAGTCAAATGGAGAATTTAATGTCAGGATGGCATGTTGGCCATGGTAGCTCAATGGGTTAGAGCGACTGGACAGAAACCAGGAGTTCCATGGTTCAAATCCCGGCCATGGCATTCAATTTTTCATGTAGACTCAATCTATCAAAAAATTAGCATATATACGGCTACTATGCAGAAATTATTAATTTCCATCAATTAACTAAAATAAGCATATTAGTTTATAAAATTATTTGTGGTTGGTTTATTGACACTCGTCACTTACTTTTTCATATATTTATGAGAGACTAGTTTCAAAGGCCCTGGCCTCCATTTTCAATCTCTTCCCAACTGGCAACTGTTATCTGCTCTCTCTGGTGGTGGAACTATGAACTTTTTTGTCAAATTATCTGCTGGCGGGATTTCAAAGTTCATTACGCGATCCTTATTTTTCCAGATGAATATGTTCTCCCATGTTGTCAATCTATTTTGGTTTATCACTCCTTTTAATAATTTTGGATTTGGATCAATGTCATGGTTTTCATTCCAAAAATGAAATGCTACTGCTGACTTGTCTTCTTGTTTCAATCTGATGTTTCTAAAGTGTTCTTTGACTCTGGTTTTTAAATTTCTTTTTGTTTGACCTATGTAGCATTTTTCACAATTCTTGCAATTTATTTGGTATATTCCAGATTTGTTACCTGAAGGAATTTCATCTTTTGTTTTTGAATTTAGTAATTTTAAAATTGAGTATCTATTAGTAGGTGCCAAGATGATATTTTGTTCCTTGAATATCTTTTTAAATTTATTAAATGTTTTTGGATGATATGTGAATGAACTGAATATGCTGTTGCTTTCTTTTTCTTTAATAAATGTGGTTGTTTCCTTAATGGTTTTCTTTAGTTTAGATTTTCTAATTTTCTTCAACACCAAACTTTTGTTGTATCCGTTTTCTTCTGCTATGTGTATTATTGCTTTTTGTTCCTTGAAATATTCTTCTTTTTCCATGGGTATGTTGACTAGTCTGTGTGTAAGGCTGTTTATTATTGCATGTTTATGTGTAATTGGGTTGTGGCTATTATTTTTTATATAATTTTCTGAATGTGTTGGCTTCCTGTAAATAAATTACAAGAATTGTGAAAAATGCTACATAGGTCAAACAAAAAGAAATTTAAAAACCAGAGTCAAAGAACACTTTAGAAACATCAGATTGAAACAAGAAGACAAGTCAGCAGTAGCATTTCATTTTTGGAATGAAAACCATGACATTGATCCAAATCCAAAATTATTAAAAGGAGTGATAAACCAAAATAGATTGACAACATGGGAGAACATATTCATCTGGAAAAATAAGGATCGCGTAATGAACTTTGAAATCCCGCCAGCAGATAATTTGACAAAAAAGTTCATAGTTCCACCACCAGAGAGAGCAGATAACAGTTGCCAGTTGGGAAGAGATTGAAAATGGAGGCCAGGGCCTTTGAAACTAGTCTCTCATAAATATATGAAAAAGTAAGTGACGAGTGTCAATAAACCAACCACAAATAATTTTATATTAATTTTGACGTCACTGTTACTAAATTCCTCCAAACACACATCATATTAGTTTATATTTCAACATGCTAGAAAGCTTTAGAGGCTTAGAGCAAGGTAAATATAAATGAGCATTCAGAAATTTGCATATTTCTACCACATTATGGGGTTATTTGACTACATTCATGATGCTGTTATGTGCTAATCTAAAGAAAAGAACAAATTTTTCCAAAATCAGAAAGGGTACTTCTCCATCAACATCCAAGTAATTAACAACAACAATTAAGCAACACAAGTATGAAGATTTGGAACATTACTTCCAGAGAATTTAAAGACGCTGTTCAGTACATTTCCCCCCATTGAAGCATTAAATTCATTTGTCATGAGTTTCGATGTAAGATATTTTTCTTACAGCATCTTTACATCATGTTCCTTTGAACTATATATTATTTAAATGGACTTTCAAAATTACTACAGTAGCTACAAAATAAGAATGAACATGGGTTCAACGAATACGAAAACCGTATTGTCTTGGAGTTGCCAGTTCCACAGCTAGCAGGTGACAGAGATAGAATATATAATCTTTGTCTCACCGAATCCACTTAGCAAGTGATCTGAGATTGTACATAGAGATGCTGACAGAGAAGATCGTTAATATTTCAGCATGTGTGATAACATATACAATGATTATAATAGCATGGTAGCATAATCTGAACCTTAAAACCTTGAACCAAAGAACAGTTCACTTAAGCAGCTATTGTTCATATGCTCACAAAACAAAATGACTCAGATGTATTCGACGAAAGACGGCATTTGCTACAGTGAAACAAAATAGTGACATTTCAATGGTTAGTGAATATAGTGTCTACTTTAATGATGCCAAACTTGTATACTGCCAGTAATGGA
The DNA here is from genome assembly GCA_030765055.1 of Mantis religiosa. NCBI lineage: Eukaryota > Metazoa > Arthropoda > Insecta > Mantodea > Mantidae > Mantis > Mantis religiosa. The sequence continues at coordinate 50,363,658 of CM060956.1, forward strand.
CTTTAAACCAACTTTTGTTTCATTAAAATACTTAATGAATACCAAAGATATAAATGGGTATTTATGAAGCATTTTTACTCCATGAATCACCTGCACTTCTAATGTTATGCATTGTGTGCAGAAATTTTAGTCTTGCAGCAACAATATCCTTTTGGCAGTTGGATATTCACCCTTGTCATATAAATCATAAATTGTCCTATGTAAAACACACTTTTGAAAATTGTCTATGTTGGTAACACGTTGTTTAGCTGCTCGATGTTTCCCAGGAGATATAAAAATTGACTTTGTGGGTACGTGAAATTAAAAGTCCAAGTTACAAACACTAAAATTTGCTTTTTATTTCCGTAGAAATCAATATGACAGTCCAGAATTATGTCATATACACAATACAACTTGCAAGGTCATCGACCACAAACACAGTTCACACAGCTATTCACGCGCACACGTCCAATTACCGACTGACTGCTCTGGCGGGTGGCGGCTCCCTTTTTATAGATTACTCACTATCGGGAATGTTCTCAAACAATCAAGACAGTGCTAGAACAAAGACGAACTCTCAAGAAATCTGTCTCCTTCCCCCCACCGTTTCGACGAGCTTTTATCTCAGCACTGCACTTTCCTTGTCTTTGAATGCCTCGCTGCACCATCTCGTCGCAACAATGCATTTGCGACAATATGGAAACTTCTAATTTGGTTAACTGTTTGCCTTATTCAACAATGTTCGTCACAGTATGAGCACTCACATGACAAGCTTGTGCCATTAATTCTCGACTCTGAGCAAAATTTGTACTTTTGAAAATGTATTTGACATCTGTTTGGAAAAGGAATACAAATTAAGAGGAATACTTTTAGCCTGCTTATGTAAAATCTTATGAGTGGTTTTGCAGTTACAACTAGGGGCACCAGTAGTAGGCTTGCTAAGTGGTATATTTACTAAGTTTGAAAAGCACGTCAAGATCTTAAAAGATCACCACTTTACAGAATACAAGGTAGAAAATGCAACTGCAGCATAGCACATGTGTGCTTTTCTTCACTGACAGTTTATGATTCTTTTCTTTCCAGTCAGGCGCCTTATCTTTCTATATCTCCGAAACCAGATGTGCTACAAATATGGGGTTTGGACAGTCATCCTCAGAAAAAATAGCTCTGTAACATGGAAAAAACAAAATAATTCTGCAATTAATATCTTTAGAGCGTGCAAAGAAATTAGCTGTATGGTTCAGCAAAGCAAGCCAGTATGTGTGCTTAACTGTACACTGTTGCATGCACCGCATTGGCTAGTAGCGATAGACCTGCCGTGCCTAGCCCCACCTGATGTTCATTCCTATTTTGTAGCTACCTTACCAACAAACATTGATCTCTTTTACTGATATTTTTCTCCTTTTCCTTTCTCTCACAGCCACATCACCTCACTCTAAGGTATGGCTGTATAAGAAGTTATTATTGACAGTCTTTCAGTCAATTTTCTGCTCCTTTTGTAAACTGTTATTAGATATTTGGGTTGATATGTTGTGATTATGAAAAATGGTAAAGCAAAAATCTATGAATTAAAAAGGACAAATTCTGTCTAAATATGAGAAAATTAGTTGGTAGATATTTTCAAACCATAGCAGTTCTACATTAAAATATGCTTCTTATATTGTTCATCCTGTGTGATATAGTATTTCCCATATATAGGCCTGTTTCATTTAAATGCATTTAGTCTATAATCTTTTCTAGAGCAATATTGCATTAATATTTTCCTATGCATGGTTGGAGGATTTTAGTAACAGTGACGAAAAAATTAACTGAAAAAACTATTTGTAGTCGGTTTTTTGACACTTTGTTACGTTTTTATATTATTGAGGGACTAGATTCGGAAGCCATTTTTAATCCATTTTTCCAACTACAAATAGTATTTTCTATTGGATTAATAGTTAATTTTAACAGACATTTTTAAATTTCACACAATCAATCTCAATACCAAGTTCAGTACAGAAATATAACTTAGAGATATGAAGAACTACAATTATCAAATAATTAAAATACCTGTGAGGAATATTTGAGCTAGTTCTGGTATTTGCTGCTCCCGTACTAACTCTAACTGACGAACCTTTGCCTCAATCACAAATTCCTGAACTTGGGCTTCAAGCCTCTGGAACAACTGGTGAGGATCACGAGCGCATAATCTGAAAAATTTTACTTTCATTACTACAAACCACAAGACATATTAACATCAAGTAAAAATAGTACTACTTCCAGTTTCCCTTCACTTCAATCCTTATACTTGTAATATTCTTTAGCTCTTTAACCGCTTTGCTGATGGCCATTTAAACCCTTCAGGAGATACCCAATAAATAGAACAGGACATTTAAATTGTTAAACTCTGTAAAAATGGGCAACCCCTTATCACCCTTCATCAACAAAAATCGTCATGAAGATAGCTTCAGTGTGAGTGAAGCAATGTGTCAATATATTCTCGATTCAATTTTGTACTTGTAATAGCTATAAGAAATCACTCTGAACACAGAGAGAGTATAAATAACTAAAATACAGAGCGAAAACAGCTGCGTAAGGCTACCAGAAACCTTGGTTGAGAAACACTGTAATAACAGATGCTGACAGAAAGTTTTCTTTCCGGTGTGTGAGTGTGTAACGCAACATATTGTCGTATGATTTGTCAATAGATGGCATGATGTACTTGTCAAAGATGTCCGGTGGTGGAGTTTAAAATTCATGACTCTATGAAGATTTTTTCCCATACGGAAAGGTCTATGGGGTGATTAACATATTTTATTAGAGATGTTTCCAAGTTGATGTCATGTCTAGTATTCAAAAGTTGAAAAAGACGAGTATTTACCATTTTTAGATCTAAAAATAATCAGAAATAAAAATAGAATAAACTTTGGCATTTACAGAAAACCAACACAGACAGACAACTACATAAAAGCTAATGGCTACAATCCAAGATCCCACAAACAGGCAATCTTTAACAGTTTAGCACACAGACTGGTCAACATCCCTCTCACAGCAGAAGAATACAAAATAGAATACAACAAAATTATTGAAATAGCACAGAAAAATGACTTTCCCAAATCACTAGTAGACAAAAAAGTGAACTTAGCAAAAAAGAAGAAACTACTAAAGGAAACCACAACCCTCTCAGCTACAGAAACTAAAATGATCTTCAAAAAATTCACTTACCATCCATGGGCCTTTGATAAATTCAAAAAAGTCTTCAAAAAACAAAACATTCAACTAGCTCCAGTGAACCATTACTCCTTAAAAAACCTAATTTGCTCAGAACCAAAATTACTAAAACATACAACAGGAAAAGAAGAACTGTCCACATGGGAACAGATCTTTATTTCAAAAAATAGGAACAAAGTATTCAATTTCGACATCCCCCAGAAAGATTTGTTCAGCAAGTTCCTCGAACCGCCACCAGAGGAGACCGATGACAAAATATTGCCAGCTACACCAATGAGAACAAGTCGATGTCCGGCTAAAGATAGAGGGAAGGCCTCAGAAACCGGTTCTGGGAAAATTTAAAAGTAAGTGTTGTTTTGTGTCATTAATCGACTCCCAAATAATTTAATGAACAGTTTATTTTCATTTTGGTGAACCATTTCCATGGAAGGAAGAAACATATCCATCCAAGATCACACCAGTAGATATATCAATTTCATGCGTCGACTGTTGCAGCAACGTGTAGCAGAACAAATAAGTGGCACAACAACGTGTGGCATCAACATAGCACAAAAATATAAAAATATTTTTAAAGAAATGTTGCAAATTAGAGCAGAATATATTATTTGATGGGTATATTAAAGATTCTTTCTCAAGCCCCACAAGACACACATAAGAAAATTAAGTCAAACAGATCTGAGGTAGCACATCCTTCAACAACATCAGGAATTTATAAAATTAGCTTTGAAGACTGAAAAAATATACATAGAAAAAACAACAGAACATTGCAACTCATCTCATGGAACACCTTATGCACAAAAATTACAAATACGTGAAAGATCGGCAGTAGTATACCATTTTTGGAACTCCAGACACAACATTAAAAATAGTACAAAATTGAATCGAGAATATATTGACACATTGCTTCACTCACACTGCTTATTCACAGGACATGTTTCAAGAGCTCTTGCTCCTATCCTCAGCTGATACTCGACTAGTGCAAGTTGTAGTGGTTTCTTCTTTCTCCGTATTGTCAATAGATGGCGTGATGTACTTGTCAAAGATGTCCGGTGGTGGAGTTTCAAAATTCATGACTCTATGACGATTTTTGTTAATGAAGATTTTTTCCCATACGGAAAGGTCTATGGGGTGATTAACGTATTTTATTAGAGATGTTTCCAAATTGATGTCATGTCTAGTATTCAAAAAATGAAAAGCCACTGCTGATTTTTCTGTTTCACCATTTTTAATGTTTCTCATATGTTCTTTAGTTCTGATGTTAATATTTCTTTTTGTTTTTCCTATATAAATTTTAGGGCAAGTTTCACATTTGATCTCATAGATTCCTGGTAGTGATTGAATTTTTGGGAGGGCCTTTTAACAAATTTCTGATATTAAACCTGTTTTGAGGTGCAAGAGTTATGTTGTGTTTTGATAAGATTTTTTGGAATTTGTTATAGGCTGATGGGTGGAAGGTGAATTTTTTAAAAAGTTTTTTCTCTTTTTCTCCTGTAGGTTCTAGGGTGGTGGTTTCTTTTATTTTCTTAGCTTTGTTGAGTCTGTTAACAGTTTTGTCTATTAAATTTGGGTTGAAACCATTGGATATAGCTACTTTTTTTATGTGTAGGTATTCTTCTTGATAATCTTCTCTGTTTAGTGGAAAGTTGATCATCCGAAAGATTAAACTGTTGAAAATGGCATGTTGGTGTTGTTTTGGGTTGAAACTGTTGTTCTTAATGTAATTATCTGTGTGTGTCGGTTTCCTGTAGATACCAAAAGTGAGTTTGTTGTTCATTTTTTTGATCTTGATGTCCAAAAAGGGGAGCACACCATCCTCTTCTGTTTCCAATGTAAATTTTATAGCTGGACTTTGTATATTCAAAAGTTTAAGACCATCTTGTATGAGTTTTTTAGGTACTATTGCAAAAATGTCGTCAACATAGCGATACCACACTTTGAAATAATTTGGAAAAGCTTTTGTGATATGTGTTTCAAAAGCACTCATGAATAAATCTGCCAAGAAGGGAGACAATGGGTTGCCCATAGCTAGGCCCATTTTTTGTTTATAGATCTGTCCATTAAAGCTGAAAAAATTTTGATTGATACAAATTTCTGTAAGTTGTGAAAGTTCTTCTATTTCTTCAGGTATCTATGAGAGGAATCTATGAGATCAAATGTGAAACTTGCCCTAAAATTTATATAGGAAAAACAAAAAGAAATATTAACATCAGAACTAAAGAACATATGAGAAACATTAAAAATGGTGAAACAGAAAAATCAGCAGTGGCTTTTCATTTTTTGAATACTAGACATGACATCAATTTGGAAACATCTCTAATAAAATACGTTAATCACCCCATAGACCTTTCCGTATGGGAAAAAATCTTCATTAACAAAAATCGTCAGAGTCATGAATTTTGAAACTCCACCACCGGACATCTTTGACAAGTACATCACGCCATCTATTGACAATACGGAGAAAGAAGAAACCACTACAACTTGCACTAGTCGAATATCAGCTGAGGATAGGAGCAAGAGCTCTTGAAACATGTCCTGTGAATAAGCAGTGTGAGTGAAGCAATGTGTCAATATATTCTCGATTCAATTTTGTACTAGTTTGTGCTTCACTGTCCCTACGCTTCTTTCAAGTTTATACTTTGATTAAAAATAGTGTCCATCTTCTGAAACTAGTGATAAAAACCAACGGAACTAATATCTGGGAGATCTTGAAAACAATATTAAGTCAATGCTAATAAATTTAAATTTCCGCTGAAGACATCCCACTCCATAGGTTCATCAGATGTCCAGTAGGTGAGCAAGAAGGAATATTTAAATAATATTGACAGTCAAATATAGCTGATGGAGACATTTGCAAAAATTTATGTGCTACATAAGTAAAAACTAATGAAACTCTAATGCCCAATTTCACCAACAGACGTAAAGACTTAACACAGCTGTTAAGTCTATTTAGCAATAGTTATAACAAAAATTGCAATATGCCAATATATGTTAGCTTAATACTGGTGCTAAGCTTCTTGTTAAACTAACAAACCATATTTCTGTTGTCATTAATAATTATTTCGCTTCACTGTGGTGTTTCAATACAGTTAAATCTTGATAAATTGTAGGATTACTAAAATTAGGCAAATGAGTCAACCTTGTATATACTTTTCTCCACTTACAAGTTTTTTGATGAAGAACTAGTTTCTGGGAACTTCTTCCCTATCGTCAGTTCTGAGGATTGTCAAGACAGCAGGTGTGAATGCAGCTTTTGATGTCGATTTGCTATATTTAGACCGTCTAAATGGCATTCATAATACAGAACAGCCTATGAAGAGAAATGATTTTGAGGAGCTATCAGAAGAATATTTTCTACAGAGGTATAGACTGTCAAAACAAGTTGTTTTGAAGGTTACTGAGGATGTACAACGTTATAATATGCATCAAATAGGAGTATGCCAATCTCGACTTTGCTTCAGGTATTAATAACTTTGCAATTTTATAATTCACTAAATTCTGTGAATAATACATAGTCCACCTCCCATCTTGAAACATTCAAGTCTCTCATCACTTCTGTCCTTCGCACCTTTTTAAATGTACGTAATATGGACAAAGTTGCTTCGTACTTCTCCTTGCAACATTTGCATTTGAATTAAAACTCATTTCCAATTTTTTCCCATGTTACATCTTTATTTTTCACATTTATCGCATCTGTCCTCTTATTTTCCATAATATCCTTAAATATAGTTACTATTAGAAATTTGTTCCACGGCTTCTCTTCTGATTTTGTTCACCTGCCAGTTTTTCAGTTCTGTGTAAACGAAAATAAAAAAAAAGTGCATTGCAGTACATTCAGAAAATAATACAATTCATCTAAAGCCTTCTATATCTGTAAGTCTCTCAGCGTTTACACATATTTGTTAACATTTTCAGAAAACAAGTTCATGAAATGCAAGAATTTTAGCAGTTTTGTTAACCCTGTGACAATTGAGGCGCTCAGAATAATAACAACATATCCCAATCGACATCAAATTTTGAGATAGAAGCAGGAGCATGCACAGCTGCCGTCTACCTTTCACGTGAAGAAGTATCACACGAATTGGGATTTCATTTTCCACCTTTAAAATTTATCCGTAGTGAACACGTACATTCTCCGTGTAAAAATGATGTATCTCAACTATCAATCCTTTATTTATGACCGCTTTATTTAGGATTCATGGTGTTGTAGTTAACGGTAGTGAATATGGCCCTCTCTACAAATGTTATGACTGAATCTCAAGCAAGGGGGAGGGAGAAACGAGAGATAAAGGCAACTGAATGGGTAATAAACAGAAGAAAGTTGATGACACAAAATGTGAAGATATGGAAATAGAGCTGGATTAGATATTTGAAGACGTTAAAGGAAGCAAAAGTTCATTTTACACCATTTTTTTTTTTCTGTTTTATATATTTTTTGTTCTAAGAAAGGACTCAAATTCAAGGAAACTATTAATCACCATCATTCAAATATTTGCACATAGACTTGAAATCCCTTAATTTAAATACCCAGAAAATATCAAATCTTAATGTTAACTACTTTCCATGTTTTGAAAAACATAAATAAAACAAAAAACAAAAAATTACATTTATCTCAAAATGAACTTTGGTTAGGATAAGCCATTATTATTCTGAGCACCTCAATTGTTATGTTACATTTGTTAATGTTGATTTTAACATTTGTTGGTAAAATCTGGCATAAGTGTCGATTTCAACTCAATGTTATTAAATGGACAGTTTGGCCTGGGGAAGTTTTTCTGAGAATTTTCTGTGCTTCAACCAGAAAATGCTGAATTAACAAAAATGCGAGCCATGTTAATTTCAGGCATTAACTTATTGAATTTTTGGGTAGAAATACTTTCTCTGCCATCTAAAATGTTGCTAGATAAACCTTTAGTTCCTCATGGTGAAGAGAGCTTAGGTTCTGTGGGGTGCAATATGTTTGGAACTGACAATGAACTTTACTATCATTTTAAGCTAAGAAGTAAAGGAAATGTGCCCATTGGTTCTATCAATTGTTTAATCACCCACTGTGTTACTCTAGAAATAAACTTACTTCTGGACTAGATCCTTCATTCTTGGGTCACATTCTCCTTGGCCATCGTTTTCTATTGAATGTCCCTCCATGACCATCCTGTAAACCATTCTGATGTACTGACGTAGTTCCATCCAATATGACTGGAGGCGACGCATTTCCTCCAGCTGCTCTGCAGCATGTTCTCTGAAATCATATTTGCAGTTCTCAATATAGAAGTATTATACTATTTCAATTATAATCCAACCAAAAAGCATGTTATTCATTGACATATAAATGCTATATAAATTACTATAATTTGTATAAGCTTAAAAATATACAGAGTGGCCTGAATGTAGGTATACAGTTAATTATATTTACTTTATTTGCTTTTTCAAGTATACTGATACAGACACTGACAGTGATACTGAATACTAATCTCATGTTCAAAATGTCCTCCATTTGCATTAACCATGTGCAAACCTGTGGCAAACACACTACACAGTTAAAAATAAATAAATAAAAATAATCATGGCCACCTTCAATGTTATGAAATACATCTGTGATCAACTCTTTTAATGCACCTATTCTGTGAGGTCACTTCTAAAATATTTTTTTCTTCAATATACCCCCAAAATGTTCAAAGGCATCAGATCAGCTGAATATGGTGGGAGTCAATGCTCATCGTGCTATCTGATCCAATTCTGTCAAGCACAGGAACATGACAGTGAAAGTATGTGTTGGAAGTAAAGTTTAGAGAAATCTTATCTGTTCTGAGTTGTGGCAACACTATATTTTGCAGCATGTTTAGCATCCACAGCTGTATCAAAGAAAACCAGTCTTCTATGCCTTTGCTGAATGTTGCACACCAGCTGATGTGATGCCTCACTGGTTTAGTTGAGATCTAACTGTCACCGTTAGTTTTATATCTGCCTAGAATACATAATTATATCCATTCATATGGCTAGACAACTACAATGCATATGCTACAAAACTTGGCCAGCAGGCGCATGGTCTGTTTGACCTTCACTATTTTCCTGTGCACATTGTCTTACATCCATTCTAGTTGTCACACAGGCAACAGTCTTACATATAAGAATGGGAGTGTGTAGAAGTGCTTAGTTGTGCTTGAAGTGTTTTCAAAATACCCCAACTGCAGTGTGCAGTACAAATGTACACATGTGCTTATATCATATAGCACAGAAGTTCTAGGGCAAATCCGAAATAAATTTCCTGGCATATGCGCTCCGAGTAGAGAGGCCATTAGCTTGCTCATAAATAAATTCAATAAGATGGGATCAATTCATGATAAGAAAATAAAGGTAAATAGATGTGTACTTAAGGAGCAACAGTTAAATGAAATCAGGGAAAGATTAATGGTTCACCTCAAAAATCTCTTAGGAACCTTGAACAAGAAACTGACATTTTGAAAGCTTCAGCCTAGAAAGCAACAAAAATTTTAGAACTCACACCATACAAAGTGATTGTTGTCCAGGAATTGCTAACACATGATCACCTGAGTTGGGTAAATTTCCCTAACAGATTTTGAGGAATGTTAATCTGAACACAACTTCTTCACTGGAGTATAAATTGTGGATCCATTGTTCCACCATTAAGTTCAAAATCCAATTACAGAACTTTACACTTACACAGATGATCAATTGTTAGCAATTCCTAGACAACAGTAACCTTATATGGTTTGAGTTTTAAAATTTTTGTTACTTTCTATTCTGAAGCTTTCAAAATATCAGTTTCTTGTGCAAAGCACCTGAGAAATTTCTGAGGTGACTGTTCCACCTTTCCTCTGATTTCATTTAATATTTGCTGCATATGTATATGCCATTTACCTTTCTTGTCCTATGATGAACTGATTTCGTCTCCCTAAATTTGTTTACAAGCAAATTAAGTAGCCTCTCTACTCGGAACATGCACCCTAGAAAATTTAGTTTCAAACTGCCTTACAATTTCCATACAAGTAAACATATGCATATTATACATAAACACTAAAGAGGCATTTTCAAAATATTTCAAGCAAAACTTAACACTTCTAAACACTCCTAAAGTTATTCATTTGAACAAGACTAAAGCACATGTGATGACTAGTACAGATATACGACGTTTGCACATGGAAATTCAGTAAGGTGAGCTGACTGCTTGCCACATTATCACCCAGGTTTCATAGCTGCCAGACTTGCAGTAATTGTTTGTGTGTCGGCTCAGAGCAGCACAGTGCATATGGGTCCTGGTTGCTTCAGCTAACTGGAGGTTTCATGCAGTCTAAGTGACCAGAGTTGGGCACATAATGCGGTAAGTGGCTATGGAGTAGAATCATTACTTCTAAAATTTTGGTTTGGGTTTACTGACCTCGTGTGTTGTGCTTGTTGGGGAGCCTGAATTTTGGTGTTGCAGCTTCAAAGTTCTGTTAGGTATAATTTTATGCAGCATTAAATATTACATGATTTTGTATTTCGGCAGCGCAGGAACCACTGGTGTGCGAACCTCAAAAGTTGTTATTGGGACACTCCCGGCCACGAAAACGGTCCTCTTTATTAGTAACCCTAGCCTACCTTTCAGGTAATGGGGCAAAGGGCAGTTACTTGTGAAAAAGTTGACTAATAACTCAGACAGTTGCAAGGTTGCTCTCAGTGTAAAACTACACATTCTGTCCTAACAGGGAAGATTTTGCGCATACTTAGATAGCAAATCCAAGCAATATGGAGCACTATACGAATGCAGAAATGACGAATATTGTTTTGATCAATGGAAGAGCTGAAGGGAGTTCAACAAATACACAATTTAGTTTCATTAAAAATATGAATTGTAGAAATAGTTACATCAATGATAATATTTATTTGTTTAACTTCAGAGCATTTTGTTATGACCTTAATTGTACAATACTTTCAACCACTTACTGTAAATATCAACATCTTCCTTTTAAGTTACAAATGCTTTATTTAGTAGTATCAAACACGTGAAATAAAATGTTTGTCTTATCTCTAAAAGGTTTAAGTTGCATATGTCCATCAGCTTATTTGCCATCATGGACTGCTAAAACAGAATTTTGGAACACGTTAAACACTCATAAGCAATAATTAAGCCACAGCTTCTTTATTGCGGTTTCATAAGCCGAAGAAATTATTAATAGTAGCAAGCAAACTACTGTGGAGTACGCCGGTATGTTTACAAACAGTTACAGCAAATGGCATGGCATGTGACCTATACCTGCAAACTCCGAAAGTGTGTGAGGCATGTGTCACTGTTCCTGTCACTGCCTAATCCACATTCACTCTGGAGCATTTTTTAATGTGGTTCTATTGGCGGTTACGGAAGAAGTCAAAGATTATGAAGAGCGATGCCTGAATTCTTTGCTTGTTGGAGAGAATTCAGTGTACTTTTTTTTTTTTAACTATTTAATGTTAACTCTGTTTAAGGAAGGAGTCAAAGATACAAGCAGAGTTCAATAAGTATTGCAACACATTTTTTTTTCGGCCAATTTTGGCATTTCTTGTGGAACATTTTCAAACATTCCCGCTTTGTCTCGTAAAGTTTTATTGACTTCCGATAGGTGACAGTGCTATACACAGTTTTTAAAATGGAATCTGTAACAGAGGTACGTTCCAAACAACGGGCAGTGATTGAGTATCTTTTGGCGGAAAACCAGGGCATCTCAGATATTCATAGGTGCTTATAGAATGTCTACAGTGATCTGGCAGTGGACAAAAGCACAGTTGGCTAAAGTGTGTGTCATCATTGCCACAAGGTCAAGCAAAACTGTCTGATCACCCGCGTGATGAGCGGCCATGCACAGCTGTGACTCCTGCAACGTTGGAGCGTGCGAACACTCTCATTCAAGATGATCGCCGGATCTCAATCAAACACCTCAGTGCTTAACTTGATGTCTCTGTTGGTAGTGCTGTCACAATTGTTCATCAGTTGAGATATTCAAAGGTTTGTTCCCGCTGGGTCCCTCAATATCTAATCGAAGACCATAAAGAGCAAAGGAGAACCATCTATGCGGAATTACTTGCTCGTCATTAAGCTGATGGTGACAGTTTTTCGTCAAACATTGTTACCGGCGATGAAACATGGGTTCATCACTTCGAACCCGAAACAAAACGAAAATCAATGGAGTGGCACCACACCCACTCCCGTACCAAGAAAAAGTTTAAAGCCATACCCTCAGCTGGTAAAGTCATGGCTACAGTCTTCTGGGATGCTGAAGGGGTTATTCTGTTCGATGTCCTTCCCGACGGTCAAACGATTAACTTTAAAGTGTATTGTGCTACTCTTCAAAAATTAAAGAAATGACTTCAGCATCTTTGTAGGCACAAAAATCCGAACAAACTTCTCCATGACAATGCAAGACCTCATGCAAGTCTTCGCACCCAGGAAGTGCTCACAAAACTTAAGTGGATTATTCTTTTGCATCCTCCCTACAGACCTGATCTAGCATCATCGGATTTCCACATGCTTGGCCCAATGAAGGATACAATCCATGGGATGCACTATGCGGATGATGAAGTTATTGATGCAGTACGACTTTGGCTCTGACATCGAACAGTGGAATGGTACCGTGCAGGCATAAAGGCCCTCATTTCAAAGTGGTGTAAAGCCATACCATTGAACGGAGATTACGTTGACAAATAATGTGTAGCTAAAAGATTGGGGAATAACATGGTGTATTTGAATGCTGAATAAAACATACAAAAAAAAATGTGTTGCATTACTTACTGAACTGCCCTCGAAATAAAAAGTTGAAGTCTGAATTCTTGTAAAGTTGTTAAATAGCAAGTGGCAGACAACAATGGTGAATGAACATGAGTCTGTATACACCTCAAATTGTTGAAATAAATCAATGTTAATACAAGACTCACTAATTTTCTTGTACAGCCTATTTTTTCGAGGGTTTTCCCAGGTCGCCAGGCGAATGCTGGGCAGGTTAATTATATCTCTCGAATTTCCTGTCCCTCTATTTCATCTCTTGTCATTTCACATCATCTCTTATCTGGCAGTCTCTTTCAGGGATGCCCCAGGGTTTAGGTACAATAAACCACCGTTCAGCGCCGAAACCCCTCCATAGTAATCCTAATCCTAACCCAGGTTAAGCAAGGAGTCAAAGATAATAAAGAGTTAGGTCTGAAATCTTGTTAAACTGTTAAATAGCAAAAAAGGCAGTCAATAATAGTGACTGAATGTATGTATACACCTCAGATTGGTGAAATACACCAAAGTTAGTACCACACCCACAAATTTTCTTGTTCAGCCTACGCATGAAATGCGATACTTTCCACCTGATCCATGCGCTCCTTTTGGTCTTAAGCTACTCCATCTTTCTTGAAACGATTTTATTGAACACTCTACTGGGGAGAGTTGAAACAAAGGTCATGCAGACAGTGAACCTATCGGCCAAGTTTTGCAGCATACATAATGTAATGTAAGTCAATAACTTGGAATACAAGTGTGTTATTATTAATCTCAGTAATAAAAATGGAATTCCTTAGTCACACACAAGACAAGCCATTTACAGTTCTCACAAAATTAAAATACCTAAGGGAATTAATAATGAATCAACTGGAGACTTTCTCCTTACTTATTGCAAGTTTTACTTTAGCAGTTCCAAATAGCTTCAGTTGTAAAGCAAACAAAAGTTATGCAAACTAAAAACTTTATAAACTGCCCAATGAACTTCTCTGATATTATATGAACAAGTATTATTTGAGCATTCTAGTATTGCACAAATTTGGAATTTAAATTACCACTACAGCACAACATATTCTAATGAGACACCTAATATGCCCATGGGGAATCTATAAAATACACTACCAAATTGTGGTTGGTATCAAATGTTAAGTAGTTGGCAATGATTCTGTTAGTTGCTTCCATAGCAATCATTATACCAACTACTCACTCCATGAAGTCAACATTCCCACTATTTATAAATAAATGACATTTAATCTGCTCTGCCTACATTTGGCCAAATGTATTATACAGATACTAGTATTATAGACATGAAAATTTGTGTCATTTGTATATGGTCATAAACCACTCCAATTTTGATTATCTTTCAACATTATAAAATAATATTCCTCCCAATGAAGATACACTTGAAGAGACAGCTTCCAATTTCAATTTCTAAAGGATTTAAAAAGCACTTGTGAAGAGCCTGTATACTAGAACAGAAACCTATTAGAGAAGATAAATTAATGTACTTACAAAGCTGGTTTTAACTATTCATTAAGAATGCCTCAGTTTAAAGAATTGTCACTCCACAGCAAATGTATAAGAAAATAAGAAAGACATGGATATTTCATTTCAAGCAATGTGCATAGATGGTCATAGTTTATCAATGAGGAAACAAATGACACAGGAATCAATTTAGTAATTAGATACAGAAAACCATTAACCACAATATCCAAATTTACAGGTGTGTGATGTTTCCAAAAGTTAACCAACCTGGAAGTGGTAAATCTTTACATTTACAATTTCTCCCTCATTTTTTCACTATCGGGATTTCTGTACTATGTGAAAACTGTGTACCCCTTATGTTTTACATAACTACAAAATGAAAAAGAAAGCTTTTAGCTATTGTGATTATTTAAAAAAACTGATAACCAATCTGATAACTGTTGCACAAAAGGTACTTACAGACAACACAAGTCCAAAACTTAGAAAACTGTCAAAAGGAGGTTAAGGAAATAAATACAACATCCAAAGATATTCACACTGACTTAGTATATATATATTGTGATTTACGTTCTCCAATGTTAAGTCATATCAGACAATGAATGAAATGGGTGAACTATGTTCAAATGAGTCTGGAGTCTATGGAGCTTAGCATTACCTGACATCTGTCTATCAGGATAAGGGAAAATCCCAGAAAAAACCTTATCCAGGTAACTCACCCTAACCAAGATTCGAACTTGGGATCTCCTGAACGTGAGGCAGACACGCTACCATCTACACTACCGAGGCGGGCTAGGGATCTTCTTTTTATCCTCATTAGGAATATTGGATGCTGTATTAGATTACAATTATATAGCTTAAAAGGAAATGTTTCACCACACTCTTTTAGCTGATTGTACAATAATTTCATAAAAGAGGTGGTAATGGAGAACATATTGAAATACTGTATAGAATCCTAAATCTAGATAAAAGTTAACATCCTAAGGTTATTATTAAGAGAAGAGCTTTATGGCCCAGCATGAGACAAAACAGCCCTAAAGACTGGGAGAAGTATGAAAAAGGGAAAAACAACACTAACGGGTTTTGAAAGGCTCAAGAAAAAAAAAACTTCAAGACACAGAAATATGAAAATTCTAGAATAACAGCACATAATAGCTCTTTTACTTTCTGTGCTCAGATAAAAATATCATAGAAATTGGAAACATACATTGATAAGGTAAATAAAGGGGAACAAGAGGGCACTGCATGGTTAACAACTGGTGCTTGGATATTGGAAAGATTTAGAAATAGTACACCCCAGGATGAATGATCTTTATGTGGTGTGATAAAGAGGATATTGAACATGAATTTTAATGAAAAGGGATGGACATGTGGAAGAAATCATTCCTGTTTCAAAAAGTTTGAAGCCAGCAGAAAATGTGCAATAACTGCTTTATTTTGTGAATAGAGTAAGAAATTAGGTAAACTTTTTTACAAAGAAAAAATCAGGTAAAACTGATAAGTGAAAAGAGACACAAATAGTTGCCTGTAATAGTGAGGAGATCTTAAATTTTAAAAAAAGTGCACATTTTCAACATGCAATGATATGACAGGCAATGAGCTTGGGCCAAAGGTATGACATATTCAAATGTATTTGTTTGGCATAAAAAAATAAATGTAATGCTATAACGAATATGGGTGAAGATAAAACTAACTAATCTTTATTCAAAGCCTAAAAAGTCATCTAGCCAATTTCTCTGGCCCTCATAGCCATGGTTGCTAGAGCGTGTCTCTAGCATTCCACCGTGTAGAGGGTTGCAGGTTCGAGTCATGCCTTGGGCAGGGGGGTTTTCTGTGTATAGCGTACATGTGTGAAATTATAGAAAAGACAGTAAATTGGAAACAATAAAAAAAAGATAAAATAAGGAAAAAAAGAATATATATGTACACACATTAAAAATAGTTGCCAACACAGCTATACATAGTTCAGGACTCTTTGGTTAATTCACACAAAAATAATGAAATTTTAAGATTCCCTACATTTAAGCTATCTTAATTTTGAAAACTGTTGACAAAAGTTTCTTCAAAATCCTGTCCGAAAATACCAATCTTATAGGTTTGTCTTCAATTTATACATTTTTTAGGAGTGTCTAACAAACAAGAGTCCAAAAATTTAAGAGTGTTACTTATTTCGTAAATTCTTTACATTACAAAATGCATTAAGAAAGTTACGTAATACACTACAATCTGAACTTAGAGATAGAAGTTCCATGCTAGTTGAAGTTTGTATAAATGATCCATGAATTCTTGATCAACAGGAGAAATGTTGTAGTATCTCTTAAGACTTGCTATAGTCAGTAGATCTTAAAATATTCAAATTTTTAATGTTGCAGCTAACCATGTGGAAGAAGCAAATTTACAAGATCTCAAATGTTCTGGTGTGGACCCTCACAGTATGCTTTGATTAGAGAAGAGACAGCACCATTTATCTTAGTAATGTGTCAAGCTTTTCTTGGAAATGCTTCATTTATTTGCAATCATTATTGAGAGTCACTCACATGAAATACTGAAGCGAGATAATGAGTTTGTCATTCAGGACCAACTTTGTTTGTCATATCAATAAATGGGGCACTACATCAAAATGTAACAAGAAACACATGATAAAGCTATTAAATTGTGTTAAAATAGCAGTTCATTATATTCAAAGCAATGTTTTAAGTTATGGACAAAATATAAATATACCTTCTGTCCTTGCATGCCTCACAGCTGCAAGGTTTCTCTTCCCTCTGTGATGCTGCATTTGCCAGTGCTGCTGCGGATAACACTGTCACTGCCTCTTCTGGTGTCATAAATTCTTCCTGATAATGGAGAATAATATCATTAGTATACTAAACTAATTCTGAAAGTAAAGCATATTCAAATATTATATTAAGCTATTATATTTAAATCTTTGTAGAAAACATTACATAAAAAAGTTGGCATTTTATTGAGAATCATGGGAGTTTAACTTTGAGGAAATCTGTAAATTTTCTCCTAAATTAATTTTTTAAAATTTTTAGTGGTACACAAAATCCAATTGTAATATGATGGCTACAAAGACCTGTCTGAAAATGACTAATTAGTGTATCCATCCTTAGCTATAGGTATTACTCAAGATACTTTTATGACAAATGCATATAATATCCTATCACAGTTCAGCAAAATAACAAAACAAAAGCAAACAAACAAATAAATTAACAAACTACTAAAGAGTCATCAAATTTCTTATGTTTTATTTAACTTTCCATCTTTAGCTTACACAATTTCTGCAAGCTCTATACAAAAAATAAATCTAAAATTTCACTAAAAGTAGTGATAATTATTTGTAATTGAGAGGCACTTCTAAGATTATCATATCTCTGCAAGCTTCAGCCTTGGAAGCATGCTGAAGAAAATAAGGAAATCAGACAAGAGAAGTTCAATATCTGTTTGGTAATGAAAGCCATGGTGGCTCACACAAAGAACCCTGGAACATAGGAATAAAATTCTAGGTTTGAAATTCTAGCCAGACACTGAATTTGTTTCATCTCTGATTCAAATTTTTAAACAATTTGTCAAATGATCTCTTAACACTAGAACCCCAGCGTTCACTGGCTACTATTAACTATCATTCGCTTTGACATTTTTGACCACTCACTTTTTCTTTACCTTTTCCATATACATTTTACAATTTATTTCTTACCAGTTTGACATTATTATTAGGTAACTAGGTGCAATATATTATCACTGTGTATGTATAAATTGATGGAAAATTGCATTTCTAGGGCATACATTCAAATTTTCTAAGCTAAGTTTCTTGTCTAACAATCTTGTGCATTTGTGTATGGAGCTGAAATACCATAAGTACAATGTGGTAGTTTTATGGTGACGCTGCAGTTAGGAGAAAAAAATATTTAATTTAGTAGTATATAAAAAAAGCCTGTATGATGAACATGTGCTCCTTATTTCTCTGTATTTTTCAACAGTATGTTTATCCAAATAAACAAAAACAAAAATAGCTGAAATTCTCAAAAAGGCAGAATTTAGTGTAATAGTACAACTAAACATATTTGGGGTTATGATCGCCAGAACTCAGCTTTATGTATAAGAGAACAAGTAATATTCCAAAATACATCTTTATATTGGTAAACCTATTACATTATGACAATACTGTACTAACACAGAGCGTTTCTTTCACTGTGCATTTTACACACATAGAATTTTTCTAACTTCTGCTGTGCATTTTCCACATAATGGTTTCTTGCACATCGACAGGAATTGCTTGCTTTGTTCTGTCTGCAGTTATGACCTACTTGACACAGTCGTCGGCAATTACGGGTTGGATGTTCTTCGGTTGGAATGGTCTGTATACAACACTGTCTAGTTCTCAAGTAGGCTTCTCTTCTTGCCAGTTATTTCTCGAAACACTATCCAAGCAATGATGGCAGCTAGGTCCAATATGTTGTAAAACATACAAATCAGCCATCTGTGGGTACCAGCACGAAAGGAATACAATTGTGCCATCTGATCAATCACATCCACTCCATTTTTAGTCTTGTTGCAAAACTCAAATCTTTCAGGAAGTTTCTTAGAAGCTGCAGATATTGCACATGAGTTGTGAAGCGTACTCATTATAATTACGAGGGCTGTTCAATAAAGAATGATCACAATTTTATTTTTTGACAACATACCTTTACTCATCCTCATAATTTTTATGGTCCTTCTCAAAATAGTCTCCCCTGAATGTGATGCACTTGTGCCAGCATTTCTGTCAGTCTTCAAAGACATGCTGGAAACCAGTTTTTGAGAGATCCTTTAAAAATCACCTCTGCAGCCTTCATCACTGCTTCTGATGATGGATAATGCCTCCCACGAAGACGTTTCTTCAAGTTGGGGAATAGAAAAAAGTCACATGGGGCTAAATCTGGACTATAGGGAGGGTGAGGGATGCACTTCACGTTGATTTTTGCAAGATATTCAGCAACAACATTGGCAATATGCAGCCGCGCATTATCATGGTGCAGCATCCAGCCTGCTTCATGGAAATGTGGTCTTTTGTGCCTGATACGGACTTGCAATGTTTTCAGGAGATGCCTGTAGTACTGTCCAGTTACTGATGTGTGTGCAGGTACAACAGGCTGATAAACCATTCCATGAATATCAAAGAATGAGATGACCATAACTTTCCCAGCAGAAGCAACCACTTTTGCTTTTTTGGGGGTTGGTGATGAAGGAGATTTCTACACGGAGCATTGCTGTTTGCTCTCAGAATCAAAATGATGTAGCCAAGTTTCATGAGTAGTGATTATGTTTGAAAAAAACTCTGGATCTTCCTCTAACATCAACTTTAACTGCATGCAGATCTGCATGCGAATGTCCTTTTGTTTGGGAATCAACAGTCTTGGAACCCATCGTGCACAAACACATCTCATGTCTAATGTTTCTGTCACAAAAGTACCAACATGTGGGTGGCACCCAATGAAATGTTCAGTATTTCAGAAAGTGATCTTAAGGTAATTCGTCGATCCTCTCTCACAATGGCAGCAGCAGTATTAATGTTTTCTTCCATAAGAGCAGTAACTGGAGCACTGGGTCCACCTTCCTTTGAAATTGATTCTCTCCCCTCTTTAAACATTTTAAACCACCTTCGAGCTGTGCTGTAGGGAAGAACATTGTCCATAGGCCTCCTGTAACATTGTATAGACCTGAACTGAAGATTTGAGACGAAAGCAGAATTTAAAAGCCGCATATTGTTCCTCGCGTGTTACCTCTATTGATGCAGTAGGCGATACTGAACATGTCTGAAGTTGCCTGGTTCTCACAGGCAGGAACCAGGAATACCAACAATGAAACTACTACGGCATGTTTGTTTCACATTAAGCTAACAGAATGTAATAAGATTGAATTTTAGTGCGGAAAATTATGACCATAAAAAAATTATGATCATTCTTTATTGAACAGTCCTCGCACATTCTTCTGTGCCTTTCTTTGGTAGCTGATTAGCAAAATACTAGTTTATTTTCATGAGAATGGTGTCATAAAGTGGAGCTCTGGAATTTCTTAGGTGATCAGGAACTTGTCGTGTCGATCTAGTTCCTACTATACTAGTGCCTAACGTCTTTTGTCTTTTAGCTAGTGATAGTGAAGTAAAGTAATTGTCCGTGGTGATGTTTCGTCCCTTTTTAGAAAAGGATTTGTTAGACATCACAAATATGTTCTGGAACAGATTAGTTCCGAGGCCACTGATCATCCTTCCCCAGATATGGGATGCATTGCAGAGATACTTTGAGTTCACATCTTCAAGCATCCAGTATTTCATACCAAATTTATCAGGCTTATTGGCAATGAACTGAATGAATGAACAGCGACATTTTGTAGGATAAAGTTGTTCATCTACGGTAAGGAATGCACATGCTATATAGCAAGCCTTACAAATGTGGGACTGTGATCTGGATCGATGATCTGTCACTCATTACCCTTATCTCTACTAAGAATTTTCGTACCTGCAGGAAGTTTCCCCCCCCCCCCCTCATGTTGCTTTTTCTGCCTCTTCTTATTACTGGTTGTGTTGAAATGTTTGCATTACCTGAATCTGTAGTTTTACTATTAGGCATTCTATTTTCACTTGCCACTTGTGACGCAGTCAAATTGGATGGAGTTGCACAGTGCTGCAAGTCATGTTCAAATGATTGTATTGAGCTATGTCCATACCTTCTTACCACCCTTGCAGCACAAGAATTACAGGAAATGTAATCCTGAATTTGGTTTTACGAAAAAAATAAGTATACAGATAAATAATTGGCAAAGAAAATGTATATATTATGTACAAAAAAGGAAATGAATAACTACATAAATGCACCTATTAGGAGTACAGTTTCACGTTATGTAATACCTAAAGCAAGTAGGATATAACTTACCATTCAAATAATCATCAATGAACAACTCATTTTCCGATTGTTCTGAATCAGCTGGAGGTTGGTAATCATATTCACCAAAATCACATTCTTTAAAAAGATCACCTTCTGATACATTGTCTGATATATCAAGAAATATAGCTAAGATTTCATCTGGTTTCAAACCATGAGACATCTTGCAGGCATTGATTCACAATGTACACCACTATGAGAAATCTAACGACAATGCGAGCGAAAGCCTAACATACACCACTAACCGCTGGCTTGAAGACAGAAAATGGTTGAAAAGCATATTAGTGACAATGAGAAATCCAACGACAATGCGAGCGAAAGCCTAACAAAATTGCAATGGTCAAAAATGACCATCTCTGGAGTTCATGGTCAAACATGAAAAAACATCCATATACATGATAACATGGCAAAAATTACTATGCTATATAAAACTAGAGGTTATATCAGCAAAAGTCATACAAGACCTAGCTTCGTTTTAAAAAACCGGCAGAACTAAACTAAAAGTGGACAAGTTTATACTTTGAGAACTAAACTTATTCAAATATCAAGAATGGTCAAAATGACCGCTACCAGGGTTATAGTGTTAATACCTATAGGGAGTTATTCCTATAGAGAGTATGTAGGAAGGGAGTTTTCAATAAGTTACCAATGAAATAAAAAATATACACCATATAGAAGAAATGATGAAGACCATAAAAAATTACTTAACTGAAAAGGTATTTTATAGTGTACAGGAATTTAAATATGGAATATGTAACTAAGATTTTGTATATAAATAGTTTATCCTGCTTATTCATTAAGAGGAATAGAAACGGTCAGTGTCAGAAATACACATAGCAAAGCATTTGTAAAACTAAAAACTACTTCTAAACGTCTATTTTCTCTGCTTCTTTAAACCCTTTAGCTGTGAAGCACTGGGTTCACTTCTTTCTACCCATTAAATTTCTAATTTTTGAGGTAAAATAAAAGAAAGAAGGGTAAAATAAAAAGAAATTTCACTGGAAAGTTTATGAAAGATGAAAGCCATCTGAATGTTTACCACAATCTGGGGAAAGAAATGCCATTTTGTGATTAAAGTGCTTAGCATTTGAGTTAATATTTTCAGTTTAGTATTTTATCTATGACACTAAGTACATACACTCGGTTAAACACATACTGCTGAAAGTGTTCATTCTGTATTAATTTTCAACTGATCTACAGATAGTTTTAGTATCACTGTTTGCAGAGTGATACTGATGTAAAATATTGTGTATGTAAAAGAATTCACTTTTGGAGCAACAGTTCAGTTCATTAAGTCATTACGCAGAAAATGAAAATTATGTTTAGATGTTGGAATACTAAAAATAAACATAAGAAAACCATGGTAACCAAAATCCTTGACTACGGAGTTGACTGATGATGAAAACAATGTTTTGAAATTGATCTCCATTAGAAAGAAGAATTAACACCATTTTCTTAAGTGAAGCCTTTTGTTACAAATATTTATATTTGTGTAATAATCATTAAGTCATATTCCATTTGAATGATTCAAGTAATGTCAGTCAATGAATGCTTTATGTAGTGAATCTTTTTCAGGGTGGCTCTGGGAAAGGACTTCAATGAGGAGAAAAGGAAAGATATTAGGGAAGGAGTAGGACTACCAAGGGGATATATGCTATATTTCATACCCAAATTCCCCTCAACATTCTTTACCAATAAATCTCAGAAACAGCATAACATCACATGACTGAGAAGGCTCACTGAATTACAGCTACAAAGAGGTACATTTCAGATTACATTTAAACAATAGAGGAATAAGTATTACTTATTGCCTTAAGAGTTTGTGCATTATCATTTGTCGCATTTATAAGTAATTCAGACATATTTCTGAAGCACAAAACAGTAATTGTTATTTCAGACAAAATGTATGTCCTTCTAAGACTGTTTATATATGAGAATCTCCCCAAAATGGGTTTCCCATAGACATAGAATAACATAAAAAGTTGTTTATATGAAAGGTGAATTAAAACATTTAACAAAATTTTTTGAAATGACAGCATGTGATCCCTCCCCCCCCCCCCCAAAAAAAAATTGATGTAATGCTCTGATACCGTCCCTGTTAGGCACAACATTGGCATAATAACTGCAAAAGTCATATTAAATGCATAATTAAGGGCGGATAGACACCGCAATATGAATTAAGCCAAGTTACAACAAATATAGAGGATAATGATTAAATATACAGGTGCAGAAACTAAACAGGCAATCACAATACATATATTTTATTGCAAGCATGTGAACCCAACATGTAAAGAGAGCCGGGATAATGAACAGTTACCCTCACAGGAATTTTCCTTGTGTTGAGTCGACAAAGGTGGCATTGTTCAAGAATCACCCGAGGGGTAGACCCAAACGACAGCGAGTCGCCTGCTGATGCATTGGTCTGCACATGATACGTGATGAGAGAATAGACACCGGGGATTTAAGATACACATTTTCAAATGTGCTTCTGCATTAATTACCTAAACCGTGGGGAAGTGAAAGTTGCGTGGAATACATGCCTCAGAAACTAAAAATTGTGATGAAATTTAAGAGTAAGGATGAAATACAACCTATAAGGAACAAGTAGCAGGTCACATGACCTCTGAAGTGTCCAAAATTCGGCGAAAGGAAGGGGAAATTTGTGCAATGGCGACGTTTGATGTTTGCTAGGAAAAACACTCTGTAGTGGTGAGTGAAGGGGGCAACAAGTACGGGAAGTTCACCAAAGTCTGTGTTTGCAAATGGACAAAGCAACACATATTAGGTGGTTATCAAACACTCTGTGTTAGTGAGTGACATCATCGAGATTTTACCAAACTAAGTTGTTGTATGATCCTCCGGAAATAATCTATTGCGCGAAATAATGCTCTCGACGTCCAGAAAAGACAACGCGTACACAGCCTCATACATCACTCGGCGTATCCTAGATATTTACGAGTTTACTCGTGAATGTGATTCAGACTAGCCATCATGTCACGTGCACAGCAACGGGCAAATCCTAAATCTCGCGCCTAATGTGCGAATAACATCAACACAACAGTGAAGAGTGGGGAAGGCGACATGTAAAAATAAACTTGCATTCAACGGTCATGGTGTCTTCTATGTGATAATACCTATACAATGTCAGGGCGCACCCACTCCCTGAAACTCAAGAGAGAATCCATGCAGACCTACCCTGAGATAAACCCCGACCTGTTGTAAACCTCCCATCCGTAGCCCTCACCCATCACATATCCTATCATATGAGGTGTCGAGTGCCGGGAGGGCTCAACGAGGTATTTAACGGGCAAGTACCGTCTCAGCTCTCACATGTCTTTCTCTGCTCTTGTACAACTATTTTTACTATTTCCTCTTATCTACTTCATGTTAATCAAGATACAATTTTGTAGAATTTGCAGGAATTATGTTATTGCTAATTTCCATGTAGGTACCATTGGTATTATGGGAATAAAGTAGGCTTGAAGCAATGGCCAGATCTTTTCAAGCTGGTTCATATGCAAAGCTTTTGAAATTCTGTTCTCTCTGCAAGGCCAAGAGAGACAAAAATTACTACCCACTTTCTAGTGAGTGAGTGTGTGGGGTTTTAGGGCCCGTCGACAGCAAGGTCATTTGGGCCCCCACTTTCTATCTGAGAAAAGTACAAATATTATAAAATTCAGACAAATAACAAAAAATATATCCAAAATGATTCACTTTACCACAAAAAAGAAAGAACATATAAGATGGAAAGAAGGAGGGAACGGAGAAAGAAAGAAAAACAGAAAGAAAGAAAGAAAGAAAGAAAGAAAGAAAGAAAGAAAGAAAGAAAGAAAGAAAGAAAGAAAGAAAGAAAGAAAGAAAGAAAGAAAGAAAGAAAGAAAGAAAGAAAGAAAGAAAGAAAGAAAGAAAGAAAGAAAGAAAGAAAGTAAGTAAGTATTAGACAAACTGTATGTTTTAATGAGATCTACTTTTTTGTGCAGTAAGATTTTTGTCTGTTTATCAGTTATGCAGAAACCATTCCTCTTCATTCAGAATGAAGAGGACTATTGAGGAAATTCTCACAAGCCTCAAGACATTCCATTTGTCATAAATATATCTTAAACATATAATTTAATTTAAATTTTTGGAGCCTATTTTGAGAAAATTAAAATTGTTAAAATGTTCCATGTAAAGGGTAGTCTTGTCAGAGCAATTTACTTGAATGTCTCCATTTGCATCCTTGAAAGATGCTGAACCTTTTGTTTTAATTTATGGATGCTCTTTAGTTGCTGTGGTTCTCTGCTTCTCATTCTGTCCAGTCTAGCCTTAAATATGTTGTTTTCAAATGCTAGGCTTTGGCAATGAAGCCATTAGCTCTCTTGCTCTCCAATATTTCTGTGTAGTGGATCCGGCAGGTAGGACTTCATAGGTTAAAAGATGTTCTTCAGTCATTTCCTCTTCTTTGTTGCACAGAGGACAATTTGGACTTGTATAAATTTCTATTCTGTGTAAGTGTTTGGCCAAATAATCATGTTCCGTAAGTAATCTAAAATTTGCTACTGCAGCTTTACGTGGGATTTCTGGAATAATTTCTGGATTTTTAATTAAAATGTTCCATTTTTTATATTTGGCTTTGTTAGATATTGATTGGTTTTGTTTTTTATATTTGCTCTTGATTAATCTTTTTATGGATGTAAAGGGTAAGTTTTTACTTTTGTTCTGAATTAAATTTACACCTTTTTTGGCAAGGAAATCAGCTGATTCATTTCCAGCAATTCCACAATGTGCAGGTATCCACTGTAATATAATTCTTTTCTGTAGTTTTTGAAGTTGTTGGATCATTTTGTGACATTCTTTAATTTGGATTGACCTCATTTTATATGAACTTATTGCACATAATGCTGCTTTAGAATTAGAAAGTATGAGAGCATTTTTGAATTTATCTATTCTGTATAGAAGGTGTTGGAGTGAAATATGAATAGCCGTTACTTCTGCATCAAAATTTGTTGTGTGTATCCTGCTGGTTGATAGAATGGAGAACAGTGCACACTTAATTCCTGCTCCTGAGTTGTTGTTCAAGTTAAATCCATCTGTGAAGATATGTAACCTTTCTTCAGGTGGGTACCTATTGTTCACAGTTTCTAATGCTAATGCTTTTAGTACAGGTTTGGAAGTTTCAGATTTTGTAACTATTTGTTCTAAATCTAATTGAATATTAATTGGTCCAAAAGTTAGTGGGTTTTCTTTGATTAAAATGTTTTATTTAGAATTAGGAAGATTCAGATCTGTTTTTAATTCCATAACTTTGTGTAGGAAACTTGTTTGTGTTTTCATCTTGATTGGTTGTAGTAATCTTTTCTCCCATCTTGTTGTTTTTAACCGCAACATTTTTAATGTTGTATTAGTGCCTGCTCCTCTAAAGTTAGATGTATTGGATAGTTCCGAGTTAAGGCTTGCATTGCTGTGATTGGAGTTGATTTTGCTGCTCCGGTTATTAGTCGCAGGGCCTGATTTTGGCATACTTCTAGGTGATTTATTTTAGAACTGTTTGCTGTAATTATTACCACTGCATTATAAAGAAGTATTGGCTTAATGAATGTTTTGTATGTGGTGTTCAGCGTCATACAAAACATTCATCAAGCCAATACTTCTAGGAATTTTGTCTTTCAAACGATGGAGACCCCTTACTAAAAGAGGATTATTCTTTGTCACTACCTAAACATCCACATCATTGAACTGGATGTTCTGCTATAAGTCTACATGTTGGAAAAGAACCTGCACAGAAACATGTTTTGGTTTGCTGTAAATGGTGCTGGTGGTACATGTGACACTTGCAATTTTCAATTGCAATCCATGAGTCAGTAATTTATCTATTTTTCTTTATATCATGAAACAATTTTAAATGACTAGTAAAGAAATTGTTTCTGGCCAGTCATTGCAAAATGATAATCAGAATATTGTTTACAATGTAGCTCTGGACTTGGATTCAGTGTTAGAAACAGAAGAGGTTTAGTGTAACCTGGCCTAGCACACCGCCTGCCTGGTAATGCCTACTCCTCTCACCAGTCTTGTGACTACCAAAAACTACTAAGGGCCTAGCACACCGCCTGCCTGGTAATGCCTACCCCTCCCACCAGTCTTGTGACTACCAAAAACTACTAAGGTTCTTTTCTAACTTGTAGACCTATTCCTTGGACCCCCCCCCCCCCCCCCCCCCGGTCATCTCATCTAATGGTGTGACTTCTTCCTTTGGGGATACATTAAGGAATATGTTTACATATGCCTACTGCCTTATACACTATACACTTTTATACTACTCATAATTAACTACTACACACAATATTACACATTTCTCAGTTGACAACAGGAGAGAGCACAGAATTAGCTTCTTTTCTTTAAAAAAAAAACTTCTATTCAACTGTGAATATTATCTTGAAATCACAGCTTTGTAAAGGAATGCCATTGTTTAACCTCGTGAATTCAAGACAATCACCAAATGTTGTAAGTTATGTTGACAAAATGAAATGTAAAATACTCCTAATCAGCATGTTAAATACCACAAATGCTAGTAAACAGAATATATATATATATATATTTTTTTTTTTTTTTTTTTCAAAATTTGGTGTGTGATGGAAAATTTCAGACTTCATTTTTGGAATCAGCACACGAAAATACATAAGATACATCCAAAATTGTTTATGTAACCAATTCCTCGTTGGCCAGTGTTACTAAAATCATATGACCAAAATATCACTGTATATATATGGTAAATTTAAATCTTTAATGTTGAATAATGGAATTGATTTGATGCAGATTAAATAATAAGCTGAAAAGTTTACAAGAAAATAATATAGAAGCCAAATGAACTAGCGCTCAAACAATAAAACAAAAAAACAAAAAATAAAAAGAGATCAATGTAGTGCTTAGTAAAACAATTCCATAGAGTAAGCTCTTCATACATGTGTTTCCTAGATCTGTTACGTCAAAGTAAGAGAAGCCAGTCACTTTACTTAATGCACATGTGCCACAAGCTATCCTAATACATTAGATCTTTTAGCTCCTTGCTTGCCTCGGTAGCATTTATGGTATCGTGTCTGCCTCACGTTCAAGAGATCCCGAGTTCAAATCTCGGTCAGGGTGAGTTACCTGGATAAGGTTTTTCTGGGGATTTTCCTTATCCTGAAAGACGAATGTCAGTTAACTCTAGGTACCATACACCCTGGACCTATTTGAACAGCATTTCAGCCATTTCATTCATCGTCTGATATGACTTAATATTAGAGAACGTAAATTACAAAAAACAATATAAGCTCCTTATTTTTAGTAACATTATTGTTACCTACGGATGCAAACCACCCATGTGTTAAATGAAGGGTTGGTCCATCCATCTACAAATACTATCTAATCTCTGTTTCATATAACCTTGCCCCGCTGAAATGTATCACTCCGCGTTCAACAACCCTCCCCCTCGCCCTAATTGGCTAATGCTTTCACGTCATAGGCCGTACCTTCCCGTCACATTTAAACCTGCAGTAAATGTCGTAATAATTGCCCGAAAGATAAATAAAATCCTACAGAAATCATACAAATAAGGATATGAAGGCATGCAAAAATACAAGTTTATAATGAACTGAGCAAATTGAAACAGAATGACTGAGCAATGAAACTGAAAAAGTTTATAATGAAAGGCCTTTGGCCTTTTCCACTGGTATTTTTTTAACCAGCACACATACCTTTCAAGAATGCTTGTCTTTCAGTCTTAAAAGTCATGTCACACCATACTTTACTTTTCGTGTGTTCTTCGTGTATATTTAGCGATTTGTATCACAGTATAGTCTGATTGTCCTTAAATAACGGCTTCGCCACACAGCAATATCGCCTCTGTCTTTTAGCACATTTTTCTTGCCTCTTTTTTCATTCACAAATCCCAGCTGTATAAGCAATCTGCTGAAATTTGGTAAATCTGCATCCTCATTTACAGCAGACGAAATGTTACTTATGTTAGGGAGTTCGTTTCTAAAGAAAAACTACACACATGACGACGCACAACACTTTTCACGTATTTTCTCCGAGCACGCGCTTTTGTTTATTCCTTCTTTTGCCGGGAGTGGTAAGTTTTCCTGTTTCCTCAATTACATGTCACGATGTTCCTACGGATCTAACACTCACACCTGTAACTTCAGTGCACAGCTGTCCGACATCTCTCACTGACAAAGACGGATTCTTCTCTGTGAGTGCATTAAACACATGCAACACAATTCTTTTTTCGCCTGTTTGTAAATAATTATCCTTGCGATACTTCAGCGAAAAACTGGCGGTAGACTCTGCCATTATACATATAATAAGTACATGCGCAATAAACGATCAATAAAATAAATTAGCTCCCACACTCTCGAATGGCGATGCATGACTAATCCAGTTCAAAACAAGGTCAGTGATAAAAGTCATATGAACAAATGTCACCACTACCGCTAAATCATGTGCTATCGTGCCATGTGCTTGAGAGCAAAGGAACCTCCTCTTTACTTCGTTTAAGAATTAACATGCATTTCAGATAAATCAACTCTGTTGCGTAATATATTTAATTAAAACAGTTACAAAAATATAAATTTGACAATTCTCTTCCAACATATAATGATATATCACCATGTTAAATAACGAACTAATTTTTACCGCACAACAGTCATTACTACAACAGCAACCAATGAGAGGTGATTAGGTCACGTGACCGTTAAGAGATACTGGGCAAGCTTACGTGAAACAAGGTATAGAAATGAAGAGATCCAATTTGACCATACTGGACTACTGCAGCAACACGTTGATACATGACATAGCCTAGCCCTTGTATACAAAGTAGACAATGAATGGTGGTAGGTTTTACAGTACACCTCTTGGTTGGGAAAGAGGTATGTATTTGTATGTATTAAAAATGCAGTAGACACTAAATATGGTATCCCTAACACTCCCTATCTTCTCACACCTTAAATGTGGTGTCTATCACATTTCCTTTCGTCCTTAGTGTCAGAAAACTCAGGAAAGTATTAAGAACTATATATGAGAAGCGTACAGATTATGATGTACTTAGGCTCCATGATATTTAACTGTTGGTCATAAGGTAAAGAGAACAGGCTTAACTCTGTTTGAGCTGTACAATAAAATTGCCAGGAATCAATGCCATGCCACATTTTAACCAAGGAACTACAATAACAGACAGAAATTACTAGTTTGCAATGCACATTTTGGACTGTTAAATTTCCTCACAAAATGATAAAATGTGAGTAAAAGTTAATTCACCTTTCGATCGCTATGAATATTATAATATTTAAAGTTGTCTATAGAACAGACAGTCAAACTGAAAAATACAATGCCATGGCCAGCATTTGAACCACGGATCTCCTGGCTTCCATCCTCATTTATCTACATTTATTCTAGGCTTCCTAAATCCAAACACCATATTTATAGTGCTTCCACAACTACGTTTTCAATTTTTTATTCACTACCTTTTCATTAAACATCCTGCTCTCACTCTCCTCTTTAATTTCACTTTTCCACATTCCGTGATTTCTGATAAGGAATATGAAGATCAGAACTTAAATACTGAATGGCTATGGCACTGAATTTTTCAGTTTTGACCTACATACTCCTTATCAGGAATCACTTCTGGAATAACTCAGCCATTCAGCCTCATATAGAATAGAAAATCTATGGTTCAAATCTCCCAGCTAGGGCATTGAATTTTTCAGTTCTGATTCTCCCTTTCAAAGCATAACAGTTACTTATAGTCACACGTAGTTAACTTGTCATTTTTTCTTCTGTCCTCATCTACAAGATGGAGAAGGAAAATCCATTGTACTAAATTCTGGCAGTAAATGACCATCACCACTCAGACCCTTTTCTTGCCCAAACCACTTACCTTATTGATAGTGAAAGTAGCAGCGGTAGTTAGCAACTATGAAAGAAGAAATTTTTCATTTCTATGAGTGTGAGTGATGAATTATAAGTGGTGTCAAATAAATTGAAGATGTTATTTTTTGAAAGTTGTATTTGCCATTTTGTTTGTTTGTAATATTTATTGCTGATGTTAAAAACAAAAGAAAACCTAAACATTTCAGATGACCGGGAAACAATGGTTAATGTTTGCAAATTCTTTGGTAATGAATATGAAGCTCTGAAAAAAGAAAATCAATATTGGTGACAGGAGTAATCTAAAGAATTGTCAATGCACAGGTGTATCTTATTGCACTGTTAAAACGATTTTAGAAGAATATGGAAGTGATGACCTCTGGAATAATGACCCCAATTAAGCATAAAAAAGATAGTGATGGACTCATTTAGCACCACAGTGATTAGAAAAACAACCTATTCGTTGTGCAGGACAGATTTTTTACTTAGTTTACAAGATATAAATAATATTTTAAAGAAGACATGTTGATTGCAACTGATTACGTAGAAAATGAAGCTAGCTGCAGTGAAGCAATAAATATTACACAAATATTTATATTTGTGTAATACTAAGAAGCACTTTCAGAAAAATAAATTTCAAATTAATGTTTACCTGGATTTATGTTAAACATGTTAAATATTAAGTCTGGTTTTGTGAAGGAGATTAACTTGATTACCTTCATCAAATGACCATAAGAAAAGACAAGTTTTAAATTAAGTCTACCAAGAAAGTATCATGAACAAATGGACAGTAAAATATTTAAGGATTGACTTGTTAACCATTATTGCCAAACATTCCCTCCAACAGTGTCACTGCTCTCACAATGCTACATGTCATTCTGAAGAGATAAACAAGTCTTCTACTTTGGCATCCCTTAAATCACAAATTGAAATTTAACTTTGCATTTGATCCACACTCTATTCAAATTGTACTGATGAAAATGTAAAACTGAAAGACTGCCTCAAAGTTTATGGAGTAGCACAGTGGAAGTGCATGACCATACCACCCTACAACTGTCACCATAGTATTGTGACAAATGAAATGCAGCTTATATGAACCCAGATATAACATGATATTAAGGAACACAACATACTGTTTAAGAGCATCAGTGTAAAAGAATTGTGGATAGCACAGCGCAAAAGGGACAGTAGAAAACATTGTGAAAAAAAAAAAAACATATGTAGAAAACAATAAGAACATGTGAAAAAACTAAAACACCTCTATTCCCATATTTTGTGTTTACACTAATTTGTTAGTATTTTATTGATTTTTAAATTTAGGATGAGAAATAAACTTACGGATCATATCTGTACTTGAATGATCATGATGTGACTTCTCAACCGAAAGGTCCATATTTCTGGCTCGGTGGCAAAAATGTTCTTACATTAGTATCATTCCCTACCCTTTGCAGAGCCTGGAAGTGTGAATGTGAAAGTCAATGGAATATTTCAAAATAATAGATGTAAAGTATAAAGAAAAAGCAGATTTATACTACAGGACTGTTCTAATGTTATAGCAGACAGTATGATCGGAGTAGCTAAATGGCATCACACAAACGAAAAATTTAAATACGATTGTTAATTCACACAAGCATTACATTTCACATATGTCTCCTACATTTATGCCTGTATTCTAGTGTTTATTGGACAATTTAGGAAGCAATCCACAAAATTCCTATATTCTTTTAGACTTCTCATAAGCTACTCTTAGATTTATTGATTTGTAAAAGTTACACCCCTGAATATTTGCATTCATTCATTAGATTCTTTAAGATCTTAACTTATTACCTCATATTAAATCATACTATCATAATCTTCTGGTTTCATCACATTAATCAATTAACAATTAACATTTTGCTAATCTACCCATACGTGAAACAGTTAACAGAAGTGTTGTAAAAAGTAAAACTAATTCCATATTAAAAAATTGTTGATTCATATTTTCTTAAAACTGTCTCACATCAACTATAAAAATAAGGAACGTTTTCGGGTCCCTTCAAGTGCCATCCTCAGCTGATTGGCGACTAACCAGTACCTTCAGAATCAGTTGTCATATGGACCTCATGTTATTGGCTCCGCCTCTCAGAATATTTCTACAAGAGTGCATTACAATACTCACCGACGGCACATCAAAATTTAGAATATGAGAAATATTCTTTACAATAAATATCTTCTATCATGTTGAACATTCAAGTTTCATTGTTAATGGTTCCAGTAATTTAATCTCCTCTCTGATGTGGTGGTTTTCGTTCCTCAATGAAAAGCCTCCACAAACATGCAGTTTTGGACAGCTTAGCATATAGACTAGTCAACATGCAATTGAAAAAGAATGAATACAACAAAGAATATAACCACATGATTAACACAGCTGCAATTAATGGATACAGTAAACAATAGATAAGAAAATTTGGAAATTCAAGAAACAGAAACACATATTGGATACCACAAAATTAACAGAATCAAAAACCAAGACACAGTTCAGGAAATTCACACATCATCCCAGAATGCATCATAAATTCAACAAGATATTCAAGAAGTACATCACCCTAGCCCCAATAAATAAATTCAGTTTAAAAAACTTATTATGCAACAACCTGAAAGACCCAATACCTGAAAACAAGAAATCAGGTATATACAAAATCAACTGCTCAGATTGCAATAAGTTCTACATAGGAAAAACCAAAAGAAATTTACATATTAGGTTACAAGAACATATGAGATGCATGAAATACAAACAAATAGAAAAATCAGCAATAGCTCACCATTTCTGGTCTACCAATCTTGAAATTGTACCAAATATAAAACTATTAAAATCAGCCAGTAATGCAGCCGAACTCGATGTTTGGGAAAAGTTGCTAATTATAAAAACAAACAGTATACTTTAAATTTCGAATTGCCACCTGAAAACTCTTTGGAAGTTCATCTCACAGAGAACAGATGCCACCACAGATAACCAGCTCACTTCAAGACACCATGGATCCAACCAGTCAGATAACTGCTGACGATGGTGACAAAACGTTCTCCGACACTTGTCCAAGTAAGGATAATTTAAGTGATGTTTGTTTTTGAATTACCAACTCATTACTTTCAAACTGCTGACTTGTCTATTTGTTTATATTTTATGTCTTTGAAAATGTTAATCTGGTTTTGAAATTCCTTTTTGTCAATCCAATATTGAATTTGTCACAATCCTCACAATCTATCCTATATATGCCTGATTTTTGGCTGTGCTATTGTGTTTTCAAAAGATAATTTAACAGCTTCTTGAGAGAAAATTAGTTTTGCAGTGTTAGTTTGATATCATAATCTTTAAACATTCGTTCAATTGACGAAATGTCCATGGGTGGAATATAAATTGTTTTTATTTCCAGCTTTTATATCTCTTTTTAAAGAGTAATCTGTTTTAACTCCTTTTGTCTGGATTCAGTCCCATGACCATTTTTCTGGTTGAATTTCGATTAAAACCATTTTTCTAAGCTTTATTTAATATATATTTAAATTTCTTATATTGTTTTGGATCTAGAGCAGTGGTGTCATTGAGAGGGAACAGGGCGGTTACCTTTCCCCCTCCTAGTTAACCTTCACAGGTGATGTAATAAATACTGGGGTAAGAAAGAGCAAGATGTGGTGGACTGTTAAAATATTTATTCATATTTTTATGTGCACAATATGTATTGAATTCCATTGTGAATTATACTTTTATAGCTACATGTTAATATTTATTAGTTAATAATTTAAGTAGAGTTCCTATTCTTCTAAGCTATTAACTTGTCAAAATCGGGCTCTATGCTAGATACACTTAAACATAATGTAGAGGTCAGATTCACATCACTTATCCTAGATTATTTTTTGTTTGATTATTGATAACAGAAAACTTGCTCACATCTGTATGTCCCTCCAAACATTGCAGCCATGCGCAGACTCAGACTCAGACGTTTTAAATTGGGATACATGTGCTGGTTGATTGTTTTATATAGTTCTAATCCAGATCTTCCACAGCTTTACAAACGTATATCTTGATCTATAATCTTCAATTGCAAATGTGATGGCACTTCTACATTTATGAAAAATAGATTACTTAGAATTAATAATTCCATTTCCATCCCAATTATATCACAAAATCTGTTTGCAAATTCAGAATACAGCTTTATCATAACTTGTTGATATTTGTCTTGTGTTTCAAATGCATTGAAAATGATTTAAGTAGAGGAAAGTGGTATAAATCTGCCTTCTGAAGCTGTTGCTCCCATAGCTTCAGTTTATTCATAAACACTTTAATGTCGGTTACCATGTCAATTATGCAACGATCCTTCCCTTGTAAAATGATGTTTAGCTGACTTAAATGATCGAATAGATCTGTTAGGAAAGCAAGATCCATGATCCATGTTTTGTAGGAACAACTGTGAGATAACAATAGCCTGCTTCCTTAAAAACTCGTCTACTTCCGGGAGGATATTAAAAGTCTGGTGAAGCATATCTCCTCTGCTTAACCATTTCACCGATATGGTCGTCCAAGTTCAAATGCCCCAAACCGATATGGACGTGTATAGACGTCCTGCGCATACATGCATTTAATGCTCATTTAACGTCAATTATTTTAATCTTCTTATTTTACAATAAATTTAAATTAGTTCTATAAGGAATGTAAACATAGCCTTAAAGGTTTCTTTTTGAATTGTACACCTCCAAACCGGGATAAACACCCAAGAGTACAACTGCAGATTCACACCAAATAATATTGGTTTCCTTGCAAACTTCTTTTTCGCAACACACTAGACATTTTCGAAACGCTTGCGCCTTTTGGTTGTGGGTGGTATGCTTTTACGAAAGTGTTTTCTCTGAAGTATGAGGGGTGATGTCGTGGTGAATTTCTTACCCCTACCTCTGAGTATTATAATACTCAATTATGTTACGAGCTATTTATATGCGCAAGTACAGGTAGATGAATGTCTTGCAGGAATTTACAGCTCTGAAAATTACTAAACAATTGTGCATGGTTACATCCAGTGGTATGAAAATACGTTTTTTACCATTTTAACTGTTTTTCATAAAGAGGGATAGCTAGTAATAGCTGATCCACATCACCCATATTTGACCCGCCACTTCCCCCAAACAATGGAGTAGCTAACATGCCATCTGTAGACCAGTACACGTCACTGCTAACTATATCCTAAACATTTCCCTCGTAATCGCACAACAAATATTCCAGATTTTCTACAGTAATATCAGAAGCCTGTAAACATCATACGCAAGGTAATTTATTTGCTACATTACGGGGATAAGCCATGATTAACATTGAAATTTAACAATTTCAAATGTGTTATTCATTTAGCTCTTGATAGCTATAAGAAATCACTCTGAACACAGAGTATAAATAACCAAAATACTGAGCGAAAACAGCTGCATAAGGCTACCAGAAACCTTGGTTGAGAAACACTGTAATAACAGATGCTGACAGAGAGTTTTCAGTATAACGCAACATATACTTGTATGACTATCACTTGGTATAGCATAAATAAACTAAACTTGAATCTGAGAAGTCGCTTGCATAGCTAAACATACATACATTGGTTCGTATACACACAAAACAAAATGATTCAAATATTAGGCGCATTCGGCGCAGAGAATGGCTTTTGCTACAGTGAAACAAAGAAGTGAAATTTCTCAGAAACTATTTGTAGTTGGTTCACACATCACCCAAAAACATTTAATAAATTTAAAAAGATCTTCAAGGAACAAAATATTACCTTGGTACCTACTAATAGACACTCAATTTTAAAATTACTAAATTCATAAACAAAAGATGAAATCCCATCAGTTAACAGATCTGGAATATACCAGATAAGTTTAAGAATTGTGAAAAATGCTACATAGGTCAAACTAAAAGAAATCTAAAAACCAGAGTCAAAGAGCACTTTAGAAACATCAGATTGAAACAAGAAGATAAGTGAGCAGTAGCATTTCACTTTTGGAATGAAAACCATGACATTGGTCCAAATCCAAAATTATTAAAAGGAGTGATAAACCAAAATAAATTGACAACATGGGAGAACATATTCATATGGAAAAATAAGGATCGCGTAATGAGCTTTGAAATTCCACCAGTAGATAATTTGACAAAGAAGTTCATAGTTCAACCACCAGAGAGAGAGAGAGCAGACAACAACAGATACCAGTTGGAAAGAGATTGAAAATGGAGGCGAATGCCTT
The DNA here is from genome assembly GCA_030765055.1 of Mantis religiosa. Classification (NCBI taxonomy): domain Eukaryota; kingdom Metazoa; phylum Arthropoda; class Insecta; order Mantodea; family Mantidae; genus Mantis; species Mantis religiosa. Next base: position 50,401,113 of record CM060956.1, read on the forward strand.
TGAAACTAGTTTCTCATAAATATAAACAAGTGACGAGTATTAATTAACCAACTACAAATAGTTTCTGAGATTAATTTTGATGACACTGTTACTAAATTCATCCAAACACTATATAGTGAAATTTCGACGATTTATTAATGTAGTCTCTACTTTATTGTTACTGTAGATGTATACTGCCTTTAATGGGTTTTAAACCGGTCTTTGTTTCGTTTAAATAACTTAATAAATACGGAAGATACGGAATTGTATTTATGATGCATTTTTACAGCATTTAATTTAAATGTCTTGATCTGTTTATTGGGTATCCGTTTCCGGCCCCTGAAGGGTTTAAATGGCCATCGGCTAAGTGGTTAACCATCTAACCTGGCAAAAATAAATTAAATCTGAATAATCTGATCCTTTATCCGATAAGAATTCCTTAAATTGTCAGTGCCATAGAGAGTGAGCTTTAATCAAATTTACGTTTTTAATACCACTGCCATAAAATTATCCAATGTTGCACTCTTTGCACATAAAGCTTCTCGATGTATTATACAGTGTATCATTTTTACATCATTAGACAGTGCAGTTTCAGCTAAATGGGATTTTAATCTTCCCATGAAACCATTAATATGGCCAGTTATAGACGGTGCACCATCAGTTGCAATTGCTACTAATTTTTCCCATGGCAAGTCATATTTACAAGCTACCTGTATAGCGCTTCAAAAATGTTTACTCCACATTGAAAAGGGATTGGGATTTTCTATAGGCTTATTTGTGCTGTACCATTTATGAACGTTGGGGTTTGTGATGTTACATTTTCCTCCTTTATTAATTTGAAAGTTTATCATTTTGGGAATGTTACTATATGAAAAAATTTTAATCTTATGCATTTTAATGAACAATGGGCATTACATATTAAAAAAAATTTAGGGCATTAGTTTCAGGCTCTAGTAAAATTTTAAACTGTTTTAATTAATTAATAATTTTATCTGCAGTGAGGGTATAATATATTCATTAACGTTTGCTACGGTTTTTTATTTTTAGGCAGTGCTAATTTTTATTCTCTCTTCCCTGCCACTATTTGATAACTTTGGATTAATTTTCAGGCATGTCATACATATATTACCATATTATCATAAAGATGTAAATTTATGAACAAAATTTAGTGTAAATTGTGACATTGTTTGTGCTTTGCTTCACTAAACTTTTCTTTCAGTCATGATGCTGCTGTGTGCTCACTCTTTCTTTCCAGATTGTTGCAAGTGTGTGTGAGCTGTCCTGGTGGTGGCTGCAAAGTACCCCAGGATTAGGCGTTTTGGTATGTGCGTGATATTTTGCTTCAAGGTGGTGCTGGAATGTAACCTTGAATGCAGTGGTGAAGTAGATAAAAGTTTTGAGTAGTGGTTATGTGAAGTTTACAGGATGCTGTTATGTGCCTGCAGAATGGAACAGTTACAGTGTGTTGGAGTGGCAGATATGTATCCGTCAGTGTTAAGAGGTGTTTTTATATGTTTTCTTGGGTCAGTGTTTTGCAGCAATTGTATAAATGTGTTCCTTCCTTACAGCAGAATTCACTCTGAAGAACTTGGTGAACAGTGCACAAACTGAATGATTCTTTCTATCCTGATGAATTTTGAGCGTGTTCCAACTTACTTGATTTAGGCCCTTTTACTTTGAAATTTGGACTTCGCTTATTATACCTCACTTGCACACTGCTACTGTATCTTGCTTATTAGTTCACAATGTACTCTTTTCTTTTTATCCTGAGTTTTTCATTGTAACAGTGTACTTACGTTTTATATATTTTGCATTTGTACTGTTTGCTTAGTGAGTAGTAGCCAAGCTCAATTTACAGCCGTCATTACCGTATTTTTGCTTGAGACATGTTCTTGATTTTCTTTAGCTGCCTTCTCGAAAGTGTTGCTGCAATGTATCTGTTGAATGGCATGGTGTGAAGAGTGTTTATTTTATTTTTTTTGCTATGTCTTTAGGATAGATGGTATGTGTATATCCAGTGGTTTGGTTGTTGTGTTCCCATCGATTGTAAGTTTATATTCTGCTATTTTTTTGTGTTTTTAAGTACATTGGTATGAGCTTTCTGATCTGCTTTACGCTTTGCTCTCTTCCAGAATATAGTTGCATTTCGTATGTTGTTACCTTTTTGTATTAGACCGGTTAAATCCATAGTTGGGTGTGCTTTCAGAACACCCAGATCTAGAAGCCGTCCAAGTTCAAATATCATCTTAGGTTTGGTACAGAGTATGTGGCAAGATTAACTACTGCCTAGTTTTTTATCTTGTTTGCCTCCATGTAAAATGCATGAGGGAATGTGATATGCATGGATAGTACATGCATGATAGTACTCATTAGGAGTTAGTTGGTGGTAGTGGTATGAGATTTGTGTGATGGCTCTATTGTGTTTTGTACTTACTGCATTTTTTTTTTCTTTTTCATTGTTTGTAAGGGATCCCAGTTCATGTGTTTTTCACTGTGTTTTATATGTTGTCCATGTTGGCTTTGGTATTCATTTTGATAGCTACCAGGTCAAATGATTACCACGGTAAATAATCGTCATACTTAGTGTATGTATCATAATTTGACTTCCAAGTTTTAGTTATTTTATGTTTAAAGCATCGTAGATTATAGTTTGTGGCCACATTTAGGTTAAGTTTGGTTCAAGATGTTGATTTTTGTTTTAATGAATTAAAGTTTATAGAGCTATGCCTTATTGGCAAGCTTTGGGTTTTCACATGGATTCGTTTATACTCTTTTGTTAGGCATGTAGGTGGTTCATTGTCGCACAGGTAGCTGTATTACTTTTTTTTTTAATTTACGTCCTCCAATGTTCAGTCATATTGGACGATGAATGGAATGGGTGAAATGATGCTCAAATGAGCCCAGGGTCCAAGAAGCTTAGAGTTACCTGACATTCGTCTTTCAGGATAAGGGAAAACCCTGGAAAAAATCTTATCCAGGTAGCCCACCCTGACCAAGATTCGAACTTGGGACCTCTTGAATGTGAGGCAGACATGCTACCACCCCACTAACGAGACAGGCACCTGTATTATGTAATCCAATTGGTTGTAATATATTGTTTTGTATACTATTTATTATAAATGTCATTATTTTATCAATCTGTTATGTATTTGAGAGCTTGCATCATCTATTTAATGTTATATAATGTATCTGATACTCTTGAATAATAAATTTTGTTGCACCTTGTGGAGTAATGACATTTCGGGAGCTCCAGGCTATGGATGTGGGAGTCTGCGGACCTCCATCCTTATTTGCACCTATGTCTCTTGTTTTGCACCTTTGGATGGCATCATTCTCCTGGCTGCACAGTTGGTTACTACCAGTGGCTGGCCGCCTTACTCGCGAAGGGATGTATCCTGTGATGAACGGCAAAACTTTATGGTATTGCTCCCAGGATCAGCATTTGCCTCATGCTTGGTGTGGGAGGAGACCGGTATCTTATTGGTCCTCCCTTGGAACAGTGTTTTACGCGATGCAGCATCTACAGGCCAGTGCAGTGCTAAGATACACAGTATTGTGCAGTTATGTTTTCCGTTGGTGCATAAGGTTCACATATAAAAATACTGTCGAGTGACCACCCGGGCTCCCTGTAAACATTTGCGTCAAGTTCCAGTGCAGCAATGTGAAGCAAGATTGAACAAGAAACTTAAGATGTAAGTGCTATGACTGATTAGTAAGTAGAGTGTTGCATTTTATTAAATAACCACATTGTGAAAACTATATATTTCCCATATAGAATAAAAAGAAGTATTTCAGAAAGTGGAGTGCCATTGTTACTAAAATTAGGTAAATGAGTCAACCTTGTATATACTTTTCTCCCCTTACAAGTTTTTTGATGAAGACTAGTTTCTGGGAACCTCTTCCCTATCGTCAGTTCTGTGGTTGACTGATGATACATCCGGTGTCTGCATCTGGCTTGGTGTCGTGCTGCCATCTAATGTCCAGGTAAGTTTTTCTGACGTCATCTACAGCGGGAATCTCAAAATTCATCAAGAGGTCCTGTATCTTTGTAATAAATATGTTTTCCCAAATTTGTAGTTCCAGAGGTTTCTTTGCCTGTTTGATCAGTTCTATTTCTTATGTTGTGATTCTCAGACCAAAAGTGATGTGCTACGTATGACTTGTCCAATTGTTTGAATTTAATATTTCTGAAGTGTTCTTTCATTCTTGTTCCTAGATTCCTTTAGGTCTTACCAATGTATATCTTGTCACAATCCTGGCAGCTCATTTGGTAAATGCCTGATAATTGAGTTTTCGGTGTGCTATTTTTAAAGGGTGGTTTAGTAAGTTGCGGATGTTGTGTTTGTTCTGAGGAGCTAATTTTATGTTGAAGCTCTTAAATATCTTTTCAAATTTTTTGAAGTATTTTGGATGAAATGTAAATTTGGCATATCTGGTGTTTGGGTTTTCTAGTTTTTTTAACGTAGTAATGTCCTTTAAGTTTTTGTTTCTTTTGTGTCTGTGGATCATTTTTTTTGATGAAATTTTTGTTGTAGTTGTTCAATTCGGCAACCTGGTGTATGTGAGTGTGCTCCTGTTCATATTCTGTTTTTGCTAGCGGAATGTTGATTAATCTGTGAACCAAACTATGGAATACTGCATATTGATGTACTGAGCTGAATGGGTTACATTTAATGTAATTGTCAACATGTGTTGCTTTTCTGTATATTCCAAATTGTAATCCTGTTGGTGTTCTAATGATTTTCAAATCTAGAAAAGGTAGCCATTCATCTTGCTCTACTTCAATGGTGAAAACTATGATTTTTCTTGTAGGTTTAGCAACTTTATAGCATCCTCGGTTAGTCTTCTAGGAACTATAGCAAACACATCGTCGACATATCTATGCCAACATTTGAAAATATGTGGAAAGGCTTTAGTAATGCGTGTTTCAAAATTGCTCATGAACACATCAGCTAGTAATGGTGAAAGAGGGTTACCCATGGCCAAGCCTGCTGTTTGTTGGAAGATTTTGCTGGAGAACGTGAAGCTGTTTTGTTCAATACATAAGATGGTTAATTTGATGTATTCCTCTATTTTATCATCCGCAACATTGCTTTTGGATAATCAGCCTTTCATCAATTTTGGAATTTTTTCTACTGGTATGCTTGTGAATAGAGATGTGATATCAAAGGACACCATCACCTCTTCAGTTTTTATAACTGTGGAAGGTAGGGAAGAGGTTCCCAGAAACTAGTCTTCATCAAAAAACTTGTAAGTGGAGAAAAGTATATACAAGGTTGACTCATTTGCCTAATTTTAGTATATATTTCCTGTCTTTTGCTATGTGTAAACCTCTCATTAGCCAAGCAACGTCCTTTATCAGGTCTGGCAAAGGTGGGTTCTCAGCGAAGTCCCATCCTGTAGCCTGACAATATTGTATTTGGATGCAGTATGCATTTCTTTTGAACATATTACACAGCATGCTTTGGCATCATAAATTGCAAAAGGCTGATTTTTCATTCCGCGTAAAACCTGTAATGGGACATGCTGACTGTCCGCCACTTACTTGCCTTTGTTTTAGAACACAAAGTGGTGTAGACATACCAGAATAGCCTATGACCATCAGCTGTTCCCTGCACCTTCGCGACGCTAAGCGAAAAGTTGAAGTAGGGGAAAAGGAGGAGAGTCAACTTCAGTGAAACTCGATGACACCTCTGATCTAGAGATATGCCTTGAAGTCTATAAATCAAGCTTCTAAGAGCTGCTAATTTATGTGAAAGAGGATTGAAATTAATGATTTTTATGTAATTATCTTATAATTAGGTTTTCTGTAGATTCCAAATATTATCATTCTGTCATACAATACTTAAATCTAAGAAAGGTTCAATTTCTATTGTGAACTTCATGTAATTATCTTATATATCCAGTAGTTATGAAGAATTAATTAACTTTTCAGGGACTACCGAAAAAATATCAAAATATCTGACCCAGAATTTAAACATATATGTAAAGGCTTTTGTGTTATGTAAAGGCTGGAGGTAAGTATGCTCTATGTGATACACGTTAGCTGGACACAGAGTATGAATGACGTCAGATGTACAGCATGGCCATCAAATGTGCATCACAGCATCATTTAATTGCTGGATTCTCAAGAGTCCCACTCTAAGCTGGGAATGAAAGACTGCTTCATTTAGTACAGAGGCCTCTATCAGATCTGAAATTCTTTTATGTGCTGTAAATCTACGGAACTGGACCACTGGTTCTACTTTCCTTCCGAAGGAAATATGCTGATTTTTACTATCAATAAAATCCATCGCCTTCCACCAGGCTTGAACCTGCAACCTTTGGAACCAGAGGCTAACATGTTACCCCTAGACGATGGAGGACAGCTCTTATGGATGGACAGTATGGCGGATAGCCCTTTTTTTGTAATGTTTAATGCCCATTTTTACTACATGCAGCTATGCCAGCAGTGACACTGATGGTACATGAAATGAAGATGGAGCACTAGTGGAATGAAATGGTGGGGGAAACCGGAGTACACAGAGGAAACCCGCGCCAATGCTGTTTTGCCACCAAAAACCTCACATGTGGTTGCCTGGGATCGAGCCCAGGCCAAGGAAAGCTCTTATGGATAGTTAGTATGGAGGCAAAAGTGGCATTCTCATGTTCTTCCTTATCATTCTGGTATGTACAAATATTATACAGAATGACAGTAACAAATGCATATGCACACAGAGAGGGACAACAGTGATCAATCTGGGTCCCAACTCACTAAACCACATTATACCACAACTGTGCAACTCCCCTCCAACAACTTAAAAGAATTAGGATTTACGCCATAACTGCCTACAGACCTCATTACCTGTGAATTTGATGGCATACTCGGAATAAGCAATGGATGGAGCACGTCAATGGATGAACACATTGTCATACGTAAAAGTTATTATAAATAGAATCATCAAGCCGAGTTCGTCCAGAGTATATTACAACATTCTCTGGTGAAGTGCCTCCTTCCAATTCACGAGTGTGAAGGAATCTGAAAACACTAGTTCCACGGCAAGCAAAAAAACAAAAGCGTAAACATACAGCGCTAACAGAAGAAAAGTTGAATATAGGCGCACGTTTTGAATGTTCACCGTCCAAACTCATCCCAAAATTAGCACAACACATACAAATTTAAAATTAAAACTAAAATTTTATTAGCGTACAAGTGCCCAAGCCTTAAAACAAGGTGACCCAGTATCACGAATGCATTATTGTGAATGGTTTTTTTTTTTTTTTTTTTTTATTAGTGAACAGTGATTTAATTGGTCTATAGCTTCCATTCTTTTCCAATGAGGCATGAATCCACCTCAATGGTCATGTCAACACTCGTAAGTCAGTACTGGGCCTCTGAAAATCCACGTCATGTTCAAGAAATTCCTCGTTATGATCGGAAAGTATGGTGTGCTGTTAGTGCTAGACACATAATTGGTCCAATATTCTAAAAGCACACTCAAAATGGAGAGCGGTACCGAAGTGACACTGACCCCATTTTATATGAACTGACAGAAGAAGAGAAACCATATGGGTGGTTTCAACAAGATTCTGCTACTGCTCTTACAGCAGGAGTCTATGAATAAAATTGGAGGAGTGTTTGAAGACAGAGTGATTAGCGCTAGCATATGACCCTCTCACTCCCCCAATCTAACAATGTGTGATTTTTACTAGTAGGGTAACCTGAAAGGCAAACTTTAGGAAACAAATCCTCATATATTAGAAGAACTAAAACAATATAGAAATGAAATCAGAAACATTACAGTGGCCCAACTTAATCGTGTGAGTCTGAATGTCTTCTGATAAAACGCTTGTTTAGCCAAGAGTGGATAACGTTTCCAGTATCTGCTATAAGGTAAGAGTGTTAAACATGCTTTACTCATAGAGCAAAGTCAGCTGTGGCACAATCAATTGCACACGTTAGGTTTTAAATGAAGAAACCTGTATATATGACAAAACAGATTTATGCAGGTTTTCATGTCAACTTTTTATTTGACTGATGGGAAGTTTTCACTAAGCTTTCACACAGAAGGCAATGTAGGCCCTTTTTTTTTTTTTTTTGACATCTTTGCTAGCTGAAATATACAAGATTGGTGAATGCTCAATTACATATAATTTTTTTTCTTTTTTTTTTTTTTTGTAATTTAGGTCCTCCAATGTTAAGTCATATCGGACAATGAATGGAATGGTGAAATGACACTCAAATGAGCCCGGGGTCCATGGAGCTTAGAGTTACCCGACATTCATCTTTCAGGATAAGGGAATACCCCGGAAAAACCTTATCAAGTAACCCACCCTGACCGAGACTCGAACTCGGGAGCCCTTGAACGTGAGGCAGACCACCACGCTACCGAGACGGGCTCTTGAGTACACACCTCTGTGTTGTGGGGCAATACGTCTAATCTACATTCAAGAGGTTTTGGGTTTGCATTCTTGCTAGGACGAGTTACCCAGAAAGTTTTTTTTTTTTAAGGAGCACTCACTTATCATGTGAGGGTGAATATCGGATAAAAAATTCTGTTCACCTTAAGTTCAATTAGATATTAGTTAACCCATTTTTCCATTCCTGGCTTTGCTGACACACCAAAAAGATCTAAGACAAAAAAAGTTATTGTTGGCAACACATAGTGCACTGATTAAGGAAATATTGATGGGTCTTAATCATGTTCCAAGGTCACAGCAGAATTTTCACAAGCTGTAATGTGGATGCTGCATCACTACAAGGTATACCGGTAATGAACAGTATAACGAAATATACTGAGGACCCTAGTCACAAAGCATAGCTGGGATACTGAGAGCCCTAACTACAAAGTACCACCAAATGATTTTGATATAAACAGAGGAGTGCAGCAGCTGTCACTCGGCCTTATATGCAAATTAATGGGAAAGCATAGACAAAACATATATAGGTAAACCCCAATAATCCACAATTACCTTTTATTAACTTAAGATTAATATGCACATATCCTGAAACCGCTAACACGCTTTTCTCAAGCTTTGGTAACCGTAACACCAATGAAACTGAAACCACAGTCACATTGTGTAAGAGTCAATGTAAATGGAAGTAGTGGTGGGGTAAGGAAATTCGTTGCAGAAGTGAGCAGTTGTGGTTAATGAGGTTAAGTGAGTTGAGACCTAGAATGATCATTATTACCAAGAAATTAGAATAATACAGTGACATCTTGAGAATAATGCGCTGCAAGATGCATTGTCCAACACTAGTGTCAAATAACGTCTGATATTAATGAAAACAAATTTCAGAAAAAGTTTCAGTGCATTGGTCATTACATCTGTCACACCTATTGACATGGATTGACCTAAAACCAAATATGAACACCCTCTGTCTATATGAAAGGTATAATATATACTGTACTGCTTGATGGATTTCATCTCTATTTCTTTCCCCTCACAGTCTGCAGTAAATCCACCAATTTGTTAATTTATAACATATAAATCTAACTATTTTGGTAGTATCACATTTATGCATCATAAAAATGCAAAAAGTAAGCATAAAGGTGTAAGCATAAAGTCACCTACTCATATTCAAAGATTATCAAACGTTTTCCTTTCCTAATTATCTCAATACCAATACACAATGCGTGAATGCCACTACTTATGAAACTATTTATAATCTTAATGCTTTATCATTCATTCCATAGTGTTACAAGGCCTTTACATCAAACAAAAACAAAAGTTACTGTACCTTTCTGATCAGCTTGCATCCTACTGTCATTCAGACGTTTGACTTTTCTGAGAATTTATACACCTTGACCAAAAGACGTGTTTATATCCATATTTTACTCTAATTTAGTATTGTGTACACTAACTTTCTATGATAACGTAAAAATGCGAAATAAACTTAAAATTCCTGCGGGTGTGAATAGAATGGTACTACCTTTATTTCATCCGATCTCTTCATTTCGTAGTTATCCGGATCTCCACTAGATTGGGAGGACTGTTCATCTCCACTTGGTGCTCCATCAGCTTCTTCTCTGACATCTTCACCGCAAGTTTCCTGCGGCATTTCATCTTTTTCACCATCCCCACATTCTTTCCCAAGAACGTCACCCATGTTACCACTTTTACTGCTCTTTCTTTTCTTTGATTTTTTAGAATCCGAGCAGCTCATTCTATTTCTGAAACGTTTAAATTGTTATTAGTGCCTATCTTATGTTGTTTATTAATACTATACAGGAAATATTCCTTGGAATTCTTGTACAACCACCAAATAAACTATCCCAAGCTTTACGAGCAACATTCGCTCAATATGGCGTAGTACGTTTTCAATTAATATCAATAGATGTCGCCTCCTGTCATACGTTCTCCGTACCGTACAAATCAGGGGCTATATTGTACAACACTAATATGTGCACATAAGGTTAAAATTTAATTTAACTTTAAAATGTTAGTAGAAAGCAAGATTTAAATAATCTAGATAGCATTTAAAATAATAAAGATTCCCTTAACAATACATCAAGAATACTCCGTTATTTCCCCACCTGCTAAACGTTTCTGGCATATCGATGAGTAGTGCTATTGGGCAATAGATATTACCGGTGTCCAGCACGATCCTTGTTATAAAAACTAAAAACACTAAAAGGAAAGTTAATCTTATAGCTATTAGATTAAAATATTTTATTAAATTCTACGGATAAATACTATTCTTCACACATAGACAAATTGGTTATTTAATAAGCAATTTATGATTGTTATAATTTTGTAAATTATAGCTTGAATTTTATTTTCAAGGGAAAACTGAATCCTTACCACGAATTTAATGTACATGTAACTTATTATACTTTGACAAATCTGAGAAAGCGTAATATGTTTATGCTGTGAAACTATCATACAGCTACATTATAGTTTTACTTTAATGTGAGTACTGTTAGCAACTGTTAGTGATTATAAAGCTACATTGTTAATATCAATTTAATTTGGTTACTTAATTTAGGGGAAATTTGGTATTGGCATGCATAGCCTGTCTACAGCATTACGAGAATTACTGACCGCATGCAATAAAAATTGAAGGTTGGTATTAGTGCTCTACCAAGAAGTGCAGATAGCGAAGTGAATGTATAACCTCTTTTCTGTGTACTAAGAAACATAAATTGTCACACAACAGATCAAATCTAATCTGTCTTTGTGTTAAAACCTCAACTTCTTCGGATAAACTCAAAATATATTTGGTACGTACATCCTTTTCTGCAAATATTTCCTTTCTCTACGAAATGGACACACCCACTTCCATAACTTTAAAAGCATTAATATTTTTGTTTTAGAAGTTACAAGCTGATGTGTAATTACTTGTAGTTCTGTTTATCTTTCAGATATTACATGGCTGCAACCCTAAGACCTTACCTCACAGCTGTGAGGCACACTTTAACAGCAGCAATGTGCCTGGATAATTTCTCATCTCAGGTGGTGGAAAGACATAACAAACCAGAAGTAGAAGTCAGAACGAGCAAGGAACTGTTGTTGACACCGGTAGTCATCAGTCGTAATGAAAAGGAGAGAGTACTGATTGAAACGTCCATTAATTCAGTGCGAATCAGTATTGCCGTCAAACAAGCTGATGAGATAGAACGCATTCTGTGTCATAAGTTCATGCGTTTTATGATGATGAGAGCAGAAAACTTCATCGTTCTGAGGCGCAAACCAGTAGAGGGCTATGACATAAGTTTCCTGATTACAAATTTTCATACAGAACAAATGTATAAGCATAAATTAGTCGATTTTGTAATTCACTTCATGGAAGAAATTGATAAGGAAATAAGTGAAATGAAACTAGCGACAAATGCGAGAGCAAGAATCTGTTCAGAAGAATTTCTTAAGCGATTCTAGTCACCCTAGAAAAGCTTGCTTGCAGATGGAATGGAAGTGAATAAAAAATGTGCTATGAAAGACATTCTATATACTGAAGCAAATAAGCAATCATACTGGCATTTTATTTCTCATTAATATTGTTTACAGCATTAATATTTTGTATTTGTAAAGTAAAAACAGAAGTGGATTACCGTAGCTTAATATAACTTCATCTTAGCTTTATAAAAACAGCAAATTAATTTGTTTAGAATGGGATAGGCATATTGCATAGCATTATGATAAATATGCATATTTACAAAACTGCTGTTTTGCATAAGTGCAAAGGAAAAAGGAAAATCTACAGGGTTTCCATGTAGTAATCTTACTATAATCTGGCAAATAAGGTTTTTGCTTTCAAAAGAGATTTAAGGTGTTATAGATCAGATGTGAAAATTGCTTGTTCCTCAAAATAACAGGAATTACTACAAAATCAGAACAGAACTTGGCTAGTTATTGGTACTGGGTGCATGATAAACTTTATCTGTAGAATAGAAAGCACCTTTATTGTGCTCCATGGACTGTAAATTTTAGACAGAAATGCCATTTTTATTATTGATGAAGACACATGCCAAAATTACTGAACTTTTTGTTTTGTTTTTATTTATTCCTATCATCTTTGTCACATTGGACAATGAATGAAATTGGTGAAATGCTGCTCAAAAGAGCCCAAGATCTATAGCATTTAGAGTTAGCCAACATTCATCTTTCAGTGTAAGGGAAAACCCCGGAAAAAACCTTATGCAGGTAATCCACCCTGACCGAGATTTGAACTAGGAACCTTGTGAATGTAAGGCAGACACACTGTTCCTAAATAACAGAGGTGGACTATGATTAAATCAGTTGATATATTTCACATTATTTTTATGAGTACTTTATATATCTGAAAAATATCACACAAAGTAGCTTTAACATTAAAGTCAGTCTACTGACACAGTTGGTTAGGTGCTAGCTTATTGATCCCAAGGTCACAGGTTCGCATCCAACCTAGACCAGTGATTTTAAGTGTGCATAAAAGTAACCGTCCTTTCTCAGTAGATTTACTACGTGTATAAGAACTCCTGTGTGATGAAATTCCAGCACACAGGAATGCTGATAAGCAATTAAGTGTCATTAGCAAATAAAATAATTTATTTGTAACATGACACTTCTGTTTGGTGTTTACAGATGGAAGAAAAGAAACCGCTCATTTCTAATACATCATAATTTTATGTATCAATGTTGAAAATTTAGTCCAATGGATACCATTTTATTTACCTGAAATGTTTTCCAAAACTGCAGAGCTTTGAAACGAATACAAAACTGTTGTAATAATAAAATTACAAATGTTGAATATGTTGAGAAAAAGGTAGTGAGATTAGATAAATTAATATTTGATATATTTATTTTAGGGTTTATATATTTTTAAAGTTTGGTTAAAAATCCCATCACCCACAAGACATTTATAAATCATGAGCAGAATGAATCAATAGAGAGAGATGCACATAATTCAGGAGTCTTAGGCCTAATATTCCCCTTTGGATTGTGACAGAAAACGGGATATACTTTCAAAGACAGCTTTCCCATTAATATAAACTCAAGCTCTCTGAGAGGCTGACATGCTACCTCTAAACTGCTAGTGCATTTATTTTATATAAATAAGAGAGATCTTCAAAATGTTTTTGCATTTGTGTAATATTCTTTTATTTCTTTGCAACATATGCAAACTATATGATTTTTCCGCATTGTCCTGCCAACCTTTTTATATCATCAAAATAAAAGGGTTTGGTTGTATGCATAGCAACTAATGCTTTGCTAGCTTTAAATCTTCATCACTTGTAGATCTTCTACCCAATAGAGTACTTAAGTGATCCAAAAAGGTCTAAATTTGATGGTGCCAAGTCTGGACTATAGATTTAATGATACACGATTTCCAACTCACATTTCTTTATGTTTGTAGTGTTTGGGCTGCAATATGTGACGAAAAAGAACACCATATGACATTTTCCTCTTTTTTTAGACCAGATAATAGGTTTGATTTGTCTTAACATGTTAGAATAAGATGCACTTGTGACAGTTACTCCCTATTCCTGGTAGGTCTCAATAGACCCTCAAAAATCCCAAAATATGGTTAGCGTCACTTGGACTCAGTGGTTGTATAATGAATTTCTTAGGGGCACGAGATGGCAGATGCTTCACCTTCATACGTTTTCTCTTGCTTTTGGGTTCATAATGATGAAACCATGTTTTCATCACCTGTCATAGTCCTCTGCAGGAAGGCGACCTTCACAATAACATATCAAATTGCAAAAACACATGTCTAGCACTTAAGCTCATAAGTGAGTTGCTTCGGAACTCTCCTGACACAAAAGTACAGAATCCAAGATTATGGTGGACAAGGGGAATAGGCAGATCTAGTGCTCTAACCCAATTTATATTCTGTTTTTATAATTGTCACCTTTCAGTCTTCCAGAATTGTATCCATAGCTCATTCATTTTTAACTTTTGAGGCTTAACCAGATGACCAGAGCACTCAGAATCAATGACACTTGCTCTCCCATTTTCAGATATCTGTATTCACTCATATAGAAAGTATTGGTCAGCATCTATGAACTTGGTACAAGTTCACTGAAAATTGTTCGACTATGGTGCAATTCTCCATTTTTACTGCCTGGTGACCTTTGCTTAGCAACCCCTATACGAAACACAAAAGCAACAGACTTGCTATTATGACTTGATATACCACTCCATCCGCATCTACATTTCCCACCCTTCTTCATGCTTCCATTTCACAGCAGAAATTACAATGTGGAAACTTTCTGAAGATCACTTACGCACGTATTTTAATACATGTTATAATAAATATTGAGTGACATGTAATCTTCATGTTAAATTTCCATTTTATGTTATTATTAGGCTTTTTTTTACTTCTCTTATGAACCCAGAACCAATCACTATCTAAAATATTTAGGAATCTCTCAGAAACTTCATGTGAAAAGCAAAAACAATCCTTTCTAAACAGTACATTTTGCAATGATTATTTTCAGGAGCACTCACAGTTTTACCCAAAAGAAAAAATTACAAGAACAATTATTATTGGAGCTTAGTAAATTAATTGCAATTCTATAATTTAAAAGAATTATGATATAAATTTTTTTTTATTTTAAGTGTTGACTCATTTATACTATCCGCAAAGGTGAATTGTATGATTATGTTGCTGTCAAAGTACAGCTGAAGCAAGAAATATTTTGCTAAACTTATTGTGTGATTGCGCAAATAAAAAATAATGATTTTAGAATTTCTGTTACAGCTTAGCTTTTCTGATTCCTTTTATGAAATATTAACAATTATGCCAACATCTTAAAAGTTGATTGTACT
Source organism: Mantis religiosa (assembly GCA_030765055.1). NCBI lineage: Eukaryota > Metazoa > Arthropoda > Insecta > Mantodea > Mantidae > Mantis > Mantis religiosa. The sequence goes on from CM060956.1 coordinate 50,416,326, forward strand.
GTTTAAAATCATTAGTCTGTTGAGTAATACAGGAGAAGAAATTACGCAATAAGTAATGCAGTGTATTTTTTTAAATAGGTAATTATATTTTGTGCTTTATTCTGTAACCTTATAATATTTTTCTTGAAGTTATTATAATTTTACTGTTTTACAAACTGTGTAATTGTATTTTATAATTTTTGAATCTATTGCTAACCCTTAATAAAGGGTAAGTGATTTACATTCAAGTTCTTTTTATTTTAAGTATCTATAGCAAACTGTTGGTTGCATAAAAATAAACTCTAAGAGAAAGATACTTTATAAATGCTACAGGTGCTGTGTAACTAAAAGTACATTTTAATATATATAATAAAAGCTTATTAATCTGGGCTAATTTGAGTTAAGGGTTGTCTGGATTTTTTTTAAGACATATATATATCAAAATTGACTTTTTTTGTAATTTACGTCCTCCAATGATAAGTCATATCGGATGATGAATGGAATGGGTGAAATGATGCTCAAATGAGCCCAGGGTCAATAGAGCTTAGAGTTACCCAACATTCGTCTGGATTAGTGAAGTTTCAGATTAACTCAAGAGTGGGCACATGGGGTACTTTATAGCCTACAGTCATTTCTCAATATTTTAATCATATTGATACATTTTGGAATGTAAAGATATTTATATTTCAGGCCTATTTTCTTTATTAACATGTAGTTAAATTCTGCAACCAATGTTGCACACTGTTTCCATTCACGCTGCATTTGAATGCAGTCTGAACAAAATCATTTCACTGTTGTATAAATAGAGTGCATGATTAACAGTTTACTGACATAAAAGCATACAGATAGATATAAAAGAACTCAGTAAGGTTCCCTTATGGAAAGTAGCAGCATGTCACATTTTTAAGACATATCAAAATTGACTTTTTTTTGTAATTTATGTCTTCCAACGTTAAGTCATATCGTACGATGAATGAAATGGCTGAAATGATGCTCGAATGGGCTTAGAGTTACCTGACATTTGTCTTTCAGGATAAGGGAAAACCCCGGAAAAACCTTATCTGGGTAACTCAACCTGACCGAGATTCAAACTCAGGACCTCTTGAACGTGAGGCAGACATGCTACCATCTACGCTACCGAGGCAGGCTTGACAATGGCGTGAAAAGGTGAGAGTTGATCTCTAGGAGTTCTTGCTGAACTTTTCGGCCCTGAAAATTGTTTTACTATGTTCCTCTTTATCTTACCACCCTTTGAAAAATCCACTCTCATTTTGCAATAGCTATCTTTCCTAGTGAAACACTTTTCAGAACTAAGAGACATAGACTCCTCTACATCACTTTGTTCAGAATCATTGTTGTGGTTACTTTATTCAGTTACTACTACTTAGCTTGATTCGCTGTTGTCTAATAGATTGTCTTCTGGCAGTTCGTTGAATATCTTAAACATTTCCTCCGGAGTTATTTTCCTATGTGAAAAAGCATTTTTATTGCTACAGTATAATAGCTACTAATATTATTACATGCACCTCACATGTTCATAATTATGACAGCAAGTCAGTAAAATGAGATTACTTATGTGGACAGACATGCAGGGAACTTTATACCCCAGCTTGACAATGCTGAACAAATACGACTATAAACAATCCTTCACACTTGCAAAATAGGATGTGACTGTATCAACACATGCTCAAAAGAACAAAGAATGAATAGCAAGCTGGCTAATGGAATCATTAGCAATGTTGTCACATGCAAAAACATAAGATTGAGGTACTTTATACTCCAGCACACCTGCTCGTGGGTTAACAGGAATGAAAAAAACTTGGTTTATGCACCTTGGTTAAATAGCTAGGGAAATAAGGTCATAATCAGGCTACCTGTTTGCCTTGTTCAAGTTAGGCGAACCTGCCTTGGATGGTAGGGGAGGTTTCAGAATATGAAAGCTTTCTATGTAATTTGTAATTTTGGGTTGCAGTATAATCTTGAAAATCTTAATATTGCATTCTTGGAAGAAGCTTACCTTAAATACAATGTTTTCTATTTTTATGGATTTTCATTTTTGAGTCACGTTCACATATGCAGACCTTTTTCCTAAAAATAACTTTTTAACTACAGGTTTCAAATGAATATTTTTGGTGAAATCCCTATATCAAAATTTTAATTGGAACATAAATATTTTATCTACATATAAATAGGTGCTAGAGAAAGTTAAAAGACACAATTTCATGAAAGTTGTTGTAATAACTAACATAGTGAAGTACGTGTATGTAAATAATGTAATGTACAGACAGACAGTTATCTGTGTCTAGTTAAAGTTAGGTTACCTAGCTTATGGAAGGCTTGGATGATGATGTGAGTTGCTGAGTTCTAGAAGCTCTTCTTTCCTACTGAAATTGAAATGTTTGTAAATTTCAATAGCTTCGCCTTCAGGAAAGTCCATGTTTTCTCATAATAGAAGTAAGTCAGATACATATTACCTTCAGTTACTTTTTATTTACCAGAACTGTATAGGTAGCATCAGAATAGCTTCTATTGGCACTACTTTTAATGGTGAATCTGTAAAGGTGATCTGTAAGGAAAGATATCATTTTAAGAAGTATGTGTTGCATTATCATATAAAGAAAATGGTGACTCCTGTATTAAGTTCATTAACAGTAACTATCAAGTACTGAACTTTGTTGTTTCTCCACTAGACCACCCACTAACAGAAATTACTGTGATAAAATTTTTCTCGCTGGCTGTTGATCCACAGAAGATAGGAGCAAATGCTCCTAAAACTAATTCGGGCAAATATAAATTAAGTGAAGGTAATACATATCTGACTCCTTTCTGCTAGGTACAAAATATAACAAGTTTGAACATTATAAGATCATTAATCTTCTGACATTAACAGAATCTCATAGTATACTTATTTTATTTGGACATTTATGAAATTCTGGCATGTCTTGTTATGAAATTCATCAGTCAGCCACCAAATGCCAACCCTATCTAATCCAAACTCACTTGCTTTCTTTCTTTTCCTCCTTGCTCCCTCCTGCCTTCGCTCCTTCCTTTTCATCTTTTTTTGTTTCTTAACTGCCCTCGTATATCACTATGTGGTGTCAGGGTATTCTTGTTCTTCTTAACCCTTATGCCCATAAGCAGCGGTTTGAAGAACAGAATCTCTGATCACAGAATCCAGGATGGGTGATCAGCTTGATGCCTGGTATGAGAGTGAGAGAAGTGGATGACAGAATGAGGGCAAGATAAAATGATAGGAAAGATGATGATGGAGTACTTGGTGGAATGCTGGCAGGGCAAACAAAAGGACCTGAAGACAACCCATCCCAGTGCCATGTTGTCCACCACAAATCTCATTTTGCAGTCATCTAGGATCAAACCCACGCTGTCGCCTTGGTGAGAGCCAAGTGGTCTAACTGCTCGGCCAGCGCAGCCTAATTTAAACTCGTTAAAGACTATTAGACATTCAAATACCAAGAATGAAGAACATTCACTATAGCAACTAGACCAGAAAAACTGAAAATGTTAGCAGAGCTTTAAGTGGAAGTAGTTAATGAAAAGGATATAAATATAAACATACGTATATTAATATTATTATTATTAATATGAGTAACACTGAGGTAATTTTTATACTGCAATTGTGATCTACCATAAATTTTATTTAATAATTCTTTGCTTCCATAGAGACACTGACGACTGCAGCACCATATTCAGTTTATAAATCAATGAAAGGATTTATATTTACATTTGCTTGGTTTATCTTTACTAAAGTGACAATTTCAAAACTGACGTGTATTCACATAATTTTCTGTATGCAGTCCATTACAAACTATTAACTTATTAATCTGTCTTCTTCCTGTTAATAAAGAAACAACTTTCAGTTCACACTTACATATTTCCTCTAGAATACAGTAGTTAAATGATGGCCAAATATTTTTAAAGGGCATGCCACTGTGTGATATCTTTCAAATTCCATGCTTTTTGCAAGACCGTTAGAAAAGAACAGCGACATACTTGTGTCATTTGGTAAAAGTATTTAGAACTTCAAACCAATAACAAGGAATATCTTGGGAATGGTTAAACTAATCATACAGATTTGAGAGCCAAGTTGTCTAACTGCTCGGCCAGCGCAGCCTAATTTAAACTCGTTAAAGACAATTAGACATTCAAATACCAAGAATGAAGAACATTCACTATAGAAACTAGATCAGAAAAACTGAAAATGTTGGCAGAGCTTTAAGTGAAAGTAGTTAATGAAAAGGATATAAAGTTCCTAGTTTCCATCAAACTGTGTGCTTTAATAAGATCTACATTGTCTTATTTAGTATGATTTTGTGTCTCATGTGGTTTATTAATTTTACAAAGGCCATTCAGGATACAGAGGTTTTAAGGGGTTATTCCCAGAAAATTCAATAAATACATATGTTGTGCAAATATCATAAACATCTGCTACTTCAATTATAATAATTAGGACTATTTTTCAGAAAACAGAAAAAAATAATTTCTGCATGTAAGGATGGGAGATTTTCTTGAGAGCCTTATGTTCCTTGGAAGATGGAACTTAAATTCTAAATTTGGTATTAACAGTTTTTTTTTTTTTTTTTTTTGTAATGCTCACACAGAAACATGGTCACACACGCATAGATATCCTTTTCTAATTTTTTTTTAATTCAGGGAGTCTCAAAATGTGTTTTTTCAGTGAAATCTTGACAACAAATGAGTGTAATACAGTTTTTTCTATGCTTACTACAGCTAAATATTAGAAAAAGTAAAAGAAAAGCTAAGCATGAAATTAAAGTAGCCTGTGAAGCTATACAGTGAATGTCAGTTACATATAAAATGGATACTATGAACAGAGAACAATTAAATTTATCAGAATTAGTTTTCTACGTTATGACATTCCTGCTCACTTTAGACAAACAAAATATGCTGCAATTCAGAATGGCAATGTCAAACCTGTAAATTCGTTAGTATGTTTAACTTTCTATTATATAATTTTTTTCCTTTAAAATATTTTTTATTTCATCCTTTGGAACATAATACATATGTTATAGGACACGTCAGTTCAAGATACAAAGATAAATATAAAAAGTTACATAAGACTAAAAACTGTAACAGATACAGTATCCAACAAAAGTCTAAAGTAGAAAAAGCAAATTTAAGGAATCCTTTTAATGAAATACCATATTAATGAGTTTTTCTGTAATTGTAATAAACATTTTACCATTTGGTGTAAACCCCCATGAATTCCCAGGATCAAATAGGGTAGTTAATGTCAGTAAACACACAGTCAGTACAAGAATAAGTGAAGCTGGTAATATTAGAGAGCTAAGGATGCTGCTTTGAATACTTCATGCTGCTCACTGGAAAGGCAGCCCACCACTGGAAACTATCAAGATCTCATCAATTTATGGACTTCTAGTTAACTTCAATTATGAGTAGTTTAACTTTCATCTTTCATACAGACAGTCAGAGTGAATCAGATGACACAAGTAAGTATATTCAACTGTCTCATTACACAATACCGAAATGGCATGGAAAGCCAAAGATCCATGTAATATGGCTGGAGTTCCTAAACTTCGACTATTTCCAAATTTAACTTAAACATGACCAATGTAAAGGAATTATACAACAAGCTAAAGATAATTAAAGTGGCATCAATAGAACTTTCAGAACTGATACTCATATATGAGAGGAAATTATTTATTTCGTGATGGGATTGGATTTAAAATAGCTAGTTATAACAAAAATTTTACATGCTACATCCCAAGGAATTTCTATATGTACTATTGTTTGTTTTCATGTCTCGTCTCTGCAAAACATTTGTGGAAATACTTTTATTATACATTTGAGGATTCAGGAAGTTAAAAGCTCGCCTCGGTAGCGTGGTGGTAGCATGTCTGCCTCACGTTCAAAAAGGTCCCGAGTTCGAATCTCGGTCAGGGTGAGTTAATTGGACAAGAGTTTTCCCTTATCCTTAGAGACGAATGTCGGGTAACTCTAAGCTCCATGGACCCCCGGACTCATTTGAGCATCATTTCACCCATTTCATTCATCGTCCGATGTGACTTAACATTGGAGGACGTAAATTGCAAAAAAAAAAAAAGGGAATAATCTGCATCTTTAAAAAGCAGGCTGTTATATACTGCATATGAAAGTCTATTCCTCTTTACCTGACATGAGAAACAAAACAGTAGTAACGTTAACACTTCAACAAATGTATAGTGTAATAGATAATTCAAACTGAAAAACATTCTGAATATCTCAGAAATGTTAAGTGAAAAAAGTAGATGTGTTGCACTCACATGAATTTCTCTACTCTTGTACAAACTTTTTGCAAACATTTATTCTTCTACTTCATATTAATCAAGATAACATTTATAAAAGAAAAGTTTCCGTTTATAAGGACAGTCAATGATAATTGATTGTTTTAATATACACAAACCGAGTGGGATGTCTCAGGCAATTTTGTCTGTGGCCCGCATTCAGCAGGTCTGGGTTCAGTTTCCATGGCCGGCCTAACCGACCCATGTGTGTTTTCGAGGGTTTTCCCAGGTCACCAGGCAAATACCGGATAGGTTAATTACATCTCCAAAATTTCCTGGCCCTTCATTTAATCTGTACTATCATTTCACATCTTTCAGAGTAGAAGTGTCGGTGGGAGTCTCAGCGCTGCATGGCAGGATGATATGCTTCTGGTAATGACTTCCTCCTTTGGTAGGATGGTCTCTGATCTCCAAGCCAAGCCTGGTGGGCCATTTCAAGACCATAGTGGGTGGGATGCCAGGGAGTTTCCAACTGGTCAGTTGCAGGCACCCTGCCCTTTGCATTGTCATGAATCCTTGGGATTGCCACCCTCTTGTCTCCTCCTGCCTCATCCTTCCTCCTGGGGATGCCCCACTTGGGACATAGGTACAATATGTATATATACTGGAACTCCATGCCAGTCCCCTCCATAGCATAATCTAATCCAATAAATACAAGCCATGTGTAAACAAACTTTGAAAGTAGAATTAAAACTGAATTTAAACATGGATCTTTTGTTCTTCATGCAGCTGCCCTACTACTGAGCTACCAATGGTAGCATGCCAGTACAACATTATTTACTCCGATTTGCATTTTTGTTGTAGATAGAGTGGAACAGGGAATGCAGTAGGCTTTAAATGCTGGTTGCTACATGAATTCTTTTGAAATTCTATTCTTTTCGCATAATCAAAAGATAAAAAAGGGAATAACAACTTCCTATTTGAGAAAAGCATAAGTATTTGAAAATTCAAGCCAATAAAAAAAATATGTCAAAATTGTTAGCTTCACAAAAAAATGTATTTTACAAATCTTGCACTTTAACAAATCTACATTTTTTTCGGCAGTAAAATCTCTTTTATTTACAAGCTATGCATGTCAGTCATAATGAAGAAGAATTCAAGGTTATTCCCAGAAAATTCAAGATATATATTTCATTTGTCATGAAAATATACATGTGATACTTTAATCTAAAAGTTTTATGTAAAGGTAATTAGGAATGGAGGAATGTTCTTGAAAATCTTGGAGAAAGCTGAACCTAGTTTGGTATTTACTCAAAATGGTTTTTAAGTTATGTTGTTTACAGACATGGTTGGTTGGTTGATTACGAACATGCCCCACTTGGCAACCTTGGCCTTTGGGGTAACCTCACCTCACCACGGGATGTCTGGACCCATTTCTCAGGTGGAGGCACCCAGAGGGGGGACCCTTTTCTTCCAATGATAGGGTGATACTGAAGATGATGGTGAGGCGAGAGGACCTACAGCTTATATCGTGGACTCCGAACCACGTTGGGTATAGGGGACACTTCTAGCACATGTGCTAGACAGAGGTGAAGGCATGGACAGGGCCGACTTAAAATCGCCAACCCCTGAGCTGGGAATCGAACTCGGGACCCTTAGCACGGGAGCTGTGAATGAAACCACTGTGCTACCCCTTGTTTACAGACATACATGTATGTATGTAGGCGCACATACATACAAATACAGACATGCACTCACTCACTGAATTACCTTTTTCTACCAATAGATGGTTTCCAGTCTCCGACCCAGCTCAGTGGGGCTGCTTTAGGACCTTGGCAGGCGGGATGCCAGTTGTACCAGCCTGCCCAGGACCTTCCAAATTCCGGGATAACAGTCTCTAGGCTCTGAGCCAGATTAGTGGGTTGTTTCAGGACCACGGCTGGTGGAATGCCATTTGTAATAGACTGCCTGGGAGTTTCAAACTGGCCAGTGGTGGGGACACTGTCCTCTGCACTGTCGTGACTCCTTGGGTCAATCGCCCTCTGTCTCCTCTTGCCTCATCCTTCCTCCTGGGGGTGCCCCACTTGAGGGATAGGTACAAAAAATCAGTCTGGTCGATGTGCAAATCCCCTCTATAAATTCTATACTATCCTACCTTTTGGTAAAAAGTCTTTTTATTCAGGGAGCCACAAGACATATTTTCTGTGAAATCTCAGAGTTAAGTTTTTTAATGGCACACAGTACTTTCTCTCCTTATTGTAACTAGTGACAGAGAATGTAAAAACGGAAGCAAGGAATGATGATGTTGACAATTACAATGATGATATACATATCTAAACAAAGACCAACATTTTAGTTAATTGGTGGAAATTAACTAAAATAATAAGAGTTAAATGATGAAGCCTGGCACTCAAGTAATTACGATAGTAAGTCGCCGCAAACGGTGTATCTCAAATGTGAGAGTCCCTAGTGGACTACCGGGGAAATATACAGGTCAAATGGTAAATTTAGTGTCTTGACAGCTAGTTGGCCATGGTAGCTCAATGGGTAAGAGCGACTGGATGGAAATCAGGATATCTGTGGTTCAAATCCCGGCCATTTTTCATGTTGACTCTATCAAAAACCTTAGTGTATATACGGCTAGTGTGAAGAAATTATTCTTTTCCATCAATTAACTAAAATTTAAATTGTAAATGATAATGAAGTCAGAGAATGCTAATTTCAAAATTCTTAGTTGCAACATTGTGGATATATTGCTTTGGAATGAGGCTGTGATGACAGTGCATTTTATTGAGAAGTTATAGCAGATTATAGTGATCTTAAGAAGCACAGAACAAAGCTGTGTTTGAAGGAAAAAAAAATTCCTGAAACTAAAAGTGTAGCATAAACTATTTATAATCCTAGCAAATTTACTATGCAGTCATACACTCTCATTTATGCTATGGGGTGGTATTATGGGGAAATGTACAGAAAAAAGCAATGGTAAGAATATTAAGACTCCAGAAATATGCCATCAGAATAATTTGTAGATTAAAAAGGAAGGATTCGTGTAGAAATGTCTATAAAACATTAAATATATTAACATTTACAGCATTGTATATATATGAGTGCATTAAATACGTCACAAAAAATTCTAGCAACCAAAATAAAAACATGTACATACATACACATAACACAAGAACAAAACAAAATTATTTCTTAAACAGATTAAGAGGAACATTAAGTAACAAAAATATAGAAAATAAATCTAAAGAATTGTACAATCATTTACCGAATCAAATAAAACAGATAACAGAAGAAAAATTTAAACTTAAAGCAATTAAAAAGTACCTTGTAGAAAACCCAGTCTACTCTATAGATGAGTATAAAAGGTTAAATAAAGCTTAAATAGAGAGCCGGCTGATGATAGAGGCAAAGCTTCAGAAATATGTTCCGGAAAAATTTAAAAATAAGTGTTGTCTAGTGTCTTTAATCGACTCTCTTTAAAGTTAATTTATCATAACAACACTGTTTTCAACACTTCCAAGAATGGTATGGCTGTACCTGTTACATTTTAAGACACAGGATAAAACAGACATCTCATTCTATATCTGGTTGGAAACTAAGTCAACAAGAGGGTGCAATCAAGTCATGTCTGATTACCATATTTCTTGTTAGAGCTAAAAAGGACAGACCTTCCATTGTTACTAAAATTAGGCAAGTGAGTCAACCTTGTATATACTTTTCTCCACTTACAAGTTTTTTGATAAAGACTAGTTTCTGGGAACCTCTTCCCTATCGTCAGTTCTGTGGTTGACTGATGATGCGTCATCAAACTTACCAGGACATTAGATGGCAGCACGACACCAAGCCAGATGCAGACACCGGATGTATCATCAGTCAACCACAGAACTGACGATAGGGAAGAGGTTCCCAGAAACTAGTCTTTATCAAAAACTTGTAAGTGGAGAAAAGTATATACAAGGTTGACTCACTTGCCTAATTTTAGTAACAACGGCACTCCACTTTCTGAAATACTTCTTTTTATTCTATAGACCTTCCATTGTTTATCTATTTTCTGACTCCTGCACTAACCAGAACAAAAACAGCATTATAATGGCTGTGCTCATTGCATTTTTAGAACAAAGCAGGACTTTTGCCTGCATTCTCCACTTCTTTGTCATTAGGGACTGCAGTTACATGGTTCCAAAACGGGTTGGCAGAAGAACAGAGAAAGACTATAGGAAACTGGAGGATACCTTCACCATTGTATTAACAAATCAAGGCACTGTTAAGATCCTAAACACACACTGGAACTTTAAGAATTTTTAATCCAATACCATGAAGTTGTAGAAAACACAGCTGCCCTTCAAGAAGGAACCTCAGCACGTAATCATTACAGTAAAGTTTCAGACATTAGAAAGCGAGTGTTGCAGTGTGGACTGCATACACAGAATCTACAGTAGATGTCATTGTGCTGAAATGAGGGATTAGAACATGCAACAGAATGTTGCAATCCACTGTTCTTCCTTAAGTAAACATGGCGTCTATGGAAAAGAAGGACATTAATTATTGCAATATTTTGAAATGATGGAAGAGCCAAATGACTTTTATAAGACTGTTATGGCAGAATAATTTTCCCCATGATGATGTTGCTGTTTATTTGTTTTTATTTTAGCATTTTCCCCTTTGCTGCAAGCTTAGTAATGGTTATCCTAGACAAATTGTCTGCATCTATCGAGTTTTGCAAAAATCATTCATTTTTAAGACTCCAAATAAAACACACAGAAAGGAAAGTTTCTCTATTTCACAAAGTTGCATTAATTGTCTCTAAATGACAATAATATATGTAAACATAATTTATTTAAATATGAAAGCTGTATCCTCAAATAAAAAGTTTGATTCCTGTAAAATTTGATTTTGAGCACCTGTCAACTTTTTCAAAAATGCTCCTCAGTTGTGTATTTAATAAGATATACATCTTTTTGTACAATAAGTTTTTGTCTATCTTTAATAATTTATTAGTTATGCAAGTCATCTACAATGAAGGGAAATTATGAGGATATTCCCAGGAAATTCAAGATATACATTTTATCTGGAATAATAAACCATTAGAGCCATTCCATTTGTAAGGACTATGATACAATGAAGCACAAAATGAATATAATTTTGAGTGAAACTAATACTCAATGCTCCACTTATTGCTAGTATTTACCTAGAACACGTTTCATTAGGATCTTCCTAACATCATAAGCTGTTGTCGACTAATGGACGTCGGTTTGGTGAGTTCACCTAGTTCTCCGAGGAGTTCACCGAACTGACGTCCATTAGTCGACAACAGCTGATGATGTTAGGAAGATCCTAACGAAATGCGTTCTAGGTAAATACTAGCAATAAGTGGAGCATTGAGTATTAGTTTGACTCAAAATTATATTACATTAGAGCCATGTTTTAATAAATTGAAATTTTTAAAGATGTTCAGTTTAAAGATGCTCTGGGTAAAAGGATTTACTTGAACATCTTTTCATTGCATCCTTGGAACATGCTAAACTTAAATACAAAATTTAGTTTTTAACCAACTTTTTGTTTTTGAGTTACGCTGTTCCACACATTCATACGAACAACAACCCTGCACAGAACTTGTTCTAAAAATCTTATTTTGGACCCAGGAGACTTCAAAAGTCATATTTCTGGTAGAATCTCTGATATCTAATGTTTATGAGGAATGCAGTACCTTTTCTATCAATTATACACTTTCTTTTTTTTTAAATTTACATCCTCCAATGTTATATCTGACGATGTATGACATGGGTGAAGTGATGCTTAAGGGAGGCCAAGGTCCATAGAGCTTAGGGTTAACCAACATTCATCTCTCAGGATAAGGGAAAACCCCAGAAAAGTCCTATCCAGGTATCTCATCCTGACTGAGATTTGAACTTGGGACCTCTTGAGCATGAGGCAAATACACTACCACCTACACCACAGAGGTGGGCCTACCTATTATTAAGTGGGAGAGAAAACATAAAGAAAATTGGATCATGTGATCATTTTGGGAGATTCAGAATGCAAAGGAATCAAGTCCATTTCAATATAGGAACTGCACTTTAGAGGATAGCAGAGGCATTTTCAGTTAGTGCAATCACAAATGGATGGAATTTTAAAGCCATCACATAGAGAGTGCCCTCTTAAGAGTCTGACTATTGACTTATCTAGTGTATCCTATGACAAAATATGTAAATGTGGATTAAAAGTTTATCTTGATTATTGTTATGTTCTGGCCTTATGAACTCTGAAAGGAATGCATTCACTACAGACATATACACATATAGACAAGGTAATGATATACGAGTCACACACAGATAGAAATGCTGGGAAGATAACATGCAGCCTACTTATTACACAAGCGGCAGCCCGTTGTGTAGCTTGTGACACTGGATATGAATGTTGTTTTTTCAAAGCTTCTTCATCACATTTATCTATAACGCTACTTATAATTTCACGCCCTTTTGAATGCACAACCTTAAATTTCTTAAGATCTTCAGACATGATGAGAAGATTAGTAAATCTTACTGCACTGAAATAGTTCTGCCTCTTGCTACACAAGTACGCTACGTGACTTTCTGCAGGTGATTGCTGAATGTTTACTGTATTGCTCACTCGCTGCGTAACCGGACAACGGTTCCCCTCTCCCCCACACCTCATTCCGCGGAGGTCACGAATCCAGAACACATCTATAAGAAGATGCAGAAAAACACATTTTTGTAAGATAAGTTTTCTTAAAAAGTGAATAGAGAAAGTCTTTGAGTGCAAGGTCTTAGCTTTTGTTTTCTTCAGTTCCGTCTTTAAACATGTCATACAGTCTAATCTGCATGCCTAATTGCATGATTGGCTTTCAAGGGTATGACTCAATGATGGTTATCAATGTTTAACAGTTACTCAAATGTGGCAGTTTTCATATTCATACAGGGACCATTAAACAAATAATATACACACTACAGCTGTCCCTCTATAAGCCTCAACATATGATGAATTACAATTTATCTAAGAGTTTGATACTTTTAAAATGGAGCAACAAAGCTAACAGTCATGTTAGAAGCACAAGGATAAAATGATTACTTTCAGGACCAATACCCATGTTTCCTTTCACCATTTTAAAACCATAACAATAAAGGCTAGGATTATCAGGTGTCCATTGCACAAAAACCAAAAAGTAAATTTTAAAATACAGAAATTTTTAGCAAAATGTACTGGTTAAATGTCAAGTAACACCTTTTCTTGTACTATACAACAATACAACCTTACAGTATAGTGTATGAAATTTACTGGAAGAATCCCGAGCGGGATGGCTCAGGCGCTTTCGTTTGTGGCTCGCATTCAGGAGACCTAGGTTTGATTATCGTGGCTGACCTACCTGATTCATGGATTTTTTCTGGAGTTTTCCCGAGTTACCAGGCGAATGCTGGGTAGGTTAATTACATCTCCTGAATTTCCTCTTCCTCCATTTCATCTCCATTATTATTTCACATCATCTCTCATCTGGTGATCTCTTTCAGCGTAGAAGGTTGGCAGATGTCTCTGCACTGTCATGATGCCTTGGGTCAGCCACCCTCTGTCTCCTGTTGCCTCATCCTTCCTCCCGGGGATACCCCACTTGAGGCTTAGGTATAATAAACCACAGGTTTCGGTGCCAAATCCCCTCCATAGTAATCCTAATCCTAATTCTACTCGAAGAATGGAAATATATACAGCAAAGTGAGTCCATTATTTCAGGATGATAAAGCAAAACCGGATAGAAGGCTGATCTATTATATGCATGAATGAAAATTACATTCGCACTTACCATACATCAACGTATGGAGGAGTTATGACAGTGTCCATGAACTTCTGGCACCAATATCCAAGGGTCACCACCTTATAAGTGTTCCTTTGAAACCCACACGTACTATGTACAAAATAAATAGTTTCCTTCACCAACACAATCATAATAGATAGTCAACATGAAAAATTCAATGCCATGGCCGGGATTTGAACCACGGATCTCCTGGTTTCCGTCCAGTTGCTCTAACCCATTGAGCTACTATGGCCAACTTGCCGCCACTTGCTATGGCATTGAATTTTTCATGTTGACTCTGTCTAACAAAGACCTTAGCCTATATATGGCTAGTGTGAAGAAATGATTAATTTCCATCAATTAACTAAAGTAATAAGAATTAAATGATGAAACCTGGGACTCAAGTACTTACGATAGTAAGTCACCACAAATGGTGTATCTCGAATGCAAGGGCCCCTAGTGGTCTACCAGGGAAATATACAAGTCAAATGAAGAATTTTATGTCATGACAGCATGGGTTAGAGCGACTGGACGGAAACCAGGAGATCTACGGTTCAAATCCCGGCCATGCTGTTGAATTTTTCATGTTGACTCTAACAAAGACCTTAGCCTATATACCGCTAGTGTGAAGAAATGATTAATTTCCATCAATTAACTATGATCATAATATTTTGTGTCTACCTCCATATCATCCTGAACTGAATCCCATTGAACTTATTTGGACTACCATAAAAAACAGGTAGCTGAAATAAATGTCACGTTCAGCATGGAGGGCATATTTCAGCTAGTTGATGACAAATTTGCAGCATTTCAGCATAGGATTGGTAAGAAAGGTTAGGCATGTGAAGAAAACTGAAGCAGGATATATGTAAAAAGAAGGATTATTGGATGCAGGTCAGGAAGTAGTAACTCACTTGAGAGAAAATGGCAATGATTCCTACAGATTCTTCCAGTAGAGAGGATGAAAATGAAGAACCAATAAGAGGTGAAGCAGCAACTTAAGATGATTGAAATGTATAGTGGACTGCTATGGCACATAGTACATCAAACCAGCCTCAAGGGAAGAGTTGTTATTCACTCAGCTTGCAGTAGGCTATGAGAACTGGTATAGGTACATCCTCATGACCCCCCCCCCCACACTATTCCCTACTCCTTCACTGCTCATTGAACTACCACCTCATGTGAATCAAACTGTATTATTAGTGACAAACCTGTATTTATATGCTGTTGTGGTGTAGCATAAAGTAAAATGGGATGCAAAGGAAATAACACAACATATGAACAGAGATAGCTTGGATCTTTCACTATGCTGAAGTTCTTACCATTGATAAATTGTTGCTCAGATGAATATACCATGAAGCATTGTTGGAGACATCATCCAACGATATAAAGAAAAACACAGAATAAAATCTTTTGCACAAACAGGATGTCCACAAAAGCTGAGTCGGTGAGAGAAGAGACTGCTTATGAGAAACGTAGTAGTAGTAGTAGTAGTTTTATTCATCCATTAAGTTAATACAATGACATTGGATACGTCAATACAAATATTTAGAACAATAGAAATAATATAAGTATAAAAAATAAGTTGCATCAAGTGTAATTAATATGATCTAATCATGAACTCATAAATATATATAGTTGCATGGCTCTACAACTACACAGCATTTAAAATGCATCACAAATATATACAATTATATGGCCAGCTACAGTGTATCTAGAAATTCACTTATATCATAATATGAATCACTTAATAAAATTTCTTTCAACGATAGCTTGAAACACCGCATGGATTTTATGTTTTTCAGATTGGCCGGTAGTTTATTATACAGAGTGACTGCTGAATATCTAACTCCTTTGGAATAAAGTGTAGTTCTATGTGTTATTGTTCCTAAGTCTGTTTTACCTCTGGTGTTATGATGATGTATTTAATTATTTGTGGTGAAATTTTCAAGGAGAAAATTGTAATAAATATCGAGATTTAACAGTATTGGAACACCACAGTGAAGCGAAATAATTATTAATTTTTAGATGAGTCGTATTTATTACACATCTGCTTCACTTTCGTACCTATTTTGAGGACATGTTTCGCAAATCATCGTTTGCATCCTCGGCTCTTATGCGACTAAAGCTTGATCCAGCGGTGTGGGTAATTCTGGGGTTGCTGCTGCCATCTGTTGATTTAGTGATGAACTTAAATGTGGAGTTCTCTTCTGGCGGGATTTCAAAGTTCATTAGTTGGTTTTTATGTTTTTCTATGTATATTCTCTCCCATATGACGAGTTCACTATGTTTTTGTACGTATTTTAGTAATTCTGTGCTATCTTCAATTTCATGATTTTCAGACCAGAAATGAGCTGCTATTGCGGACTTATCAATATTTTTGTATCTTAAGTGCCTGAAGTGTTCTTTCTTTCTAGTGCCTATGTTTCTTTTTGTCCTCCCTATGTAAGTTTATTCACAGTCTTTACACTTAATCTTGTAAATACCTGACTAATCAACAGATGGCAGCAGCAACCCCAGAATTACCCACACCGCTGGATCAAGCTTTAGACACATAAGAGCCGAAGATGCAAATGATGATTTGCGAAACATGTCCTCAAAATAGGTACGAAAGTGAAGCAGATGTGTAATAAATACAACTCATCTAAAAATTAATAATTGTAATAAATAATTCTAAAATAAGTGCCCCAAAACTTGTGACTGCATTGCATCTAACAACTGATAAAGATGTGCACCCAAAACCTCTAGAAGGGTTTTTAAAGAGAAGGCAGCAATGGAACAGTGGCAAGGAAAAAGCCTTATGTGAACAAAACTAACAGGGCAGAGAGGTTGCAGTTTGCTAAAGAACTCTGCAAAAATGACCAGGAATGGAGTGATGTAATTTTTTTGATGGAAGTCTCTTTTATGTATTTGATACAGTAGGGAAGGCTCCTGTTTTGCGCAAGCCCAATACAGAGTTGCATATAACGAATTTACATCCTACAGAGAAACATAAAGGTGGTAGTGTTATGGTATGGGTGTGCATGTCATCAGGGGCAGTGGAAAATTTAGTATTCATTGAGAACACCATGGATAAACACTAATACCTCAACATTCTTAGATCAAACCTTCATCAATGCGTGGACAAATTAGGAATAAGAAACACTTCTGAGCATTATCAGCATAGTGATCCAAAGCACCAGAAGTATATTGTCAGGCAATGGCTGTTATATAACTGACCAAATATAGTACATCCATCCTCATAGAGTCCAGATCTTAACCTGATAAATAATTTATGGAATTAGCTAAATAAACAAATCACACATTTTGCTGTCTTTTCTAAAGACCAACTAAAGAAAACACTGCTCAAAGAATTGGTAAAAATTGAACCTACCTATACAAAGAAAATAATTCCTAATATGAAATCATGTCTTCTAGAAGTAATCAGACATAAAAGATACCCTACAAAGTGCTGAATTTAACCATGAGGGAATAGACAGACATACCTTTTTGTTGACTAAATATTTAAGTGACTTGAAATTTCAAAAAGTGCATTGAAATGCTGTTTGTCAGCATCTGTTGTGCTTTAGAGGAATGATTGTTTTTAATTAAAAGAACTATTTGTAATCAGTTTTTAACACTTTTTCACTTACATTTTTATATTATATTATATTGTTCTAATACTAAGTATATATTTGTAGATGATGTTCTGTTCCTTAAAGATCTTTTTGAATTTACTAAATGTGTTTTGATTGATTTACATTTGTAATTATTCTGCTCTAGTTTTAGAATGATGGAATGTTATTTTATCATGTGCCAGTCACAGCTTAGAATGGTACCTTGCATTATCCATATGATGACAGACCCCCCCTCTTCTAATAAATTTAAGAATTTTTTTATGAAAGCATGTCCATTCATTTCAGTCAACATTTTGATTCCCTAGTCTGGAACGGAAAACACACTTGCTTTAGGCAATGAATCCTGTGTATGTAGAACCTGCATGGCAAATTATAAGCCTGTTTCCTTTCTCTAGAATTATCTTGAGACCACTTCTTCCCATTGAATCTTGCCACATGTTTTGCATGCAATGGTTCTACATCTACAATCTTGTAAAGGCAAGCAATTCGAGGGTGCTCTGAAGAGGTACTTGATAACAAAAATTCTGTATTGTATTGATGAATTATGAAATTCTGAATTTATTCTTTAATTTGTAATTAAAAGCAGTTGTATTTATATATGTATTTATATGTATAAAATGTTGACAATGTCAGAAACTGCAAAGTCTATTGACAATAAATGATAAAATTTAGCCATGTCTCATCATGGCCTCATTTTTATGAGGCCCATATCTCCATATACCGTAAGCATATGCATAATTTTTAAAAATGATATTTTCACGGTAACTAATATAATTTTTTTCCAAATAAGAATTAATCCCCCATTTACTTTTTATACCTGAAGCCCAAATTTTTAAGTATTACCTACTCCCATTGGAGTAGAGGACTCCATCTGTTTTTCCCTAATGATATGATCCAGCATATATGCGGCAAACTACACCTTTTTCAAAATCATCTAAACTGGAAATGGTTTTTTTGCTTTCTGACATTATTTCCTGGAGATTTAAAGAAGGTTTCACCAATTTTTGTGCTATAAGTTTTGCCCTGTTTCACAATATGTAGCACAGTATGACCTCACATTGCACACTTTGGCTGTGAGAACCTGGCTTTATGGAAAATTCATTCAGTCACTTCCTCAGATGATAATCCCTTAGAAAAATTGTATACTTTAAAAATCATATTTCTGGCCTGGGACCAAAGTACTTTGCCCTTAGTGCCTGCGCCACTGGTACTAGGTTTTGAAAGTGACATTGTTATCAGCTCACAAAACAGAGAATGTAAAAGTCTTGAATTTTATGTTTATTTCACAGTTACACAAAGCACTTGTGTAACATCACACACTAAAACTGAACTTTCAAGAATACTAACACATGCTTCCAGACTGCACTGATACTTTTTCAATTAATTTATGAACAAAAAATATGTAGGCTAATTGATGGAAATTAATCATTTCTTCACATTAGCCATATATAGGCTAAGTTTTAGATAGATAGAGTCAACATGAAAAATTCAATGCCATGGCTGGGATTTGAACCACAGATCTCCTGGTTTCTATCCAGTCGCTCTTAACCATTGAACTACCATGGCCAAATTCTCATGACCTACATGACATCAAATTCTCCAATTGACTCCTATATTTTCCCTGTAAACCACTAGGGGCTGTTGTATCGAGATACACCATTTGTGGCACTTACTGTTGTAAGTTCTTGACTCTCAGGCTTTGTCATTTAACTCTTAATATTTAAGTTAATTGATGAAAATTAATCATTTCTTCACACTAGCCATATATAGGCTAAGGTTTTCGATAGATAGAGTCAACATGAAAAATTCAATGCCATGACCAGGATTTGAACCACGGATCTCCTGGTTTCCGTCCAGTCACTCTTACCCATTGAGCTACCATGGCCAATGTGCTGTCCTTACATCAATTTTTAAAAACGGAGATAACTTGAAACCAATAATTTTGGGCCAATAACCTTACTGTCAGATTTTTTAAAAAATTATAGAAAAAATAATGTACAGAAGTATGTTTCAATGTTTTGCTAAGTTTGATATAATCAATTCCTGTTAGTTTGATTTCCATAAATCTAAATCACCTAGTGCAACAGTCATGAATTTTATTGTTAGCATTTATGACAATAACAAACCAGAGCTGGGTCTATTTCTTAATCTAAGGCATTCACATGGCAGATAAGGATATTTTGCTCAATAAACTCCACAACATTGGATTAAGGTATATAGCTTATAATTGATTAATACTTATTTAGAAAACAGGGAACAAATAGTTGCAATTGATTATTTAGATACAAAAAATAAGACTGCTAAAAAGGAAGCTTCAGGAAAAAGAAAGATACTCTTTGGAGTTCTCCAAGGATCAGTCCTGGATTCCCTTTTATTCTTGATCTCCACCAATGATCTATCACCTTTTCTAAAAAATGAATCTGATGTAAAAATTACTCTCTTTCTGATGACACAAGTATATTCATTAGTGGGAAGAATAATAGTAAGAAACTTGAAGATGACATATACACTATAAATAAATTTTCTAATTGGTTCAAAATAGATAAATTAGCTTTCAGTCAGGACAAAATCACAGCTGTTTAATTCCACAATAAAGCTTTAAAGAATCAGGGACTACCAAGCAAACATTTTGGGCTGATGCAAAATTTTGGGATTGTGGGTTGACCAATACCTGAGGTGGGATAAACACATGTAAAAACTGAAAACTAAATTCTTGTTTACAGTAATATGCTGAAAATGTGCTATTATGCTAATTTTCATTCACCATTATTACATGGGTCCTGCGCCGTGGCGTAGCGGGCTAAGGCAGCATGCCTTGGTCCCTGGCCATGGAAAGCGGCCCGGGTTCGATCCCACCCATGGGGTGGGGATTTTAGGTCCCGGGTATAGGACCGGTGCCCACTTAGCATCGTGAGGAAAGTGAGGAGCTTACGCTAGGTAAGTGGCCCTGGTCACGGAAACCAACATTCTGGCTGGGGAATGCCAAGATGCTGACCAAATCTGCTCCCCGTATCAGTTGGATGATTGTCCACCTCTGCCATGTGTAAGTGGGCATGAGGCAGGCAATCGGGTTGGTAGACCTTGGCCTCTAAGGGCTGTCGCGCCATGGGTTATTATTATTGTTATTATTATTACATGGAATAAAGTTATGGGGATATTCTAGTTATAGTAATTCAATATTTAAATTTTAAAAGAGAGCATTTAAAACTATAGTGGGTATTCCTTCCAGAGAGAGCTGTAGAGAGTATTTGACAATTAAACCTACTCACTTTTCCCAGCCTCTACATAAAATAAATGTTAATTTAGTCAAAAGTAATTTGTACAACTTAATAAATAAGATATACTTGCACGTAACACCAGGAACAAAAACAAATTTCATATAAAGGCTCATAGAACTAAACTTTTTCAGAAATCATTTAAATACAATGGAAAACATTTCATAAGAGCAATTCCACAGAAATATCATATCAACGAGTAAAAATTTAATTTAACTTTTCAATATATCAAATAAGGGCATATGATTTCTAATACTCTGAGGTACTCTAAAGTATCTTATTCAATAGTAAAATGGTCAGAATTGCAAAGAATAACATCATTTATTGTAAAAGATCTTGGTAAATACAAAATAAAATTAAAAATGTATAAAGTTTACTATTTTCTGTCTATCATTTTAGAAAGTACATGCTGGAATTTACACCACTTTTTTTAAGTTGGACATTACTCATCCCTTGATTCTTCACAGTGGTAAGTACTACCAAAATAAATATGTTTAAACAGTTTTTATAGCTTCTTTTATACTTACTGCATATCAGTGTCAATCTGTAATGCTGAACATGGATAAGTGTCATAGACAGTAAAATAAATTAGCGATTAAAATTTCCTTCCAGATCCTGGTTAGTATAACATTACCAACAAACAAGTATTCCAAGCATTTTTGTCTAAAATGAGTGGACTTCCAGGAATAGTGCTGTTACAGATTAACATTCCATGCTCCTGCTGCTTCCTGTTGCACTCAGTTGTACACCTTTGCAAGTGCAGATGCAGGCATCTTGAAAACATAACTAAAACAGCAGCAGAAAGACAACATGAGTATAGACAGTGTGTGAGGAAACAAGGGTGCTATGAACACAAAAAGAAAGGAAACGCTGCTAAGGATGAAAAAGGTTTGGAACTCAACAGGACTTTCCTCTGTTAAGCAAAAAGAACTGAATGTATGAACAGATGCAGCAAATCAGAAACAGGATGCATAGAAGTTAGGAAGAAAAAGATACTCCTGCTATTATGATACCTGCACCTTTTGATCCAGGCAACATTTTGGAAAGTGCAGAAAACATATTGCAGTGGCACTTCCCAGGTCTCTGCAGAAGAGGTTGCAATTGATTGCTGATCTAGCAACAAGAGGATTTACTGTTGACAAGCATACTTATTCAGATGATATTAAAGCTGCAAACATGAACTTCTATAAGGATAACTCACTATCACAGGCTCCAGATAGAGATGCATTCAAGAGTCCACATTAATGAAGAATTCAAAGAACTTCACCATAAGCTATTCGGTGATTATCATAAATCATATTTTTAAATCTAATTTTATTAAAACAAAAACAAGGTGAAGGAATTTGAGGAGCATGTCTTCGCTTCCTGAGAGGAAGCAGGGTTAGGTGAGAGATATTGGAGAACGTATTAGCCGATCCTGCAAAAAGCACTCTGGTTATTGTCGATCATTTATTAATCAGCATGTATCATGCTGTATTGCATTCATGTAACGGCAGGATGGCAGGCATAGCATTACGCTCTGGAAGCCAAACTGGGGATTCATGTGTTATCTTTGTATGACTGGTTGGGTCTTGGGAAATGGCGGTGAAGGTTCTGTTGAAGAGTCACTATGTTCTTGATGTTTCTGACTAAGTATGCAATAGTGTGTGGATCGTTGGTGTCCTTAAATTAAATGTGACATATGCACCATTTATACAGAAAAACGAAGATGTGTGCATTAGTTTTTCAAAGTTTACAGATTTACATCATATTAATGTGTACCTCCAAGGTCAGAATCACACAATTTATGCACATATATTGTACATGACAATATGAAGTTCCTTCTGGCTACATTGCACAGAAACAAGCACCTTTTGAACTTTGTGACTTTATATCTCAAGAGTTTGTGACTAGAATAAAAGGAATGTATGCAATCAGGCTATGAAGAATGTCCACTCTTGAGTAAAACAGAGCTTACAGTAGTATCCTTGGATGTTGGGAGAACTTACCCAATTATCTGACATGCTGGACTCCTTTTGTAAAATAATCCATCTGACACTACCTAGAGAAATGCTGAACATATCACACAGCTTCCTCAGACACCGCACCTTCCAGTCACAGTTGTGTGGGAAAGATCTTCTCTACGACCAATAAGAGGCGGAGATCCCGAAGGCTCTGTGCTATTCACCATGCTATTTAGTGTGTTCATGGTAGACCTTCCAACTCAACCGCATGTCAAAATGGCTCAGTATGCTGACGACATGCTGATATTCTCCAAAGATAGAAACATACTCAGAGCCTGGCCGCACCGTGGCTGAGTGGTTAGATCGCTTGGCTCTCACAAAGGCGGCCCGGGATCGATCCTGAGCGACCACAAAGTGAGATTTGTGGTGGATAATACGGCGCTGGAGTGGGTTTTCTCCGGGATCTTCGGTTACTCCCACCGTCACACTCCACAGGTGCTCTATCTTCATCTCATGTATCATCAGTCTCACCGTCTGCCGTATGTAGGAACAGTGGGCGTTAATCCAGTCACGCCATTTTATGCACAAACCGCCAAAACTACACAGACTGCCCCAACTTTCAATATCGAGGTCGAAGGATCGTGTGGGCAAACTCTATCCAATTTCTGGGTGTCAAGCTGGATAGAGGTCTAACTTTTCGTGAACCAATGGGGACCTCTCAGCGCGGGACAGGGAGTTATGACCTTGCTGTATGCGTTGCTGAGCTCTGGTTCGATGGTTGTTCGCTTGAAGCTACACTTGTTCCGAACACTCGTGGTCCCGTTGATGCTGAATGCTTGGAAGCTCTGGCCGCAGGAAAGATATACCTACAGAATAGAAGACTTCGGTCCATCTATTTTGTTGGCCGCTCCTTCCCCATAAGGCTGCTTCACGAGCTTCATCTGTTCCATACATGAAGGATGCTATTAGGAGCCGGGCTACAACAATTTTACGCCAAATTAATACACCATAGAAATATCCTGGTTGGGTCTCTTGGTGCTTATGAGCCCACTAGCTGTCGATTTTGGGTTTTTCGAGTACCGCGCATGGCGTGCGGGCATCAAAGATAACGTTGGAGCTTATTCTTACAGCAGCAAAAACTGAGCTCCGTATTCCAACCAAGAGCCGATTTCTTCAAAATTGATTCCCTAGCCAATGAAATTTTAGGAAGAAATAACCACGCCCAAGGGGATGCAACAGGCCTGGCAACCTGTCATATTCTCAGAGGAATGTAATAGCTACCTCATAAACATCTTTGCATATAATCCTATAACCCAACCTACAAAAAGCAGTAAGAAGTTCCTTTCTGCGGTTAAACCCGTTTAAAGATGGGAACGCAACAAAAACCTTCATGCTGTGTATAGCCTGTCTGCAACATGGACGGACGAGCGCTTAGACTGTTTATTCACGAGACAGGGGTGTGCTTCAGCAGCATCACAAGCCGGCGGCCAGGTGCAGACAGTACTGGGCGTGGTCGCCACTGTTTGGGGAACCGCACACGTGACTTGAAATACCCAAGACGCTTGTAACAAAGGACCAATCTATTAAACTACCCAGATAAAGCTGCACTAAGCAGCTAGGCGTTGTGGCGTAAAACACCCCACTCAGGTGAACCTATACTCTTACGAGTGGCTCTGTATTACCGGTTTGAGCAGTGGAGAACCAGCATCAGTCATGGACTTCGCGATCACCAAACATTTTGCGTTTCATCTCATCCTCACATCACTTCATTCCAACCATAATCCAATTATGACTGATATCAACACTAGGCTTACCAGTCATGACATTTCGCTGCAAACACGCGACGTCGATTGGGAGGTCGTACAGAATTGCCTTCGCACTTCCATCCCGCTAAACCCAAAAGTCACAGAAATCCCTACCCTAGAGCCTGCAGTTTCTTTCTTCACCTCTATAGCTACCAAAAATTGACTGACAGTCACGTCCCAGCACCTGTGCTTTCGGATGTCCTACTTCTGGACATAATCCTGCTCATCCGTCCTCCACTCCTGGGCAACAGCGAGACTTTACCAGCGTCATTACACGTCACACAGCCGAGTGCTCTGGCATCGAATACGCTGGAAGGTTAGAGTCCGCCTGTTCGAGTACCAGGTACAAGCGTAGGAGGACAAAATGAACAAAATGCTCATCGAAAGTGGCGACATGTGAAGGATCGCAAAAAATCTCCGCAACCGTCGAAACAAGTATACCTCCCCTCTCTAGGGCACTCAAGACCTGACCTACGATCTCCAAGTTAAAAGCATTGTATTTTCCGACTACCTTGAACGTACTGTGCGTCTAGAGCAGAGCCTCTGACGATATCTTTTACGAACGTGGGAAGGCGCTCCATTCTTTTGACGCATCTCATCGATGAGGGACGGCTCCCAGTGATTGGTCCAAGCGAATTCCAGGTCCCATCAAGCACCTCAAACCTCAAAAGCCTGCGGGATTTGATAGACCAACACCTTTCATGTTCCATCTCCTTCCCTTTAACGCCTTTTGGTGACGAGAGTGTTGAATACGAGATTTAACCTGGGACGGTTTCGACGAGAGTGGAAAGAGGCCCAAGTGATTTACATATTGAAACGCGATGAAAACAAAACACACCCATTCAACTACCAAAGTCTCCTTTCGACCCTCTCGAAAGTGCTTGAGAGGATGGCCTTAAACTGCTTTACCCCGCTCCTGGGTGACATTCAAGTCTTACCCGACCATCAGTTCAGATTTCCTCCTGGCACTCGGTCACTCAGCAGTTGATACGGGTAGTGGAGATGGACGACCTGGGGTTTCAGGAAGACGCCTTCGCTATTATTTATATCTCTGGATGTCAAGATAGTCGTCTCTCCATGCCGGACTTCTATACAAACTTATCCAACTGGGACTGTCTGCACAGGTTCTAAACATTCTACACACTTTCTTAGACATTGAACTTTTGAAAGTTATAGTCGCGGGAAAACATCTGCACTTAGGCCAATAACAAACGAAGTCTTTGAAGGTTCTCTGTTATCCTCTATGCGGTTCAGCATGTACATAAAGATGTTCCAGTTCAGCCACTCATCAAAATGATTATGTATGCTAACGATGTGTTATTGTTCTACAAGGATATGCACATCCTTAGAGCCTTCAATCCAATACAGAGGCACCTCCATCTATTCCAACGGTGGTACTGATGTTGGCGCATGTCCGCTAACCTGAACAAAAACCATTCCACACTGTTTATCAAGTACTACACCCTAAAGACAGTCCTACCTTCCAGTTTAGAGACTGAAGGATTCAATGAGGCAATTCATCCAGTATCTAGCGGTAAAGCTGGACAGAGGTCTCTCTTTTCACAAACATATCAAGGACCTCACGGCTTGGGTGCAAGGAGCAATTGCATCAGTGTATGCAATGGCTTCCGGGAAGCCGAGATAACACCGAAGCAACTCCATACAGCAGCAAAAGTCGAGACCGTCATTTAATGCAGTCAAGACTTGATTGGCCTAAACCCAAACCGCGACCAAAGTCAGATGATGATGGGTGAATCCGTCGCCATCCAAGCCCACGCACGAACGCCTAACCCCCCAGAAGTTTTCCTGATGAGGCTCACTCGAAGGCAGGTCTTGGCTGAGCAATCCCAACCAACCGCAGGGAATAAAGCTTTTTAGACTACACTCCACTGCCCAGCCGCAACCCGTCAGACACCGTCTCCTGGTCTTAGAACTCTGAAGCAGACTGCAATAAGGAAATAAAGGGCACAGGAAATGAAGGGCAGGAAAGTTGTGATAGCCATCCCAGTATTCGCTGTCCAACCCGGGAAAATCACAAAAACCTTATGGGTAAGGGTGAACGGTCGCCAGGGTTCGAAGCTGGGAACTCCCGAAAGTGATTCGCATACGTCACCATGGATCCACCTCACTCGCTACTAATTGTGCAACACTGAGCTTTCACGACTTGATTAATTCTTTGATTTATCATTTAATCTGCAGAAAATGTAGTCGGTATTGGTTTCATCTTGGTTAAGGCTGCTCGCCAGTAAAACATAAAGCATAACATACCTTTTTATCTTCAAACGAACACCCCAATTACTGAATAATTTTGTGCCTATTTTTAGTTCCTGACTAAGTATATCATATTAGTGTAAATCCTACAACCTTAATTTAAACCGTTTATCGTAGATAACATTTCTCGTTACTCTACCTAAAAATGTTAGGATCACGAATTTCGGACCACATTTATAACAAATACACTT
This sequence comes from Mantis religiosa, assembly GCA_030765055.1. Lineage (NCBI taxonomy): Eukaryota > Metazoa > Arthropoda > Insecta > Mantodea > Mantidae > Mantis > Mantis religiosa. The sequence continues at coordinate 50,443,480 of CM060956.1, forward strand.
TTAAATATCCGCATAGACAAATTAATTTCCAAACGTGACGTTTATATGAAGAGTGCAGGAATCTGAAAATGTACATGAGATTTTAAAATGTTTATTTTACCGCGTTTTGTTTTTCTATTTATGTATATAGCTATAGGGGCTTTGCCTTGAGAACAACCGGTTTTACTACAATTAATTATTTCCGGGCTGTTTTGCCCTGGTCTGCTGGCGTAAGAACGTCCAAACGTTTCGTCCACAACTGCGGTAGACGTCTTCAGTGGCGCGGTTGAAGTTGTCTACCGCAGTTGTGGACGAAACGTTTGGACATTCTTACGGCAACAGCCCGGAAATAATTAATTATAATATTGACTCCGGCCGTGAAAGCTTACGTTCTCTCATAATCGGTGTTATTATTCAATAAATTGCATGATTCTTAACGTTGGTTTTTTAAACACATTTAGATACACATCCACATTCACCTGCCATATTCTGTGGGGAAGAGGAAGTGGTTCCAGCTAATGGATAATTTCCTGCTCTAGCCAGGAATCGAACTTAAGGTGAGAAACCGGAGAGCTGGCTGCTGATGTTGTTCCGTTTCTCTAACATTTTTCATACCCACCGCCCCCCCATCCCAGGGGCCTACTTCGGTAGGTACGGGTTTGGCGCACCAGGGGTCCCGAGCCAACAGTCTCCCTCGTGTGGGCTCCTCTTCGTGGTTGAGGGAGACGGTCAACAGGCCCACCCACGTGTAGGTCGTGCGTGGAGACCCGTGGAGAAGGTTTTTAGATTCTTGTCTAGTTTAGAGTTTAGGATTTAGTGAACGAAATTTTTAGTAGGTTTTGATTGATGTTTTTTATGTACGTGTATGTTTAATAGGTTTTGTTACACTTGTATAGATTTTAGAAAGTTTTATATCTGGCTTTTGCCATGACTAGTTTTTTAAAGGGTGATGATGACCGCAGTAGTTGAGCGCCCTTATATATATCATCATCATAATCATCATCATCATACCCACCGCCTCGGTAGCGTAGTGGCAGCATGTCTGCCTCACGTTCAAGAGGTCCCGAGTTCGAATCTCGGTCAGGGTGAGTTACCTAGATAAGGTTTCTCCCGGGGTTTTCCCTTATCCTTCAAGACGAATGTCGGGTAACTCTAAGCTCCATGGACCCTGGACTCATTTGAGCATCATTTCACCCAATTCATTCACCGTCCGATATAACTTAACGTTGGGGCGGACGTAAGTTAAAAAAAAATACCCATTCTTTCAAGGTGCATATGGAGATCCAAAGAGTATTCTTATAAAATTAACTTTTCGAAGATTATACATTTTATACTGTATTACTTTTTCCAGGAATACATGGAAAAGCTTTATGGAAGCGGCCACTCTTATAGTACTTTTTTTTTTTTTTTTTTTTTTGTAATTTGCGTCCTCCAACGTTAAGTCATAGTGGACGATGAATGAAATGGGTGAAATGGTGCTCAAATGAGCCCAGGGTCCATAGAGCTTAGAGTTACCCGACATTCGTCTTTCAGGATAAGGGAACACCCCGGAAAAAACCTATCCAGGTAACTCACCCTGACCGAGACTCGAACTCCGGACCTCTTGAACGTGAGGCAGACACGCTACTACCACACTACCGAGGCGGATACTCTTACAGTATGCCAGTCCCATACGCGGCTGTCTCTGCTTACAAGGGAACTGTCACTATGCTCGTACATGTATTCGCTTGAGAATTTGATGGCATTATCTCTGCTCTATGTGGAGCCCCTGTGCCAAAATGTGGGTGCGGAGTATAGCTGGAAGTACCCGAAAATGAGTACAGAATACGTAGGAACATATAGGCATAGTAACAAAGGATTGTATAGGAAGGATTGTTTACCCCTGACGGATAGCGGTCTACACATGGCATACGTAAGGAGTGCCGTCCCCCACAGCAAGAGCAGAGCTAACGGGATGTCCAGCAGCTACTTCCCAGAGGTCGCATGCGGCACTCTCCAAGCGTTGCGGTTGTACTCCGTAGCAGATGTTTGGTGCATACAATATAATAAAACACCTAAAGAAGTCCTGATAAGCATGGAGAGAGACACTGGACTGAATGCATGGCAACTACAATGGACAGCATCAAGGAAAGGAGCCGTCACCAAAGAATTCTTCCCATCAGTGAGAAATAGACTAAAACAAGAACTGCCCATATGCCAAGAGTTTACAGCAATTGTCACAGGACATGGAAAGCTCCGTTCATACTGCCATCGATTTGCTTTACTAGATAGCCCAGTATGCAAATGTCAAGAAGAGGACCAAACAGTAGACCACATAATATTCCGATGTCCAATCATAAACAAAGAACCGAAATGATCAGGAAAATAAAAAGCAGATAAAGTTCCAAAGAGGAACTTATTAACCCACATCTAACATGTTTCGTCAAATTTGTTAAATCAATAAACTTCACAGATATAGAGTAGGCAAATGAAGCATAAAAATTCAATAAAACTGCTAATTAATTGTAACCATTTTAATAAGAATATTGTAAAATATTGTAGGAAACATTTCAATACAAATACAACATATGTAAAACCTTTGTAAAATTATTGTAAAAGTTGTATATAATGTAAATAAAATAAGGCATGTAGTATTCCTAAGGAATGGAGCATGCCAGGTTAAAAAAATTGGTGTATATACAGCAGGCGTTATACCATCAAATTTTCAGGTGCGTAGCGTTGTGGGTACAGTAATAGTTCACTTGTTAGATCCCAATGTTCCATAACAAGACATTGTGTATGTATTGTGTATATGGTACATTCGGAATGCACAACTTCACCGAGAGTTGGAAATCGCCGACATTCAAGAGCACATTTCTGCTACGGCTAGCAGGTTCTTTGCTCACCTTCCTCGATTACCTGGTGCTTCACTCTTCCAAATGGGACACCGTACATATGTTGAAGTTAGACTAAATCCGGCTTGCCGCACGATATTTTCTAACCTCAAGGTGATACTTGTTTTCTTACTTTCTGTCCTATTGATGACTTTGTTCTTGCTTACTTGCATTAGAACATCCCTTTCCATTTATGTTCATTAAAGTGATAATGTTAGTTCTTATTGTATCTGAAATTTGTATAGCACTTACCGTACTGTGCAACTGAAAATGAAAAATTAGTAGGGGAAAGTTGCCTAATATGGAGTACATTTTTTATTTTTGTTGTATGAGCAATAATAACACAGGTTAGTGTCTATAAATGATATATTTGTACACTCCAACTCTTTACCTCTCTTATAGAATGTAATACTCAAGCTTAAATACACTGTTATGCAAATAAAATGCAATTATCTAAAATACAAAAATGTGACTCCTAATATGGGATGGTAGAGGTTCCTAATAAGGGATACATTTTCTGGTGTTAATTTACAGCAGTATAAGTATAAGTACTTAATATCTGTATTAATATGATTTTTTGATACCCGAAGTGGAAGTCCCAGGTTCATATCGCGACTTGTTATCCTATTTTGGTGCCTAGACGGTCTTTTTCTTTTATTTATTTCCTTTTCTCACACACTTTTCACAACAGAACCTATTGGAACTATCACCTGCTCAAACCTTGTGTGCTCAATTGAAACATTTGCAGCACCTTATCCATGTGTCTCCCTCTCGGTCTTCCAAAAACATGCCTGAACAATATAGGCACTCCGCATCATCATCATCATCATCATCATCATCGTCGTCGTCGTCGTCTTCGACGACGTCATCGTCACTCTCGTTTCCCCACTCCTCTTCCGATTCCAGAGGCACAAAGTCTCTTCGTCTTCGGAGGACGAAGTTTCAGCAGTGCACTTCCTTTTCTGGTTTTCTTTGTCACTTTGGTTTGCAATGCTAACGTCCATCTGGCTTTTGGCGGAGTCTTGTCCGCCTTCTTTTTCTTTTCAGTGAGTTGAGCTTGTAATTACACAAGATATCCCAGCTCAAGATGGATTGGCCTGTTCTGATGAACTTGCCTTCTGCTTCAATGTTGGGATTGGGCTGATGTCTGCCGTCAGTATCAATCTTATCTGGGACACAGGTGGATCTGTCACTCGTGCCACATCATTAGATTCAGAAGCTTCATCGTGTTGATTGCACGTTTCATTTTCCTGAATTGTAAAATCTTGTGGCCTGAAAATGTTGGGGTTGAATGGACATATTCCCGTTTTGCGGAACCCACTACTAGCTGTTTCCATGCCATGCCATGTGGTGCTGGCTGGCTGTATATAGCCAGAAGGTTTTTTCTGCGTGCCCACCCGTTAAGGGTTTTACCGCAGGTAAGGTAGATTTCGGGATATTGTAGGGTGAAATGTGGGTTTTTGGATTGGTGTTATTTGTGAGGTTACAAGATGTACCTGGGGGTTGAAGGACAGGATGCAATACCTTGCACCCTGGTGTTTTTATTTGTTTTTACTTTGGGGAATAATTTTGATGCCAAGCAGCTTGGAAGGATTATGTGGAGTTCAGCTTTAGCTGCTGTTCGGATTAGCTCCTGGGTTATCTCGGATGCCCGCAAGCCATGCGGGGTAACCGGTGCTGTCTAGAGCGACGTCTAGTGGGGTCATAATCTCCCAAGGATCTGACAAGGGCGCTTCTGTGGTTGGGTGAACTTGCGTATAATTTTGATGCCCGGCGCCTAATTTCATCCTCCACGTATGGCAGACTCGAGACCTCGTGAAGCAACCTGGTAGGAAAATAACATCCCACAGAATATATAGGCCTAAGTCCTCTATTCTGTGCACGTTGGAGCGATGCTAGCCAGTTGTCTGCGGCCATGTCCCAGATCTCGCAGGCGTAAAGCATAACCGGGATTACCAGCGCTCGGAAGAGGTGTAACTTCAGGCCAACTGGCATCGAGGTTGACCCCAGCATTGCATGCAGGGAAGCAATTGCTCTCTGTACCTTGGCCGCTCGGTCCCTGATGTGTTGGCGAAAAGTTAGACCCCTGTCTAAGTTAACACCTAGGTACTGGACAGAGTTGGTCCACTCTATCCTTCGACCTCGGTAGCTGAAGTTGGGGCAGTCTGCGGGGGTGTGGCGCTTTGTAAAAGGAATGGCGTGGCTTTTGTCCGGATTAATGGACATCCGCCAACGCCTACACCACTGTTGTGTGAGACGGAGATGTCTTTGTAAGGGGTTGAAGGCTCTGAGGATGTGTACTAGCTGTTTCTGCAGTGGCTGCACATAGATAGGCTTTTCCAAAGAGATTTCCTATCTGGTAAACTGGTACCGTTCGACCAATATGGTTTTCAGCCATGTTTCGATTTCCTGGCAGTACAAGCTTAGTTTCTAGCATGAATATTACAAGTACAATAGTAGGTCCTAATATGGGGTACCCCTAATTAAGCTCCCCACGGTACCCCATAATAGGGAACTCGCCATTTTTCATTTATTAGTTCTTCCGGCTCCTTTTGTAATTGAACCAAGGCAAAGACTGGGCATAGAAAGATGGCCTGATATTAGTACTACAACTTCAGCAAAGGTGTGTTTAAAACAATAAATATCTTATTATATTTGTATACACAGATGTCAACAGCAGCAAATAACTTCAAGGAGCAAACTTCCTTCGTCGACTCACCATTACGCGATCTCAAGCAGAAATTCCATAACGTAACCGCAGGATGCTTAGTCGCCAAAACTCTCTTAGTCTATCACATTTCTAGCAAGGTTCAGTACTATACAGCTGAGACACCACGGTACCCCAAATTGCACACCATCCCATATTAGGCTACTTCTCCCTATATAAAAGATCTTAACTGCAAGACTATGTGTGGTAGAACCACATCACTACTCACATTACGCTCAAATAACACCAAAACTAATTTTATAAATAATTATATGATCGCTACTCCATTACAAATAAGTTTAATGCCCTCCAAACTTATAATTGTGGAGTATCTCACAACGAAACGCTGCCCAAAATTTATTCTAGAAATTTCTTTTCCACGTAGGAATATTGGTCTACTGATTAATTTCTGGTTTCTCTTTACTGAGAAAGTAAAGAATCGTTTAATTTAGTTTTCAGTGCTAGATAGATTTATATGTTAAAAACTAGCAATTTCAACCTTAAGGCTAAGCAGTGACCACACATTACAACTTTAACAAATGAGAATTGAAGCGAAACGACATTAACAGAAAACCACTATCGCACGAGTCCGAACTTTCTTTAAATACGAGACTGGAAATGGGAAAGAAGCGAAATTATAGTACAACTGCGTAAATGATTAAAGAGGGTACTGAACGAAATTCTCTATGTAATTACTAGGGAGCGGATTTATAGGCACTAAACATGAGTGAAATAGGCAGGCAAAAAGGCACTAAAATAGGCATTTAAATAGACACTAAAATTTGCTAAGTAAACACTTTAGAAATACACAATTTTAGTAAAATGGCTCTTAAAATGCACTATAACAAAATGACAATCATCGCAACATATACTGCAACAAATTCGCTAAACAACGAATAGTCCAAATTTCATAAATGGCTCCACAGAAAGTTAAAATAACAGATACTGTCGTGTAATTAAAATACATATAAATCCACTTCACTAAATAAGAACCATATGCAGAAAGGTGTGAAGTAATTAACTATATCATAAAACGAAAACATGGGTTGGGTGAAAATTGAAATATCTGTAGCTTTTGTTAGATTTGTTTCAAATTTATACCATTTATTTTTGCGATCGATCAAGGATGAAGTAATACCAAGTTTCAGCTTTCTAGTTACAATAGTTTCTGAGGCATTAACAGTTTATGTATAAATTACAGGCGATTTTCAAAATGTCCCACATATTGTACTTTTAAAAGTTAATGCTTGGGGTATAAGTTTCTGCACCCATTTTAACCTATTGATGACCTGTACCTATGTGAAATATTTGTCTTCACCATATTAACGAAGGGAAAAAATAATCATACCTATTTAAAAATTTTGTAAGGCACGTCTGTAAGGCAAATATCTAGCTACATTGTATATCCAATGTGCAGCAGTAAGAAATTTCTCTTCCCCGAAAACTTCACGTTGAAACCAACAAATGCAAAAGCTGTTGTCGCAAATTACGAGCAGAAGAAAGTGGCTAAAAGACAGTTTTAGACACTAATAAGCAGAATAGGCAGTTATAGGCACTATAAAAATAAGAAATTAGGCTAAAAAAAGCCGTGCTTATAAATTAAAAGCCTACGTTTCTGAATAAAGGAACAAAATAGGCAAATGGGGCCATATCCGCCACCTAGTAATTACGAAAATAACTGTTCATACAGCGAAGTGACGAGGGTAAGTTTGGGAGGTTCCGGGTTCGATTCCGGTGGCTGACGAAAGGTTGTTTCGCGGTTATCCTTGGTGACTAGTGTAATGCTGGGTTGGATATTTAACTTGACGCGACTTCCTACTCCTCGGTGTCATTCCACTTTTCTTTCGATTTTTTTTTTTCGAGTGGAGGAAAAATGCATGTTACGCACTTACCCTGAGATTGGAGTGTGGGACTCCTCTGGGGAATCGAACCGCCAGCCCTACCCACTAAAAAACCTTCACCGGTGAGTATTCAGGAGTGATGCTGTGGCAGTACCGCTGTAGCACCTGCAGATTCAAGGAAGGGATGTATTGGCCAGGCCGTGCCTGGTCCAAGGTGAGGAATGCGGCAGGACGTAAGCATGACCAAGGCCCTACTTACGCCCTTACTTATGAGGAGTGGGGTGTAACTGGATTCTGGGTGACATGTCAGGGAGTAGTGAGCGGTCTTGTTTGGAAGTGAATTAGGAATTAAGGTTATTGACGAGTGTAGAGTCTCTGCGGCGGTTGGTGTCGACCTCTGTTGTTGGGTCCGTTGAACATCGTCTGGAGGACTACCACTTCCTCCTTAATGAGTTTCCGGAGCATGAGTGTGTGTGTGTGTGTGTGTGTGTGTGTGTGTGTGTGTGTGTGTGTGTGTGTGTGTGTGTGTGTGTCGCGAAGTTTGATTGAGAATTCATGCTTCTCCTGTATGTCTTCTCGTAATTCTGCAAGCTCTGTGCTGTAGCTTGATGCGCAGATGAAGTCATGAGCTCTGTAAGAAGTTCCTCCAAGTTGTCGATTGAAAGAAAATCTTTCGATTCTTTCTTGTTTTAAACGTTTCATCATAGATACCTCCCTCGCCAGCCCTCCTTCAAAATGCTCTTGTACTATTATGTGGCAAGCCACCATTGTCTGCAACAATTAGCTATTTCAGTACCAAAATATCATAAATACTAGCACTCAATTTATGCTTTTTACGTAAACATTACTCCTTGATACTTTATAGCTCTGCACAGCTTTTCAACTGGTACCCCGTGCTTTCAAGAGATTAACATAATATGTTTGCAGTTTGTGATTTAATCCCAGCTTGTAAGCTTGCTTGACTGTTATACTTAGGTTTTGTTTCATATTTATTAAGAATATATGCTTTAGGGATAGAGTTATTGCTACAGCTACTCAATTTGGTGTGCCTATGACTCCGGTAAGAAAGTCAGATGAATCAAAGAGCGATGGTAAAATGAATGAAAAAATGGCTGTAAATTAAACCTCAGTGCCACTTACAGTCCCAATATGATCCTGCTCGATATGCACAATAAAGCAAGGACATTTATGGCTGAACTACAGCGGCAAATAATAACTTTCTCTGAATCTGTCTCACTGATCGCTCCATCTTTTACCCCACGCTGCATAGAGGGACATTTACTTCCATATCAATGGAAATCTTCGTTTAATGATCACCATTATTCCATTTATATGCCGTATTTACATCTAAGCTCATATCGTGGCTCTGCCTTTAGAGCAATTGCTCATGGGCAATAATGTTCACTGGTTTTTAGGCTTGTTTATTTTGAGTTTATGTTTTATAAACATTAAATCCACACAGACATTTATCTGTCATATTTTTAGACTCAAGGGAGCGTAAGTAACAACCCCGGCTGAAGCAAAATCCCATCCTCTAGATAATAATCAAATCCAGGACCTATGCATTGAAAACTCTTTGTTTTTACCCGGTCGATTTATAACACCCTATCAAGAAAAAGAAGTGAGCTAATAATTTGGTTACGAGAAACCTCTAACTTCTATAGGGTTATTTGCCAGCAGAGAGCCAAGAATCTCTCGGTGTATATCTGAGAACCCAGTAATAGAACTTTGACTGACTGTAATTCTGTTATGGACCACTTAATTGGAAAATTATCTCTAAATTGCAAATCTATCACATAGGCTTTTGAATGAATCATCATTAATTGAAATCAGCTCAGAATTCTGATGTGTTCATCAACCTTATTTGTGTAGGTAAAAGGTCTCAGGTCACTTGGGGAGACATAGGGAGCTTTACATAAGCGTATGCTCTTGCATATACGCTACACATTTCATTCATACACGCTCCTAAAATTTCTGCAACAGAGCTACCATCTATATATAAATGAATAACGCTGTATTCTTCGGTCATAATCCGCAACATTAGGAAGAAAATACAGTAACCACCTCTTTTTACTTTATTACAGCACGAGTAAGTAGAGGAATTATTGTTTTCACCCCAAAATTTGATGCCAATATTTCCTGGGAAATATACGTTTTGAAATACTCTGAATAAAAATAAAACCAAAATAAGATCTGAAGCTTTTCTGGCGACGAATATGCTCACTTTCTTCTCGGGCAACAAGCCAGGTGAAAAGACGATTAGATATCGACGTTTCGGGAGTGTGCATCTCTCCCATCATCAGGATACTTATAAAATGTTATAACCACATGTTATATGCCAAAATAATAAGTACTCGTTTAAACAAAATAACAGATGCAATACTCCTAGAAGAACAAACTGGTTTTAGAAAAGGAAGAAGCACCATTGACAATGTTTTTACTCTTAAACAAATAATAGAAAAACGATGAGAAAAAACTTTAGAGACGCACTAACTATTTATTGACAAAGTATCACGAATGATACTGTGGAAAATTTTAAATAATAGAGGCATACCTTTACAACTAATTGAAGTTACAAAAAGTATGTACATTGATACAAAAATAACAAATAAAAGAGAACCAGTAATAGTTAATGGTGGCGTAAGAAAAGGTTATCCTTTATCAACCGCACTATTTAATTTGTATGTTGACGAAATGGTAAGGATTTGGTCGAATAAAGTCAAAGAAAGCATTATTTTATCAGGAGCTAAATTGAAAACTATGTTGCATGCAGATGATCAAATAATAATGACCACAAAAGAAGATGACCTGAAGAAAATGCTGTATAGTCTAGATAAAATTGCTACAGAATATGGAATGAAAATATCAGCAAATAAATCCAAAACCATGGCATTTAAAGGAATTAATCCAGTAAGATCAAAAATAGTGTTAGATAACATAATAATTGAGCAGAAATCACACTTTAAATATTTAGGATGTAATGTCTCGTACCATGGGGAAGCTGATATAATACAGAAAATAAATAAATTTAACTATATAACAGGCACAATAAAAAGAACATTAAAAAATAAAGCAAGAAAGGAGTCTATAATAAAACTATACAAAACAATGGCAATAACAACTCTGATCTATGGATCAGAAACATGGACACTAACAGAAATAAATAGTACGAGAATACAGTCATCAGAAATGAAATTCATAAGAGCAATAGCTGGATATACCAAAATTGATAAAAAAAAAAAACGTAGTCAGAATATTAGGACAGAATTAAAAGTAGAAGAAATAGAAATCAATGGAAAGAACATGTTCAGAGGATGAATAATTTCAGAATACCAAAATAGCCTTAAACTATAAACCTATAGGAAGAAGAAACCAGGGAAGACCGGAGAAAAGATGGGCAGACCAATTTGGAGCCGGAACGGGTTAAACAATGTGAGGTAGAAGAAGAAGAAGAAGAAGAAGAAGAAGAAGAAGAAGAAGAAGAAGAAGAAGAAGAAGAAGAAGAAGAAGAAGAAGAAGAAGAAGAAGAAGAAGAAGAAGAAGAAGAAGAAGAAGAAGAAGAAGAAGAAGAAGAAGAAGAAGAAGAAGAAGAAGAAGAAGAAGAAGAAGAAGAAGAAGAAGAAGAAGAAGAAGAAGAAGAAGAAGAAGAAGAAGAAGAAGAAGAAGAAGAAGAAGAAGAAGAAGAAGAAGAAGAAGAAGAAGAAGAAGAAAGAAGAAGAAGAAGAAGAAGAAGAAGAAGAAGAAGAAGAAGAAGAAGAAGAAGAAGAAGAAGAAGAAGAAGAAGAAGAAGAAGAAGAAGAAGAAGAAGAAGAAGAAGAAGAAGAAGAAGAAGAAGAAGAAGAAGAAGAAGAAGAAGAAGAAGAAGAAGAAGAAGAAGAAGAAGAAGAAGAAGAAGAAGAAGAAGAAGAAGAAGAAGCAGAAGAAGAAGAAGTTATAACCACAAATTAAATACTGGACATAACACAACTATAAACAAAGACAAAACACTATCAAAATTCGCATTACTGAACAAAAGACTGTTTTCAGTAAATTAAATGCCAGGTCAGGAGATGGCGTGAGTATAGAAAATTGTGTCAAAGAAACGTAACTACTTAACTTGATTATCAAGCTGTATTGATCTTTGCTTCTTAAATCGACGGATTTCCATTTTAAGGCCGGTTTCCAAGAGGAGCTGAACTGAAATCCAGCATCACGATTAAGCGTGCTCCTTTCAGAGAAAATCGCAAAAGCCTCCTTAATTCTCCTCTCCCAGTAACTGTTGCATATTGCCAAGATGGTCGTCTCCCGAAAATTGGCTCTATGGTCGTTATCATTAAGTTTCTTTGACACAATTTTCTATACTCACGCCATCTCCTGACCTGGCATTTAATTTACTGAAACAGTCTTTTGTTCAGTAATGCGAATTTTGATAGTGTTTTGTCTTTGTTTACGTTGGTGTTATATCCAGTATTTCATTTGTGGTTATAGTATTTTATAAATATCCTGATGATGGGAGTGATGCACACTCCCGAAACGTCGATATCTAATCGTCTTTTCACCTGGCTTGTTGCCCGAGAAGAAAGCGAGCAAAAATAAAACCATTTTTACAAAAAAGGTCTATGTATGTAGGTTGAAGGAGGCGCGTCTCTCAGTATGAGCAGCATAACTCAAAACGAAAAGCCAGCAAAAAACCAAATTTGTTATTTAAATTCAAGAACTTCCAAGGACGTGACATAAAGTTTTTGAACAAAATCCTCCACTCCAAACTGCGCTTTACTTGAAACTTTCTTATAAAATTTTAATTTTCTCAAAAAATGGCTATAAAGATTTTGATTAAAATTCTATGTATTTAAGGGGAGATTGTACTTGAAATTCGAACATTTTTTGGTATTTCTTGTTTTAATCTTTTTAAATAGTTTAATATCTATAATAATATAACACATCTTTTTTCGAATTTGGGATTCTAAGGCCACATTATCTGTCATTTATTGTCACACTGTCATACTGGTTACGCCCCTTTTTCTTAGTTTATGGACTAAGATGTACACCTAAGTAGTACCAGGCAGGGGAGTATATTGTGAATTTTTGGGTTCGTAGAATTAAAAGTCAAGTTGCAGAAATTCCAATATGTTCTTTATTTCCGCAGAAACACACTTTGGTCAACCCTTACAGTAGCAGAATTACGTAACATACACAAATACAATGCTCAAGGTCGTTGACTCAAAACAGCTGTACGTGGACGATTCTCAAGTTCCAATTCGACTGACTCCTCGACAAACCGCGGCTTCCTTTTATGCGACCATTCATATAGCTAGACATTTCTGGAATGTTCTGTAACAAACAAGAAATCGAACTTTCCAGTCAGCTATCTGTCTCTTTATCTGTTTCGGCAGGCGTTTATCTCCGCGTCGCACTATCTGTCACTTTGTGCGCCCGGCCGTAACAAAGCTCGCGAGAATATTGTGTTCTATACTAAACCTTCCAAAGCCACCAAATATATTTCAACCTATAAGTGAGAAAATTGCTGTATCTCTAGAAAAGGTGGCAGAGGAATCGATGAAAGGAGCTGCAAAAAAGCAGTAATAGAAAATGAAGGACAAACAGACATTGTTCGAATAGACATCTACAGATATTGCAGTTTTAGTGATATCGATGCACTTTTCTCAGAAACTATTAAACCTAGAAGGGTGAAATTTTTACACAACATGAACATTACTTTTCCCTATACAACAGCCTCAAAAATTGGTGAAGTAAAAGAAGAATTTAATATTAAAAATGTTTTGTAAGTAAATTTAATGAAACAAATTGGAACTATGAGAAAAAATATTTCTCAGCAACTACGTAGAAAAAATCTTAATATTTTTATTCTTTTGAAACTTCTATCTTATATAGTGTCTGAAATAATTGCACCTAAAATGATAAATTTAACATTGGCGGGATGGGTAGTACAATCTCCCCGATATTTTCGTGATAAATGGAATGTATATCTTAAATTTTCTGGAAATAATAACTGAAATCCTCTTAATTATGAATACGTTTCGCACATCCCTTAAATCTTAAGAGATAAGACAAAAATCTTACAGTACAAAGTAATATAGGTACTCTTTAAAACATACACTTTGTCATACATTTTTGTGCAATTAACCATTTCTGATATATTCTTTGTTATTAGTTGGCGTTGTAAAGCATACTTCTTGCAAATGGGAAGTGTTATTACGAGGTACGTCCAGAAAGTAAGTTCTGTTTGGTAATAAAATTAAATTGTGTACAGATACAGGAGAACTATTTATTGCACAAAATTCTACAACTCTTAAACTATTTTTCCACATAATGCCGAAATTTTGCAGGCATTTGTCATAGCGAGACAAGTTTTTACATACCTTCTTCATAGAAGTTTGTTGCCTGTGTCTTCAAAAAGTTGGAAACATTTTCTTACAGATCTTCGTCATTGTTGAAATGTTGACTGCCAAGGAAAGATTTGAGATGCAAAAACAGATGAAAGTCGCTAGGAGCGAGGACAGTGCTGTGCGGGGGTTGGTCAAACACGTCCCAACCAAATTCCTGTAGGATGTTTTTCGTCGCATTTGTAGTGTGTGGTCGTGCATTGTCGTGAAGAAACACAACACCTTTTGACATCGCAAATTTTCCGTTAAATTTCAATTGGTTTCACTTTCCTAGCATTCAGAAAACGAATCACAGATCTGATTTCACAAGCGGCAGGACTTTCAATCAACACAGACATTGTAAACAAGCACAACAAAGCGTACGTGGCTGGCAGCGATTTCACAATGACACACGTTTCTTCTCCTTGATACAGAGCGCCTACCGCGCATGTGCGGAACTGCGATCGCAGCGCTGCAGCGGAGATACATTGAAACAGAACTTATTTTCTGGACGCCCCTTGTATTTTTTGTTCCCTTTGGTCCATGCAAAGCCGTTATATATAGCAACCAGCTCTTAAAAGATGTTCTTATTACTTAGGATACTGTATTCCCACATTCGCATTGTACCTAAAAGGAAATAAGTAATACACTTCTGCAGATGTTCATCTCCATTATCTTGAAGGAGATAGTTGAGTAAGCTTTTGTTATTGACTTTAGCAGAGAAAATATTTGAATAAGCTTTTGTAAGAACAGTTTGTTGAAAAATGAGTAGAGAAATTAATATAAATGCAGTTTATCACAGTTTTAAATGCTAAATTCTATTAGCACATATTTTTCTTTTTGGTTTTAAGCTGGTCCTTGCTATTATATTATTATATATTATTTATAGCTCATTTAGCACGTTTAATATCGCAATAGACGCTCAGATTTAATAATAATTGGATATTGAGCCCACTTTAAAATCATTTACCCCCAACAAATATTTGCATGCCTGCTTGTTTACATTGTTTGTATTTAGTATCATAAAGAATTTTTCTGCTACGAAACAGATATGTGAAGTTCCAAGTATCATTGATGAGGAGCTTTTTCTCAAAACTGAACATGTCCAACGAAAACCAAAAATACCTTGGGAATGGGATTCTGTTAAGATTCTTGGTTGCTGTACGATGCTGCTGTTATTTTCTACCAAACCTGAACATTTCATGTATAAATGTGTATTTAAAGTTGTATTTTTACAACAAAACTGAACATATCCATTACATTCTAGCTTGATATTCATTTTTTTGATATCGAAAGTGAACATGTCCAGTATAATTTACCATACAGTCAATGTTTTGTTTTCATAACTGTACATGTACACTTTTAGAATTTTTATCTTTGTCTAATACTTCCTTTCCCAGAAGTTTGTGAAATTTACATAATGATATTCTGTCCCCAAACTAAAAAGGATTTAATGTGTTCTTACTCGATCAGTTTGCGGCAATTAGTTTTCGTGTACCTACGCATTAGCTTTTAGTAGCAGTGCAGATACTCCATATATATCTATCAGGTGGTCATTGAGGTGAAACAAAGTTAATTTTGAACAATGTACTGGAAGTAATAGTGAATGAAATTAATTGCGGTACTAGGAAGAGGGGAAGACAGAAAATCAGAAACCAAACTGAGAAGCCAAAAGTAAAAATATGCTGATCCAGACCCTAAAATAACTCAGATCAGCTGTTGCAGAGGCCACGTTTTCATAACACTAATATGTTGTTTGCTTGAGAAATTCCTTGCAGCGTTTTCCTGGTCGCTTGTTAATTTAACGGCAACCTTATGGAATTTGCAAATTTTATTGATTTTTTTTTTCGTGGTGATTCATTAGAGCTGGGATTCTTCTTAGGTCCTGTTCACAGCTGCTCATCTGCTATGGCTTAAGTAGAGCATGTTGGGTATGGAGATCTCAGGGTAGTGTGACGAGAGACAATAACAATAAATGGTAGACTAATCACTGTTTATTTGAATTTACACCAGTTATTATAGTGTCCCCGATAAAATGTTTTCACTACCGATGCATCATGAATTTCCTTATACGTATGAATGTGTATGTGTAGTGTTTAACGCCCGCTTTTACTACACACGGCACCGCAGGCGGTGACACTGATGATACATGAGATGAAAATGGAGCACCGGTGGAATGAGATGGCGGGGGAAACTGGAGGTCCCAGAGAAAACCCGCCCCAGCGCCATGTTGTCCACCACAAATCTCACTTTGCGGTCCCCTGGGATCGAACCCAGGCCGCCTTGGTGAGAGCCAAGCGGTTTAACCACTGAGCCATGGTGCGGCCGAATTTCCTTATACGTTCACAATTCAAAGTACTATACTATTAACTGTCCCTTTTCCCTTCACTATAGAACAATAGTGCAATCAATGAATAGTATGGAAAAGAGCATTTTATTTTTCACTAGCAAGACCTTTTTTTTTAACAAAACTGGATATGTCCATCATTTTTATCAAAATTTAACATGTCCAAATATTTTTAGCCATTAATTTTGAAACTAAAAGTACTATATCTGTGGTTTTTAAGTGTATCATTAAGAATTCTTAAAGCTCCATGTACAGCCTTAAACCAAAGAAAAAGAAAAATGTATAGCATGGATATACGTTTTTTTCATCACCTAAATATTTTCTTGTTCACTTTTGAAAAAAAAGCTCCTTTGTGTTTTGTGTATCTTTTTGAAGTCACAATTACTGAAAACTAAACAAATAATAATAATAATAATAATAATAATAATAATAATAATAATAATAATAATAATAATAATAATAATAATAATAATAATAATAATAATAATAATAATAATAATAATAATAATAATAATAATAATAATAATAATAATAATAATAATATAATAATAATAATAATAATAATAATAATAATAATAATAATAATAATAATAATAATAATAATAATAATAATAATAATAATAATAATAATAATAATAATAATAATAATATAATAATAATAATAATAATAATAATAATAATAATAATAATAATAATAATAATAATAATAATAATAATAATAATAATAATAATAATAATAATAATAATAATAATAATAATAATAATAATAATAATAATAATAAATAATAATAATAATAATAATAATAATAATAATAATAATAATAATAATAATAATAATAATAATAATAATAATAATAATAATAATAATAATAATAATAATAATAATAATAATAATAATAATAATAATAATAATAATAAAATAATAATAATAATAATAATAATAATAATAATAATAATAATAATAATAATAATAATAATAATAATAATAATAATAATAATAAAGAAGTAAAATTACAAGCATTATCTTTTAAGTTAAGGGGGAATGAAGGTAAACTAATAAAAATAACGGCAATAATATACCAAACCGTAAGATATTCAGGTAACAAATTGCACGCATATAAGATTAATACCTATATATCGTATTCTAACATACCTGCAGCAAGTACATTTCTAGTTTTAGTAAACAGTTACGTATATACACCCCTCTTTAAAGTAATATACTTAAAAATGTAATTCGTATTTATTATACTTTTTATTTTTTAATTTGATCTTCTCATAGACAAATAAGAGGGCACGCTATTTTCCTAAAATTATAATTTCTGGGAGCAATATATATATATAGAAATTTGGGGGATCCTGTACTTCCTATTCCTCAGACAAGCAACAGAGGGAGAGAGAGAGAGAGAGAGAGAGAGAGAGAGAGAGAGAGAGAGAGAGAAGAGAGAGAGAGAGAGAGAGAGAGAGAGAGAGAGAGAGAGAGAGAGAGAGAGAGAGAGAGAGAGAGAGAGAGACAGAGTGGATCGATCAGTGCTCAGACACTGGGCTACTGATCCTGAGGTCGGGATTCAAACCTAACCAAGTCCGATGGCTTTTATGTGTACTTAGAACCGACAGCCCCAGGTTAGTAGATGTACTAGCTTGTCCCCCCCCCCCCCAAAAAAAAAATACTCTTGCGGGACGAAATTCCGGCACACGGGCGGCGTTGATTTGAATCTGGCAATTGATAATGCAATAATATACACAAAGTAGTGGTACTAGACATTTATCGCTTTATGCTGGCCACGAAAGTTTCCAGTGTCATTGCGAGAAACAACTGAAGAAAGTATTGAAAAAGTAAAACCAGAATTACGAACATCTAGAATATGACTGACCCTACAGAAAAAGTTCTTTTAAATACATAACCTCTTTTCATACATCACCATCCTTAAGCCAGTAAAGGACAAAGTCCCGGTATGGCAAAAGTCGAATACTCTACCTCCGTGGAACATAACGCCCCTTCAGCGACACAACTCAACTCTTGTTTTAACAGGACTACACTTTTTGGAGTAAGTTTTTATGTTTGTATTTATAAGTCCCTCTACGCGAAATTATATAAATTTCCTTGCGAAAATTTCTTTTCTTCAGAATTTATTTCCAGCAAAATTCAAGGTGTACACTTTGCCCGCCTCGGTAGCGTAGATGGTAGCATGTCTGTCTCACGTTCAAGAGGTCCCGAGTTCGAATCTCTGTCAGGGTGAGTTACCTAGATAAGGTTTTTTTCCAGAGATTTCCCTTATCCTTCAAGACGAATGTCGGGTAACTCTAAGCTCCATGGAACCTGGACTCATTTGAGCATCATTTCACCCAATTCATTCACCTTCCGATATAACTTAACGTTGGGGCGGACGTAAATTAAAAAAAAAAAAAGTGTACATTTTGCTTTTTAAGGGTATGTATGAGTGAAATTTCATGAAAATCGTGAAAATAACGACTTTTTTATTTTAATTCTATAAAATAATTTAGACATTCCCGAATGTGAAAAATGCATAATTTGCCTCCGGACGCCATTTTTAAATACTTATTCAAATGTCGGTGGCCTTTAAACTCTGTCAGAGTCACGCCCTCTTTTGCCTACATCCACATTCTCTGTCTGTTTTCCGTTCTTAAATTTTCAATTCAAGAAAAGAAAAATAAGGCTTTCAGACAAAATAGTTCCTAAAATGTTGCCAACATATCAGAGGCTGGCTTCTGCAATATTACTAGAGAGGTGCAACACAGGAAAAACACAGAATGCCAATGAATCTTTGCATCGTGTCATATGGAATAAGTGCCCAAAGGAAGTTTTCATATCAAAACAAAAATTGGATCTTGCTGTTATTAAAAGCATCAGTGAGTTTAACATGGGCAGTCTTAAGTCATTGGAGCTGCAGCAAAATATCAGAGGTGAAAGTGTAGTAGACTCAGCAAGGAAAACTTCAGTGCAGCGAGATCAGACTCGTATCCTGCAAAGCAAGAAGCGAAGTTGTGCAGAAGAAAAGCAACATCTAAAGAAGAAAAAGGTGGAAAAAGCAGCAACGGAGGAGAGGAAAAAGAAATCTGAGGGTCCAACCTATCAGCCTGGTGGATTTTAATGTGAGTTATGCAATCAAATCTTTAATCGCTGTTTTCTCAATGTTCATATTTTCAGCATTTTTCTTCCTGTAAAATGCTCCTTGCGATGCAGTTTTTGTACTACATTCATGAAATTTCCTACACAGGTTCAGAATATCATGAGGAATGGAAATTGCCCTAGGTTTTATTGTGAAATGTATATAAGCATATATTTTTAATTTTCAAACACAAAACTTAGTTTTTTAGACGAAAAAAGAATATTTGTAAATTAAAAAAAAATTTGTGACCTAAACTAAAGGAGACACAGAAAAACCCAGAGCGATTTCAAAAAGTATGTGTATTATGAACATAGGGTTAAAATATTAGACCAAAATTCAAAATATTTTGTCGCAAGGGACTTTTTCAGTGACGTAACAAAAAACATACAAAATTTATCATAATTTCTAAACTGCTGGAGAAAAATGGTTTAAATTTAGGTTGTAACATGTTTATAATATACTACACCTATGGTGTAAATTTGAAAAAGCTAGCATTATTAGTTCAGAATTTGAAAATTTCAGTCAAACATACCCTTAAGCAAACATGTTACATATTTACATTTAACGATTTAAACCAAATCGTTGGAGACATTTTTAGAACATGGAAAATTTAGAAAAAGGTTCAACGCAAAGTGTTGGGGTGGAGCGATCTTCTTAAAAATCTTAGCAAGATAGTAAACTTAAATACTAAGTTTGGTATTTGTCCGGAATTTTCTTTTTCAATTACGCTGTTCAGACACGTACATACTCACACGGCTATATAATTAACGTCCTTTAACCGGATAGATCATATCGTACAATGGATAAAATGGGTGAAATGATGCTCAAATGACCCCAAGGTCCACAGAACTTAGAGTTGCCCTGCATTCATCTTTCAGGATAAGGAAAAAAGCGTGGAGAAGGTCTTATCCATATAACTCACATTTGCCGAGATTCGATCTCGAGGCCTCTTGAGTGTAAGCCAGACACGCTACAGAGGTGGACCCACACGGGGGGTTAGAAATACTTCTTTAAATGCAGGAACCTCAAAACACGTATTTTGCTGAAATCTCGGCATCAAATGCTTGAAGAAATACACGTATGCCCGATTTCACCAACAGATGTTAAAATCGACGTTAACAAATGTAACGTAACAATTGTCACAGCGCTAATACTACTGTTAAATTTCTTGTATTTCACCAACCTGTTTTCTGAAAATATTAACAAACACGTGTTAACGCCAAGAAACTTGTAAATATTAGAGCTATAGAAGGCTATGGATGAGTCGTATTATTTTCTGAACGTATTGCGATACACGATTGTTTTCATTTTCGTCTGCACACAGCTAAAAAATGGCGGGTGAACAAAATCGTAAACAAAGCCGTGAGAAAAATTTCTTATCGATGGAGAGAGAATTGTTAATTGAATTGGTGACGAAGTGTAAAGATGTCTTGGAAAATAAGACAACGGATGCGGTGAATGTAAAAGAGAAAGATGTCACGTGGGAAAATATCGAAAACGAATTTAATTCAAATGCATGTGTCACTGCTAGAAGCACGAAACAACTTCGTCAGTATTACGTAAATTTAAAACGAGGAGCGAAGAAGGACAAGTGACGAGTGACTGTGAACGTTTCAAGACGGGAGGTGGAGAGTGTATTATCCACATAATTCAGTAAATTATAAAATCGCAAAGTTATTAATACTTGAAGCAAAGGCGAGATCGGCATATTCCTTTTGATGCATATTCTAAGTCAGTATTACGTAAATTTAAAACGAGGAGCGAAGAAGGACAAGTGACGAGTGACTGTAAACGTTTCAAGACGGGAGGTGGACAATGTATTATCCACATAATTCAGTGAATTATAAAATCGCAAAGTTATTAATACTTGAAGCTAAGGCGAGATCGGCATATTCCTTTCGATGCATGTTCTAACTCAGTATTACTAACTTTAAAACGAGGAACGAAGAAGGACGAGTGACTTGAACGTTTTAAGAAGGGAGGTGGACAATGTATTATCCACATAATTCAGTGAATTATAAAATCGCAAAGTTATTAATACTTGAAGCTAAGGCGAGATTGGCATATTCCTTTCGATGCATGTTCTAACCTCTCTTGTACTTCCGCAGTAACCTTCATAGCAACTTGTTTTGACAGTCTATACCTCTGAAGAAAATTTTCTTCTGATATCTCCTCAAAATCATTTCTCCTAATAGGCCGTACTCTATTACGAATGTCATTTAGACGGTCTTAAACATAGCAATCGACATCAACAGCTGTGTTCACGCCCGCCATCTTGACTATTTACAATTGTTAAGGACTTAACAGCAGAAATTTGGCTTGTTAGTTTAACAAGAGATTTAACACGAGTGTTAAGCTAACATTTGTTGATGAAATGCAATGTTTTTTTTAACTATTGCTAAAGTTTTGTTAAGTTTTAACATCTGTTGGTGAAATCGGGCAGTTAGTGTTTTCGTAGTAAGAAAGTAAAATACTTAATTGTATATGACGTTAAGCAGACAAAATCAGAAAATATTAAGCTACAGGTTCTCCTAAGGGAAATCAATAAATGTTAAATTTCTAAAGTGGTATTTTAATAATAAAACTGGTTTAAAGTAGGGAAGCTAATAAACAACCATACAGTTTCATGCAAGGAAAAAAAAAGAACAGGATGCATTTTATACATTGCTAAAACAATAGTAAACCCATGGCGAACAGTCCGAAGTGGGCCTGAGCTTGCAACCCGACTGCCGACCTCACGCTTATATACGTAAGGCAGAGGTGGGCGATCATCCAACCGATACAGGGAGGAGATGTGGTCAGCATCTCGGCACCCCCAGACGGAAATTTGGCGTTCTAGTCCATGGTTTCCTAAATTTCCTCACGATGCTGAGTGGGCCTACAGCCGGGACTTAAATTCGCAGCCCCCAAACATGGGATCGATCCTGGGTTCTTTCCGTGTCAGGGAACCAAAGCAAGACGCTCTAGCCCACTGTGCCATGGCGCAGTACATTGCAGAACAATAATACATTATTGTAAACGTTCCTTGTACATACTTAAAAGAGTCAAAGCAATGTTATACAAGTGTTTTAATGTATGTAATGAATATTATTAATAAAAAGTAGATACAAACGGATTGGTGTTTCTACATGTTTTTGTATACTAGGATAGGGTTCTCAAGTGTATTGCTGTAGCTTAAGACAAATTCGTTGAATCTAAAAGAAGTTGTTACATCAGCAGCGAAAGATCACCGGGAATGTCTTCCAAATGTTATGAGAATGTAGTTTCGCCACCACTCGTCATTTCCGAGGACTACCGAGCAATATCCTTCTTTATCGCTTTTACAGACTGCCAAGGAATACGCATCGATATAAGGATAACAGTGACAGAAGTCGAAACATCATGCCACAAAGAAAACATTTTCACTTTATCTTGTATTTATGAGGACTGTGTTTTGAATGCTGTTTATGAAAGGTTGATATTGTACTTTTGTGATTTGTAATTCTAATCGGTTAGATACTAGAAATTATAAATCCCCAAAAACTGATAATTCGTTAGGCCTATCAATAACTAAGACGGCGAGGTTCATTCTCACGTACAATAGTATTTCTGGAGGTGAATAAATCCGCAAAATTATTAATTCACGAATGAGTAGAATCTCAGCTCTACAGACGTAGCGTGTCTGCCCCACATTCAAGAGGTGTCAAGTTCGATTCTTTGTTAGGGTGACTTACCTGGGTAAGTTTTCTGTCCTGTACTATTATTAATCCTGTACAAATACATGAAATCGCTGACCCAAGATTTACTTGCTGACTCAGGTCCCCTGGTTTTCCTGAGCAGCTTGGTGTCATTTTTTCTTGACCTTAACTTCCTTTACCCTAATTCACTTTTCTCTTAACCTATATAAGAAATCTCTTATACATCTCTTTTTCTTTTCACTCATCCCCGTTAAAATGCGTAAGCCACTACGTCTTTGCTCACGCTGTCCCACTTCTTATCCCATATTTTTCTCCTGCAATTTGTTAGCTCCTTACATTCTATTAGGTAATGAACAGTGCTCTCTTCATCCACAAAATTCACATATCCCTACCTCATTACTTCTCAACCCTTTTAGATATATTATTCCTACTCTCTTCCTTCTCTTCCAGTTTTGTCACATTGACCTATATATTTTTCCCTACACCATTCTGTTTTTAATTGCTTATAAAATTTCAAAGATTTCTTTTCTTCTATACTTTCCCAATTCTCCTGCCTGTCTATGTCTTGTACTCTGGTTCTCACTTTCTTCCAAAAATCGCTATGATTTGACTCCTCTACTTTCCATAGATCTCCCATGCCTATCTTCGACACCATTCTTTCCAATTCCGACCACCAACTATTTGTGTTCTTAATGATTTTCTGTTGTTTCATGCACAGATTCAATCATTCCCCTTTCTGCCCTTTAATACACTTATACCAGAATGTCAGTATTCTCTCCATCATTATTCCCCTCTTTTTTGTATTACCCAACTCTAGTAAATAATTTGAATAGATAATTTCGTTCGTTCATCTTCCAATATAATCTTTCAATTAAATAAGTTCAACGAGTTACTAAAAAGCAAGCAAAACAAGTAATAGAAAGGCCCATCTCTGTAGTCCAGGGGCAGGCCTCTGCTTCACATTCAAGAGGTCTCCAATTCGAATCTCTCTTAGGGCGAGTTATCTGGATAACACTTTTTCCAGGGTTTTCCCTAAAGCTGAAACATGCCTGGACAACTGTTACGCTCTATGTACCCCGGGTTCATGTGAGCATCTTATTCACTTACTTTATTTATCGCTCGAAAAAATGTGAAAAAATAACTACTGGATACTCTTTAAATGATGCATGGTAGCTCAACTCATTAAAACTTTAGAGTAACAAAGAGTGTTTCCAAATCAACCAGTGCTACTAAAGGTTATTTGAAATGCATTATATATTTCAATGAGCTCGACATTCTTTTGTGTAGAATGATTTTTTCTATCGTTTATGGTCATATGAAGAAAACTTCATAGGCTATTTGTAAAAGACACAAGACATACATGCTGTCAGTTATTAAAACATCCTAAAGATATAACATTTTAAATATAAAATGGCTGTATTTTCGGAAACAAAAAAAAAACAAAACAAAAACAAAAAACGAAACGCATAACCATTCACTCTTTCAAAAATAATTTTTGATTTATGATGGGTGCAGGTGACTTCAAAATATGTATTTGTGGTGAACTCTCTATATATAACTTGTACAGTGCAATTATATTTGTAAAATATCACATAATACCAAAACGCATTGTATAATGCAAACTTGAGCGACTTCCCTTTAAGTCACGAGCCAGGGTATAAAACTTAAATCGAATTTAAAGCTAGTAATGGCAGTTTTTCTCGAGACACTTTGTGAGCTGATCAACTTTTCTCTTTTCTGGCTGGCGGAGAGTATTTTCGGCAACAACCAATAAGTTGACTGACATTTGAACTTCTGAGTGTATCAGCATCATCAACCACAATAATTGTGATTTATCCAGTGGTGAATCTAGAACAACCAGAAACATTCTGAGCTACAGTACATTGGAATTTCGGTTTTCTTTTTTTTAATTTACGTCCTCCAACGTTAAGTCATATCGGGCGGTGAATGAATGGGCTGAAATGATGCTCAAATGAGTTCAGGGTCCATGGAGCTTAGAGTTACCCGAGATTCGTCTTGAAGGATAAGGGAAAACCCCGGAAGAAACCTTATTCAGGTAACTCACCCTGACCGAGATTTGAACTCGGGACCTCTTGAACGTGAGGCAGACACGCTACCATCTGCGCTACCGAGGCGGGCTTTGGAATTTCCGATACAAGAATGAATCCACAAGTGAACCAAAACCAGTTGAGATTCAACAAACATAATAATAACTGTCTGATGACGAGCTCGATTAGTCTATGGAACTGTTGTATGTATTAATGAAAACATTCTAAAGACAGGCATAAGTTTCCAGTTTTGTTCTCTACGCTTTCGCATTCTGTTCCAAAGGATAACTACATGTTAGTTTTTTTATTTCTTTTTACAAGAATGAGTACAGTTATCTTCTATTCAAATCTAAGGCAAGTCAACGTTAGAAAAATATTTAAATAGGTGGTTATTTTATTTCTATTTTTGATTTTGTTCATTTGCTAGTTCCACCTTAATATAAAAACTTTTGATAACATAAGTGGAATTCGCGGTATGGGTATTTGTAAGAAGTATCAGAATGTTTTTAAAAGTATGTTATTTGCGTCATGTCAACAGTATTATAGCTTTATCATATAACCGAATCAGAGGTTTCCTGATCAGAGAGGGAGATCCCGGGATGAGGGATCAGCCCAACGCCGGAAGTGAAAGTACGAGCAAGATGAGGTGATAAGAAAGATAATGATAGAGCAATCGGTGGAATTCTGGCGGGGGAAAACGGAGGATCCGGAAAAAACCCGCCCCAGCACCATGTTGTTCACCACAAATCTCACGCCCGCCTCGGCAGCGTAGATGGTAACGTGTCTACCTCACGTTCAAGTGGTCCCTAGTACGAATCTTGGTCAGAGTCAGTTACCTGGATAAGGTTTTTCCGGGGTTTTCCCTTATCCTGAAAGACGAATGACGGGTAAGTCTAAGCTCCATGGACCCTGGGCACATTTGAGCATCATTTCACCCATTAAATTCACCGTCCGATGTCTTAACGTTGGAGGACGTAAAGTTACAAAAAAAAAAGGAAAAGAAAAGAAATCTCACTTTGTGGTCACCTGAGATCGAACCCGGGCCGCCTTGGTGAGAGCCAAGCGGTCTAACTACTCAGCCATGGCGCGGCCTATATAATTTAATTAAACTTTAATAATTAATAATAAATAATTTGTATAAATTTGTTTGAAACAGACCAACAGCCCACCTCGGTAGCGTAGATGGTAGCGTGTCCGCCTCACGTTCAAGAGGTCCCGAGTTCGAATCTCGGTCAGGGCGAGTTACCTGGATAAGGTTTTTTCCGGGGTTTTCCCTTATCCTGTATGACGAATGTCCGGTGACTCTAAGCTCTATGGATCCTGGGCTCATTTGAGCATCGTCCGATATGACTTAACGTTGGAGGACGTAAATTACAAAAAAAAAAAAAAAAAAAGACCAAATTTTCAAATACTTACTTGTATATGCCTAAAGTATAATTTAATATTATTGCATTAAGCCTGCAGAGTACTCTATGAATAACAAATCTAGATCGGGAAGGAGCCAGCCTAAATTCAATTTCATAATTGAAATGTATTCGTTTCTAAGGTGATTCCCAACAACTTGGGAATGATAACCAGAATTAGAAGACAAATATTTTAGGGCCTTTAATCCGCAACGAACTGAGGATTGAAAATATAGACAGGAAATCGTTCCTAAGAAAGTGTATTCATATTTAGCCGTTACAAAAATATACATTCACGTATAGAACGTCTTATAAAACGTCATCTCCCTTTATAAACATCAGTAATACTGCAAAATACACAATATTTACTGGTTTTCTGGTGTTCTGACAAACGACAGAAACAATAATTGTGCACGTCAAGAGAGGTTTGACAAAAACTTCTTCAACAAAAATCACTAAATTTGGTGCTTCCAACAATATTCAGGTTGGCGTACAGGACCCAAACTACTCTAGCATGTCTCACAAACAATGTTCCAGTATTCATCGCAGTGGAAGATTGGCCTAGAACTCAAACAGGTCCAGAATGTCTTAGGGAGCAAGTCCTGCGTAAAATCTCACTTCAGTTTAGGTCATCTCAAGCGATATCTTGTGAAGATAACCACTGTGTCAGGGTGTTGCAATAGTACATTCAACAATTAGAGTAAGATCACGTGTACTAGCCAAAAATAACTTATGGAAATAATGTAGACCGAAAAAAATTATCTTTGTGCAATAAACAAAATTATTTATATGATAACTCTTGTTGCTGCACGAACTTAGAAGATGTATTCCACACTTAGGAATATTTTCAGAGTATCAGTCCTAACAGACAATAATGAGAAACGAAGAGAAAAGTAGTATAAAAACAATGGCATATGTAGTAATCAGTAATTTTACAACAGCAATCTACAACACTCTGTATATAATATTCACACTCTTTTTTCTTTTTAAACATTATTGCAACTAAGGTAAAAAATTATTCTGAGTGACCTTAAGTTCAGCAAATATATCTAGAGAGTATTTTGGACGTGCTATAAAATGTTGATATTTTCACATTCGTTCAATAACACTGAGTCTCCCTAAGTATTTCGTTCATGTAATCGAATAACCAATTTGGATAGAAACAAATGCTTCTAATTTGGACAAAGGTTTCTTGCCAATTGTATAATCTCGAGGTTTAACATTTTACTGTTATTGTCAAAAACCGTTCTATTTCATCTATTCTGACGTGGGAATTAAAATTCCAGATTGAATATTTGAAACTACCTCTAAGTTCCTGCAATTATACGTTATAAGTGACCTTTCGTTTAACATTACTATTTAAACACTAACATAGATAAAATTAATTGAAATCTAGAACCATGTTTTTACGGCGTTTCTGGAGCTTTCCTTATGTTCTCAGATGTTTCCAAGTAAGTAATTTAAACTGCAAGGCCATTTAAGTTTCAAACAATCGTTTGTTTTTAAGGACAACAATTACAAAAATAGGATGATTCAATAAATCCTGACTGTCGCAACAGCTATATTATTGATGTAGTTTAACAAATATGACATTAAACACTGGTAGTGTACCTTTTAAAGTAATACAAATTTCTTGAAAATGATGTTCTAAAAATGGTCTCCATTTTTTATGATGATAATATGCATTTCAACTAAGGATTTTTGTAAAGCGTCAACTGGAATAGCGCTAAATCTTTGTGTATATCACCTTTAAGCATACAAGGATTTGTGAAATTTTTAAATTAAGCTTGCTGTTTAATTATCTCGAAGAAGTATAAATTTAGAAATCTTATGGGCCACATAATGTTTTCGAAATGGGGTGTTTACCAAAGTGCCGGTATATTTGCCATGGGGTTCTAGCGGTGTGTGCGATGAGGGATCACCTTGCTGGATTAACTTTGGTTGCTCACCTGTGGAGCATAACAAAATGTAGTAACGCAAAAGTAATATATTAAATAATGTATATACTTTGGTATATTTACTTCAGAGCGTTATTTTACTAGACCTTTTAAAATAGTTGAAATTTTATAACTGTCACATGCAACTAACAGAAGAGCCGGATTTATTGTAAATAGTGAAAGCACTGTTCCATCCAAGAATATATTTCACTAGAAATATAGTTTTGGAGAAATGCTTATGGTTTAATTTGGAGATATATATCTATGAACGCGCAGGTGTGCACCTGTGTGTAAACAGCATCAGATCAGCTTTTTCATTCAACTGATAGAATGAAATTATCGAATACAGGTGCAAGAATTCATAAAAATAAAAGCACACACGTTGCACTGAAACTGCATCTTCAGGTGAATAAATAAAAATCACCCATCACTTCTAGAGAAATTACGAAATACAAAATGCAGTTCAGTTTCCATTCTTCACTTTCAACTAAAAAAATAATCATGCATTTTCAAATACTTAGTATATGCATATTTCTAATATAATTGAAGAAATGTGTCTTTAACTTACGTTAATACTGAGGTTAGTATTCCTTCATTTCCTTTGTTGGTAGCGTTGTTTAGACTTAATAATAAATTAGATTATTCATTAATTTAGTGGATATATCTTTTAGAAACCTCCCCGAATTTGTATATATATATATATACCTGTGTGTGAGTGTGTGTGTATGTGTGTGTGTGAAATAAACATAACTAGCAAAAACGTTCGGATAGATACTACATTCTTCCAAGGTTTCAACAAAGATATTTTAAAGTAAAACCGCCATTTACAGTGACTTAATGTTTCATAGGTTCTTTTTATTATTTTCTTGAACACTGTGACGGTATTGATTAAAATATCACATGTTTAATATATTTTCAGTAAGCAAATTGTAAAGTTTGGATTTTGAGAATAATCTGTTCCACATATATTTATAATTTATGATCAACTATTAAACTATACAAATATGTAGCATTTACTGCAAAAGGCTGTAAACTTCCTTAAGACATAACATTTCTGCCAATACTTTTTAGGTGTGAAATTAAGTATTTCCGAAATATTCGAAGTAATTGGTATAAATTTTCCAATGGGAAGTATTAAGTCATCATACTTTTGTTTCTCATGATGCCATGCAACAAATGTAATTTAAAAGACAAAATTTGCCTTTAAAACTTTTGGCAAACGTTTCGGTTCCTGTATTCCCTTTGTACCTATAATATAACGAAAATGAAGATATTAAAATATATATTTCAATTAATATAAAATAGCAAAATAATACTTTTGTAAGTATATTCTACTTATCATATAAAGAAGTAAACACTAGGAGTAGAAAAGGTCATGTCTAATACATTTTAGATGGTGTTTCACTCAGTTGTTTTGCATAAAGCAGCACAGGCAATGGACAATGTTGATACATGAAATGAAATACTTTGAAAAGAAATTTCGGGAAAGTAGCGTTTTAGTTTTAGGTTTAATTTATCTCCCCAATATTTGCTAATTACGAGAACTAAGAAAAACCTTGAAAATTCCACAATAAGTGAGGGTTGTCCTGGAAGAATTAGAACTGTAGACGTCGCATTGAGGAGTGAATACAATACATTAGAGTCCTTTTTGTGTGTCAACTATGCAAAAAAATAATCTAAGATATATTTACTGCATTTATTTTCTGTTTAACAACACCACTTGTTATGTGAATAAAATTTAATGGGTTATATAAAATGGTGTTTAATTTTCTCAAGCATGCTTTATAACCATGAAAAAAAGAAGCAGAATAAATATAAAACAAAAAAGTAGATTTAGTATCAATTATGAGTCTGTCCCTCCCATTCCATCCCTTTTCTTTAGAAACAGTAGAACGAGGTTGAAAAAGTTAAGCGCTAACCTCATTTACCTATTCGGAGAAACATGAATAACAAAAGAAGTCATACAAATATGTTCATAAAGCCATGCTTGTTAAAATAATAATTCATCTGTTTTCACCAACCTTGCGTATTATGTTATCTAAAATCTAAGTAAAAAAGTAGGTCTCTAAAGAACTAAATTGAAACACGTTCTTTAATATTTTTAAACACAGTCTAAAGGTTAGCCCTAAAGGTTACTTGAATAAAGGTAAAACGAAGAAAATAATTAGTCACTTTCTTCTTTATACGATCTTCCTTCATACATGTATTGTTTACACGTTGGACATATTTTACAAGTATTTCATCATTATTTTAAATGCATACCATTTAAATTCTGACAGGAGTTTATTTTCTTTCTCTACCTTGCCTGTGGTCGATAATGTCGGGAAGTATTGTGTTTCTCCAATTTAGAATTTCATGAGAAACACACATTTTGAAGGCTGCTACACCCAAAATTATTTTCTTAAAACTTTCTCAATAGATTTTAATTAATATACTATTCCATTCATTGTGATTTGAACTTATACAGGAATGTGCTGTGAAGTGAATTTTATTTTAATATACAAAGTCTTATTTCACAAAGAATGCAAAGCTCATATCGTTTATATGACACAACATCTTTGTAGCATTAGCCGTATTCGAATTTTTAAATTCTATCGGGTTGAATTGCCAGTCGACGTCTATAAAGCATTGTTGACATACTCAACTTTTCTCTTTGTCTGACATTATATAGAACATATTTAAGAAGGAGATTGGAGGAGAGAGAAATAGTGGATTACTGTTAAAAATGATAAATTAAGGCTGATTTGAATGCATTCAGATACAATTTTTTAACTATTTTAGAGGAGGCAATGAAGAGAAGTATTATGCTATGTGCAAGGAACCAGAAGGGATATTACACTGTTTGTTAGAATGTAATGCCTTAAAGGTCTGAAGGAAGGGTATACGAAAGCAGAAAGGAATAACTTGTAATTCTTAGAGCAGTATTAGCGCGTCTGCCTCTGGCGAGGGGGACATGGGTTTGTTCCCCAGTACAGATGCGGGACTTCTCCCTAATGGGAAATCTCGTCCGGAGTACACTCAGCCTCCTAATGCCAATTGAGTAGCTATCCTGAAGGAAAGTAAGGTCAAGTAGTCGCCTTACGGTCGAGGAATCGGAGTGCTGACACCTGACACTTCCATCCTGCAATCCAGTGGGATGGCTCAGGCGGTTTCGTCTGTGGTCCGCATTTGGGAGGCCTGGGCTCGATTCCCGTGGCCGACCTACTTGACCCATCGGTTTTTTCGGAGGTTTCCCGGGTCGCCGGGCAAATGCTGGGTAGGTTAATTACATCCCTCGAATTTCCTGTCCCTCCATTTCATCATATGTCATCATATTATCTTTCCACGTCATATTTTATCTGGTGGTCTCTTTCAGGGTAGAAGTGTCGACGGGTGTCTTGGAGGTGCATGGGAGGATGATATGCTCAGAGTAAACCACTTCCTTCTCCGGTAGGAGAAGTCGGTCTCCGAACCTAGATCTCGTGGTGGGATTGTTTCCGAACCACAGTAGGCCTGCTTGCCGAGAGAAGTTTCCATCCAAGTGAAATGTAGAACCCTGTCCTCTGCACTATCGCGGCTCCTTGGGACGGCCACCCTCTGTCTCCTCTCGTCTCATCCTTCCTCCTGGGGATGTCCCACTTGTGGCATAGGTACAATGAGTCAAGTCTGGTTGTCGTGCCAAGTCCCCTTCGATATAATCCATTTCTAGTTCCCATGCCACACTCCTCCGTGCTATGCGGCTGCTCGACGAAGCGGTGGGGCGAAAAGGGTACCTACCCTCTATATAGGGGAGACGCCCTAGGAATATACAAATAATACTGACTGATACAGAAACAAAAAGGACTTAAATCATCGGAGAATATTTAGGAGTGAAAACACGAAATGGATCGAGTAATCAAGACAGACCAGGAAAAATACAATAAGGAAATCTAAAGATGGAAGGTCATTACACAAATAACCAAAGAGATGAGTGTAAAGGACTTCTATGGGTTGATGTCATATCAACCATCAAATTATATATCCATGAAATAGGAAATAAATCACTCATTCCAACAAAAAGATTTGCGGTATGAGAACAACAATGTATTTTCTATTCTGTTGCGTGCATAAAACATGCAATTTTATTTCATTTCAGAATATTCCTAGTGAAAACTATATCTCAAGTGATATCATGCAAAGAGTACCAAGAATTACTGTAATCTATAAGTGATTATGTGCTTTAGAAAGCCACAGTGGTATAACATCAGATTTTTCATTAATAATATAACGTTTATCACGAAAGCAATCTTCTAATTAAAATTGTTGCATAATCTCATATCATCTGTCCATATAAAGTAGTTAATAAAACTAATGATCTAAACAGAATTGTTAAGCTTCAGTGTTCTAGTATGAAAACTTATATAAGATAGATAATTCGCCCGCCTCGGTAGCGTAGATGGTAGCATCTCTGCCTCACGTTCAAGAGGTCCCGAGTTCGAATCTCGGTCAGGGTGAGTTACCTAGATAAGGTTTTTCCGGGGTTTTCCCTTATCCTTCAAGACGAATGTCGAGTAACTCTAAGCTCCATGGACCCTGGACTCATTTGAGCATCATTTCACCCAATTCATTCACCGTCCGATATAACTTAACGTTGGGGCGGACGTAAATTACAGAGAAAAAAAAGATAGATAATTCGTTTATAAAATTGTATTTTAAAACATAGGACTTACAAAGATAAATTAATTAGGTATACTGAATTGTTATATTAAATTCACTCAGAAACAGAAACCGATTTATATTGCAATGGGCTTCTGGTTAGCAAGAAATAGAAATCACAACTTTCTGCAATAAATAGTTTTGATGAGAAAGGAATTCTTAATTGAACAAGTGGAGAAAAATAACAATAAAGCATGCAACTGGATTATTAAAAATTTCACTGTCCCATTCCTGTGAATGCTCTCCTTTGTAGAGTGGTAGCAGCGTTTCTGCCTCACATTTAAGGGGTCCCGAGTTCGAATCTAAGTCAGGGTGATTTACCTGGATAAGGTTTCTTCCCTTATCCTGGAAGATGAATTTTGTGTAGCTCTAAGCTCTATGGATTCTGGGCTCATTTGATCATCATTTCAGCCATTCAATTTATCATCCGATATGACTTACATTGGAGGATGTTAATATATAAAAATTTCTATGAGTAACCTTAGGAAGATCGGGAAATCTCTGGTTCAAATGTCGCCTATGGCACTTAATTTTTCAGTCTGGTTCTACTTTTCCAGATATCATCAAAATGATTTATAAAAAGATGTAAAAATAAGTTATATTTAATATAACAACTAGAGCTCAGATTTTTGCATATTTGCATGTTTTATTCCTCGATAGTTAATCATATGCATGTAAGTAATAAATGTATTCCACATTGTAAGCAGTTTATTACAGAAATTTTATAGTACAAAAATGCATATTCAAGGGGTTAGGGCATATTTAATTAATTTATACATATTTATGGATATATTTAACCTATTCATAAATAATTTGTATAAATATTTCACTACGATACTTTAAGAAGAAGAGAAGAATACGAGAAAAATTGTCTTTTACTGCTCTGTTTGTGAAGTACTTAGGTATCATGTTTCTAAATCCATAAGAGGTCGCCAAAAATGTGAAGGTAGCAACAATGAGCATTTCCTGATATAAAAACATGCCGATCAACAATTAAAATAAATAGTGTGCAACAATCATGTAGTAAATTTTCAAAGTTCGATGCAGCCCTTGCATCATAAAACTTGATATGGTTTGTATAAATATTGCCAACGAAGCCGTCTGCGCAACGATAACCTCTCCAAGAATTAAAAAGTGTCATTTTCACTTAACTTTTAAACTTGTATTAATGTGCTGCTAAACGTAATTTCTGAAGTAGGAAAGGGAATATTACAATGCCGAAGAAGAACAGTAAAACTGATTTGCTTTGATGAAATTGAATGATGGAGTGATGGAAGTTTTACTCTTAAACAGATGAAATATAGTAATGGACAAATGTATTAAAACATTAAGCTTTATTTGTATTTTCAGAATATTTTAAAAATCAACGCGACTTTCCACTTAGTGATTGTTAGTTTTATTTAGCTAAACTGAACTCATATTATGTTTATACCACTGTTATAGGTGCCCTACAACAAAAAATTATAAATGACGCAACATCTACGAGTACAAAGCGCTGGTCATAGATATATAAAAACATCTTAAGTGACAGAATAAACTTATTTCTTCCAGATAATGCTGAAAAATATTTTATTATTTATTGCAATAAACATGATTAATACTAAAATAGATAGAAGGAGAGTTTAATATATATTAATAAATTAGTCTCCTTGTTTAAGAATTTACTGTTTCATTACTTTAAGATTAATTCATATTCATATTTAGCCCGCCTCGGTAGCGTAGATGGTAGCGTGTCTGCCTCACGTTCAAGAGGTCCCGAGTTCGAATCTCGGTCAGGGTGAGTTACCTAGATAAGGTTTATTCCGGGGTTTTCCCTTATCCTTCAAGACGAATGTCGGGTAACTCTAAGCTCCAGGGACCCTGGACTCATTTGAGCATCATTTCACCCAATTCATTCACCGTCCAATATAACTTAACGTTGGGGCGGACGTAAATTAAAAAAATATTCATATTTATTGTAACTTCATACAGTGTTTGAACACAATTAAGCCATGTCATTTTTAAGACATACTCTCTCTTAAAAGTAAACGATTATAAATGTCAAAAAAAATTTCTTTCATCTTCACACACACATACATATATAATATATATACAAAACATAATTATTCAAATACATCGAAGTTGTCATCAAAATATTCATCTATACTGTAATAGGCTCTGCTAACAAGAATTTAGTCAGTTTAGATTTAAACTTAGCAGCTGACAGTATTTTTTAGGCTTTCCGGAAGCTTATTAAGTAGTTTTGGACCAAAGTATAGGGGCTTATGTTCAAAAAGTTTTAGCCTGTGACCTATAACTATATAGTTATGCTTTCCCCTTGTTTCATATGTGTGGACTTCGGAATTTGTGGAGGTTATATTTCTGTCATGTGCAAAAAGTATTGTTTGCAGAATAAATATGCAGGGAAGAGTAAGTATGTTTAATTTTTTAAAATACGGCCTGCATGAACTCGTACGTGTTATTTTTGCCAAGTATCTGATAGCTATTTTCTGTAGGAGAAAAATTCTGTTAAAGTTTAATTTGGAAGTGTGTCCCCACAGCTCGATGCCATAAGAAATGTGTGAATATATTAATACAATACTAACTTACTAGTCTCTACTGAGAGAAAATTGGCTAAATATCGTAACACAAAAAGTCCTGAGCTTAATTTATTTTCTAGTTTTTCAATGTGGTTGTTCCAAGTTAACTTGTCATCAAGGATTAAACCTAAAATATTTACACTTTTTACGCACTGGACTAGACTTGTCTATATTAAGCTAAGTTCGAAAGGATGTCTCTTAAAATCAAATAGAGTTAATTGGCTTTTCTGTGCATTAGTACACAGCCTGATATCATTAAAATACTGCGCCACGATATCGGAGGTCAAATTTGCATCGATTTCTAGATTTAGTAAGTTGCTGTTGCTGAAACCCATTGTGGCATAGTCTGCATGCAAACGTAAAACTACATTACCCTGTACCACAGTTTTTATGTCGTTAATATACAGAATAATCAGTAAGAATTTATTATTTCATTACTTCAAGATTAATAACTGTGAGAAAGTTGATATGCATATTATAAAGTTTTTAGAGTACATTTAGCAGAATTTTAGTGCATGGATGCATGCATGCATATATTCATAGTTTATAATGCATATAAATCCGAGCTCTACTAATAACATCAGCTGTTTAGATTAGAGCTGCATGATGTGCAATTAGTTCAATACTGGTTAGAAGGTGCTTTAAAATGACCAACAATCTTGCTCAGGGTACGAATTGCTTTTTGTGCTACTGGTAATAAAGATATGTTCCAAAGGAGGCTGTTAGGGGGCTCACATGAAAATCTATCGCCATTTATGGTGTCTGTCTCAATATTAATATTATGTAAAACAAATTGAAATTTGAGCATATTTTTCCATTTCCAATACCTTAAAGTATCAATGCCAATTATGTATATACTCTTTATAATTTTTAAAACGATTTTAAGCGAAACAAATTAAAAATTAAATTAGCCAATTTTCCTTTCCTAAAATGACTATTAATATGTTAAAATGAGAGGATTTCTATTAGTAAACCTTTATTCTCTCCGTACCCAAGAAATCAAATGAACAATAACAAAACACTATCAATATTCAAATTCCTTTAGGAGAACAAAAGACTGTAGTAGTTAAAGACTAGAGATGGCGTGGGTGTCTTCAATCTTCCACATTGACTGATACTTTTTCTGAAGTTTGAAACTAAATTTTTGTTTCTTTGTGTTTATTTAATTAAATTTTAGGTACCTCTATACTACTTTATATATCGAACGCTTCCACAACGCTGATGTTCTTACTAATTTTGATAGTGATGGGAGTGGCGACAAGAAATAATCATATTTTAATGAT
The DNA here is from genome assembly GCA_030765055.1 of Mantis religiosa. Classification (NCBI taxonomy): domain Eukaryota; kingdom Metazoa; phylum Arthropoda; class Insecta; order Mantodea; family Mantidae; genus Mantis; species Mantis religiosa. The sequence goes on from CM060956.1 coordinate 50,480,318, forward strand.
TAGTGAACAGGTTTAAGAGATGAAAACGAAAGAATGAAAAGAAAGAACTATTGTACTCGAATTAAAATAAGTTGGAACTTTGCTGTAAATTCTGCTCTTAACAAAGACATTCCGTTTCTATAAGAACTGCAAAAGGTGAGGATTTTAATTGATGGCCCAGAATTTTGTTCTTATAAAAAGCCTTTTAGAAATCACCTTTCTTTTCTTCGCGTTGCTGCACTATAGACAGATGGGACAGTCTTCCATTCCTTTGCCGTGATGAATTATTCAAGGATAAAATGAGGCGGCATAAAGGAAATGCCCTTGTAAATCGGAGATTTGAAACCATCTGGAGGATTCGTGCTCAAATCTCTGGGAAAAGATTCAATCCTCTTCAGTGTGTACTGGTGTGTAAGTGCACATATGTACAGATTTATTTACTGCGAAATTTTATTTGTACGAAATTCAGCCTCATTATAGTAAATATTTGATTATAGGCTTCCTCAATGGTACATTAGTAAAAGACTGCAAACGAGGAATCTAAATCAAGCTTGTTGCTATTGGTCTCTCTTAATGGTTGATCGTTCGCAATCATGTACCCATTCTTTCTGCTCGCTCTGATCGCTGGTCATTCCCAGCGCTTGTTTTACCCACGAAAGTAATACAGCGTGAATGGTTATCTACTGTCTGCCCACCAAAAGAAGACAAGTTGGGCATAAAGAGGGAGGTTTGAACTGTTTATCTACTAGTAGATCTGTTTACTACGAAATAAGTGTATGAAAGTGCACATGAGCCAACCATGCTGACAGATTTAATGCTTGTTTCAGTAATTGCAGTGATTAGGTATTATGTGTGGGTGAGTTATGTGACAACATTGTGTGTTTTAGATGAGCCTAGCATTCTTGTTATATCCAGAAGGCGAGCGCATGACAGCGAAAGTGATAACGTTACGTACTTCTCTGCCTTACCTTCTTTTGGTGGGCAGACAGTTTCAAGGTTCGTGGAGTAGCTTTGGTTACGTGAACGAAGTGGCCCATATCAGAAATACGAGGGCTGTTCAATAAAGAATGATCATAATTTTTTTACGGTCATAAGTTTTCGCATTGAAATTCAATCGTATTATATTCTGTTAGCTTAATGTGAGACAAACACGCCGTAGTAGTTTCATTGTTGGTACCTGTGAGAACCAGACAAGTTCACTATCGCCTACCGCTGCAATGGAGGTAACATGCGAGGAACAATATGCGGCTTTGAAATTCTGTTTTCGTCTCAACAAATCTTCATTTGAAGCCTATACAATGTTACAGGAGACCTATGGAGAGTCTGTTCTTCCCTACAGCACAGCTCAAAGGTGGTTTAAAATGTTTAAAGAGGAGAGACAATCAATTACAAAGGAAGGTGGACCCTGTGCTCCGGTTACTGCTCTTACAGAAGAAAACATCAACACTGCTGCTGCCATTGTGAGAGAGGATCGACGAATTACCTTAAGACCACTTTCTGAAATACTGAACATTTAATTGGGTGCCACCCACAGATTGAAGACAGAAACATTACACCTGAGACATGTTTGTGCGCGTTGGGTTCCAAGACTGTTGATTCCCGAACAAAAGGACATTCTCATGCAGGTCTGCGTGCAGCTAAAGGTGATATTGGAGAAGATATGGAGTTTTTTTCAAACGTAATCACTGCTGATGAAACTTGGCTACATCATTTTGATCCTGAGAGCAAACAGCAAAGCTCAGTGTGGAAATCTCCTTCACACTAGCCCCCCAAAAAGCAAAAGTGGTCGCTTCTGCTGGGAAAGTTATGGTCATCTCATTCTTTGATATTCATGGAATGGTTTATCAGCATGTTGTACCTGCATATACACCAGTAACTGGACAATACTACAGGGATGTCCTGAAAACATTGCAAGTCCATATCAGGCGCAAAAGACCACATTCCCGTGAAGCAGGCTGGATGCTGTACCACGATAATGCGTGGCCGCATATTGCCAATGTAGTTGCTGAATATCTTCCAAAAATAAACATGAAGTGTATCCCTCACCCACCCTATAGTCCGGCTTTAGCCGCATGTAACTTTTTTGTATTCCCTAACTTGAAGAAACGCCTTCATGGGAGGCATTATCCATCATCAGAAGCAGTGGTGAAGGCTGCGGAGGCGATTTTGAAGGATCTCTCAAAAATGGTTTCCAGCATGTCTTTGAAGACTGGCAGAAACACTGGGACAAGTGCTTCGAATGCAGGGAAGACTATTTTGAGAAGAACTATCAAAATTATGAGAATGAGTAAAGGTACATTCTCAAAAAAATTGTGATCATTCTTTATTGAACAGCCCTCGTATTTTAGCACAATTTCAAGTTGGTTCTCTGTGTAAATGGGTTTCCGAAAGTTGAGTTTTATTTACATCTGAAACAAGATGCTGTGGTTTAACGATCAAATGTAAGCAACTAATTACGTCAGATAACTTAGAAGAGTTTTGAATCATTTCCTGAGCCATTCCATTCGGAAAGTAGTACCTAGAGAAAGTAATGTTTATTAGGTCGGGGAATTGAAAGGGAGTTATGACATGCACTAATCAGTTCCGAGCTCTTGAATAGCACTCGGAACTCGCAATTATGAAGCAGCGTTATTACACCAAAAAATGCAGGCTTAGTGGGGTACCTATGGATTTAAAAGCGGAATATTACAGAGAGCAATGTGCAGAACATTCAACATAACCCTGACCAGCGTCAACTGCCGATAACAGCCAAGTCACTCTCACTCCTGCAGCGAACACTCGGCAAGTCAATTCGCTCCCGCTGAGATCGCCGTCATTCCAATCTTCTCTCTAAATATTTCAAATGTTTCCTTTGTTTTCGTTCAGGAAGGGACATTATCCTCGCCCTGGTTTACGCTATCGCGCACCGTGTTTATCAAGGCCAGTTCGTAACCTATCCTCAGTTTGAGTGTAAAATCGTTCTGATGAATAAGGAGCAAAAACTTCATTTTAAACTATTAAATTTTAGATGAGTCGTATTTTTTACATTTTAAATGTTTATGTATGATTAACCATTCAATACTTCGGTTTTCTTATCGAGGACAAATTTTTGTATGTATTCAACAATTTTGTTAAAAATGCATAAGTAATTTTCGGCAAAAATGACGAAAATGTACACTTTTTGTGCCTAACTTTATCAGTTTCACCTAGTATATAGAAAATATTGCATTACACTCATATGTTCTATGCTGAGACTTTTTCAAAGATGCCTTTTTGCCGTCCCTTGATCCTCAAAAACACATTTTAGAAAGGGGAATAAATGTGACTGTCAACCTGAATAATTCAATGCCATGGCCGGGATTTGAAACCCGAATCTCTCGGTTTCCGTCCGGTGGCTCTTAACCTTTGAGCTACCATGGCCAACGTGCCGTCATGACATTAAATTCTCCAATTGACTCGTATGTTTTCCCGGTAAACCGCTAGAAGTCCTCGTATTCAAGATACACACCGTTTGCGGCGACTTACTATTGTATTTGAACCCAGGTTTCATCGTCAAACCATTATTATTATTAAGATAATTGATGGAAATTAATCGTTCCTCCATACTAGCCGCGTATAGGCTAAGGTTTGGGATAGAGTCAACCTGAAAACTTCAATGCCATGGCCGGGATTTGAACTATGGATCTCCCGGTTTCCGTCCGGTCACTCTTAACCTTTGAGCTACCGTGGCCAACGTGCCGTCATGACATTAAATTATCAATTGAATGGTATGTTTTCTCGTTAAACCTCTAGAAGTCCTCGTATCCAAGACACACGCCGTTTGCGGCGACTTACTATTGTATTTGAACCCAGGCTTCATCGTCAAACCATTATTATTTAATAAGTTAATTGATTGAAATTAATTGTTCCTCCATACTATCCGCGTATAGGCTAAGGTTTTGGATAGATAGAGTCAACCTGAAAAATTCAATGCCATTTTGATTGTGTTGTATTTGTATTGTATTGTATTTGAGAGTATTGTATATGGCATTGAATTTTTCAGGTTGACTCTGTCCAAAACCTTAGCTTATACACGGCTATTATGGAGGGACGATTAATTTCCATCAATTAACTTAATAAATGTGACTGTGTTTTTAAGAGTGTGCAATGGTGTGTGTGTGTGTGTGTGTGTGTGTGTGTGTGTGTGTGTGTGTGTGTGTGTGTGTGTGTGTGTGTGTGTGTGTGTGTGTGTGTGTGTGTCAACAAATTCCAAATTGGTATGTTTGTTCCGCATCACCCAAGGATTCAGCAAGAAGATCATGAAGATACCCATTCTTTCCAAAACTAACTTTTATACGAAAAGTATTTCGTCTGGGTACCTGATGAGTGAATGGGAAATGCTTCATTCCCAAAACGAAGGAGGTGGGGTAGAGTAACAAGGTGACGCGATTAACTCATAAAAGCAAAAATAGGGCAATAATGATCAAGAGTATGCCGGGAGTAAAATATAACATATATAAATATTGCGTCATATTTGAGATCCCTGCATATATACTAAATGGATGAGCAATCAAATGTGTTACGGAATAGTAATAAATGCTATCAGTTGAAATAAAGAGGAGAAAACATTTAACTTCTAAGTAGGAAAAAACTAAAGATACGTCATGTTTAGAATATAATTTTATTGGAGATTGACGTTACTTATTTGAAGGACATTGATTAAAAACGCATTGAGTGACGTAACCTATTAATCACTGCATACTGATGCTATCAAGGTTCAATAACGAGCTGACGTTTTATCTGATAAAGTTGTACCTTGCAAGCATATTATAACATAAACGACCATGTCTGGTCGATATACGAGGCAATGCTACACGTTAATGGTTAATATGTGAATATATTAAAAAAAAAAAGCTCAAAGCATATTTAGTAGAAAATTCATTTTATTCAATTATGGAATATGTAAATGGATAGTTCTGTATAAACAAGCTGATTATGACTGTTTGTGAGTGAGCATTATTCTTAATTGTATTGTTTTAGTGTAAATTGAATTGTATTTCTACTATACAATGTTGACGATTCCATATCATGTAAACATAATATTAAGGATGAAATAAATGAATATGAACATCAAATATAAGTACTATATCATCATATATGATTATATATGCATGTATAATTGTAAACAGATTAATTCATAACATATAAGGAGGTGATGTAACAGCAACCTTTTCTTTAAGGATATCTCAAAAACTACTCATTCGATTTGAACAAATTCTTTAACCATGGAATGTTTAAACCCACGTGCCAGACACAAAATATCTGTTTTAGAGGTAATATTCAATATTAAAATCCCTGCGTAAAGGAACACTGAATTTCGGCATATTGATGCTAGCTACAACAATGTCACAAAAAGTGAAAAAATTGGAATGCACTCATTATTGCCTTTTCAAATAGAAACAAACGGTAATTCAAACGCTTTCTGTCACCTATAAATTTATTTGCGCGGCAGCACTCATTGTTGGAAACAAAATAATGAACTGAATGAAGGGCATCTATATTGTCTGCAACTTAAAGACAAAACATCCGACGAAATAACGTTCATTGTCACAGGGTAACGGTTATTGAAATAAAATGTACCTAAAGGAAATATTTAATAGTAGTAGTAGTAGCAGTTTTATTCATCCGTTAAGTCAATACAATGACATTGGATACGTCAATACAAATATTTAGAACAATACAAATAATATAAGTATAAAAACTAAGTTGCATCAAGTGTAATTAATAAGATCTAAGCATGAACTCACAAATATATATATAGTTGCATGGCTCTACAACTACACAGCATTTAAAATGCATCACAAATATATACAATTATATGGCCAGCTACAGTGTATCTAGAAATTCACTTATATCATAATATGAATCACTTAATAAAATTTCTTTCAACGATAGCTTGAAACACCGTATGGATTTTATGTTTTTCAGATTGGCCGGTAGTTTATTATACAGAGTGACTGCTGAATATCTAACTCCTTTGGAATAAAGTGTAGTTCTATGTGTTATTGTTCTTAAGTCTGTTTTACCTCTGGTGTTATGATGATGTATTTGATTATTTGTGGTGAAATTTTCAAGGTTTTGTTTTGTATAACATAGCAAACATGTATAACATAACTGGGCAGAGTCAAGATTTTCAATTCCTTAAAGAAGTTCCTGCAGGAGTCATATTTTTTTCCTGACATTAGGCATCTAACAATCCTTTTTTGTACTTTAAAAACCAAGTGACTGTCTTTACTATCCCCCCAAAACATAATGCCATACCTCATTAGACTTTCTGCATATGCAAAATATAAGGTTCTCATGTCACTTGCATACAACTCATTTTTTATTACTCTTAATGAGAAGTAGAATTTATTTAACTTTATTACTAGATATTTTATGTGTGCTTCCCTGTCTAAATGCTGATCTATCCATACTCCCAGAAAATTTGCTTCTGTCTTATAAGAAACACATGCACCATACAACTTGATGTCAGGTTTGCCAACACTTTTATTTTGTTTGTGGCGAAATGATATTGCTGAAGATTTCTTTGTATTAATAATCAATTTGTTTTCAGCAAGCCAAGTTTCAATTTTACTGGTTATGTGTTTTGCATTTTCATTTCCCTTTATTATAACATTTGTGTCGTCAGCAAACATAGTTACTCGAGTTGGATTTAAATAATTTGGGAAGTCGTTTATGAATATTAAAAAGAGGACAGGTCCTAGTATGGATCCCTGGGGATCCATATCAAAATAATAATAAATAATAGATTAATAATGAAATAAAGGCAACAAAAACATTTATATTGAAAAAGGCAGGAAAAGGCAACGCAAAATTGTAGCATGTTTATTACAGAGGTATAATTCTTATACACTCACTTTTCAACTGAAGATAGATTTGACACATTTATAAAGTCATTCTGCCAAAGTTCCGGTCTCTGCTCATAACGATACCATCTTATAAAATATATATTGTAAAGTGCGATCCATATTAACCTGAACCATTTCAGTAGGCCCTTGAACCAATAATAGGACACACGTGCAACTTTGGAAGAATATAAAACACAATTGGGAGATAACATTACACTATTTACATCTCAGAGAAAATGTTGGAAGTGTCCTCCACCAGCATCTATACATGTTTGCACTCGTCTCACCATATTCTCTGAAGTTGTACCGAGAGTATCCTCGCCAATGTTACTTATTTTGGTTCGAATAGATCCGTTGAGAACATCAATTGTCCGTGGCCTATTTTTGTACACTCTATTTTTACATACCCCACAAGAAAAAATTCGGTGGCGTTAGGTCAGGGGATCTGGGAGGCCACAGACCTTTTGAGATTATTCGATTATCAAAGAAACTGGTTACAAGTTCCATGGTGTCATTAGATGTATGGCACGTTGCTCCATCTTACTGGAAATAACCTTCTCTCAATTCGATACCATCTATCCAGATTGTACCTTCAACTGAATGTGTTTATCTCGATTAACATAGGGACATATATAAGCAAGATAATTAGTATATTAGTCCGTTCTACCAGGTAGATCATGTCGGATGGTAAGTGATGAATCGGAAATGAAGCTCTAAGATCTCGTGATTCGTAGAAATTAGAATTAACCAACATTTGTATTCTCCGGATAAAAAAAACTGCGAAATAATATTAAGCATGACTCACTTGAAATTAGATAATCTTTTGATCACGAGAAATACACAGAATCACTACACATGTGAGCCTTTGTAAGGATAATCTGCAGAATATATAACAATAAACAACACTAGATCATATTGAGGTATGTGAATGTTGTATAAGAAAGTTTTAATGCTTCTATTTTGGTTTCGGAGTCAAATAAAGTTAAATAAAATTGATCAAACATAAGAGGCCCTTTTCGGGAAATTCGTCATAACGTATAATACTCATATACAGAGTTGATATGGAGAGTAGTGGCATTCCTCGAAAATAATTGCCTTATATTCTTAAATTTAAGTGTAACATTTGGTCTTTATCCAGCACTTAGGTAATTGTTGAGCTGTATCGGTTGAACAATCCTTGACGGATCGATTTCGCGCTGTATGACTGGCCAGGGAGGCTGATTTGTGTGGTGGCTACTCTGTATGCATTTCTGTACACTAAGCCACCAAGTTCTCAAATACTTGTCAAAAAGTTATGTTTATCTATCATCCAGAAGTTCAGGCTCTTCAGACAAAGCGTAATGGTTGAATATCTCTAAAACAACACGCTTGTCACAAAACATGGCTTAAGAAAATAAGGTACTTCTTTGAGGTCAGAAATAATATTTTTTTTAATATTTAGTTGTAATTGCAATTTTTAATGTGTACAATAATAATGTGAAAATTCATTTTTTTTAAATATTGTAATTCTAATTTGTCATCTCTAAACACGCCCTTGGTAACCATTTGGAAAATCGGACATGATTTTAATGCCACTAAACCCTAATTTTTGAAATAAATTTTGTTTTGAAAGAAAATTTTCAAGCTTTGGCAGTAATGGAGAAAATAAAACCCAAAGGTCCAGACATCCATAAAAAAACTTACCTTAATGGAAAATTCAGAACCACAGCGAAGCTTTCAGCAATGTCACAGGCCGAGAATTCCAAGAAATGTTTTGTTGTTGTACATATTCTTATTTGGAGCTCTTTGTATCATTGGTAGAACCAGTGGGGCGCTGGACTGGACTGCACTATAGAGGGGATTGGGCAAGAGCTACGGCAGAGTAGAGGGGGGGGGGGTCCCTACACAACCAATGTGAGGCTAAACAAAGGTATGTAAATAAATGTCCACCCACGGTATAATACCGTCAAGATCAGAACAAAAATTGCTCAGCTGTGGGTGATGAAACCGATATTGTAATAAAAGAAATTATCTTATGAATAAGAAAATAAAGAGAAGTATGGAAAGAGCAAGGAGGAACACAATAAGGATTGTTCTGAATCTATTATCAAGTTAATAAAGCAAGAACTTCATCGCAGTTTTTTCTAGGATTTGCATTTTGCCAAATTCCAATGCACTTTTCTGAAGCTTAAGCCAAAACTAATGCAACATTTTGTGAATATTAAACAATCCTTAAAAGTTAACAGTGAGAAGAGAGTTTTATATGCTATAAGATTTCTAAAAATGTTAAACATACAAATTGTGTTAAATTTCAACAACAAAATGTGATTATTTAAAATTCTATTTCAAATTTGTTAAAATTATTCCATGAATAATAAGTATTAAAAGCATAAAGAATGTGAAAGCATTTCTTGAAATTTGTATTTAAATATCTGTCACAGCTTTTCAATAATGCATAACCTAATTTAAAACATGTAACATTGTTGAGATAGGCACTACGTTTCCCAGCATGGCTTAACTGTACCAAATAGATATTAAATAATAAAGATAAAGGAATACAAGCTAAATAAAAAGATTGATATATGATGCTTTATCCGCAGCAATTAATTCCAGACCGATTCCATGTGCTAGAACTTATAAAGATGTGCAAACATTTTACATTGTAAAAGTTTCGCAGTTTATTTAACATTTTGACAAATGCGCTACTGTTTCTTTAATAGCACTTAAAATTAAAACGATGAAGTTATTGCCTGTAGCGTTTCCCAAATGTGAGATTGTCGATGAATCAAATGATTTAAATATGTACTCAATAATTCACAGTTTCTTCAACACTTAAAAAATACAGCGGAGAAAAGCAAATTTATGCTAAGTCTAATAATGAACGATATGATTTACCCGAAAAACTGGTATTTGTACAAGGTAAATAGGAAGAATCAGACGTGGGGTAGAAATCTGTCTAATTTCCAGTAGACAAAGCATTGTTATCTGGTTAATACCAACATAGGGGTGGATTACCTCGTGAACGGGAGACTCGCACTTCAAATCTACTCGTGACTGAGGAGTTTTCAAGTTTTCCTTAGTCCTTACAAGAAATTCTGGGGAGGTATACAAAAACTTAGCTTTCTGGAAGTTCCTGTTCAAATTTATATCCCAAATAATATTTCGTGTATGTCTCCATATTGTACATTACACCGTCTGTAGCGCCGTGTACAGAAAGAACGGCGTTAAACACTACAAGAAGACCTAGTGGTCACTGATTCATTCGTTCCTCAAATGCCACTGAACTATTTGAGCTTGATGATCAGAAGATCGGGAAATAAAATGGTAGTAGATGTATATTTGCAGTAAAAAACGCACATTCTAATTTTTAAAGTTTGGTAGAGCCAATGATGTTTTAATTCTACAAATACAGCTGTACTTCTACTTTTCATTACTTTGAACCAGCTAGAACGAAAATTTCATTAAATGTTATATGGCATCTTGAGCCAAAATGGATGAATACTGGTTGCTACTATTTCTTCAGCAACTCCAATCTCGCTTTTCTTTCTCTTTAATTAATTTTATCCGTTTAAAAATTGTTATTTATACCCCATACACGTGTGTAAAACATAAAAATTCCTTGAAAAACAGATTTTCTTAGCCTTTAGATAATCTCGAAATAATGATACGCCCCAAGCTTTTGGAAAATCAATTCACTATGTAATGGTATACCAGTCCACACCCAGTAACAGTCCGTAGCTTCTGTCTCGCCACACGTACTTCATGAAATCCGATTCTACCCTTGCAATCTAGCAAGACGTCACTGGCTTCTCGGAATTCGACTAGTCAAGAATTTCTGACTGGATATATGAGAAACGCCATGAAAAACACATTGATCAATTGCAAAAATAATATCGCCACTATTATTATCTCTTTATAACCTTCTGCTACGTCATATCTGTACGTTTGGCCTTTTTTTTTCTTTTACAATTTATTATTTGATGTATCAATGTAAACATTTCTCTTTTTAACATAAAGGACAACTTCTTTTATGCCAGATGCACATTAATTCAAACAATTATCTTTATATATACACAAAATAGTGAATAAATTCTGTAAATTTAAACAGGAAAACAGCAAATTGGATATACATCCTGCCATCAGTATGCCAATAAAGAGTACACAAACTTAGCATTAAATAAACATGACATCAGTTCATCAGAGAATTCTGTGAGGAATGATTCAAAATCATTCAGTTTTCATTCAGGCTTGCTTCTGGTGGAAAGTCTTCCCAATATTTGATAAGCTGTTGCTGATGTGACGTCAGGTTGTCTGGGTACTGAATAATGATTCCCTTAAAATCTTTCGCTCTATTCACTTCAAACTGCTCCAGTTCCATCTTTAACATCTTAGAAATATTATCAAATTCTTCCTTTCCACGTTCAACTTTTGCTTCCCCCTCAACTACCTCCACACTTGCTTGATTTGCTTTATCTGGTTTTTCTGAAAGCTCCAATTTAGCTTTCTGCTCCCTTTTCTTATTTAGCATCTGCTGAGAATATTGCCAATTCTGATAAACCTTCACCCATTCATGGAAGGGCTTGAAAGGGTATTGAAACTTCCTTAAAATTAGTAATACATTTAACATATGTAATCAAATAAAATAACAGGACTCTTCATTGGACACAAGATTGGTATATTCCCATTTAATGCAAGAAATCACCACCTGAATGTCAATATTGTCATCAAACTTTTAACCAACTAGCATATCTTCACAGGATACCCAACATACAAGGAAAAAAGAAAGCAGTACAACATACCAGCTGATCTAACAATATTTAAATAACCGGAAAATTATCCATGCCATTCTTAAATTTATCCACTCCACATCATGGTATAGTCTCCGTGACTCTGAAAGAAAATGTAAAATGTTTGTTGTTTATGTTGAATTAATTCGTTATTATACACTGTGATTACAAAGGGGCGGATTTCTATAACCTAAAACTGGAAAATATGCATGTATTTTTGACTTAAAATAGCTTAAATATGACCTAAAAGACAAAAGTATGACCTTTATTACTTAATAGATTTATTAATCATATTATATTATTTGACTATTACACTTTAATTACATGTTAATGCATAAATATTTTAATCGTTTCTGCAGCAAAAAAATCTTCTCTACTTCTTGATTCAGCACCTTATGGAATTTGTAAGTTTAAAAGCTGCTAAATTAGAGAAGAATGTTATTGTAACTTAAGAAAAGAATAATTAAGAGAAATAAAATATTCATACTTGGGGTTAGTTGTCATCAGCAACAAAATTACACTGAATGACAATGCACACTTCTAGGTTGTTAAACTGGAAGCCTCTTTAATTGTCAGACAGAATGTTATATCTGGAGAAACTAAGTTCCATATCACATGAGGTTATAGGAGCATACTTGAAGTAAGTGAATTCATCTTGGGAAAATTTCGGTTCAGAATTTTCAAACTTTGCTTCAAGCCCACGTGTACGAACGTTTGCTACTTGCTAAAGGAACCTTTGAAAAACAAGTGACCAGTGATGCTGGTTACTTTTATACAGATATAATGTTGGTTTATTTCTAATGGCCGCTGGTTACACTATAATAATCCAGAAAATATGACTAAATATGACTTTTATCGTAGAAATAAGCATTAATATGACAAAAGATCTGAAAAAGCGAAAAATATGACTTTTAATACCCAATAAAAATTGCACAATTTCATCAGAAGACACGTACATGTTTTTACTTACTTGAACAAGAATTATGGGCTAATCTTAATAACAAAAGATCTCTGAAATTATATAAAACACTGAAAAATGATTGGGGCAGAGAAAAATATATTGACATCTGTGATAAATTAGGAAGAGAAGGGTTGGCATGGTTTAGAACAGGAGTAATATACTTAAGGTGTATAACGAATGGATATATTAAGGGAAGATGGCCAATGTGTGAAAAAGAAGATAGTACTTGGCATTATATTTTTGACTGTCAAAAAACAAAATATTGGAGAGATGAATTTCTTTTGCATAAGTGGGAAAATAGGAGGCAAAATAATCTTGAATCTAAGCTCAGAAGAAAACATAATAAAACTCATTTATTTAATGGATTAAATTATTCAATAACTCGATTGTCATATTTTAATGAACTTCAAAGTTTTAAATAAAATACTAGTGTTGTAATTGATACAAAAATGAAACATTTTTTAAAAAGATATCAGTTGACTCATCGATAGAAATCCAGATCTTCTTAATTTTCATTTTATAATTAATGATTTTTGTGTCATCGCAACATTCGGTTAAGTAAAATTTTCGCAAACTTGACTCGCTAAGCACAAATTGGTTAGTATAATTTTCCAAAAACTGTTTAATGACGGATTCTGTAATTTACACAAAGGAAATCCGCTGCTAAGGAAAGCTTTACGTACATTAATCGAACGCAAATTGAAATTTTCGACTCGATGTCGCAAGTACTGCTGGAAGCATCAGTAGCATTTTTGTGTACCGGTATGTTGTGATATAAAATACTTCTTTGGTAGTCCACTGACTGCTCGAATATTATATATATAATCGTCGGTACAGTGTCTTTTAAAATAAATAAAAGCGGTACTTCAAATGATTTCTGTTTTCTATAATTGCATTTGCGCGGCAGCACCCATTGTTGCAAAGAAAATAATGAACTGAATGAAGGGCACCTTTGTTGTCTGCAACCTAAAGACAATAATATACATTCGTCAAGGTAACTTTCATTGTCACGGACAAACTTTATTGAAATATAGTGTATTTGAAGGAAATATTTAATATTTAATAAAATAATAATAAATAAATAATGAAATAAAGGCAACAAAAATATTCATTTCGTAAAACAATCCTTTATATTAAAAAAGTCAGAAAAAGTAAACATAAGACTGTCGCATTTCAATCACAAAGGTATAACATACATATTCACTTTCAAATTAAAGATAGATTTGATACATTTAAAAAGGCATTCTGCCTAAATTAAGTCTCTGATAATCACTATGGCACTTTATTGACACTGTCGCATTGTTAAGTATATCCTGTGTGGCAATATAGCTACTTCTAGTTAAGCAACAGTAAATAAACAATTTAATTAAATTAATTTTATTAACCTACATAGTCTTTTTTCGAAAGTCAAGGCCTTAACTAGAGCAGTTACTCAGGTTCTCAAACGTTATTAATTTTAGCTGATACAAATTAATCTGAAAAACGTATTAATTTCTCTACTGCGTGCCTGTAAGCAGTAGTTAGAAATATTCATTCCAGAAACCTTATTTCACCTTAATAAGCTTTGAAGCAGGATAAAATGGATTAAAATCGCTTAAAAAAAGCTTTGTGTAAATGTTTGTGTGGATGTGTGGGCGTAAAACACTATATCTCATAATTATGATAAGTTACATTTACAGGAATTCTTAGTTTATTTTTATGCAGCTTCATCACACTGTTCTAAAGAATCCTGATTTATCTATTCATATTAATTAAAATGAACTTTTGTAGAAAAAGTTTATCATACATTTTTAGTAGGTAGATGTAATAGAGGGCGAGAGGAAACCGGATCGATATTGACATATAATTAAACCAAGTCGCTATATGCGGAACTCAAAAGCCATACTTTTTTTTTAATGAAATCGCGATAAAAACAAGTACATAACGACAGTTCTTTAAGACATTGACAAAGTATTGAAATATTTAATCCAATAATAACGGATGTCTGTGGAATATCTGATGTCATAAAACTATTATCTAAAATAAGTTGTGTTTTAAAGAGTTCTGCAAATGTTGTGCAATACTTTGTCTATCTCTTAACGTTTGCCAGTTACACAACATTATAGAATATTTCTTTCGAATAGACAGACAGGCAGACAGGAATGTGGGTAGGTGGTAAGGTGGGTAAATAAATGATAATTACTGTCAAAGACATGTACATGAATAGCAACGCCAATAATAAAACACATGAACATTAAAATCCAGACAATAGAATAAAACTCCTGGGCCTTATAGAGGGGATTACATATTAAAACAACCATTAACTTCCTTTTGAAGCATCTAATTGATATGTTTGTTAAGATATTCAGACATATTCAATAATTATAATGATCAATGCTGTATTATGTCTTAGTGAACATATAGAGGACTTTGAAAGTTATTTTCAGACAATTCAAGATATGCATTTTATTTGCTTTTAAATGTCTTAAAGATATAGTATTTTAATAAAATTGTGAGAGTCATTTTCGAGAAAATAATTTTATCCTGGCTACTATGCATAGGTACATATGTTAGAGAGAAGGCAAAACCAAAATGGAGACGAAATATCTTTAGCTTAATATTCTATTGATGACATAGCGATGGTAATGAACACAAAGAAGAAGAAAGAGATGATGATAGTAATGATACTATAGTAGTAGTAATAATAATAATAATAATAATAATAATAATAATAATAATAATAATAATAATAATAATAATAATAATAATAATAATAATAATAATAATAATAATAATAATAATAATAATAATAATAATAATAATAATAATAATAATAATAATAATAATAATAATAATAATAATAATAATAATAATAATAATAATAATAATAATAATAATAATAATAATAATAATAATAATAATAATAATAATAATAATAATAATAATAATAATAATAATAATAATAATAATAATAATAATAATAATAATAATAATAATAATAATAATAATAATAATAATAATAATAATAATAATAATAATAATAATAATAATAATAATAATAATAATAATAATAATAATAATAATAATAATAATAATAATGATCATGATGATCATGATGACGACGACGGTGATGATTGATGATGATGATGATGATGATGATGATGATGATGATGATGATGATGATGATGATGATGATGATGATGATGATGATGATGATGATGATGTAGCAATAACGTTTTAATTTCTCAAATGCGTTATTGAACTCAAATGCCTATTGGGTGAAGCTGCTTGATTGAAGATTAATTTGCTACTCTGCTAATTACAGTATTTTCAGCAAGTTTACATATTTTCTACGTGTTGATACGTCCTTGAATTTATTGATCCAGAAATTGTAGGTAATGCTGTCACATTGCAAAGAGGTAGTTAAGAGATATCGACTTTCCCCAAGTGTTGCTGCCATTTCATTTTAAGCTTTTATATTAAATTTATCTTCTATCAAGAATGCAAACAAATCGCTTCTAATGCAAACAGTTTGGCTCGTACTAAGTAGTGTTGTCCATTAAGAAAACCTACACATTAATGTGCTGTGCAGTAATGCTATTCCTGTTATAATGGGTTTTGTGTACAACTCCTGATTGATCATTAAATAAGATATATTCAATTACACTAATTGCAAAAAGAACTTTCACATTCTCTGATCAACTACTGATTTATATCGACAGTTTAAACACTTTTATTGCGATTTGCTATACAGACACACTTGTCTTCATTATATTTTGCATACCATAGTATTGTATGACAAATTTGTTTTTCTCTTACCAAGCTCCTAAGAATGTAATTAATAAAAGGTTTTGGATAAACAAAGTTGTCCTTCTTTACATTCTGTTTAAATAAACGAATTTAAAAATACAATACAATGATTTCCGAACTGATTTGTGGTGTCAAGTACGTATGTTCAATAGATTTTGTTATTTCGTTTCCGTCAAACATTTCGATTAATATCATCTTCTAAACATCTCTAACGAGAAGAAAATTAATAGCGACGAAACAAATACTTCCTACTGCTGCATCATAACAACTTAGCCAATTATGAATATGCCTTAATATTTTTTGTAAATTCTGAAACTCTTGCAGCCAAAAGATATTAAATGTCAATACATACAGGAAATTGGCGAAATTTAGAACAAGCTGTTTTAAAAGTTTCTCAACGCCTGCTAAAAAGAATTACTATTATTTGCTGCAACAGAAATATTTACTTTGTGAAAATGACAGACTGGACGGGACTGGACAATGCTACGGAGGGGATTCCGCACGGAGATCCAAACTTGGTCTATTGTACCTATGTCCCCAAGTGGGACTCCTCCGGGAGAAAGGATGAGATAAGAGGAGACAGAGGATGGCTGTTCCATGGAGCCACGACAGTGCAGAGGGCAGGATCCCTACAATTTAGCAGTTGGACACTCTACTGTAGGTCAGTACAACCGGCATCCCACTCACCGTGTTCCTAAAACGGCCCACCAGTCGGCCTGGAGACCGGAGACCGTCCTACCGCATGAGGAAGCGATTACCGGGTGCTTATCATCCTGCCATGAACCACCGAGACAACCGCCGACATTTCTACCCCTAAAGAGACTACCAGATGAGAGATGATATGAAATAATAATGGAAATGAAATGAAGGGACAGGAAATTCGGGGGTTTTGATTAACCCACCCAGTATACGACCGGCGACCTGTGAAAACCCCCAAAAAACCATGAATCAGGTAGATCGACTACGAGAATCGAACCCGGACCTCCCGAATGCAGGCCACAGAGAAAACCGCCTGAGCCATCCCGCTCGGTACGAAACGGAATTCTTTCCTCTAAATAAGTAATTCAATATGTACGGGTTTGGCGCACCCGGGGTCCCGAGCCAACAGTCTCCCTCGTGTGGGCTCCTCTTCGTGGTTGAGGGAGACGGTCAACAGGCCCACCCACGTGTAGGCCGTGCGTGGAGACCCGTGGAGAAGGTTTTTAGATTCATGTCTACTTTAGAGTTTACGATTTAGTGAACGAAATCTTTTGTAGGTTTTGATTGATGTTTTTTATGTACGTGTATTTTTAATAGGTTTTGTTACACTTGTATAGTTTTTAGAAAGTTTTATATCTGGCTTTTGCCATGACTAGTTTTTTAAAGGGCACTGATGACCGCCGTAGTTGAGCGCCCTTATATATCATCATCACCATCACCATCACCATCATCATCATCATCATCATCATCATCATCATCATCATCATCATCATCACCATCATCATCATTATCATCATCATCATCACCATCATCATCATTATCATCATCATCATTCAATATCTAAATTGGGGCCGCGTAAAGTTTGTGGTGGACAACATGGCGCTGGGGTGAGTTTTCTCCGGTATCTCCGGTTTCCCCGCTATCATTCCACCAGTTGCTCCATTATCATATTTCCTTTCACCCACTTCGCCCTCATTCCGTTCATCTACTTCCTTCACTCTCATTCCGGGGCTGGGATTGATCACCCATCCCTGGATTTCTCTCTCTGATCCATAGTTGTGGCTTCCTCGCTCGACGCCTAACATGGCAAACGGGTAGACCATACATGTACAGGACTGTGTCCTATAACAAGAGGAGGTAAAGAAGAAGAATATCTAAATAGATTTGTTGAGTCATGCACGTTTAAATAAAAACAATTCAGTTAATCAGTCTGGTGGAATCTGTACTTAAAACCTACATTTCCTAGTGGTAGCAAATAACTCCATATGTAATATCATTAGGTAAAAAGGAGTTCTTGTGACCTAGCCATCACTGCCATAGAAAAATATGATTATTTCAGCAGGATTAGGGTTACTACGGAGGCGATTCGGCACCTAAACCTGTGGCTTATGGTACCTAAGTCACACACACACACACACACACACACACACACACACACACACACACACACACACACACACACACACACACAAACACACACACAAATTATATATAAACTCGAGGGTATCTACCAGGTCAGATCCTCACAGAGTGAAGACTGACCCCCCCTCTAATGACCAGGAAGTTACCGAGCTGTCCCAAAAGGCGCCCGGCGCCTCCGTGGGGCTTTCCATAGGGCAGGAGCTAGAGACTAACAAGGCCCCCCCATCTAGTCCTATGGACTCAAGACGGGATGGAAGTGGATACGCCACTTACGCGAGCCAACCTCAAAGGGGAAGGCTACCGATATGACCTCGGTGGGGCCACCTGGTGATCTAGCACACCTTCTAGTCCTCCACAGGAGGATAAGTCTCCGAGGCCTGAGATGCAGGGGGGATGGCGAAGATTCCTACACCCTCCCTGGACAGGTTTATGACACTCCATGTCAGTACAGTTACAGATCATTCAAAACCATTCTGAAGGCTTCTACTTTTGTGAATGAATCTTCTCGATTTTAGTGTACAGAGTGAATAGAGTGTATGGCTTTTTAACAGTTCTGCTCCTTGTGTAGCAGGAGTTCTCTGCCACACACATTCGCTATCCTTGTCCCACAGTGTAAGGCAGCACATACCTTTCAGGGACCTTCTTTGGGTTGCTGGACAGTACTAGCTATGCTGGCTGGTACGCAGGAATGTAATGGCTTCCCTCAACCCCGTCCGGAGACGTATCCGATCTCCCACGGGTATCGAGAACCACTGCCCCCTCGAGTCCAACCCAATCCGAACAACTCCCAAAGGGAGGGGCTCGAATATTCGGCCCCAGATTCCTCTAGTAACATCAGAGGTACCAGCCTAAGGCACAAGTGAGATATCCCCGGGAGGAAGGATGAGGCCAGAGGAGACACAGGGCGACAGACCCAAGGAGTCAAGACACCACCGTAACACCTGCCAACATTTCTACCCTGAAAGAGGCCACCAGATGAGAGATGATATGAAGTGATCATGGAGATGAAATGGAGGGACAGGAAAGTCTGGGGATATATTCACCTACCCAGCATTCCTCTGGCAACCCGGTAAAACTCCGGGAAAAAGAGCCCATGGGTCAGGCAGACCGGTCAAGGAAATCGAACTCGGACCTCCCGAATGCGGACCACAGACGAAACCCCCTGACATATCCCGCTCGGTCATTATTTCATTAAGTAACTCCTACAGGGAGTTACCTAAAAGTAGTACGGTCTTAATTCTTACTGTTTGAACTTATATCTTCAGCCTCATGTATGTAAAGTTTCAACTGATATGGTTAGTGGGTTATTTCCTAGAATTAGGACAGACAAAATTGATGATTTGGGTACTTTGAGTTTACATCCAAAGGAAGTTACTTCTAATTTTGTTTAAAAATGAACTTAATCCTGTATAATTCAATTATGAATTCAATTCATTAATAAAAATGAAAACACTTGCGGTTAAAATGTGGCTTGAAAAGTACGTATCGACTTGGATCGGTGACCACCTGTTAGTAAAATTCCTAACATAAATTCAATTTAACTTGAAACCCTGGATTACTTGTTTAAAGTTACTTTCGCGCGGTTTCTATTTCTTCTTTATACGGCGACTACTTTGCTCTAATAAACTTCTAATGCTGCTTCCACTTACGCTGGTTGCGCTATTCTTAACTTCCCTACATTTCAGACTTATAAATCTTCGCTTCTCTTCCTAAAGCGCATGAACACGTCCTTCCTGTCGTAGTATCACTTTTTAAGTAAATTTTTCTTACTTCACGATTCAGTTCGAACCTTATTCTGATCCCCTCTCTAACTTTATCACATGACCAAACTAGCTCACCCTTCTCACATGTTACATTATTATTGGTTTATCATTTATTTCGAATTTTCGCATTGGTTTGCAAAACTCATCTAACTCATTGACGTTCAGCCCACCCTGAGTTGGGGAACGCCTACCCTGAGTTGTTTGTAACGGTATACATCGTTATCACTATGAGTTCTCTTATCCTCAGGTGGATGGTTGTAGGAAATAGATTTTGGTGATTGTTGGCTACTCAGTCGTATTAATAACACTTTTGTTGCAGAATTATTTGGTTTATTTCCTACTAAGTTTGCTTATCGACTTGGATCGGTGGCCACCTGTTAGTAAAATTCCTAATATAAATTCAATTTCACCTGAAACCCTGGATTACTTGTTTAAAGTTACTTCCGCGCGGTTTCTATTTCTTCTTTATACGGCGACTATCTGCTCTAATAAATTTCTAATGCTGCTTCCACTTACGCTGGTTGCGCTATTCTTAACTTCCTTACATTCCAGACTTATAAATCTTCGCTTCTCTTTTTAACGCGCATGAACACGTCCTTCCTGTCATAGTATCACCTTCTAAGTAAATGTTTCTTACCTCACGATTCAGTTCGAACCTTGTTCCGATCCCCTCTCTAACTTTATCACATGACCAAACTAGCTCACCCTTCTCAAATGTTACATTACTATTGGTTTCTCATTTATTTCGAATTTTCGCATTGCTTTACAAAACTCATCTAACTCATTGACGTTCAGCCCACCCTGAGTTGGGGAACGCCTACCCTGAGTTGTTTGTAACGGTATACATCGTTATCAAATCAGCGAAGTAAATCTCTTTAGCGTTTATGCTCAACTGCATTTTGAAAGCCCCTTGTCCCAAAACATTCCTGGCTGAAAGTATACAATAGTTCTCAGACATTGAACTTTTACTAGCACAAAGAAGGTAACGGTCCTTCCTTCCTGTCTCTCCGACGTGTACAGATTTTTACAAGAATATTTTCTCTTTCTTGTCTGCATGCTAGTATATATGTTATATTAAATTATATTCTTCCCTTCTTATTCTTTAAGTCAACCGCTATTTTAATCATTACTGTATCCATTCTAATTTCATATTATTATAACAATATTTTTATATTAGTTTAGCAAGGCATTTTTATTAATTTATCTTCTTTTTTAATTATCTGATTTCGATTAATTCGCCGCCTCCAAATCGCTGCCTGATACTGCGTTTACACTCAACAGAAAGTTCTCTGCACTGCTGAGATGATAGAGCAACAACTTTAAATATTTTTGTAATAAATAAATTAAACTAATATCAGTTTAACAAATGGGTTTATTTAAATATGCTCTAAATGACTAATTTTAAACATTAAGTTAAAATATTTCCTTGTGTAATGGAGCTATATCAATTAGTATTTGTGTAACTAAGTACGTCTTTATATAAAAGCTTTTAACTGCTTTACGATGAACACTATAATTAGTCTGAGGTGGAAGTGTCAGTGCAAAACAAGGTTCCTGTCAGCCCTTGATAACCTCTCTGCTTCGGACAACTTTAATGAAGTCATTACGAAAAGAAACCGCCGTGTTCTTGCATGTGGATTGACACAGAGTACAGTCATGAACGAGGAAAAATGAAATACGGTGCAAGAAAAGTGAAGAATAGGATATCTTCTCAGACCATCGCGTCAAAATATTTAGAGATACTTATTGATATTTTTTTCTTTTTGCTTTCTCTATCACTTACCTATAGGGAGTAGGGGAACCACTGCTTTCCATCCAAAAAGTTATACCCAGATTTCATATGTACATATTTTACGCACTCTGGATACATTGAAAAAGGTATTGTCGCGGCGAAAAAGCACGGAAGTTTCGGTGCCGACAGATAAGCGCGGTTTGTGTACAGACATTCCGAAGACCAGAACAAATGCCGCATCCACTATGCAGCCAACACTTTGGGTCCGGTGTTGAGATGCGTCCCCCCACGTACGGAAACGATCACACAACGCCACCCAGTGACAAATTCATTTACAATTCGCAAGCATCCGCGAGATTTGGCCTGCACAGCGTGAACCCACGGACCTGAAGGCACACCTGAAAGATGATAGGAATTGGAAGAAAATGAAACGATAAGGATATTGAGGTATGAAAGTAGGCATCCCAGAATTCCCGAAGTAACAAAGAGAAACCGAAAATCCCAACTCAGAGAGCGCGATTGACGGGGAACCCGAACCCGAGATCTCCCGAATACAATTCGCACACATTACCGCTTAACACGTGAAACAGTTGTATTTGTTTGACACCGAGCATAATTAATGTTTAAATATTTTGTTATTTTAGAGTTACGTTAAAAATGTAAAAATGTTAAAAAGTGCTCACTTTCTTCTCGGGCAACAAGCCAGGTGAAAAGACGATTAGATATCGACGTTTTGGGAGTGTGCATCTCTCCCATCATCACGATATTTATAAAATGTTATAACCTCAAATGAAACACTGGATATAACACAAATATAAACAAAGACAAAATTCACATTACTGAACAAAAGATTGTTTTCAGTAAATTAAATGCCAGGCCAGGAGATGGCGTGAGTATAGAAAATTAATTGTGTCAAAGAAACGTAACTACTTAACTTGATTATCAAGCTGTATAGATCTTTGCTTCTTAAATCGACGGATTTTCATTTTTAAGGCCGGTTTCCAAGAAGAGCTGAACTGGAATCCAGCATCACAATTAAGCGTGCTCCTTTCAGAGGAAATTGCCAAAGCCTCTTTAATTCTCCGCTCCCAGTGACTATTGCATATTGCCAAGATGGTCGTCTCCCGAAAATTGGCTCTCTGGTCGTTATCGAAACAATGCTCTGCCAGTCCAGACTTCTCAGGTTGCATTAAACGAATGTTCCGTTCATGTTCGATTATTCTGGTAGCGATGGTCCTTCCGGTTCTGTACTATATACGGTGTCCCACAGTCACAAGGAATGTGCGTCCAAGTTCTGAAGGACCATTTTCCCGTTGATACCATAGAGCTTCTCCGACATACCCTGACGTTCACTTTCTTCTTCTTTGGTGGTACTTTCTATGAAAAAGTAGACAGAGTAGCTACCCTTTCTCACCAGCTACAACTAATTTCTCTATGGAACACCTAGAACATGAAATACTTGCCACAGGTCCACTTAAAGCATCTCATTTCTACAGATACGTGGACGACACTTTTGTAATTTGGCCACATGGATCAGACACTTTGCCTAGCTTTCTTGCGCATCCCAATAGCCTTCGACCTCAACTACAGTTTATCATGGAAGTGGAGAAGGATGGAACTCTTCCATTCCTGGACATTCTTGTTTCAAAAAACAGCAACGGTACACTGGGGCATGCTGTATACCGCAAGCCTACACACACCGATCTCTATCTGAACGCTCATAGTTTCCATCATAAGTCTCAACGACTGGGAGTTCTCAATACATTGGCCCACAGAGCTTTGTCTATCTCTGATCCCAGCCACTTAAAACAAGAATTACAGCACCTGAGACTACTTTCCGTCAAAACGGCTACTCCGAATATGACGTTGAGGCCTCGATCACCAAAGCTAGGAAATGGAAACCTGTAATACAGCAAGCGTCAGATAATCCTACCGCTACAGCCTGCATCCCGTTTACCGGGAACCTATGCGGCAGAATCAGCAGAATTCTCGCCAAATACATCAGGACCATTCACAAGCCACCTCCGAAGATTAAACATCTGTTGAGACCAGTGAATGACAAACTGGACTTCCAAGTTCCGGGAGTGTTACCGCATTCCTTGTGAAAGTGGGACACCCTATATAGGACAAACCGGAAGGACCATCGCTAGTAGAATAAACTAACATGAGCGGAACATTCGTTTAATGCAACCTAAGAAGTCTAGGCTGGCAGAGTATTGTTTTGATAACGGCCAAAGAGCCAATTATCGGGAGGCAACCATCTTGGCAATATGCAACAGTTACTGGGTGCGGAGAATTTAGGAGGCTTTGACTATTTCCTCTGAAAGGAGTACGCTTAATCGTGATGCTGGATTTCAGTTCAGCTCCTCTTGGAAACCGTCCTTAAAATGGAAATCCGTGCAATTAAGAAGCAAAAATCAATAAAGCTTGATAATCAAGTTAAATAGTTACGTTTCTTTGACACAACTTTCTATACTCACGCCATCTCCTGACCTGGCATTTAATTTACTGAAGACACTCCTTTTGTTCAGTAATGCGAATTTTGATAGTGTTTTATCTTTGTTTATGTTGGTTTATATCCAGTGTTGCATTTGTGGTTATAACATTTTATAAATATCCTGATGATGGGAGAGATGCACACTCCCGAAACGTCGATATCTGATCGTCTTTTCACCTGGTTTGCTGCCCGAGAAGAAAGTGTGAATATTCGTCGCCAGGGAAGCTTCACGTCTTATGTTAAAAAAGTGTTTAAATGTTTATATTTTTAATATGGAATTCAGTGAGTGAAAGAGAAAAGAAATTACAGAGTAGGTTATGAATGTTTAAAAGTTCAGGAAACTAACGATTTCCAGGACTGCGAAAACTCAATAATCTTTCTTCTATAAGCGACGCGGGTGAGAATAAGTTGTTTTCTGTAAGAGTGAATGCGTAGGAAGAGTTTTAAGTAAATATTGCTATTTTCTTTTGTATTAAGTGATCGCAAAGTAAAATATAATGGAAAAATAAAATGATTAATTGTTAATTTGAATAATCCATCATGAAATAACACATTATTCCGAGATTCTGAGGTGAAAGTTTCGTGCACCGATTGAGTTTAAGATGGGACAAAGCAAGTTTAAATAACTAAAAATTAAATGCTACAGCAACACTTTTAAAGGATAGAGTCAACATGAAAAATTCAATGCCATGGCCGGGATTTGAATCACGGATCTACTGGACGGAAACCAGTAGATCCGTGATTCAAATCCCGGCCATGGCATTGAATTTTTCATGTTGACTCTATCCATCAAATATCTTAGCCTATATATGGCTAGTGTGGAGAAATGATTAATTTCCATCAATTAACTAAAATAATAAGAGTTAAATGATGAAGCCTGGGACTTCAGTACTTACAATAGTAAGTCGCCACAAACGGTGTATCTCGGATGCGAGAGCCCCTAGTGGTCTACCGGGGAAATATACGAGTCAACTGGAGAGTTTAATGTCAGGAAGGCACGTTGGCCATGGTAGCTCAAAGGTTAAGAGCGACTGGACGGAAACCAGTAGATCCGTGATTCAAATCCCGGCCATGGCATTGAATTTTTCATGTTGACTCTATCCATCAAATATCTTAGCCTATATATGGCTAGTGTGGAGAAATGATTAATTTCCATCAATTAACTAAAACACTTTTAAAATTGATCATTGATATAGACAAACAACAACAAAAGTAATAGAAAATAATAAAAAATACTAAATTAACTCAATAATAATTTCGACGAATTATAATTTTTAACACGCAAATTGGAAAATTTTACTCTAAACGACTTCTTATTTTTTAAATGGTGCAACAAAGTGGAGCAGAATAATATACAATTGTTTTTCAGACATTTACATATTAAGTATTTCGGTTTGCTCCTGAAATTCCTGTCGTTGGAATTTGCATGCGAGAATGGTTCCAAGTTCTCGTATTTATACATTTATTTGTAAAGCAACTACTCACTACGATTACAGTCTTAAAAGTACTCAAACGATCACGTTTGTGTAAAATTTTAGAACTGTTATTTTGGAAATGTATAAGGACACTGCTTAAATATTTTAGCATTTATTGCTAAATTCTGATATCGTGTTAGCAAGCAGTGATATTCGAATGTTAATATTTTTCCCTTCACTAATTAATGCTGTTACATTAACTGCAAAGATCTTCCTCAACCAGTCTTCTTCTTCTTCTTCTTCTTCTTCTTCTTCTTCTTCTTCTTCTTCTTCTTCTTCTTCTTCTTCTTCTTCTTCTTCTTCTTCTTCTTCTTCTTCTTCTTCTTCTTCTTCTTCTTCTTCTTCTTCTTCTTCTTCTTCTTCTTCTTCTTCTTCTTCTTCTTCTTCTTCTTCTTCTTCTTCTTCTTCTTCTTCTTCTTCTTCTTCTTCTTCTTCTTCTTCTTCTTCTTCTTCTTCTTCTTCTTCTTCTTCTTCTTCTTCTTCTTCTTCTTCTTCTTCTTCTTCTTCTTCTTCTTCTTCTTCTTCTTCTTCTTCTTCTTCTTCTTCTTCTTCTTCTTCTTCTTCTTCTTCTTCTTCTTCTTCTTCTTCTTCTTCTTCTTCTTCTTCTTCTTCTTCTTCTTCTTCTTCTTCTTCTTCTTCTTCTTCTTCTTCTTCTTCTTCTTCTTCTTCTTCTTCTTCTTCTTCTTCTTCTTCTTCTTCTTCTTCTTCTTCTTCTTCTTCTTCTTCTTCTTCTTCTTCTTCTTCTTCTTCTTCTTCTTCTTCTTCTTCTTCTTCTTCTTCTTCTTCTTCTTCTTCTTCTTCTTCTTCTTCTTCTTCTTCTTCTTCTTCTTCTTCTTCTTCTTCTTCTTCTTCTTCTTCTTCTTCTTCTTCTTCTTCTTCTTCTTCTTCTTCTTCTTCTTCTTCTTCTTCTTCTTCTTCTTCTTCTTCTTCTTCTTCTTCTTCTTCTTCTTCTTCTTCTTCTTCTTCTTCTTCTTCTTCTTCTTCTTCTTCTTCTTCTTCTTCTTCTTCTTCTTCTTCTTCTTCTTCTTCTTCTTCTTCTTCTTCTTCTTCTTCTTCTTCTTCTTCTTCTTCTTCTTCTTCTTCTTCTTCTTCTTCTTCTTCTTCTTCTTCTTCTTCTTCTTCTTCTTCTTCTTCTTCTTCTTCTTCTTCTTCTTCTTCTTCTTCTTCTTCTTCTTCTTCTTCTTCTTCTTCTTCTTCTTCTTCTTCTTCTTCTTCGTCTTCGTCTTCGTCTTCGTCTTCTTCTTCTTCTTCTTCTTCTACTTCTTCTTCTTCTTCTTACGTTTCCCTCAGCCTCTTTTTCCCTTTTACTTCTTTTTCTCTCTCTGTTTTTCTATTTTATCTATCCGTCACTGTAAACATGCAGTAGGGATATTTACTTCGGGTAGTGGATATAACCGTTTTTAACCTTTGCATTGACAATAGCAATTAAGTGTCAACGTGCCCGCCATTCAAGATATCTAGAGTTCGGAGTTCGGCCAGGTTGGATAACTCGATTAGTTCGAGAGGACTCGGCACGGAAACAACACTTGGTTTATTGTACCTATGCCCCTAAGTGGGCATCCCCGGGAGGAAGGATGAGGCGAGATGAGACAGAGGGTGGCCGTCACACGGAGTCACTACAGTGCAAAGGGCAGGGTCCTACATTTCTCTTATATTGAAACTTCCGCCGGAGGCCAGGATCATGGACATCCCACACTACTGTATTTCGGAAAACTGTCCCATCACGAGACCTGAGTGCGAAGACCAGCAACCGGAGGAGGAAGTTTTACTTAGAGCATGTCATCCTGCCATGCACCGTCGAGACTCCCACCGACACTTCAAGCCTGAAACAGATCACCAGATGAGAGATGATGTGAAATGATAATGGAGATTAAATGGAGGGACAGTAAATTCGGGGATGTAATTAAACTACCTAGCATTCGCCTGGCGACCCGGGAAAATCCCCGAAAAGGCCCATGAGTCAGGTATGCATTATCGAACCCGGGCTTCGATAACCGCCTCGAAACCGCCTGTGCCATCGCGCTTGGTTCGGTCAGGTTGAGTAATCTGGATAAGATATTGTCCTAGGGTTTCCCCTTATTCTGAAAACAGAATGTCGGGCGACTGTAAGTTTTACGGACCCTGGGCTCATATGAACATCATTTCACCCATTTCATTCATCGTCCGATATGACTCACGTTGGAGGATATAAAAAAGAAAAGAAAAAAGTATCAAGCCATGAGCTCTGTGCATAACTCATTTGAAACGAAAACGGCTGTCACAGCGGTAAAAGGGTTGTAACTCTGATTTTCAAATTTCAGCACATTAATGGGAGGCTTCCCAAAAAGGTTGGTCAAGTTTCATGTTTCCCGTTTCCAATCAGAACATAATGTGTGCTTACTGACCATGATAGAGTAGTTTGGGAGGAAAGAGTGGGTGGTTCATGAAAATATTGGTGTCACATTATTGCCAAGTTATGTATTTCATATGGTTTTACGAGGGTGGGTCAAAAAGTAATACCTCCTATTTTTTTTTCTTTAATTACCAAGAAAATTGAATCCAATTTGCATAATTTGAAAACTACAACATTGAAGATTAATTTGTCACTATTCACTATTATCTCCGTCCTTTTACACAGTTTTGGTCCACCTTTTAACTAGGGAAAGTATTCCAGTGTGGTAAAACACGGTCTTACTTCCTAAGCCATTGACGCACGGACGTTTTCACAGCCTCCTGATCTTCAAAATGAATCCCACGATGAGCTTCCTTTAGTGGCCTGAACAGATGGAAGTCTGATGTTGCCAGGTCAGAGCTGTATGGGGGTTGAGGTAAGACTTACCATCCCAATTACTCAATTTCTGCAGTGGTGTAACGGCTGGTGTGTAGTCTTGTGTTGTCGTGCGAAAGAAGAACATCCGCCATAGTTTTTGTTGGGCGAACTCGGCGAAGACGTCGCTTTCAGCTTTTTGAGAGTTCTGACGTATTGGACAGAATTTATTGTGCATCCCTGCTCCAAAAAATCAATCATTAGCACGCCGTCTGCATCCCAGAACATTGTTTTCCTTGTTTCTTTGTTTTGGGCGGTTAACATTCTTGGTACCCAACGTGAACAAACTTTTGAGTAACCCAGTTGTTGAATAATCGTCATCACACTGCCTTTACTGAGAGAGGTAATGCGACACAATTTACCTGTTGTTACCCGGCGATCACCACGAATGATGTCATCGACTCGCTGAATGTTGCATGGAGTCACTGTTCGCTTTTCATCTGCCAATGGTGTTTGCCCTTCAGCTTCGTTACTGCGACGAACCCGTTGTCTAACAGTGCTGACATCCACCGTTGCATCACCATACACATTTTCTAGCCTTTCGTGAATGCGAATTGGCGTTTCACCTTCCGCAGTCAAAAATTCGATCACAGAACGCTGTCTAATACGAATGTCTATGTCAGCCATTTTGCAAGAGGATGCAGTGCTGCCACCTGTTGACTAAGGAAGTTTATACTGCAGGAGATTGGAGAAGAAGGTTTAAGGAATTGTGCGAAATTCAAAGTTTTCACATAACTTATTTAAGGAAAAAAATTGGAGACATTACTTTTTGACCCACCCTCGTAATTTTTGAGTTATGCTACTAACAGACATATGGCTGTGCGTGGACATTTTTCAATAACAATCCAGAATCCTCAAAACGTGTATTTTCTATAATTATATAGTTATATAATTATACATTATAAGTGAATTTTAGAGACTGCTGTAAGTTCTTTTCCATCCTCAATTAAAAGTAGATATGAATTTTAAATTAATAGGATTAGACATCATGCAGTTTGTTGACCCAATGATCGACATCCAACACACGTAACCTTTTGGCGTGAGCGATTGAGTGAGAAAGAGAGCAAATACTGGAAAAGACCATAACAATTACGGGCGTAATCCATCCGATTGCTTGACGTAATTTGCAGCGGAAAGCTTTCTTCCTGAATGAACGGAATGTGAGCGATTGTTTATCGACTACCTACCTATCTGCGTGGCAGGGGAGCAGCACTCCAGTTCCTAACTAACCAAAGACCGCACGCTAGGGAAACGAAAATACGATAACCAACTTTATAACGCAATAATGGAGCGTTAATGCATTATAAAAGTTCGGTACGGTACAAAAACTCGACCAGACGCGAGAAAAGGCACCAGGAAATATCTGGATCACTGCAAAGTTTTCAAGCGGCGGTGATGTTGCTGAAACAATAAACTCTTGGCTTTTTGTACAGAAATATATTAAACTAAGAAAATAACAGTTTGAGAAGTTACAAAAATCCAGTTATTTAAGCTGTAAGACTTTCCATTATATGCAATTAACATGGAGGTTGCTGGCTAACCTCGACTAATTCAGAGCGTTTAGGGTTCTTTAAAACAACTTATTGACCTTTTATGGATATACATACACTTAAAAAGATAAAAGGTATTTCACTTTTTGGAATTTAATTGTTCTTTCACACTAGCCGTGTGTAGGACGCACTATAAAGGGGTAGAGCCAGACTGAAAACTTCAATGCCATAGCCGGAATTGAACCACTAGGATTTCTCCTAAACACATGAGATAAACACCAGAAGATCCGTGGTTTAAATCCCGGCTATGGTATTGAAGTTTTCAGTCTGGCTCTACCCCTTCATAGTGCGTCCTACACACGGCTAGTGTGAAAGAACAATTAATTTCCAATAATTGTACCTAATAGTGGTCCGAACTATAAAGCCCGGGCCTTAAAGTACTCACAGCATAGTAACTCATCATTAAGGTAGTTGTCTCATGTGTTTATGAGAACTCCTAAGTGGTTTACCGGGGAAAACACGAGTCAGTTGGAGAATTTAATGTCATGTCGACATGTTGGCCATAGTAGCTCAATTGGTTAGAGCGGCTGGACGGAAACCAGAAGATCCGTGGTTCAAATTCCGACTATGGCATTGAAGTTTTCAGTCTGGCTCTACCCCTTCATATTTCACTTTTGTTTAGAAAAGTAAAAATTTAATGTTGCATTCACATTGGTTTCTTTATAGTAATACTCATTCTTCAACAAACTATTCTGACTTGTTCTTATTCTTCTAGCTACCTACGTCAAGTTAATCGAGATTAATTTTTCAGAAATTGTTTTACTACATGTTTCCTTTTAGGTACATGGGAACACAGCAAGCTTAAACGGTAGTCGAATCTTTAAATAACTGCTTTCCATATGACAGTTATGGAATTCATAAATCTGTTTTAATTTTTTTTTAAATTTTCGTATGGCATCCTCCTTGAAAGATGCTGGATTCAAGTACTTTTTTTTTTTGATTGTGCTGTTTATAAACGCAGACACATACGTACCTAGAGGAAAAAGCAAAAATGTAGAAGTCATTAAAGTAGTAACTTCTTTCAAGCAACTTATTCGTAGCATTAGACCTAGCGTAAATATTCTGTTGTATTCACATTTTACGTCCTGTGGCACATATCTATAATGGATAAATGAAGTGTAACATTCCGATCAAAAATGTCTATATTAGGACTTCACTGCCCACCTCGGTAGCGTAGATGGTAGCATGTCTGCCTCACGTTCAAGAGGTCCCGAGTTCTAATCTTGGTCAGGGTGAGTTACCTGGATAAGGTTTTTATGGGGTTTCCCTTATCCTGATAGAAGAATGTCGGGTACCTCTAAGCTCCATGGACCCCGGACTTATTTGAGCATCATTTCACCAATTTCATTCATCATCCGATATGAATTAACGTTGGAGGATGTAAAATTACAAATAAAAAAGTGCATAAAAATGAAGACCCAACTAAATTATATTTGAATCAGTAAATTATTAAGCATTGTAGGTAACCAGGCGTTAAGTAAATGATCCCATCCCAAACTATGCTTTACATGCAAAATTTCACCGTTTTTCAGTTTCTCAAAAATGGCTCTAACGATTATAATTAAAATGTCATATTG
This sequence comes from Mantis religiosa, assembly GCA_030765055.1. Taxonomy (NCBI): domain Eukaryota; kingdom Metazoa; phylum Arthropoda; class Insecta; order Mantodea; family Mantidae; genus Mantis; species Mantis religiosa. The sequence continues at coordinate 50,512,203 of CM060956.1, forward strand.
TTTAATGTTTACATAATAAAATTTATATATTAAGTTTTCTGTGAAATTCTAGTGAAATCCCCGTTGCACACTTACATTTAACGTTGTACCATTTTGTATAATTATAAAACCTTAAGAATAAGATACGAGACGTAAGAGTTTATTAAAATACATTACTTGTGTCAAATACATTATGTAAAAGTTTTTTTGAATTCAGATTCTAAAGAAAATAAATCAATATTGTATATTTGTTTTATAATGTTACTTAAAGTTTAAAAATATTTAAAGAATATTTGAAAATATTATAGACTGCACCATGGGTGAGTGGTTAGACCGCTTGTCTCTCACAAAGCGGCCCGGGTTCAAACCTAGGCGACAGAAAAGTGAGATTTATGGTGCACAACATGGCGCTGGAAAGGGTTTTCTTCGGGTTCTCCGGTTTCCCCATCAGCATTCCACCAATCGCTACACCATCATCTTTCCTATCATTCATCTCGCCCTCATATATATCATCCACTCCCTTCACCCTCACACCAGGCATTGGGTTGATCACCTATCCTGGTTCTCTATCGGATCCAAAACTTCGGTTCCTCAATTGTTACCTTAAAAGGGATAGAAGAACAAGAATCTCCCAACACCACGATAGTGGTATAACTAGGGAAGTTAAAGAAGAAGAAAATATTATAATGTTTAAATTAGGTTTAGGAAATGAAATTGTTAAAATAAATAAGGCATGTATATAGGTTGCTGCGATATGATATAAGTAAACGTATGGTTGCTACGGGGAAGAAAATCAACAATCTCTAGGGAGATATTGAACAGAGTAAGTTTGGCAGTCATTGAAGACGGACTTAAGAGATTAAGTTTGACTATCGAAGAAGCTGGACGCTTAGGGAATGCTACTATTAATTTTGAGAGGAAGTAATCAAATTCTTATATTTATTTGGGGAAAAGCTATATCAGGAGCCCCATTTTATATTTTTTGTGGTTTATGGGTTTTTCATCTAAGCGTAAGCATTTATTAATAACGTTATTAAGATTACAATTTATTGGAAAGATTTTAATGTCATATGTGCTCTACTATCTTATAGTAATTTATCAAGGATTACAAATAATGTATTAAAATTAAACATGTAATTTATTTTATTTTGGTAAATCATTTTTTATGAGAAAGAGATGGCGTCCGAGACGACGCCTTGAGATAGTCAGGCTTTGGCTGGGAAATCATCGTTGAAATCTATTTAAAAAACAATTAATAAACCTGGATTGAAAAGTTACGAAGTTGTTTTCTTAGAAACTTCCGACGCTTAATAAATTTCAACACGCAATTCATAAAACATTTTCAAATATCGCCGCAACTTGGGACAGAACAAATCGCCACATTTCAGAATTACTCTTACAATATTCATGGTTAACAGGTTTTTAAATATTCCTTATTGTAGGTTTACATTTCCTGCGTCATCTGAAATAAATTTTTTAAAGTTGCGATACTTCTTAACACTTTCTCTGCTTAGTAAACAAAGAAACTATTGTATTCCACTCTGAATTTGACTTGGGTATTTAATGAAAAGACTTACACTTCGGAGGTCCTCTGAAATTATTTAAAATATTTTAAGAAAAGTTCTTGCGTATGTCCGACAGTTCGCACGTCCATGTATCTGTAAAGAGCTTAACTCAAAAATGAAAAGACTGTTAAATACTGAACTTGATATATAAGTTCAGAATATTTTAAATTGCAAATATTTCATTAATTTTGATTTTGTCAAAAATGACTATTATTTTCATTAAAATATTTTATGTTTACGGTACTTATATGGCAAAGAAAGCCAAAGTATGTCTTAAATTTTTGTCGCATAGCTGCGAAGTCCGCTTCATTTTGAATTACTTTTGTATAGTGAAAAACCGTACGAGACATATGAAAGCTTGTTAGTGTTATCTGTTTAAAATAATACTTATTTTAAATAATCTTTTGGCAATTAAGCATTTCCAAGAAAAGTTCTTGCATATGTCTGTCCGTTCGTACGTCCGTGTATCTGTATAGAGCTTAACTCAAAAATGAAAATTCTGTTAAATCCTAAACTTGATATATAAGTTCAGCATATTTTAAATTGAAAATATTTTATTAATTTTGATTTTGTAAAAAATGACTATTATTTTGATTAAAGTATTTTGTTTACAATACTTATATGGCAAAGAAAGCCAAAGTGTGACTTGAATTTTCTTCGCATAGCCGTGAAATCCTCTTCATTTTGAATTACTTTTGTATAATGAAAAACCGTACGAGATAGATCTTTTTTGTAATGTACGTCCTCCAACGCTAAGACATATCGGAGGGTAAATGAATTGGATGAAATGATGCTCAAATGAGTCCAGGGTCCATGGAGATTAGAGTTACCTGACATTCGTCTTGAAGGATAAGGGAAAACCCCAGGAAAACCTTATCCAGGTAACTCACCCTAACCGAGATTCGAACCTGAGACCTCTTGAACGTAAGGCAGACACGCTACCATATACACTACCGAGGCGGGCTACGAGATTGTTACTCAGTGTTATCTGTTTTAAAAAAATTGGGAATTAAGCATTTCCAAGAATGTTTCTTTTTTGTTTTAATAAGCTATTTTTTTTTTCAAATATTAAGTCAGCATTCGTGTTCTTCTCGTGATCATGTAAGATCCATAGTATTTCAAAGCCATTATTCGCGACCTGATTTTAAAAGATTCAAAATAATTTCAGCCTTTTCACACATGGATAATGTGTCTGTAATAGTATTTTTCTGCAAACATTTATAAACTTAAATAGATTATAACAAGTAGTAGCCAGAAGAATAAGTGTTTTTTAGAATAATTTGTAGAAAAATGGAGAGAAAAACCAGCAAATTAAACATCTGTTTCTTTAAAGTAGAGATTATTGTCGTTGTTAAATATTGTCACCCGAAGGTCGGAACTCCCGATAGAACCGGCCGGCAGAAGGGTCAGACGGGAAGCATTCAGACCACGCCTACCCATTTGTCTCGTGTCACTAACTGAAGGGATAATTAGGGGAGCGGCGCGAGCACTGTACCTCTCTTTCCCCTCCCACATGGGTAGGCGTAGTCTGAATGCTTCCCGTCTGGCCCTTCTGCCAGCCGATTCTATCGGGAGTTCAGATAATTGGGGTGCCAATATATTAGTTTTTTCTGCTTGTTTTATATAACTGCATACATTTGAAATCCTTTCTAAGAACAACTGTATCATTAAAATGTAACCTGAATAGAAGAATCACTTTTTAAATAGACGGTACATAAGCGATATATGTAAATTTAAGATGGGCAGAGAAAATTGTGTATCATATTTTTATATAAATATTATAATATATAAGGGGTATTTAATAATTGGAAATGGGTAGAGAAGGGTGTATGAGTATTTTACTTTGGATTTTTTAATTTTGAAATAAATAAGGAAAACTGTCTTGTAGGTATAACATATTAAAAGAGAAAAGGGTTACGTTGTTTACGTCTAAGATACCCGATCATATTAAATAGCTTTACATAGGAGCAGGTTTTGTTGAAAGAAGTAATTAAGATTACATCAACAGATGACGGATACGGAATTGAAGTTCGTGGTTTCTCACTTCTGAGAAGGAGGTACAGTTACATGCCATTTTCAGCATGCTTTTTGTTGTTACCAATCCTGAAAACGTCATGAAAATAAAAATTACATTAGCAGCTCGATCCAAGCATTGCTCCGCGATATTTCAGAAAATAATTCAGAAAAAAACAATCTCTCACGAGAGAGGTTCACAAACCGTGATCGATCAATTTTACTAAAAGTTTCGTTTAATTAAAGGTGGTTGTTTGCAGCGATGTAGGTCTTTCGTCGCGAAAGTTCGCCTTTTTTATTTTATAGCAAATTAAAAAGTATGTTACATTTTTCGCTTTTTGCACACAATCAACGATAATCGTTCACCATTCCTCTTGCAGCAGAGGTTTACATGGCCTTGGAGTTATGTATACAAATGCACGTTGGCCTCAGCCTGAATAAAGGACAAACAATGTATAACTTTTTTTTATAAAATTACAATTAAATTTGAAAAGACATTAGGTGCGAGCTTCTGCCTAAAATATCGATTTATAGTAGCTCATTAGAATTACACAAACGGATAAATTTGGGTGCAGAAATATTAAAAAGTAGCAGATTAGTTACTTTGTAACAGTTCACAATAGTTACATAGCAGAATGGTTACATAGCAGAAAGTAAATACTTATTCTGTAAATACGTTCACCACATAAGCATGGATCTTTAAGAAATTACTCGTTTTTCCCAGAATCTCCATCTAAATTCCGTTGTGTAATATTGCTCTACTTCTCAATAACGTAACATTATATTTCTATTCTCCCATTTGGTGACAAAAAGAGTAACTAGGTAACCTTAATCACTTCTATTAATATTTAAAATTACTACGTCTTATTTTATGGCTCCCTTTGAATTCAGCATGTTAGTACTCGTATGTTCATGAACTTTAAAATGAGAAAACGCATGAAAAGTGATTACGTATGAATTGTTTCACGTGAGTTAATTCTACAAATATGATTAATACTGAAAGAAAATGCATCTACACCCAACTAGGGAATGAAATTGCCAATGATCAGCAAATAATTGCAGTAGGGTGAACTTTTATCCCACAGTGCGTTCAATCACACGTGGTAAATTTGGGCACTTGCTACCAATATTTTGGCGAGCAGTGAGTAAGTTGTCCAAGTAATCGAGGCTTGGAGCATAAAATAGTACCTACAGTCAAAGATCTAAAAACCTCTTTTATATTGATTTATTTACAAAAGCACTTTCTTCTCGGACATCTGTTTAAGCATCTGTTGAAACCAGTGAAAAACAAAGTGGACTTCCAAGTTCCGGAAGTGTACCGCATTCCCTGTGAATGTGGGACACCGTATATAGGACAAACCGGAAGGACCATCGCTACTAGAATAATCGAACATGAACGGAGCATTCGTTTAATGCAACCTGAGAAGTCTGGGATGGCAGAGCATTGTTTTGATAACGACCATAGAGCCAATTTTTGGGAGATGACCATCTTGGCAATATGCAACAGTTACTGGTAGCGGAGAATTAAGGAGGCTTTGGCCATTTTCTCTGAGAGGAGCACGCTTATTCGTGATTCTGGATTTTAGTTCAGCTCCTCTTGGAAACCGGCCTTAAAAATGGATATTCGTCGAATTAAAAAGCAAAGAGCAATACAGCGGGATAATCAAGTTAAGTAGTTACGTTTCTTTGACACAATTTTCTATACTCACGCCATCTACTGACCTGGCATTTAATCTACTGAAAACAGTCTTTTGTTCAATAATGCATATGTTGATAGTCCTTTGTCTTTATTTATAGTTGTGTTATATCCAGTGTTTCATTTGTGGTTATAACATTTTATAAATATACTGATGATGTGAGAGATGCACACTCCCGAAACGTTGATATCTAATCATCTTTTCACCTGGCTTGTTTCCCGAGAAAAAAGAGAGCGTATTCGTCGCCAGAAAAGTTGCAGGTCTTACAATTAACTTAATTTTTTATTATGGTAACTTCAAGTTTACAAGTAGAAGAAGTGTTTGTATTAACCAGCTGGGTTTCTGGATTAGGTTTCTGTGTAAACTTCTGTTTTCGATTTATTTCCTATACCAGAATTCAAGGTGTTTGCAATTCAGTAAACTTAATAACAGACGGTCGTGCCTTAGGAACTAATTTGAATTAAATACTAAATGTTTACACCTTAATCATGGACGCAGGACCCAGAAAACAGTGAAACAGAAGGGAAGTTATATTTACCTGTCATAAACCAAACAGGCTATTTTACATAAATAGCCTATAAACTGAGAATCATACATTACTTGTGGAGAGCTCTCGAAAAGCACCCATGTGGTTATTTCTGTGTTATTAGTACGAGGGCTATCCAGAAAGTAGATTACGTTTTCGTCTGTTTGCGCTAGGGGCGGGGCTAGCGCGGCCATCTTGGGGTCAGAGCGTTGCGCAGCTCAGTCGGCATCTAGCCGTGCTAGTGAGAGGTTCGTGCTGTGCTCCGTTCAGATACTGTGACGGTTTGAAATGTCTGCGTTAATTGAAAATCCCGCGAGCTGCGAGGTGCGTGCAGTAATAAGGTTTCTGACTGCAAAAAACTGTAAACCGATAGAAATCTATCGGCAGCTTTGTGAAGTGTATGGGGACAACATTATCACTGAAGGTGGAGTGCGTCAGTGGGTCATCAGATTTAAAAATGGCCGAACCAATGTTCACGACGAAGATCGAAGTGGGAGACCCAGCATAGTGACTGCCGAACTTGTCGAAAAAGTCGATGCTAAAGTCCGTGAAAATCGAAGGTTCACAATAACGGAACTTTCTTTGAGTTTTCCACAAATTTCGCGAAGTTTGTTGCACGAAATCATCAGCGAAAAGCTTGGTTACCACAAGTTTTGTGCAAGATGGATTCCAAAAATCTTGACAGAGGACCACAAAAATCAGCGAATGGCTGCAGCGTTGAACTTTTTGGACGTTTACCATAAGGATGGTGACTCTTTACTCGATCGCATCGTTACTGGTGACGAAACATGGGTGAAACACGTGAACTGTGAAACGAAATTGCAATCAATGCAGTGGGGGCACACAAGTTCTCCCCAAAAACCCAAGAAATGCATGCAAACAATGTCGGCAAGGAAGATGATGGCGACTGTTTTTTGGGACAGAAAAGGTGTGATTTTGGTGGACTTCCTGGAAAGAAGCACTACAATAAACTCTCAAAGGTATTGCCAAACTCTCCAAAAACTCAGAAGAGCCATTCAAAACAAGCGCAGAGGAATGTTGAGCTCTAAGATCTTGTTGATTCACGACAACGCCCGGCCCCACACGGCAAATGTCACTCGTGAAGTTCTTGAATCTTTTAAGTGGGAGTTGTTTCCTCATCCGCCGTACAGTCCCGACCTGGCACCGAGTGACTTCCACCTATTCCCAGCAATGAAGAAGTGGCTGGCTATGCAGTGTTTTGATGACGACGCACAGCTGCAAGAAGAGGTAACGAAGTGGTTGAAGGCGCAGGCGGCCGAATTTTTCGACGAAGGAATTTCCAAGCTCGCACATCGCTACGATAAATGCCTTAATTTGAATGGTGACTATGTCGAAAAGTAGTATTTGAGTGTGGCTTTCATCTGTATATAATAAAATTTGTTTCCTATACTTTGTTTACTTTTTATTCCAAAACGTAATCTACTTTCTGAATAGCCCTCGTATTAGTAGGGAACGGAATTTTAGGTAAATACACATTTTATGTAATTAAATATTTTCACAATTTAGCTATTAGTACATATTTTATGCATTTTACCTTATTTTATGCATTTTGTGTATGGCAAACATGACTTTGTTTATGAGAAGAGAAACCTTCTGTTTATCCTGTAATTATGTGTTAACAGCTCGCTAGAATATAAACATATGTTAAAAGAAACTTGCAGGAAAGAGATTTCGATGTCAGAGTATTGCACATTGTACTTGAACTCAACACGACTAGTATAGGTTGCATGATAGTTCTTGACGAATGACCTTCATGGGAATCCAGTGAGCTCGCCTACCCTTAGTAAACAGGCCAGCAAACATTTTATGTTACTATAACAAACAGCTCTTTTCCTCTGTACTTCCTCGAGTTAATGCTGTTCCTTCAGTTCAGAAATGCCGGGTAATGCTGAACATACGTGTTGAGAGATTCGTGTATATTCGTGTATTCGAAGGTAAATGTGATGTTAGTTTTCAGTTGCAGCACTACGTTAAAGAATTTTCAGATGCATTTAAAAAGATGGGAAAATTCTACATTGTCAACCTCGTGCAAAGTCTATAAACAGCCGATCAACGCTCCCACGTAACGCATCGTTTATGCGGCAACGAACACATCTTGGCGGCTTGGCGTTCTTCTATGAAGAAGGTGCTTTCAAGTAAAGAGATATCTAATGTACAATGCAGAGAAGGCTGTTTTGTGCATTGTAACTCTAAACAGTTGACATCAATAATCCATCACTGGTGAATTATCAAAACAGTTCATTTTTATTACAAGTTTTTCTGTTATATAAAGTGAAATAGTGTATATAGTTTTAGTTTTGTTTTAGTAAAATCTTAAACCTTTTAACAAATATTTTTATTTATTTTAATGCATAAAAATAAATAAATTTAACCTTTTTAGCACCTAAAATCCGTTCCCTAGTTAGTAGGTCAATCGTTTTGAGTTCATTTTGAGCCGTTAGTTCTAAGGGGAAGAATGTAACACAAAACATGCCCGCAGAAGAAGTTGCCTATACAGCCTGGCGTTGTATCCGAGGTGTACCTACTAATACAATAAAGACATTAATCAGTTAATCACGAAACATAATGCGTTTCACAATCTCACACTGTTACTGTTTATTGTACGAGGGCTGTTCAATAAAGAATGATCATAATCTTTTTACGGTCATAATTTTTCGCACTAAAATTCAATATTGTTATATTCTGTTAGCTTAATGTGAAACAAACACGCCGTAGTAGTTTCATTATTGGTACTCCCGGTTCCCGCCTGTGAGAACCACGAAAGTTAAGACATGTTCAGTATCGCCTACCGTTGCAATGGAGGTAACACGCGAGGAACAATATGCGGCTTTGAAATTCTGCTTTCGTCTCAACAAATGTTTAGTTGAGGCCTATACAATGTTACAGGACGCCTATGGAGAGTCTATTCTTCCCTACAGCACAGCTCGAAGGCGGTTTTAAAATACTTAAAGAGGGGAGACAGTCAATTACAAAGGAAGGTGGACCCGGTGCACCAGTTACTGCTCTTACGGAAGAAAACATCAACACTGCTGCTGCCATTGTGAGAGAGGATCGACGAATTACTTTAAGATCACTTTCTGAAATACTGAACATTTCATTGGGTGCCACCCACACGTTGTGACAGAAACATTACACATGAGACGTGTTTGTCCGCGATGGGTTCCAAGACTGTTGATTCCCGAACAAAAGGACATTAACGTGCAGGTCTGCATGCAGTTAAAGTTGATGTTAGAGGAAGATCCGGAGTTTCTTTCAAACGTTATCACTGCTGATGAAACTTGGCTACATCATTTTGATCCTAAGAGCAAACAGCAAAGCTCAGTGTGGAAATCTCCTTCATCACCAACCCCCCCAAAAAGCAAAAGTGGTTGCTACTGCTGGGAAATTTATTGTCATCTCATTCTTTGATATTCATGGAATGGTTTATCAGCATGTTATACCTGCACACACATCAGTAACTACAGGGATGTCCGGAAAATATTGCGAGTCCATATCAGGCGCAAAAGACCACATTTCCGTGAAGCAGGCTGAATGTTAAGCCATTATAATGCGCGGCCGCATGTTGTCAATGTTGTTGCTGAATATCTTGCAAAAATCAACGTGAAGTGCATCCCTCACCCTCCCTATAGTCCGGATTTAGCCCCATGTGACTGTTTTCTACTGGCTAACTTGAAGAAATGTCTTCGTGGGAGGCATTATCCATCATCAGAAGCAGTGGTGAAGGCTGCGGAGGCGATTTTGAAGGATCTCTCAAGAAGTGTGTCCAGCATGTCTTTGAAGACTGGCAGAAACTCTGGGACAAATGCATCGCATTCAGGGGAGACTATTTTGAGAAGGGCCATCACAATTATGAGGATGAGTAAAAATACGCTGGCAGAAAAAAATTGTGATCATTCTTTATTGAACAGCCTTCGTATAACCATATCAACTCCCTACGTTCCACACAAATATTGCTTTTATTTACGTTCACAGGGAATCGCAGCTAGCGACATTAGTTCTCCACTTTACAGATTTCACGGAACTTTTATAGAGATTATGGAGGGACACGTGTTGTTTAGACCACTGTAAATACACGGTAATTGGTTTAATAGTTAATGATATCTTCGATTCTTTGAGGCTAAATTAGCAACTTTGGTAAAATGTATAAATCAGATTTTTATGCCAAACTGGCACTTAATTGAGGAATAGATAAAGAAAAAATAAATTATCTTCTGCTGGAAAAGAGGACTGAAGTATGTAACAGATCTAATAACCGTTGATGACGTAGAAAGCTTTTTTTGACATGATAGCTATGTGTGGTATGTGACATCAAACTTAAATCGGCTTCCAATGCGAAGACAATCAAGCATGTTCCTTTCATAACCCTCGGCCGTTCTTCTCTGCTTTTTGCCTGGGGCGAGTCACTGCTGGGGTGCTCTCATTAACAATGGCACCGTTTGAGCACGATACATTATAGATAATTGCGGTACAAGTTATGTGTGGAACGCGAGTTTCGATCGCATCCATTCTTTTGCTCCCATAGCACGCGACCTGTGTAGTTACCTACGCAGCTGTTTTAACGGTTTCCATGACGTAACTAAATCCTCAAAAACTGCTGTCAGTAATCAATTCTCGGCGGAAACATACTAACATTGCGCTTTAAAACAATATAATATCTGTCTTTACACAAAGAGTAACCCCAGTTTATACCTAGACTGGCAAAATATGTAGACAAATATTTCAAAATATTATATGTATTTATATACGGTGTGTGTAAAAAGTGTGGAACAATGCTTGTATCTTTATTTTTATAGTTTTGTGAAGTAATATTTTTAGAAAAGCTGTAAGATATCAATATGTTTTCATGTTACTATGATTGTGAATAGGGCGTGACTTTTTTAATTGCAACTTTTTTTTTTCATTTTTTGGGGGATCTCAGTTCTCGGAACGCACAGGTAGATGCTTTTTTAACTTTAATTTAAAATTATTAGAACGTATTACATTACATGAAATTTAAATTAAGAAAACACATTCATTACAAATTTAGTAGTGCTATGTTGTGTAAAAAAAAAATATCTGCTCATTTCTGCCCTGGGATCTAGAGGCTATACCAGAGCACAAGTGTCCGCAGATTTTGTTTATTTGCTAACCTTCTTTATCTATTCCATTTAGATTACATAATCTGTGCAGATATATCCTAACCTATCCTATATCTATTCTAACCTATAGCTACTGGAAACCAGTAGCTTTACAATTTTTTTATCACAATACACATTACACTGCACTTCCCACTACAAATCTAAGTCTAATTATTCTATCCGACTATCGATTGTTAGCATGATCCGATGTCCAAAGCCACTCCACTGGAATTATAGTGTAAAGTCCACATTAGTCGACCTCCTATATAACTTCCTCCGTTCGGGTCCTGCAACCGGTTCCCAGTCTCCATATTGATATCCAATACTGCCTTCTTCAATTTATGCTGTCCGGTGTTAATTGTTGTTCCTATTGATCCCTGACTTCTTGTTGTTCCTCCAGCTCTTGTTCTTGTGTTGTAATTCTGGGTAGTCTTTGCCTTAATCTTTCCGACAAGACTTTTACCTTACGCCGCTATAATCCCCCTCCGCCTATACGCCTTCTGACTGATCATGTGCCGCGGCTCCCTTCACCTACACCAGTCAAGTACCTTGGAGTGTTACTGGATACTCGGCTTACGTGGAAGCCTCATATTGACCGCACCATTACCCTGGCATCCACTCGTCTTTCACAACTGTCTCCATTATTTCACAAACATACTTCACTTGCTTTAGAATCTTCACTGCTCCTATACAAATCTCTGATTCGGCCTCTTATTACTTATGCCTGCCAGGTCCGGATGGCTGCCAGTACGTGTCACCTGAGGCGTCTACAGGTCATCCAGAGTCGATTCTTGCGAATCGCCACCAATGCTCCTTGGTTTGTCCGCAACCAGCAGCTGCATCACGAGCTAGGACTTCTTCCTCTTCACCATTTTATCCGACAGACTGCTCGACGCTTCTTCTACAATCTGCGCCACGTCCCAGGAGCTGTGACGTATAACATCGACGTCCGAAGTCGCCGGCGAACGCGACTGAAGCGACGACTACCACAGGACCTGTATTACAGTGATGACACTTCCACTTCTGAATAATCTACTGTTTCAATTTATCGTTTCTATTATTCTGTTCTACTATGTAAATTCTCACTATGGAAGTATGTATACCATTTTATTAGTTGAGTGCCACATTTATATTAGTGCAGTAACACATTTGTTTTAGTTCAGAGGAGGCACATTGTTCTACCTCTACAATGTTATTACTCTGTGATTATTTTGTATCTGTTCTCTCAGATCTTCAAAGCATATATTATTGCTGACCGATCTAATAAATATATTAAAAAAAATTAAAAAAATAATCTTTCCGACCTCCTTGGTGTTGTTCCCATTATAATTGATCCTGTTTGCCGCCGCTCTCTCCTTATTACCTCCCACTCTTGTCGTTGATTGTATTCTTCCATTACTTTCCCTGATATTATTTCTGCCATTTCTTCCAGTATTTTGTAGTTTTGTACATTCCTGATGATGTTCCATATTTGCTTTCCTTGCAGTGACTTCCTTTGTTGTTTTAAGTCCTCCTCGTATTTTGCACATTCGAACATGGCGTGTTCAGGCGAATCTGTTCTTTCATATATGTTGCATATATCATCATCCTGACTCCCAATCTTTTTGAAATAGGTTTTATACGGCCTATTTACAGTAAAATATTGTATTCCTACTCTTTTGGGTTGTATCTCTTTTAATTTAAATCTTTCTCTGATATCAGCATATAATTCATGCGTTCTTCTTCCTTCTGGTATCCCATCCCCCTCCTGTTGCCATTCATCAAGTAGCTTCTGTGCTATTTCTGATCTTGTGGCGCATGGACTCCCTATAATTTCTTCAACCTTCATGTGGTTTCCCTCCTTAAGCCAGAATCTTGCTCCTCGTTTTCTGATTATCAGATCCAAGGGCCAAATCGCCATCGCTACCAGTAAGGCCATTGTAGGTGTAGTTTTCGTTGCACCAATGCTCTTAATTAGTCCTTGTGGTGGTACTCCTCTTATCCTTTTGACATTCTTATTGAGACGCATTCCTTGTGCCCATATTAATGACCCATACGCTGTTATTCCTACCATGAAGCTCATATGGTATATTTTTACCGCTGTTGGTGGGAGTTTGAACGTTCTTGTTGCTAGCGTTGATAACTTCATTATCACGTTTCTTGTCTTCTCCTGGATCTTCCTTATATGGTCATCAAGATGTCTTTTTTCATCGAGCTGTATGCCTAAATACCTTATTACTTTCTCTCTTTTTATATTTTTGTTTTCTATTTTTATAATTGGATCTCGCTTAAAGTCTCCTTTGAGTAGGACATACGCTGACTTGTTTGCTGAAATTTGCAATTTTGCTCTTTTGCACCATTTATTGAAAAGTTCCAGGAGTGTATTGGTATGTGCCTCCAACTCAGTTCGACTATTAGCCTCCATCATTAACAGTATGTCATCCGCATATGCCACAACCTCCTTTGTGTATTGTGATCCCGCTAATTTATATTTTGTGTAACAATAGTTTCAATTTATATTTAGAAAAGGTTTGAAAAATTTATAAATTTATAAAACAAGTGTAAAAATATATGTAATTTTGTGATTGGCCGAAGTAATGATTGTATTACGTAATGTGGTGACGTAGTAGTAAATTGGCCAATCATATAAAAGTAATATATGGGTAGCGATAGTAACAGAAAATCAATAATAATCTTCAAAAAGATATGTTCTGTAATTTTGATGGTGGAAAGACGATACAGGGAAGATAAAAAGTTTTGATAGTGATGAGTGGACGTGCAGGAGTGAGTAATTTTATGTAATTAACGGACACTATTTATTAAGTAAGTAAGAATTTATCGATATGTTGGAGGTAACCTGCAATGATTGACTAGGAAAGAAAGTTCGAGTAAAATGTAATCCAGATTATACAATTAAATTACCTATTATGAAATCGGACGTATCCAACATTGTATTTATTTCACTCGAAACCACACCTGAAAAGGAGAGATCTCATGACTCTTATTTAAGCAGACACAATAATCTAGAAACAATTCAAACTACAACGAAGTAACCCTGTTACATCTGGCTTGCCGACTTGGGTCTTCGAAACAGTCAACGTGCATCCTACCTTCAACATAGAAATGTAGTTACAGTTGTAACACATGATGAATTCACTTTAAAAGGTGCTCACAGTGGCCTCCATTTACTGCCAAACAATGCCAAAGTCTGTCTTTGAAATTAGTTATGTTTCCAGCAACACTGTTCGCTTAATTAGCTGCACTTATTGTCTAATTCTTCGCTTTAACTCTTCAAGATCTCTTGTCAGTCCTTGTAAACCTTCCACTTCAAATAACCCGACAAGAAAAAGTCTAAGGTGTTCAGATTCGGAGATCTTGGCGGCCATTCAGTACTTCCCCTTCAGCCAATCCATTTTCCTGGAAATTCATGATTTAGGTAATTCACCACCTGCTTTCCCCTAATGTGCTGGCGAGTAGAAAAATGTGGGTTTTCATCCACCAATAGTAAAACTTTAAGAACTTTATCACTATCTGTAACTCATTCTTCAGTAACTCATTACTTCCAGATTCATTGAATTTTTCTTCTTCTTAATTTTGCTTGCCGTAGAATGAGTAACTCTTCGTTATGGATGCATTTCATTAAACAAGACAAGCGTCTTCTTGGGTCATCCTCCTATCACCACACCCGAACATCATTAGTATTTCAATTCGTTGTCTTTCTGTAAGCTGTACACTTTCAGGAAGATTATGCCTGTATTTGTGCAATCCAAAGCCACACACTGAAACAGCCTACTGTATTGTTTAGTTCAAAACCTACTCAGTTTGAAGTAATGATGCGTTTTCCTTTGTTCGTACACATTCAGTAAGGTCCTAATAAATTTAAATTACGGTTTGAAATGATAATTATTTGTACGTTCTGAGACTGCAGGAATGCAGAAAAAAGAAATGTTGCCATTTAAAAATGACCTTACCCCTTATTTGTGATCATAGTAATGTGAGGGCATGTTCACATCTTACAGCTTTTCTAAAAAGTATCACTTCATAGAGTTGCAACAGCGGGGTTACAGGCATTTTTTAATAATTTTTACTCACGCGGTATATATAAAGCAAAACATATATTAAGGATTTAGAAAACAGCTTTGCATGGATTTTAAAAAGCCTTTGTAAATATTTGCCCATATGTAATGTTAAAAATACCATTTAAATACGAGGACTGTTCAATAAAGAATGATCATAATTTTTTTACGGTAATAATTTTTCGAACTAAAATTCAATCTTATTATATTCTGTTAGCTTAATGTGAAACAAACACGCCGTAGTAGTTTCATTGTCGGTACTCCTCTTTCCTGCCTGTGAGAACCAGGTAAGTTCAGACATGTTCAGTATCGCCTACCGCTGCAATGGAGGTAACATGCAGTTAAAGTTGATGTTAGAGGAAGATCCAGAGCTTCTTTCAAACGTAATCACTGGTGATGAAACTTGGCTACATCATTTTGATCCTGAAAGCAAACAGCAAAGCTCAGTGTGGAAATCTCTTTCATCACCAACCCCCCAAAAAGCAAAAGTGGTTGCTTCTGCTGGGAAAGTTATGGTCATCTCATTCTTTGATATTCATGGAATGGTTTATCAGCATGTTGTACCTGCACACACATCAGTAACTGGACAATACTACAGGGATGTCCTGAAAACACTGCAAGTCCTTATAAGGCGCAAAAGACCACATTTCCGTGAAGCAGGCTGGATGCTGCACCACGATAATGCTCGGCCACATATTGCCAATGTTGTTGCTGAATATCTTGCAAAAATCAACGTGAAGTGCATCCCTCACCCTCCCTATAGTCCGGATTTAGCCCCATTTGACTTTTTTCTATTCCCTAACTTGAAGATACGCCTTCGTGGGAGGCATTATCCATTATCAGAAGCAGTGATGAAAGCTGCGAAGGCGATTTTGAAGCATCTCTCAAAAAATGGTTTCCAGCATGTCTTTGAAGACTGGCAGAAACGCTGGGACAAGTGCATCGCATTCAGGGGAGACTATTTTGAGAAGGACCATCAAAATTATGAGGATGAGTAAAGGTACGTTGTCAAAAACAATTGTGATCATTCTTTATTTGAATAGCCCTATGTGGGCGTCAGGCCGGCAGCCGGTTTGGCAGGCCTTGGTCCTGTACGGGCTGTCGTGCCATGGATTATTATTCCAATTAAGTACAACAAATTTGATAGAATTTATAGATTTTGATCATTATGAAACCCATTAAACAAAGAAAAACGAAAAGGAAATTAATGGTTGCTTTGTCCTTAGTGATGACTAATTACAATATGCGAATCAAAGCACTTTCCGCGAAAACAAATATTCCTCACGAATAGTGAACATTAAATTCAGCATGTGACGTCACGTAGACGTCAAAGTTTCTCAATTGCACCTAACTTATCGTTAAGAGTAGATTGCCTTTTTAAAATGTGTTTAACTGAAAACTGTTCAAACAATATTTTGAGAATCCAGTTCATTACTAATGAGAATCGTAACGCAATAAAACGTAAGCAGAATTCAAAGAGTTTAGAAGTAAAAACCACACTTGATTTGTTAGCTTTTGATATTTTCTTGTATTTTCACATTTTGTATAATTTCCAATCGCTTGGATCTCACCAGGGCGACCCGGGGTCGATCCCAGACGACTGCAAAGTGAGATTTGTGGTGGACAACATGGCACTTGGGCAGATTTTCTCCGGATCCTCCGGTTTTCTCCAATTACTCCATCATCTTTCCTAGCACTCATCTCGCCCTCACACAATCATCCACTTCCTTCACCCTCATACCAGGCATAGAGCTGATCACCCATCTTGGTTCTCTATCAAGAACCAGAGCTTCAGTTCCTCAGGCTCGCCATAAAGGGATAGAGGAACAATAATCCCCTAACACCGCGATAAGTTGTACTACTAAGCATAAGGTGAAGAAGAAGTATAATTTCCTATTATTGAATCTGTGCCAGCTATTAATACCTTCAATGGCCTCATCCTGTATATAGATAAAACACATAAACTATATTATACAATTTAAAGCTACTAATGTATCCTTAGAGCTTAAAATGGAATGTGTATCGTGAGAGGTGGTACAACCCTGTATGATTTCACTTTTAAGAAACTGGATCACCGATTTGCACTGAAAAATGAAAGCTCTAATGTTACTCTTAAAAAAAGAACTTGAACCCTTTACTTTCAGTTCCACTTTGAGGAAATATATTACACTCAACAATTTCACACCAGTATTTCCCTGAAGACATATGTTTCGAGCTCTGTTGAACACAAAATATAGAATTTTTATAAAGAGATCAATATTTGCTAAATGTATAAAAAGCAAGCAGTAGGGTAGCCAGCAAATTGGCATTTAATTTCAACATCTACTAAGGATGCGACACGAGAACTTCAAGAAAATCTACGCACCTAAAATTTTCTTTACTCAGACAATGTATGACTACCTTCATTGTTTAAAAAGGCTTTAATTATTATGAGTAAAATAAGACATTTTAATATATAATTTGAATATCCTGAAAGTAGCCTGCAGAATCATATTTACTCTAAATGAAGTTTATGTAAATTGTATAACGTAAAAAGATATGTACAAAAATTTACTTCACATAACTTCCAGAAACCATTTTATGTGGGGGGATGCTTGAAAATAAAATTTATATAACACATTTCCTTACAGTCTAACAATTGCCCCGCATTAAATTTCAAATGCATTTTGAAGTGAAAGGTAAGTGTAACGTATCCATGTTGGTTCTCCTCGTTAGCATTGGAGGAGATAGATTAGCGGTCGGTCCAACTTACCCACCAACGAATTTGTATGGTGGTAACTGGAAGTAGTGAGATGTTAGTCGCGTTGTTCAAGAGAAATCGAATGTATTCAATTGCCTATGTTATATGTATACTTGTAATTAGAAGTAAAAAAATTTTGAACAAATAAAATAATCCGTAATTTTTCTAGCGTTATCTTTTTGAAGCGAGCAAGTTCCATTTACCTTTCTTTCTCCTCTCTGCTTCCCGCCCTCTCTATTCTCCTGATATTTCTAAATCAAGTAACAAGATTGCTCTTCTGGTCAGACTTCAAAATAGTGAATTATTCAACAAAATAAAAACTTCCTAGTCTGATGTGTAGAGATCACACCATACACACTCTCTCCGCCTTCATTCGTTTATATTTGTTCCGCAAATTAGTTATTAAAAATTTTATTTTTCGTGCATCAGAATAACATTCGGTAAATACTTTCAACGAAACTTAGGAAGCTGTAGCAAAAGCCTGCTGTGTTAAGCATTCTGTATGGGTTAGTCAGAAACGAAATAAAATATAGGTATGATATTTCTTAGTCGCATTGCTTAAGATGGGAGGTTAAACAGAATAAAAGAAAAATCAAGAAACAACTGCAGCTACAAAAGTTTATTCGTAAAAAGTCAAATTTTATGTATATAAATTATTTAAGAATTATATAATTTTTAATGTGAATAAAGAGATATGAGAGACTACTCACAAAACATTCAAATTAATACGTACATATTATTTATCCAAACATCTCAAATATATGAAGTTTTAATAAACTTTATAGAGCCATTTTTGAGGGAAAAGTATAGTTTTTAGCTTTTCAGGTCATTTATATCTTGGTAGTATGAAAAATATAGAAGTTAAGTTAAAAGTACTAAACAAATGTAACACATAACCGCTAGAGTGCCTAAAAGCTCTATATTCTTATTGTTCTTAATTAATATTGAAAATATTATTTACATGTATGTCTAGGTAATTACTGGTATGTTTTCTACGGACTATTCCATTTAAACGCGTATTTAACATTGAGCAATTAAGCAATGCTTCGAGTATACGTCATCACGGTCATCTGTTCGTTCCTGAACGTTATTATTATCATCAATATAAAGTGATTACACTAACTGCATTCATCTCATAGCAACATCAAACATTGTTTAGTTCGGAATACAAGGGCAACATTAATAAAAGTAACAGAGGGCGCCGGGGTAGCGCGGTGGTTTCGTTCGCGGCTCCCGTTCTAAGGGTCCCGAGTTCGATTCCCGGCTCTGGGGTTGGCGATTTTAAGTCGGCCCTATCCACGCCTTCACCTCTGTCTAGCACACGTGAAGTATCCCCTATGCCCGACGTGGTTCGGAGTCCACGGTAAAAACTGTAGGTCCTCTCACCTCACCGCCATCTTCACTATCACCCTATCATCGGAGGTAATGGACACCGCCCTCTGGGTGCCTGCACCTGAGAAATGGGTCCGGCCATCACTTGGTGGGGTGAGGTTACCCCGAAGGCCAAGGTTGCCATGTGGGGAGTGTTAATAACTAACTATAAAAGTAACAGAACACTATCTTCCTTCATATAAGTAACGGCAACGAACTGGTGAACGGTTCAACTGAGTCCTCTCTCTCTCTCTCTCTCTCTCTCTCTCTCTCTCTCTCTCTCTCTCTTTCTCTTCCCTAGGCTTCACCCGGTTTTTAACCTGGAACATGTTTTGGAGGTGTCCTAAACTTAGCCTGGAACGCTTCCTTCTCAAACTTCTATTCACATTTATCATTCCAATTCATACTTCATCAGCGCCCTTTAACTTAAAAAAAAAAAAGACGTTCAACTTTCACATTTGAAAAATATAAGTTATATTTATAAACAATTCACTTTCAAACATTGTAAATTTCTGAATAAGTTTTGTTCTTTAAAAACCTGTATTTATTGTTTTGATTTTAATAATACAACTTTGAGCTTAGCTATTTCATTATTTCCTCGGTTGGTACCATTGGATAGTATTTAGTGAGAAAATAGAAACGCTGATTTTTCATGATCCGACAGCTAACAGAATGTTGATTTGATTTTAAAACACAAATAACAAAATAATTATATTCATGGAATGGCCTTGATAAATCCCATTCGGTTTACCAGTTTAATCCGATGAATTTCTTCCTTGCAATGGCAAATGTCACTAAAGTTGTAACCTCTATTACCTATTACAAATAGCCAAAGGATATATGCGTAAATTCACATGAAAAACGTTTGCTGAAGGCTTTAAAATAAAGGTTGTGTAATACAGATACAGAAGAAATTAAACTTATTTTTCTCTCCGTACACACAGAGAGGGGGGGGGGGAGAACAAAAGAGTAACAATTTCATGGGCGATGAAAATGATTATTAAAAAAAAAAATTAAAAAAAACATATCCTCTAGCATGAAAAGTCCGGATGCATTACAGGGATGTGTTGTGTTTACAGATGAACCACTAAGCGTAACTCAATGTTCCTCTAAATTGTAAACGAACAGTTTTCTATAACAGAATAAAAACGAAGAATGGGCAGAAAAAGCGGAGGCAAAGTTAATTCATACAAAATAGTGCTTCAGCTATTTCAACAATATCGCGCGAGCACGAACAGCACACTGATAAACGAAAGTCGGTTAAATACCATATTTGATATTTACCAAGTTCACATTCCTCCTCGGATGCGACACGAAAGTTTTCAAGAAAATCCCTACTCCCAAACTAATCTTCACTCGTACATGAAAAAAATGTCAAAAAATGATAAAAATGATGTAAGTTTATTATAATACAGTAAGTTTAAGATATTTGCAAGACTAATAAAATGTACATCTTGAAACTTGTAGTTAATGAATTAATTTTCATTCTAAATTACTTCAGTAAGCAGTAAACCATAAAATATAAACAAACTCCTATTGCGCAAGAAATATGCATCTCTAAAATATACATTACAATGTATGTCCAATAAATGTTTGTGTATTTTTGTTATTAGTTTGGATTTTCAAATACATTTTAATAGTAGCAAGTCGTCATTTGTTTTTCTCATAGATATAAAGAGTGTAATTTCAGTCATCAAATCTTTTCATAGTATCGTATTTTTAAAAATCTATCTATCCTTTACTTACAATTTTCTTGCAACAAAACTACACATTTTTTTATCCAGATTTATTGAACCCTATTTTACACAGTGTTATATTAGGGTTAGAGTTGATACATAAAAATATACAATTTTAACAAAAATATTTTAAATACTAGAAGGAAGAAATGATGTTTTAATAGTAGTAGGGGAATACGGGAACTGGCACAGGAATGCTTGTTTTAAAGACCGTTCAATGCATTTTAAATGGGAGAAAAAATTGTTCCAAAAACCCTGACGGATTTTGGAACAGTCGTATCGTTGTTTTTGAAACACCCTATGCTTCAGTAAGGGGCGGAAGTGGTGTTGCGCGGTGGAAAGGGGTCTTAGTGAACCGTTGTGTACGTGTGTGAGCAGGATACGCCCCGATGTTATAGGAAATTAATGCTAATGGTTATTATTGTATGTCGTGACTTTTATATTTTGACTAAGGATGAGCAGGTGTGTGTATACTTTCGTTTTGAGGTCGAGTGACATGTCCGGAGTGTTAAATGAAGCTCCTCTTATCTATCTTGTATACATGTTAAGTTGTACGGTGAGAAAAAGGCTAGCAGGATGATAAATATCGATGTTTTATAACTTTCTGTCGAGGACGGGGCATGGTTATCCTCTAAAATCTCATGTATATAATTAACTTTCGGATACTTGTATGTCATGACTTTTATATTTTGACTAAGGATGAGCAGGTGTGTGTATACTTTCGTTTTTGAGGTCAAGTATATTTCTCTCTGGACATGTCCAGAGTGTTAAATGAAGCTCCTCTTATCTATCTTGTATACATGTTAAGTTGTACGGTGAGAAAAAGGCTAGCAGGATGATAAACATCGATGTTTTATAACTTTCTGTCGAGGACGGGGCATGGTTATCCTCTAAAATCTCATGTATATAATTAACTTTCGGATGTAAGGAGAAACATTTATGGAAGGGCGGATCTCTCGATCCTAACAATGGGCTGAGAATGTGTCCACTCTTTCGAGTCATGTTTAAAAAAAACAAAATAGAAAAAAAGGGTACATTTCAAGTTAAGGTGCGTTGACCTCCCCTCCGGACATGGTTCTTCCTGAGAAAGTTTGTAGGCGTATCCTCTTGAATCTCATGTATATAATTAACTTTCGGCTGTAAGGAAGAACATTATAGAGGGCGTATCCTCCTATCTATACGATGGAATGAGGAAATTATTAAGGCGTTGCATTTTTTAGAGAATGGGGTCCACTATTTCGAACGCCTTTAAAAAAAATTATAAAAAAAAGTAGATTTACAGTTAAAGTGAGTTGCCCCCCCCCTCTGCAATCTAGCTGAAGTACCTTGAAGAAGGTAATGTGTATAAGTACAAAAAAGAATTATCCAATAGAAACAGATATGCGTGCGCATAGAGAAACTTTTTCTGTATGGTGGGGTGGAAGTTCCCGCCTCCATATGGAAAAGACTTTTGAGTATAAAGACGCTGGTCTTAGTACTTTAGACTTTAGTATCAAATTTTGAAATGTAAGAGCAATATTAGGTAGAGACTCTTAAACTATGGGCGGAGTAGTTTCAAGTGTGTCAAGGCTAATTCCGTAGGTAGTGGGGGGATTTTAACTTGTTAAATCCTGTAAATCTGATCTGCGTGTGCGTCTTTCCTGATAATATAAAAGAAGCCTCGACTGAAATGAAACATCTAATTCAACTGTGACCACAGATATACACGGAAGGAACGAGCAATGGCTGGTAAGTACTTGAATATGTTATGTGTTTGAGAAGTATAATCATTTTGTACGGATATCATCTTTTTTCAATATTATAATAGCGTGCTTTTTTAAAAAACATATACGTTCTGTTTCCCTTCTATATTAGCTTATTCATGCATGTGTTTCGTGAAAAAAAAGTGTTAATAATTGAAACTCTTTATCTCGTTTTTTGTAAGTTTAAACGTTTCAATTATGATCGAAATTACCAACTTAGTTTGATCTATATAAATGGAACACTTTCAGTTATTTTTTTTGTCAATCATTGAACGGTAGTCATGTTTAACCACATATATCAGTATTCGAAGTCTTCAAAAATATGTTCTTAATATCTGTAAATTGGACTGTACATAAATATATTCTAGACTAAAAGAGTTTGTTTTAAATCGTTATGTTACAGATCAACTCATGCAAGAATTAAATGAATTGGCGGGAGGATGTAAGATTCTTCCAACAAGAAAGCTGAGGGAAGTGGATCAAAATACGCCATTTCAAATCAAGTCACTGAAAACAGTAGCGACCAAATATGGAGACAGAATCGTCTTAGAGCTAGACGAATTCCAAATATTTCTACCGGAACGCTTTAAGAATATGACTGATGTTCAGAAGAAGACAATAAATGAGGGAGGTGTTCAATTGGTCTATATGGGGCAAGAGGCCCTATCCACGGGATACAAGAGGCACAGGATTACTTTTTTACAAGCAAAGGTATGTGTTATAAAAAGAAGCAGTTTTATATACAACACCTGTAAAAAACCATTGTTCAAAAATTTCTAATAATGCATTTTATTATTTCAGACATCTCAGTAAAGTCAGACGGAGGAGTTTCACACAGCGTCGCAGCAGTACCATCAGACTGCCAAGGTAAGACATAAATTATAAATCTACTTATTTATTGTTTTTTTTTAAAAAGTAACGTTATCTTTTTCCGCATTATTACTTTTTTTAAAAAATAAAAGTATCTTGCTTTCATTCAGTCTTATATAAATCATCTTAATACATAGTATATAAAAAACAATAATTTTGTACTTAAAAAAACACATACAGTTAGAAAAAATAGAAGTCATAATCAACATTACATATAAACATGTTTAAATTTTGATGTCTGTCATGAGCACAATCGTAGAAAAACTTTCCATTGAGATTTATAATTAATATTGGTTATTATTGTTGTTGATGTTATTGTTGTTAAAACATTAGAATGTTTTTCTTATATGTATTTGATAAAACATACAGCATATATAATGTGTGAAGTATAATATTAACTTTACAAAATTTATCTTACCATAAAAAATTATTAAAAAGTTATAATGCATGCATACCTTATATATTTCATGCATAAGAAACAAGACATTTTACTGCATAATTCGCTTCTCTTTACCTGTTAGGCAGGATAATAAATGTGTTTAGAAAAAAGTCATAATGCATGCATATCATATATATTCCGGGTTAAAAATAAAAAAAAGACATGTTAATGCATAACACGCTTTTCTTTTCAGATTATAGCGGCTAGTAAGGTCGGAATATACTAATAAGATTTGTATTATTTCAGACAGTGTTACGCAGGCTCCTGTTATATCTGGAACGAAGAGAAAATCCTTGGAAACCGATGGGACCTCTGCAAAGATATCTAAAATGGAATCGGTGAGTGAGCAGAGAAAAAAGGATTTGACATGTAACATTATAGAATCAGCATTTAAAAATCGCATTTACACAAGTCAGATAAACAATACATTGAATATGATAGATCCCGAGTTATTTTTGAATGAATGTAAGGCTCTAGTTACCAATGAAATTAGGAATAATCTGGCACGATACACTTCGGGAATAAAATTTTGTGGTACGTTAGTATGCCAGTATATAATACAGACTCCTGATGATGAAAAAATTGAATCATTTAATTTTCATAGCAAAATGGAAGCTATATTAAAGAGTACAGATACTACTGAATGGTATGAGAGTAAACTTAAAGAACCTATTCTTTCAAGTATCGATACATTCGAATCAAAAAGTAGTTCCAAATCTCTATATCAGATAAGCTCGTTAGTGCTAAATGCCTGTCAATATGATCCTTTAAATGCAGGATGTTATACAAAGCTTCCGGAATACATAAAGAACAAAAAGGCGGTAACTAATATAAAAAATGAAGATAACAAATGTTTCGGCTATTGTCTGCTTGCATCTAAATATCCTGCAAAGACTAATAAACATAGAGTTAGATCTTACTCTAAGTATAACATGTTTAAAGAATTCGATTTCAGCGGAATAACATTTCCTGTATCTCTTGATGATATTGAAAAATTCGAAAAGCAGAATCAAAATATATCTATTACAGTATACGGCCTAGACGACCATTTAATAACTTTGCTCTATCATACCAGAGAAATAAAAAAACATCATGTAAACCTGTTAAGAATAGGCAATGATAGCAAATCACACTATTGTTTAATAAATGATATATCCCGACTGTTGTCTAAACAGATAAATAAAAGCAAACGTAAGATGTGTATATGTGAAAGCTGTTTGAGGAATTTTTCAAATGAGACAAATTTAGCCAAACATAAACTTAAATGCGAGAAATCTCAAGTTTTAACTATGCCTGAAATAGGTGTAAATGATAAAATTGAATTCAATGCATATTCCAAGTGTACAGCGGTTCCATTCGTCATTTACGCTGATATCGAATCGATACTTAAAAAGGTTCACTCATGTCAGCCATCTGATGACAGTAGTTGGACAAGAACGCTGCAGAGACATGAAGCGATTTCAATATCGCTAAAATTAGTATGCGAGTATGATGATTCCTTATCAAAATTCAAAATTTTTAGAGGCCCCAATGCGATTCAAGATTTTTTCAAGGAACTTACTGTAATTGCCGATGATGTCATGGAGGTATATTCACATAAAAAAGAACTGAATATGTCCGATGAGGATGAAACCAATTTTCAAAATGCAAATCAGTGTTACCTATGTAAACATGACTTTGAGACTAATGTGACAAAAGTCAGAGATCACTGTCACATTTCGGGTAAATATTTAGGTGCAGCTCACAATTCTTGTAACTTGAACAGAAAACTACCAAACTTCATTCCAATTATTTTTCATTGTCTATCAAATTATGATGCTCATTTTCTTGTAAAAAATCTAGCTTACGATCAAGAGCCTATAACATGCATCTCGCAGACATCTGAGAACTATCTTTCGTTCAGTAAGAGATATACCTCAGGTGGGAAAACCATATATTTCAGATTTCTTGACAGTTATAGATTCTTAGATGATAAATTGAGCAGCTTAGCTGACATGCTAAACCCCGAGAACTTTAAAATTATTAATGAAGAATACAAAAATCCTATACATCGAGAGTTGATGACGCGGAAGGGTATTTTTCCATACACTTATCTAGATTGTATAGAGAAATTGGATGAAAATGCATTACCGGATGAAATATTCTTTGACGACATAAGTCATGAAGATTACTTGCACGCTCAAACAGTATGGAGAACATTCAATATCCAAACTTTAGGAGAATATAGTGATTTATATCTTAAAACTGACACGTTATTGCTCGCAGACATTTTTCAACAATTCAGAGCGTTATGTCTAAATTTATACGAGCTGGACCCTTGTCAATATTATACCATACCAGGATTGGCATTCGATGCGATGCTTAAGACGACAGGCATTCAAATATCACTAATTACCGATAGAGAGATGATGGAATTTTTCGAATCTGGCATAAGGGGGGGATTATGTACAGTGTCTAAACGTTACTCCAAGGCAAATAACAAGTATATGACTAATTATAATGAGTCTTTACCGTCTAAATATTTATTTTATACAGATTGTAACTCGCTTTATGGTTCTGTAATGGGACATGAAAATATCCCTTATGGCGAACTTAAATGGTTAACTGAGGTAGAAATTAACGAGATCGATTTCTTAAAAATACCGGAAGACGCTGAAATAGGATATGTATTAGAGGTCGATCTGGAATATCCTAAAGAAATTCACGATGCACATAACGATCTACCACTATGTCCGAGGAGCGAGATTCCTCCCAATGATAAACATAAAAAGTTGCTAGCTACACTGTCGGATAAAGAGAAATACATTATACATTACCGCAATCTGCAACAGTGCATACAGTTGGGTTTGAAATTGAAATGCATACATAGAGCGGTAGCTTATAAGCAATCACATTGGTTGAAAAAGTATATTGATCTAAATGCTAAAAAACGAGCCGAGGAAAAGTCTAAATTTGGTCAGAATCTATGGAAAAAAATGAGCAATTGTGTTTATGGAAAATTTATGGAGAATGTCCGTTCTTATAAGGACTTCAAGCTCGTTACGAGCTGGAAACAGGCGAGAAAGCTCATATCGCGCCAAACATTTCAACGTTATATAATTTTTGATGAAAATCTTGTCGGAATCGAGTTATTAAGAGAGGAAATTCATATGTGTAAGCCTATATACATCGGTCAGGCGATTCTTGACTTATCCAAATTTATCATGTATGACTTTTATTATAACGTTCTGAAAAAGAACTTAAATGATTTAACTTTGAATTATATGGACACAGATGCATTTCTTTTTGAAACAAGTACTGATATCTATGAATTTATCAAAACTCACATACAGTATTTTGATACATCAAATTACCCGTCGGATAACGTATATACAATACCTTTGGTAAACAAAAAAGTGCCCGGACTTTTTAAGGATGAACTCTCCGGTAGAGTCATGACTGAATATGCAGGATTACGGTCTAAATTGTATGCTTTTCGTTATGACGGTCAGCTTGTTAAAAAATCAAAAGGAATTTCAAAAATGGGAATGCGCTCAATCACATTTGAAGATTATTTGTCATGCCTGCACGACATGAATGCAACACATTTCTCTAAACAAGTGTCTTTCAGGAGTTATAAACATGACGTTCACACGGTAGAAATGAATAAAGTGGCTCTGAGAGGCTTAGACACGAAGCGTTATATGCTCAAACAATCTCATTCCACTTTAGCTTGGAATCATTATTCAATTGACACAAATACCTTTTCCTCTGAGCATGACTGAGAGTATTAAGTTAAAAAAAGAAATAAAAGAAACAAGATATTTAATGTAAAAAAAAGGGGGGATTATTTTTGAAAAAATGTTTATAACCATTGAAATTAAAAGGGAGATTATTTTTGAAAAAATGTTTATAACCATTGAAATTTTTGTGCAGCTTAAATATACATTGTCATGTTGAGGGGAGAGAGGGAAATATTTACTCTTAAGTGAAAGATGCCGACATAGTCAGGGGAATAAATGTGTGTTACATGCTTAAACAATTTCATTTAACTTTATTAAAATCCTTTTTCATCTGCTCATGACTGAGATATTGTAATGTACCTGTATGTGTGAGCCTGTGTGAATTTGTAAAAAAAAATTGTGCACATTCAGTGAAAAATTGAATTTTTTGTAAAAAAACTTAAATAAGTGTAGCTTTTTATGCATCAAACAAAAGATGCTAGAGGGGAGGGGGGATTTAAAATAAAGAAAGAAATATTTTCTCTGTTCTTTTCACATTTAACGCATGGATGCTGCATGTCATAGTTATGTTTTCAAGATTTGATGCCATGCTAAAAGTGAAAACAGTTTTGAACACTGAGAAGCCGTGTTCCCCATAGTTAAAAGTCTCTGCCTAATAAGGGCTCTTACATGTCAGAATTTTATACTCAAAAAAACATTTATAAGTACTTTCGTTTATATACATTATATCTTGTAACAGTATAAAACTTTAGATTAATGTTTTTTATGTGGCTGTGGGATGTATAGCAATACATGATGATTGTAATTAATATTTCACGATGTGATTGATGTTGGATGGGAATATGGATAAAATTTGATGCCATTGATGCAAAGATTTGATGCCATGCTAAAACTGAAACAGTTTTGAACACTGAGAAGCTGTGTTCCCCATAGTTAAAAGTCTCTGCCTAATATGGGGCTCTTACATGTCTGAATTTGATACTCAAAAAAAAAACATTTATAAGTACTTTCGTTTGTATACATTAGATTAATGTTTTTATGTGGCTGAGGGATGTATATCAATACATGGTGATTGTAATTAATATTTCACGATGTGATCGATGGTGGATGGGAATATGGATAAAAATAACATGATGGTTGGGAATGTGGGGGGGTAACAAAAATAATAAAACTGAGGTTTATTTGAATAACGTTTCTTTTTATTTCATCCCAAAGATCAAATATACAAACACATCCCGAAATCCTTCATTTTTTTCACAGCTTTTTTTTTTATTGCAGCTACACTACAGCATCGTGTTCTATCCACTCAGCTTTAGGAAAACCTAACCACTTAACAAGTAACTTATTCCCACGTCGGCGCACGACTTTTTCAATCAGATAGGTATCAGGGTACTGAGTTTTTAATAATTCATGACCATAAACTCCTCCCTGTATTTCCACTCCATCACTGTCCTGAAGAACATAAGTAACCGGAATTGTATTCCTTATCCTAATAATACGAAATATTTCAGTGCTCCAATTCGGTGTGTACCCTTTCTCCAGTAAGCCCTTATGTCTAGATATTCTGACATAATCTCCGATGTTGAATTTCTTGGCATTCCGCTTCTCTTTACCGAAATTGTCACGACGATACACGGTGAGGAGCAGATCATTGTTGCTGACGTCGACAGGTCGCATTCTGATCGTCGAGTGGTAAGTATTGTTGTAGGTATTTATGATTTCCGGTAGGAGATCAAGCCATTTATGAGAACCTCTAGCCAAAAATTCTCTATGCATCATACCTTTAAGTGTTCGTATTAAACGCTCGACAGCAGCAGCCTTTATGACGCTGAATGTACTATAATGATTAATTCTATGTTTAGCCATTAATTGCCTGAAGTGTCTATTGTAAAATTCTTTGCCATTATCCGATTGGATATTCTTTGGTGCCGAATCCAATTGAGCTAATATATTACTCATTGCTTTTGTAACATTAATCCCACTCTTGTCCTTCAGAGGTCTTGCATAAGCCATTTTTGAATAAAAATTAATGGCAATAAGAATGTACTTATAGTTCCTATTTTCTTTTGCATATGGAATCATTTCTATAAGATCTATTTGCAATAAGTCATTAACACCTTTACTAATTATTTTTCTGCGAAGGAACCTCCGTCTGGCAGGGGAATGTAACTCGCCAGCGATGTTTCGTCTGATCATGCTATTACTTTTGTGGTTTTCAATTCCGTGACGATCTCTTGAATTTCAGATGAATGATTTAAATTTCCAGCCTGCTGCGATGCGATAAGTAATTTGAGTCTATTGACCAGAATGTTAGGGTCAGACCAGTACACATAATCCAGACCCCTATCGGGCACGTGTTCCTTCCATTTGAGACCCGATCCAGTCCTACTAGCAATTAGACCTCGTATTATATTTTTATATTTATATCCCTTGCTCGACCTCAGTCGACCGCTTCTGTTGTATCCCTGTCTGTGAACTAGAGTTTTTTTCAAAATCTCTGAATATGTATCCAGATCATCTTCAGTATACGCTGAACTTCGAGGTACTCGCTTGAATAACAACTCGTACAGCCCGGGGCTAGCCTTATAGGTCTCTTCTCCTATTTGAATAGTGTCGTCTACAAATATGATTCTTTTATTACCTAACTTATAATCAGCATCTTCATAGCGTACACCATAGGTGGCATCCATATCGCTAGCGCTAGCTGTACGAACCTTCTGCAAATACTTTGAGAGATCGTCATCGTCATAATCATCATCATTTTCTTCTTCTTCTTCTTCTTCTTCTTCTTCTTTAGGATTTTGCTTCTCCTGATTCTTGATTATATTATTTAGAGGATCGGTTACAGGCTGTAGCACCTCGGACATTATACGTTGAGTTTCGAACTTGAGACCCTTTAGGGAACGTAACTTTTCCCTTATTGCCTTACTGTGTCGGGCGATGGATTGTTTGAGTCTGATACCTTCAGCATCCATCTTTATATTGAATGAATATTTAAATATGTGATGTCAATTTATAGGAAATTTTCAGCTCAATACTTAGAATATGCCCATCTTTTGTACGATTGGGTGGAGCGGTGAAGGTTAATTTATCACCTATCTGAATGGGTGCTGGATAACTTTCAATAATTTCATCGTTTATTGAAAAAATCGTATCTGATCTCGTATAGGGATGGGGTGGAGATATCATACTGCAGTCGATCACCTCTCCATTTACAGAAGACTTGTAGTATTCAAGTCCTGATGTTAAGGTGTATCTTTGCGAACTTCCTCTGTATGGTTTCGTTTGCAGTTTAATAATGAGCTGTCCCCTCATTTGGTCTAAAATAGCATTTATAACATTCACTTGCGATTTAAGCACACTGACACTATCCATTGTTGAGGTTATGTATTTATCCAGGGAGGACTGACGATTTACTAGAGGCTCGATATTTTTGTCTACTGCCGAAGCAATATCATTAACCATGGAAGATAGAGCTCTGTTTAATGCAGGCTGTGATTCATTTTGTTTCTTTACAACAAATTGTTTAACAAATTTTTTGGTTGCTGCGTCGCTATCGTCCACAGGATCGGCTACCTCCCTGATTCGTTTCTTTTGAAAAGAAACATTACCGTTCGAATCCTGAATGGGCGTTCTTGCATGTATATAATCTAGCATGTATTTTTTATTTGGAACATCGTCGTCGTCAATTGGAGGCAGTAGTACCTTCATTCTTATCGTGTCCAGAATAACATTGTTTTCGGCATCACGTTTGAATGCATATTTACTTAGAAATTGCATTAGGTTTTCATATTGTGCATCGAGTGAGGTTTGCACATGGTTCCTAAGCATAGCTTCAAAGTCACCCATGTGCTGATATGAAGTCTTTTCGGCGAAAGTTTGCATCCGAGTTTCAATGACAGCCGTAAGCGTATCCACATAGTGTTTAGTCGTTGCATCAGCGGCTTCTTCAGGATCCTGGATGTTGCACAATCGTTTCTTACTGAACTGATAGTTTCCCGAGCCATCTCGACTTATGATATAGCGGTTAAGCACACCCCTAGAGGGTATGATTCTCCTAGATCCGAATCTATCGATACTCATAGCTGGAATGAATGATGATGCTTATTTATTCACTCTGATAAAGACGTCAAAACCGTGTCGGTATCGTCCTTCATTCAAAGGAAATTCAGGTACTATAACAACGAAAGGTCTCGTGTTCGATCCCTGATTACTCTCCCACACTTGCTTACACAGCTCTTTAAATTCTGTATAATTCATATCAGTATTTACGTAATCATCATATATATGCTTTAAGTTGAGATTGTCCTGTCTGAAGAGTACTATCATATTTGCATTATCCCTAATTAAGTGTTTGGGTACTTTTGCATATGACTGTGCCAGGTATACTGCATCGACGTTACGATGTCTACCCATGCTGTAATACGATGCTATCTTGCCCTGTTTCTCATTGATGACATCATCGAATACAAATATCGAATTTTCCTTAGCGTCAGAGGTCGGGAGCACTTTTTCGCCGTCCTCAAAAGTATATACTCCTATATCGGGTATGGTTTTCAGTACTTTGAGCAGATATTGATATTTCGATTGATGTAACGATTTCGAGTAAATGTAGAGATTTTCAAACCTTAGACCATTCTCGTGGATTAACAGATTGAGTAGTACGTTCGTCTTCCCGGCATTGGAGCTTCCCAGTATGAGAGCTCTGACGTTGCTCGGGAAGAGAGATCCATGTCTTCCGACGCGGATGTCATCGTCAAAATCCAGGACTTGTATAGGCAGCGAACACTTTTGCTTCACTACTTCCATCTTGCAACTAAGGTTATAAGCCATATCTATTGATTTTTATTTCATAGTATACGATGAACTCTGGACGAGTTCGGAAGTCTAGCAAAAAAGGTTCTGGAATAATTAATTCATTAATTAACTCTCTTCCTTTTGAGGCTCATTTGCCAGGGTACAGATTCTGCGGTCCTGGAACAAAACTACAAAAGCGTTTACAACAAGGCGTCGAACCCCTTAACGGACTGGACACCGCCTGCCGCGAGCACGACTTGGCCTACGCTACACATCGGGACACCGGTTCGAGACATTCGGCTGATAAGGTTCTTATAGAGAAAGCTTGGAAGCGCGCACATTCCGCTGACGCTTCTTTGGGCGAAAAGCTTGCTGCTCGATTTGTAACCGCCATCATGAAGGGAAAGCTAGCCTTAGGTGCAGGTTTGCGTAAGCGTCAAAAGAGGACACTGCCGCCAGCCGCTAGGGGAGGGTTTTTACCCTTAATCCCACTGCTGGCTGCCTTGGGTGCAGCGGGTAGCCTGGCCGGGGGTGCTGCTCAGATCGCTACATCTGTGAATAAGAAACGCGCTGCAGATAAGCAGCTGAACGAGATGATTCGTCACCATCAGCAGATGGAGGCTTCAGTAAAAGGTAGAGGTCTTAAGCACGGACGCAGGCAACTGAAGAAGAAGAAGAGGATGGGTAAAGGACTCTATTTGCGTCCAAAAAACTCGGGGCGAGGCCTGTACATATCCCGGAAAAAGCGTTAAGCGGAGCAGAGATTGAAGCCTATGCTAAACGTCTACGTATTCCCAACTTTAGAGGCGTGTACATGCTAGATAAACTACCTGCTATACCTAGACATACAGAGAGGATTGTCATTAACTTGGACACTTCGTATAATCCCGGAACTCACTGGGTTGCCATACGCAAGGATGGAAATTTAGCATTTTATTTTGATAGTTTCGGCAACCTGAAGCCTCCGGCGGAGATTGAGTCATATCTCGCAGGAGTCAGAATCATGTATAACAGACAAAGGTATCAAGATTTCGATTCTGTAATTTGTGGTCACTTGTGCTTGCAGTTTCTCTCATAAAACGCTTTAGCTACAGTGTTTGCATGGTCAAAATGAGTTATACTATCACTGTGAGCGGTTCTGATTCCAGCCTCTCTACTTTTCTAAATCCGCCACTCCATCTAGATCCTGATGGTGTTTATGAGATTGCTCTTTTGAATTTTGAGACATTTTACTCGATACCAAATATTGATCAGAGTAATAACCGTTTTCATTTCGTTCGCGATGGAAGGCTGGAGACCATAGTGATTCCGCCTGGCACGTACGAACTGGATGATATAAACAGTTTACTCAAGGAAAGGCTGGAGGTCGGCGATGACTTCATTCTACGCCCCAACAATAACACTATGAAAGCAGAGATTCGATGCCCTTACGCTATCGATTTTACTCAAGAGAAATCGATCGGTTCTATTCTCGGTTTCACCGGGGGACGAATGGTGGAGCCTCATATTCTGACAGAGTCTGATGAACTGGTGAACATCTTTAAGGTTAGCATAATACGCATCGAGTGTAGCCTTGCAAGCGGTTCCTTCATCGACGGCAAAAGCGGTCACTCTCTTTACGAATTCTTCCCATCTGTCCCCCCAGGCTACCACATCTCGCAGGAACCATCCAATCCTATATATCTACCAATCATTGATACAAATCTCATTGATCATCTCAACATTCGAGTGGTAGATCAGAACGGTGATACCCTCGACTTTAGAAACGAGACTATTACCGTGAGACTACACATAAGACGGAATGGGACTAAATTTTAAGAGATCTTGCTATAATAAAAAGCTTATCTCGAGGATGAAGCCTACTCGCTCTTCAGCACGCAAACTGCTAACATCATCTAATCGGAAGTTCCTCGAGAGGTTAGGCTTCAAGGTTCTGTAATGGATGTTTTAGATGTGACGGGAGTTCCAGCATTTGACGATAAGATTAGTAAAGAGGAGGAACACATATTCTTACCTTACAACACATCAGCCCTTGAAGCGAATGATGAAATTAGAATACCTTGCCAAGCTGAAGATTTGTACACGCTTCCTAGCAGAAGTTATTTGTACATAGAGGGAACTCTTGCTAAGCCTGAAGGAGGACCCTCTTCTTCAAAGCTGAGCAACAATGCCATGGCGTTTCTGTTTGATGAAATTCGATTGGATATGAATGGTACTACTATTGATAGAACTAGAAATCCTGGCATTTCTTCAACCATGCGCAACTATGCAGCTCTCAACATTCTGGATTCCAATCGTTTGCAGAACGCAGGATGGACCCATCCTGGAGACGATGTTGACATCGTGAACGCATCGAATGGTATCTTCAACGCTATCGTCCCTCTTTCGATGCTCTTGGGTTTTGCCGATGATCACAGGGAAGTCATACTTAATAGCAAGTTTGAACTTGTTCTCATTAGATCGAAAAATTCTAATAATTGTATAGTGGGCAATGAACCGACTGTTATTAAACTAACCAGGATCGAATGGAGGATGCCAGTGCTGCGACTTTCCGATGCCGAGAGAGTGGAGAAACTTAAACTCGTCAAGTCGGATCAGCCTCTACACGTGGCCTTTCGAACGATGGACCTTCA
The DNA here is from genome assembly GCA_030765055.1 of Mantis religiosa. Classification (NCBI taxonomy): domain Eukaryota; kingdom Metazoa; phylum Arthropoda; class Insecta; order Mantodea; family Mantidae; genus Mantis; species Mantis religiosa. The sequence continues at coordinate 50,547,226 of CM060956.1, forward strand.
TACTCAACCTGCAGTACCACAGACTAAAGCTTTCACTTGGAACGTTGCAACAACAACAAAGCTTGAGAAACCTCGATTTGTCATAATTGGTGCACAAATCGACAGATTAAATTACCTCGCTAAAGATAGCTCTCTCTTTGATCATTGTAATATCACAAACCTGAAACTTTATCTCAACAGTGAATGTTATCCCTATCATGACATGAATTTGGATTTCACAAATTCAAAGTTTGCTTCTCTATATGATCAGTATTCTAAATTTCAATACTCTTACTACGGTAAGGAGAATTATCCCCTTTTGAAGAGAAGTGACTTTCTGAAATATGCACCGCTATTTGTTATTGACTGCTCTCACCAAGCTGAGGAGACAGTTACTGGAGCAGTTAACATCAGACTAGAAGTTCAAGCATCAGCAAACTTTCCTCCACAAACATCATTTTTTTGTTTAATTATTCATGACAAATTGTTCACTTACAAACCTCTAACTCATGTTGTTCAATCTATCATATAGGAAAAATGTTTTATTTTCTTTCTTTGACTGTCAATAAAAAATACATTACCAATTATATGATTTTTTTATTGATTTTAGCATACATCTCCTTAACCTTTTTCCTGATACTCCTACCTGAAATGTCATATGAACAGCCTGATTTATGAGCTTCATGCAATTGAAATAAATGTCTTTCAATGTATGGAATTAGTCTCTTGAGTCCAACTATTGCAGCTATGTCTAGATTTATAATATTTTCGTTTAGACAAGTGTTTCTCAAAACTATTTCACTGATTTTATTCATATGCAATATTATATTATAACCATATATTATATTTTCACTGTATGAAACACTTGGGAGCTTACCGTGTCTAAGATATGTTTCAATCACTGACATATTTTCAAGTATTATCACCCAGTCTTCTTTTGTTATGTATACGAATGTCTCGTCAGCTGCTATGATGTATAGGGTGGGGAGTTCGTAGTGGAGCCCTACATTCACATGACAGTTCACACTGATGGAGATGTTGTCAAGCATATACACGCTATTTGGATTCATCTTTCAAGGGCTTTTCTGGAATGGCATCGAAGATAAGTACTATAATATTATCCAGAGCAGCGTCGTTCACCTTCTTCTTGCTGACGATCTTCGGTTTGCTCCTCTTCTTATCAGGCTTCTTATCGGACCTGGAGACATATGTACAGACGATTAAAAATGAAAAATAAAACATAGCTTGCTCTTTTGCCACTATGTCTGTCTTGTTTATTTGTACTAACCTGCCTTCTTCTTCTTCTTCTTCTTCTTCTTCTTCTTCTTCTACACATTCTTTCTCGTCCATGGGCTGCACGGTTCTTTCAGGCACAGGCTTCGAACGATCCACATCCTGATAGGGTGGCACATCCTCACCTTCATACATTCTGCAATTACACAGTTTGTATTGTTTTAGTTCTGATACCTCATATAGTAATATCAGTCAAAAATATATTTTTTGCATTATCTTACTTACCCCTTTAACTTATGGTACACATCGCAGTATTCTCCACAACGAAAGAATGTGGTCATTTGATCATGTTGTGAAGGTTCCTTGCAGATGATGCTATGCGTATCACCATTACAATGTTCCTCGTGCTTTTCCAGACAGTGTTGCTTCATCTTCTCGTAATCGGCAAGATTCACCCAGCATGCATTGTCGCTCTCGATAGCACTTTTGATTATTTCACTGTTCATCTTGACGGCTCACAAGTAACTGTGCACACAATTCGATCATACTCTCACCCATCAGACGTGGCTGGATAGGAGACGATTTAAACATGTTCAGTCTTGCATCAAGGTAGGGATGGTGGGGAGGAGGACGTTCTCTGTACACGTGTATAACTTGATGACCTCCTTTTTGTTGACCTTTTTTCGGTCACGTATTGCTCATAAGCTATACGAGCAATTTGGATGGAATGGGACAATGATTTGAACATGTTGATTCTTGCACCGGGGAACGACAGTGTGTGGGGGGGGGGGGGGGAGGGCGATCTTAGTTTTTTTCTTTTTTTCAAAGCGAGCATTGTACATGAAGCATATCCTTTCAACTGCCATCTCTCATGATCATACACACAGGCATACGACTTCCTAAGAGATGATGATAATTCTTATTTTTTTAACATATTTATGTCATTCCTTACCCACATAAACCGATTTACACACTCCAGCATTGCAATGATTTTCATACAGATTAGCACAATTCTCTTCATTCACATTTCCAAACTTTCCGATCCCCCCGAAAAAACATATCGTCCCACCTACTCTAGCATAGGTTTTTTTTTCTACTCCAAAAAAAAAACAGCAACAACGATTCGACGGTTCCAAAATCCATCCAAGGGATTCTGAAACAATGTTTCAGGCATCTGCGCATCGCTGTGCTGCCTTCCTCTCGTATAGGCTGTTTTCAAAAACAACGATACGACTGTTCCAAAATCTGTCATAGGTTTTTGGAACAATTTTTTCTCCCATTTAAAATGCATTGAACGGTCTTTAAAACAAGCATTCCTGTGCCAGCTCCCGTATTCCCCTACTACTTTTAATCTAATGCATATAATTTTAATGCATATAATCTCAGACGTTTAAACACTGAGTTTATAAACATCATGAAGTACTTATACTGTTGTGGCTTCATTAGCAAAGATGTGAGCGGAGCAGAAAATTCAGTTCCTCGAGAGTCTAGCTTGAATATTAATTTTTGTCTTTCTCTCCAGAAAATGGGGCAACAGAAAAGGAGATGAACCACAGTTTGAAATTCTTCACCACACATGCACTCGGGCTTGGATGTTAAGTGAAAGCGTGATAAGTATTCACCAAATTTACCATGTCCACTTAAAAATTGTGTCAAAACAAAATTTGGTACAAGAGTTTCACATTTTCCTCTGTATTATACACAAGGGAAAATAATGTTTTTGTTAAACTTCCATTTGGAGTTTTTAGCCATTGTTGGTTCCATTCTTCAAGAATATGTTGATGTATTATTCTCCTTACAGTAGAAATAGGACATAAAGAGTATGTCACAGGAAGATTGGATTCTGCAGCCTTCTTAGCCAAGCAATCAGCTCTCTCGTTACCTAAAATTCCACTGTGTCCTTTAACCCATCCCATGCAAATATGTCCTGGATGGTTTTGAAGCAAGGTTCTGATTTCATGTGCTAATTAATTTAAATCGTATTTATCATTAATAGCGAGTAGCGCTGATTTTGAATCACTAAGAATACGGGCACTGTTCCCATTAACAGTACACCATTTTATAGCTTCTTTAATTGCTAAGAGCTCCGACTGGAATACAGAATAGTCAGATGACAATTTAAACATGGAGTGAGCTAGTTCCGTTTGGTTTTCGTAAACAACAAAAGCACATCCTACTGCAGATATATTATCTTCAAATTGGAAACGCGAAGCGTCTGTATATATGTAATAATCATGAAAATTACACATTTCCTTTAAACAGGTTACAAAACTTGATGGGTGTCCTGCTGTGGTAGGATGCTCCGGGATTTGTAGTTTTAAGTGAGACAGATAAGACGCACATTCACGTTCATGTCTTAAATTCGTAATAGTCGCTGTTGATAAACCAGTGAGAGCCAAAGGTTCGATATTAGCTATAATCTGAGCTGCATCAGTGGAGATTGTACCATATCCTCGAATTATGCGAAGGAGGAATCCCCTTTAAATTTGTGCAAGTTTTTAACTGCCCATCTTTTATTAAGAACATCCTGGAATACAGATACACCATACAAAATTAGGGGCACTACAGCACCTTGATATATAATTTTAAGAATGCTAGAATTCATACCCCAGGTGGGTCTTTTTGTTGTTGCGAGGGCACCAAGGAGCTTGCTGGCTCTTTCAGAAATATAATCAAAGTGTGATCGAAATGTTAATTTACAATCTAGTATGACGCCAAGGTATTTTACCTATATACCACCTTCAATTCGACGTTATTCATGGTAAGAGTAATGGGCTCCATTTTTCTTCTTCTGGTAACAATCATCGCCAAGGTTTTGTAGGGATTAGACATAAGTTTATTTTTAATTCCCCATGAGTGTATTATTTTAAGTGCTTCATTAGTTCTTTCTTCAGGATTTTAGAATCATTTGATTTAACAAGTAGTAAAGCATCATCTGCATAAGCAAAAATACTACAATCTGTCGGTAGTTGTTGCTGTAACAGATCATCATACAGTATAACCCAAAAACCTGGACTACACGCAGATCCTTGGGGGCAGCCGCGTGTAACTTCCTTTGTGATGGTTTCTCCACTTACAGTAAGCAAGGATTTGCAATCTCTAAAATAATTCAGATTAAATTATAAATATTTTTGGGCAATTTTTAGTTTTCAATTAATGTAAAATCTTGGGCCACCAAGCATGATCAAAAGCAACAGTTACATCTAAAGAGACTAAAACACCAGATTGTTTATTTAGGTATACATTTTTAATCCAGTCTACTACCTTATATATTGCCATTTCAGTTGATTTTTGAGCCATAAAACCAAATTGAAGATCACTAACTGAGCCATGTTTTGGTAAATGATACATTACACGATCAATTACAAGTTTTTCTAGGCATTTTCCTAGCAGAGGTAGCAGGCTTATTGGTCTGTAAGCAGCAGCAGTCATTTTATTATTTACATGAGTTTTGGGTATAATTTTCATAACTGAAATTTTCCAGTGATTTGGGAACACACCTAATTCTAGACATTTATTGTAAATGTTATTTATGAGAGTTGGATGTATATAATGCACATGTTTAATTATATTGGCACTGAAAGCATCATGTCCTGGAGCTTTACGGTCATTTTGTTTTAATATTATTCGTTCCACCTCAGAATAAGTAAAAGGAAAGTCATCCGATGTATCAGGTTCAGTTTCTGCCTCATGTCGGATCCTTCTTTGGTGGTCATCATCTTCAGTATCATCTGGGAAAATTTTGCTCGCTAACACATCTGCAGTTTCTATTGCATTAGCAGTGTACCCATTTTCAGTCTGCAACGTTGTTAAAATATTATTTAAGCTGTTTGAATTCCTGTATATTTATACACAATGCCCCATGGATTGACTTGTTTGTAAATGTAGTTCAGTTCGGGCTCTAATTGCGCTGAATATATTCGCTGCAGGTGGATTTAGGTTGTTTTCTATCGTTTAGTATGGAATCTAGGAACTGACTTAAACTAGAGTATGGGGAAATTCTGATTTTACTGAATTTAATCTTGACACTAATTGAATTTTGCTTGCAGTCCCACGTAGCCGATTTTTCGAGAAAACCCTTTCATTTATGTGCACCATGGCTTGTGCTTAATTCTGCATAGAATTACGTATTTGTTCCCGAACAGTGCTATTCTTGTGTTCCTCTTTGTATCTGTCTCCCTCTCTTGAAGGGCAGGCGTGAAAGCCTTTTGTTGTGTTCGAACAATACCTCCGATTCACCGGACGTGAACTTGTTTGCTCATTGCTCCACAGATAGCAGAAAACAGCACAGCCAGATGAAGATCATAGAACTATGTGTTTGGTCTAAGGTTTAATAAATCAATCACATGACTTTCCCTGGCCATATATACTCACGTCCATGCATAACGCAACTGTATACTTTCGATTAATGCCATTTTATGTGAAAGAAATAAGGGCAAAACCAAATTATAAAGAAATGGTGTAACTTACTACTGTCTACACCGATTATTTATTTCGAACATTCTTATAAATATTTATAAAAATATTGCTTTATCTTTGACACAGAAATCATGCATCAGTTGGAAAAATTAATGCCTATAGTAAAATCAAAGAAGAATATTTTGTACATTCGTTAAATGTTACAGGATTTTAGGTTTGGCAGTTAATTATGAGTACAGTTTGGCGCGGGGTGAGAGGACGTCGAGGAAGCTAATTAGGAAGGGCTGGTTATCAACCAGTTCGGAGAAGAAGTCACGTTAGACGATGAGAGGACAAAGTTACTATCCAAAGTTTCCAGATTAGGTATGGCAGGCTAGCTTGGAATTGGTGAAATATGTGAGAGCATTTCTTAGAAATTTATGGAGAGAATTTAGGTTGGAAAGCAGAAAATCTCAGTAATATAGAAATGAAGTGCCAACATAGTATTAGTAGTGTGGAACTTTAGTACCATTAGGAAAAGGGGAGGTGATTAGGACAATTTTGGTAGCTCAGTAGGACATTGCAGAATCTTACACTTTTGGACTAGTCACCGAAGGGCAAGACGTAGATGAATGATGTGTCATTTCTTATCTCAATAATATAATCATGTGTTATCGTGTAATATAAGATATTTATATATTAGCTTCCATTGATCGGCAACTTCTATATTTAAGTGAATATTTAAAAAGTTAATAAATGGTTCACACTTAGATTCTGGTGGCATTCTTACTTTTATTACACACCCACGCATAACCTGAGGCAGGTCTCAGCTCGAGATCGTTGAGGCAGACATATTGCTTCAAATTGGCGCAGCATCATTGCTCCTGACTTCTCTTCGCTAAAGTAGGCAACACAACAACCGCTTCGTCTTATTACAATAGGTCCTGAACCCTCCAGGAGTTGTGTATGTAAGAGTGAGCTGGATGTACCTGCCGTGTAGTTCCAATTTGTAACTATTAGGGAAACTGTTCATTGCTATCGTCCCTTCTCAAATCGACTACCTTAGTATCCTCTCACCTCAGCCCTCACTCCCTGGGGCGCTTCGTCACGGGCATAGGAACAAAAGATCTTCCATAGATCGAGGTGCTAAGTTTTCCCTGTGAACGCCGTCTTAAAGTTATACTATATAAAGTAATGAAGACTTGTATTACATCCAAATATTCAAAATCTAGATTTTATAAGTACAGATTTTGAGGACCACAACACCCCCTCCCCCTCGAAAAGGTAGCATTTTAGGAAAAGATGGTATGTGCGTGTGCGTATGTGTATTTGTGAATAATAAAGCATACTAACAGAAACCAATACCTAACTTTGTATTTAAGTTCAACATCTGCCAAGAGCTCAACACGGAGATTTTCAAGAACACGCTCCGAAGTCAAACTAACTTTTACAATATTCGTTACTGTTTATTTATTTAAAATGCTTTTTTAAAATTATAATAATTTAGTAAAACTTCCAAATGCGTTGAACATCTCCATGGTTAAAAAAATATTCATATTGACTTGTCTGTGTATAGCGTTTGAAGCTATCTTCACTAGCAATGGGTTTTATATAATTCTGTACGACATTACTGATGTACCGTAAGAGATATATAATATACAAATATCATTTAAATGCACAATTTATGTAGTGGGAAAGGGGGGAAACGTTCCACATAAGCATCTCCGTTAGTTGCATTCCATCATTCTATCAACCCGCATAACCAACGTTGTTTGCTGCTGCGCTTTTGTGATTATGACTATAAAATCAGGTCATTTTACAGTAGTTATTGGTTTAAGGCAGGGTGCCAGCTGTGGTGTAAGCACTGACGTAGATAGAATTAACGGCTGTTTTTTCTTCATTAAGGTTCATGTTCTCCACACTTTGCAAATGTATTTGTTTTCATGACAGACGTAGAATTTTGGAGTAGTGTCGAATAGTTTCCTACTATAGAGTAGGGTAATTTTCCGCTCCAATGCACTCTGATTCAATGTTGATCTTGCAGAGTGTTTCAAGTATGGGACTAGGTAATAGCTGCCTTAAGCTTCCGTTCCCGGTTGGGTGTGGGAGAAGGCTACGAGGTTACTCTAGGGATCAGTTGCTTTGTGGATGTCGTGTAACCCTAGCACTCGTGGTATTTCTAATATGACTAGAAGTGAGTTGTGTTCACATCTGAGTCCTCTCCCCTCCGCCTTGAAGAAGCAGTTGTTCTGGTTGGGTTGGACGCAGTGGGCAGTGGTGCCTTAAGAGATCGATTACCCCTGAATAGTTCTGTTCAGGTGAAATTGTCCTCCGTTACTAGTCTGGAGAGCTGGGCGTATTGAATGCTGTCGCTCCTGTCGAACAATTAAGCTCTTATCGATCCTAATTAAACAATTGGATATTGACTTAATGGAAGATACAGAGGGAAAGCAACCCGACACACATCTTTCCTTGTTCGAGAAATGGGAGCTTCGGCTTCAGGTAATCTTTACTCCAACTGCAGATAGAGGCCTTGAACTGGCGTCCAGGCGGAGGTGCTGTTGGTAGTGGTGGTGCCAAGGTGGATAGAGACACCAATCCTGTCAGCTGAACTGGTTCATTCTAATCCAGGTAACCAATAGAGACGGCCAAGTGTTAAGTTATGTGCGAGTCATCCTGTATGACATTTATATTGATTAAAATGTGTAACAGCAAATTCTGATTTTCCTGGTTCTTTGTTTATATTTTCCTTATTTTAAATATTGCACTTGAAGCACTTTACAAATAAGTTTCCTGTTAAGAAAATGATAAAAAAGAATGATAATCGATGAAAGCGGCAGGGGAAATAAAAGAAGATTTGCGAAAGATGGATCTTACAAAAGAATAAAGGACGATTCTTGCGACAAAGAATCTTAACAGACAACAATGCCTTTAATCCCCATTGATGATCAATTCTATATCTGTGATTACTGTTATATGTTCCCTAGGGTCCAATTATCAATAATGGAGTGGTACAAAAGCAAAAAGGCAATACTCTTATGTCGGATTGGCTCAAGAAACAGACGAAATAAAATCGTTTCCTAAATTACATTTAGCAACGAGTATAGAATGGTTTCAATGTGCGCCTGGTAGATTCTGTTTTTGCACATGAACATCAACTTTTAAAACTAATAAAACACTTCCCTTCAGATGCAGTGATCCAAATAGATTTCGTCTCCGCTTTGATAAATGAGTACCTGAAAATGTATTCAAGGTAGAGTTTGATCTGACAGTGGAGAAAGAATATGTTAAAGCTGCAATTATGTACATTTTTACTGAACTTTATGATATCCTGCCTAGTTTTTATAATTGTATTTTTATCTCAGTTTAAATAATATATTTGTGACATTCTTATGTGTAATATGGGTATATGCATACCACAAACTTTAAAATAATAAGATCATTTAAATCCGGAATAATGTCAACTTTCGGCAGCAGGAAATTTACTTCGTTATTCAGTTGCTCATATTACTTTAGTTTAAATCAATTAATATTTCTTCTACACAAGCCTCGTGTAATTTTAGTAGGAAACAAGTAATACACGGCGTAAGAATAGGGCCTGCACCTGCCAACACAACTGCCGGCCTCACGCTCACATACACAACTGGAAAGTTGGCATTCTTTAACCGGAATTTGGTACCTATTGCAGCTCTTCAGATTTCTCATACTGCTAAGTGCGTACCGCTCCAATACCTGGGGCTTAAAATCCGCATCCCCACAGATGGGATCGGACCCGTGAAGCTTAGTGGTAGCAGTGGTGGTAGTAGTAGTAGTAGTAGTAGTAGTAGTAGTAGTAGTAGTAGTAGTAGTAGTAGTAGTAGTAGTAGTAGTAGTAGCAGCAGCAGCAGCAGCAGCAGCAGTAGTAGTAGTAGTAAAATCAAAGGACGCCCACTTCCCCCAAAAACAAATTCATCTGGTGGTTATCATAAACAAAATATACATTTAAAAAGTCGAGATAAAAGTGGATAATAAAGCAAATAATAGAAATATAACACACGTAATACTTAAGATTATAACGAAGTCAATCACTTTTGTAAAATTAAAGAAACAAATAAAAATTTTCTATTGCTGATTACTGATCTAACATCTGTATGAGACTTTGGTTTGTAATTTTATGACAATCTTTTGGAAATTCGTCTGTCCTCATATTTTTAAATTATGTTTATAGTTATTTCTGCAATATTATGTTTATCTTGAATTGTAGTATAGTGTACAAAATAAAGCATCACAATTAAAAAAAGAAGTTGAACAGGTAGAATCAGACTGACAATAGCTACATTTATCACGGAACTAAGTTTTTCATACTGTTGCTTTAAGCAACTGAGCTACAACCATGTCGGCACGACTTTAAATTATTATCCAGTGACCTTTTTCTCTGTGAGTCACAAGAGATTCCCCAGTTCATTTTGGCATTACATATCCCAATGGAAACTTAAGATTCACAAAATGCTCTATGCTTCATATTTAACCAATATTGAAACTTGCGTCTCGCATTCGGAAAGTCTTGGGTTAAATTATATCAGTTAGATTTTTCGCAGTTTTCCCTGGTTGTCAAAGCGAAGTTTCTGATGATTTATCATTTCCTATCATTTATTTTCCCGTTAGTGTTTCAGGTACCTTTAGGGCCTCTACCTGTCGATGTGGTACAGATGATGCACATCCTTGTTTGTTGAAAAGTTCTCAATCCTACCAGATAAAAGCCTTCCCTGAGTCGCCTCAGGTGGCTCAATTTCTCCCCTGTCCGTTGTTGCCTTTTCCTCCCCCGCTTCGTCTGCTGCTACTCTGTCTCGGGTATCAGCCACTCTGGAAGTGACCTTAACAGCCTGGATTCCGGTGATCTGGTCGCCTAGTAGATTGCTCTATGATTTGACTATTCTTTGCCCTGGCTAGTCATTAGAGCTGAGACCACGCTATCTACAGGGTATGCGTGAGATAGGTTGACGAAATAAAAACAACACAGTTCATACTATCAGCTTTACTATTCAGTTCGTTTCGTGCTTACAGTTCACCAGGAGTTGCCGCCGCGTTCAGATCGAATTACTCTAGATTTCCACTATCACGTTAAAACTATACTGAATTGCTGAAATCTATCACGATGGAATAAATTACTAACACGGTTTTGAAAGTATACTTCGCCGCTTAATTAACTGCTGGGAGATCTTGTTCACTTAATAAGATTCTCAGTACTGATTATACTTCTCGGCGCAATCCGACGTTTGTGTCCTCGGCAGACAAAACACGTCTACACGGTATCACGTCTCAGACTAGAAGACCGACGCTAAAACCTAATATTCCTTACCAAAACAGATATAGCCTCGCCTCCAGCTGGATTTCTCTGAAAAACTCTAGTTAGCGAGCTACAACCACGCGGACGTTTCCCCGAAATACTGGTTTGGGCCAGGTTTGGACCGGTCTACTAATTACCCAGGTAGCGACCCAACCCGTGACCACAGCCTTTCGACGGAACATTTCATCCATATAGACCAGCAACTTTATTATATAGCTCTGGGTTAAAATACTTATTGGCATTCTAGTAATTGAATCTAAATGCTGTTGCTTCGTTTCATGAACTTATCCATCTGTAATATTCATTATCTTAAATTCTTTCACCTTACTTCCTCATTATAATTTAATTATCATTTTATTCATTGTTAAAATGGTATTCAATCATACGGCTGATAAATACGGCATCAAACTGCCCCCGTTTCATTATTTAATTATCCCATAATTTAAGAATGGAACGTCCTTGCCCGAATAACATTACTATTATTATCAACAACTCCACACGTCGGCAACTCTGGTTCACTTTACAATTTTCTTTTCATTTCAGTTGCGTTACATACAATCATAGTGACAAAATTTTTATAATAATGGTACATAATTTCTTTTTGTTTTCAACACTTCACATTATAACCATCCGAAATAATCCAATACACATTAGTTTACCATACGCTATATACACTCCACTTCTGAAAGTTTTACATTTTTTTTCGTCATACAACGAACGTTTACATCGTATTAGTTATGAACTACATAAAACTTAAGCTAGTTTACAAAATCTGTTTGTCTTCTGATTCTATATAAAGGTGTAATTTGCCAAAAGTCCTTGCAGCTTCTTGGATTTGTAAATTATTTTGGTACTCAGTTTTGTTGCTTTAAGTTGGTTATTTTCATAGGATTCACTGCACTTCCACTTCACTTTAAAGTCTTAAAAGTACTTATCACCACAAGGTTTTTTTTTTCACAATTTCGATATTTTGTGATTGGATACCATTAAGATTATATAATGTATAATAATATGTTCGTCTGAATTCATTTTCATTAATAGAGTTGTATACATTTTCATCTATACCTTATCCTATATGCCTCTGCATGATTATTTGTTTATGTCCGGTACGGACGGAGAAGTTGTTTGTGCCACCTACCCATGAGTTTTCTATTTACCGCATCTACTATTTCATATGTATGTTCCCCAAATTTTTGAATAATTTCCCCAGGACCTTTATATAGTAACTCCATGCGCTTGTTTCTGTTCTTCACGGCGCAGGACAACTTGTGATCTTTAATTAATACTAGATCACCTATATCTGGGTTCCATTTGTGCCTTCTTCGTTTTCTCTTCGATTTCCTCTTTTCGGCCTTCTCCTTTATTCTGTCGAAAGCTAATTTAGCTCTTTGTTCTTCACTTAGGGTTTCATATTCAATATTTACTTTTTTTTCAATTTCCTTAAAGATGGGCTCGGGTTCTTCGTTTAACATAAGTGTTACGGGTGCAAATCCTGTAGTCACATTAATGGTGTTATTTATTATCTTTTCAATGACTGGACAGTATCTTACCCAATCTTTGTGATTCTTATGTGCCAGTATCCTGAAATAGATCCCAATATCGCGTAGTACTCGTTCCGTCGGGTTTCCTGATGGAAAATAGGATGAGCAATAATATAATTTTATTCCGTGATCTGTGAGGGTTCCTTTAAAGCATTTACTCCGATGGACGGTCGCGTTATCAGACAAGACCGCTTTTACTGGTCCGTATTTCGGCATATAATCATTCACTATCTTCCCTACACAAGTCCTGCTGTTTATGTTTCTTACGGGGTATATTTTTACATATTTGGTGAAGACATCATGAAGTACAAAAATATACCGGCACCCAAATTGACCTCGAGGTAATTCTCCGTGAGCGTCCACTGTGACTAGCGCATTCTTTTCATCTCTTAAAATCGCTTGAGGTTCTGTATCGAATTTCACATTGAATGGTTTCGCTCGTTGGCACATGTCGCAAGTTGAACATATTTTCCGTACTTTTCTGGCTAAGTGTTTTATGTAGCAGTGTTCACTTATTACCAAATTTAGTTTCTCACTGCCGGTATGTGCTAAGGCTTTGTGATATGCGGTAATTAACCGGTTTTCGATCCCTCTCGGAATCACGACTTTCCACTTCGGTTCTGTCCGTCCGTGGAACTTGTAAATTTTTCCGTTGTATATTCCAATGTTCTCCTTTAATTCTGCTGTAATCGGTGACGCCTTTTCTCGAAGTTTTTGCAATTCTTCGTCTTCTTCCTGGAGCTTCGCCAAGTTTCTCAATTCTTTCGTGAGTGATCTTCCTTCCATTGTGTCTAGGTACAAGATCGTGACATCGTGTTTGTGGTCGTCGATCGTGTCTGGTATTGGGTAGTTTGTCTTCATTCTGGATAGCAGGTCGCTGAAGATATTATGTTTCCCCGGAACATGACGGATTTCTATTTGGTGTGACGTAATTTCGTGCACGTATCTCGATATTCTTGTACTGGTTAGCTTGCAAGAGTTCATAAAAGCCAGACTCACATGATCGGTATACACAATGATGGGGTTGTTGTAAACATATTGTCGGAATTTCACCAAGGCAAAATAAATCGCAGCTATTTCTTTCTCAGTCGTGCACGCTCGTGCTTCAATTTTGGATATTCCTCTGGAGGCTACTGCTATTAAGTGGTCCGTTCCATCTTCATCCCTTTGGGTCAATATAGCTCCGTATCCCAATCCCGACGCGTCTGTGAAAATAATGAACGGCAGATTTTCCCGGGGGTTTTCCAGCAAAATGGAAGCTGCGAATAATCTTTTCACACTCAGAAAGGCCTCTTCTTCATCCTGCGTCCATCGCCATTTTTCATCTTTCTTCAACAACTGTCTCAAAGGGGCTACGACAGTTGCGAAGTCGAGAATGAATCTGGATTGATAATTGAGGATTCCGAGGAATCGACGTAACTGCTTTATATTCTTCGGAGCCGGAATTTTATTTATGCTGTCTACCCGTTCCGGCTTTGGTCTAATACCTTCCTGGGAGATGACATATCCTAGGAACTCGGTTTGTTTGACGAAGAATGCAGTTTTACTTGGTTTAATTGTCATGTTAGCATCTTTTAACCGGTTTAAAACGTAATCAAGGTGCTTCAGATGTTCACCAATTTCTGACGAAAATATAACAAAGTCGTCCACATATTGAGCCACGAATTTCTTTATGGTTTCTCCAAAAATAGCATACAATGCTCTCAACAATGCGCCTCCGCTTGTGTTCATTCCAAATGCGCAGACGGTAAACTGGTAAAGAATTCCAGAATGTAAAAATGCAGCAAATTTTCTCAATTCTCTCTTAAGTGGAATCTGCCAGAAGGAGGCGGTCAGATCTAAGGTAGAGAAGAATTTTCCTTTGTGCAACTTGCTCAACGTTGCATCCACGCTCTCGGGTCTAAATCTGTCTGGTTTACAATGCTTGTTTAGCTTTCTTGCGTCTAGTGTTATTCTAATTTTCCCACTAGCTTTGCTTACTATGCACAGGGGGTTCACGTATATGGAGTCTGAAATTTCGATAACCCCGTCTTCTAGCATGTCTTCTATCACTTTATCGACTTCTTCCCGAATAGCGGATGGTATGGGTCTCGCTTTATGTGTAAACGGCTCTATGGGCGTCATTTCGAAAGAGTGAATATATTTCGTGCATCTTCCTGGTTTATCCGAAAATACCTCCTGGTGTCGTACTAAAATTCTAAATAATTCTTCTTTCTGCGCTGTATTCAGGTAGTTAGCCTGACTGACTTTTTCTCTGAACAAATCTTCCAAGTTTTCGTACTTCTCCGCCTTGCGGTACAAATTTGTAGTCTCATAATTCCAATTCCTGGCGGGATTTTCTCGGGGTTCAGCTTCCACATATTCCCTAATCGTTCCAACATCTTCATCATACATCTCATTGTTACTCGGTTTGGCAGCATATTCTTCGACGTTTATTTCGCCAAGCTCCATTGCCCCAATTTTTATGTACTCAACAAAGAATACGTCTCCCCGGATTTCATCTTCACGTTCATCTCGTACAACTTCCTCTGAACCGCTATCGTCGACAAATGGCACCACTACTGTTTCTTGCCCTGTTTCTAACTTGACAAATCTATTCTCGAAATTAACAATCGCTTTCCATTCATACAGGCAATCACATCCTATAATTATGTCGGTAACGAGTCTGGGTACGACCAGGAACAAAACCTCAATAATTCTACCATTTATTTCTACGTTGAGCATGACTTGAAATTTCACTCTTTCTTTCCTCTTCCCTACAGCTAGTGAACAAAATATACCGCTTACTGGTAAAGACATTATCTTCAAACCCCGGTTGATTAGTTCTTCATAAAACTTTTGCGAGCACACTGTACTGTTAGCTCCAGTGTCTATTATTGCAGTGTCCGGAATTCCGTTAATGGCAACTGCTATTCGTGGCGGTTCGAACACTTTGTCACTGTCTTCACTTCTGTTCCTCAGATTGGTTTCCTTCTGTAACATCATTTGCCCTCTAACGATCTTATTTTTCGCATACGGTTCACATAGTTTCCTCCCAGTCTTCACTGAAGGCGCGTTTGACTGGGTACATAGTTTCCCTGAGTCTTGCTGTAAGCTCCAGTTCTCGTTGCATTCTGTCCTTCCAACTTTGCTTCCTGAGAAGGATGACCGCGGTTTTCGAACACTTGCCTGGTTACTTGTAGGGCTTCGGCCCTTTCTCCATTTATCGGCGAATTTCTACCGCTTCTGCTCCTTTCTCCGTGCTGCGGCGACTTTGGCCTAAATTCTGGAATGTTGTCGACCCTCCAGTAACCATTTCCCGTGCTCCGTTCTCCCTGCCTGGGTGACCTCGGCCTAACTTCTGGTATATTGTCGACTTTCCAGTAGTCATTTCCTGAATGTCTTCTTTTTCTCTCGTTCCATCCTCCTCGGTTCCTTTCATGTCTCGCCGCGTTTACGTAATTTACTCGTACATTTCTGTTTCGGTCGTGCCCGTTGCGGTTCCTCTGGTTGCCGTCAAAATTATTTCGGCCTCGGTTCTCCCACTGCGAATTTCCTCCTCTGGGTGCGGGACCTCGGTATCTATCTCGGACATCCTGGTTTTGATTGTAATTGATATGTGCCCCTTGCCCGAAATTATTTGAAATTTCCCTTTCGTTGCTCGCTCCAGGCCTAGCGAAACTTTCATTTTTACTCCTTGATTTGTTTGTCTCCAATGCCAACAGCAAATCGATCATGGTGGCGACGTTTGTGGGTTTAGCTATAATTAAATAGTTCTGGAGTGCCTCTGGGAAGTGTGTCGTGATAATGGCGATTAATTCTTGCTCACTCATGGGTGGATCCAACATTTTAGATTTCCTAGCAAGTTTCGTGAAATAATTAACCATCGACTGATCAGTTCTTGGGTCATACTTTCCACTACTCAGTTCTAACCTTATGCTAGACTGCCTGTTATGTCCCCAGTATCTGTTCATGAATAAACTTTCAAAGGTCCTGAAGTCATTATTATTTCCCATTGATACCTCTAACCAGTTAGCTGCATTTCCCTTAAGGCATTTCCTAACAATTGTCATGCAATACTGTTCAGGAATACACTTTACAGAAAAATATTCATGCAGACTCCTCATAAAATCCTTAGGATTATCAGAATCCTCATGTTCAAACACTGGTGGCACAATTTCATTTAAGATGTGGTTTGGCCATTGCATTTGACCACCACTCCTTTCAACATGTACACTATTACCTCTGGGTTCATAACTGGAGGTACTTGGACCCATATTAAGCATCGAAATGTCGGCTGAGGCACTTTGTCTCGCTTCGTTTCGTGCAGAGCTTTCACTTATCTGACTAGCATTAGAATTAG
Source organism: Mantis religiosa (assembly GCA_030765055.1). Classification (NCBI taxonomy): domain Eukaryota; kingdom Metazoa; phylum Arthropoda; class Insecta; order Mantodea; family Mantidae; genus Mantis; species Mantis religiosa. The sequence goes on from CM060956.1 coordinate 50,564,045, forward strand.
GTTCAGTTACACACAACCTCAAATTTTCTAATGTTTCCTTCCTTCCATTACTTTCTGTAGCTACCTCTTTCATTTGTTCATTTATTTCGTCTACACCCCTACCTTGACTTCTAATTTCCCTTTCTGCTTGTTCTAATCTACTTCTATTTTCCCCTGATTCTTTGCTAGCCGTTTCTCTAATTTGGTCTAATTCCTTGCTAACTATTTCCCTCTCTTTTTCCAATTGCTTTGCTACGTCCTCTCGTAATTTCTTGTATTCTCTGCCTGACTTCTCACTTACTTGATTACAAACTTCGATTCTTATACTTTCTATTTCCCCCCGTACTTCAGTTCTAACTTGATTGATTTCCCCTCTAACCTCTGCTTGAAAGGTTTCTAATGCTTTCTGCTGACTTTCGAGCTTCCTAACCAAATCTTGCTGTCCTGCCTCTAATTTTTGACTAGTACTTTCTAATTTCTGACTATTACTTTCTAGTTTCTGGTTAGTACTTTCTAATTTCTGACTTAATTCTAGGTTATTACTTTCTAACCTCTGAGTTAATTCTTGGTTGGTACTTTCTAATTTCTGAGTTAATTCTTGGTTGGTACTTTCTAATTTCTGACTTAATTCTAGGTTATTACTTTCTAACCTCTGAGTTAATTCTTGGTTGGTACTTTCTAATTTCTGACATAATTCCTGGTTATTACTTTCTAATTTCTGGTTCGTACTTTCTAATTTCTGACTTAATTCTAGGTTATTACTTTTTAACTTCTCCATTATCGCTTTCATCATGGCTACCATACTCATATTCGTATCTGAGTCATTTACATCTACCCCTGGCTATTATTCGTTGTTTCCTTAGCTACACTAACCTGTACAATTTGATTGTTACTACTACATTCTGTATCCCTTCCCACGTTATTTTCTAGACCCTGATCATTATTACTTTCCATTGTCTTTTCTAATCTATTCTGTATCTTCTGAGCACTTTCTCCTATTTCTGCTACTTTCTCTTTAACAATTTGTATAGTACTCCCCTGCACGTCCATGATTTGTGAATTTGACCGACCTTTCACCTTTCCGTTTCTTAAAATACTCTCCATCAGTTCATTGCAGCAACGACAACAACACTAAAATGTTACACTCAGTACCTTTGGTTTTCTGCTGGAGCTTCCGACGATCCTGATGCTGGTTGCTTTTCGTCTCTCGAAGCGCCACGTTGGTTCGCCAAGTTTGTTGCCTTTTCCTCCCCCGTTTCGTCTGCTGCTACTCTGTCTCGGGTATCAGCCACTCTGGAAGTGACCTTAACAGCCTGGATTCCGGTGATCTGGTCGCCTAGTAGATTGCTCTATGATTTGACTATTCTTTGCCCTGGCTAGTCATTAGAGCTGAGACCACGCTATCTACAGGGTATGCGTGAGATAGGTTGACGAAATAAAAACAACACAGTTCATACTATCAGCTTTACTATTCAGTTCGTTTCGTGCTTACAGTTCACCAGGAGTTGCCGCCGCGTTCAGATCGAATTACTCTAGATTTCCACTATCACGTTAAAACTATACTGAATTGCTGAAATCTATCACGATGGAATAAATTACTAACACGGTTTTGAAAGTATACTTCGCCGCTTAATTAACTGCTGGGAGATCTTGTTCACTTAATAAGATTCTCAGTACTGATTATACTTCTCGGCGCAATCCGACGTTTGTGTCCTCGGCAGACAAAACACGTCTACACGGTATCACGTCTCAGACTAGAAGACCGACGCTAAAACCTAATATTCCTTACCAAAACAGATATAGCCTCGCCTCCAGCTGGATTTCTCTGAAAAACTCTAGTTAGCGAGCTACAACCACGCGGACGTTTCCCCGAAATACTGGTTTGGGCCAGGTTTGGACCGGTCTACTAATTACCCAGGTAGCGACCCAACCCGTGACCACAGCCTTTCGACGGAACATTTCATCCATATAGACCAGCAACTTTATTATATAGCTCTGGGTTAAAATACTTATTGGCATTCTAGTAATTGAATCTAAATGCTGTTGCTTCGTTTCATGAACTTATCCATCTGTAATATTCATTATCTTAAATTCTTTCACCTTACTTCCTCATTATAATTTAATTATCATTTTATTCATTGTTAAAATGGTATTCAATCATACGGCTGATAAATACGGCATCAAACTGCCCCCGTTTCATTATTTAATTATCCCATAATTTAAGAATGGAACGTCCTTGCCCGAATAACATTACTATTATTATCAACAACTCCACACGTCGGCAACTCTGGTTCACTTTACAATTTTCTTTTCATTTCAGTTGCGTTACATACAATCATAGTGACAAAATTTTTATAATAATGGTACATAATTTCTTTTTGTTTTCAACACTTCACATTATAACCATCCGAAATAATCCAATACACATTAGTTTACCATACGCTATATACACTCCACTTCTGAAAGTTTTACATTTTTTTTCGTCATACAACGAACGTTTACATCGTATTAGTTATGAACTACATAAAACTTAAGCTAGTTTACAAAATCTGTTTGTCTTCTGATTCTATATAAAGGTGTAATTTGCCAAAAGTCCTTGCAGCTTCTTGGATTTGTAAATTATTTTGGTACTCAGTTTTGTTGCTTTAAGTTGGTTATTTTCATAGGATTCACTGCACTTCCACTTCACTTTAAAGTCTTAAAAGTACTTATCACCACAAGGTTTTTTTTTTCACAATTTCGATATTTTGTGATTGGATACCATTAAGATTATATAATGTATAATAATATGTTCGTCTGAATTCATTTTCATTAATAGAGTTGTATACATTTTCATCTATACCTTATCCTATATGCCTCTGCATGATTATTTGTTTATGTCCGGTACGGACGGAGAAGTTGTTTGTGCCACCTACCCATGAGTTTTCTATTTACCGCATCTACTATTTCATATGTATGTTCCCCAAATTTTTGAATAATTTCCCCAGGACCTTTATATAGTAACTCCATGCGCTTGTTTCTGTTCTTCACGGCGCAGGACAACTTGTGATCTTTAATTAATACTAGATCACCTATATCTGGGTTCCATTTGTGCCTTCTTCGTTTTCTCTTCGATTTCCTCTTTTCGGCCTTCTCCTTTATTCTGTCGAAAGCTAATTTAGCTCTTTGTTCTTCACTTAGGGTTTCATATTCAATATTTACTTTTTTTTCAATTTCCTTAAAGATGGGCTCGGGTTCTTCGTTTAACATAAGTGTTACGGGTGCAAATCCTGTAGTCACATTAATGGTGTTATTTATTATCTTTTCAATGACTGGACAGTATCTTACCCAATCTTTGTGATTCTTATGTGCCAGTATCCTGAAATAGATCCCAATATCGCGTAGTACTCGTTCCGTCGGGTTTCCTGATGGAAAATAGGATGAGCAATAATATAATTTTATTCCGTGATCTGTGAGGGTTCCTTTAAAGCATTTACTCCGATGGACGGTCGCGTTATCAGACAAGACCGCTTTTACTGGTCCGTATTTCGGCATATAATCATTCACTATCTTCCCTACACAAGTCCTGCTGTTTATGTTTCTTACGGGGTATATTTTTACATATTTGGTGAAGACATCATGAAGTACAAAAATATACCGGCACCCAAATTGACCTCGAGGTAATTCTCCGTGAGCGTCCACTGTGACTAGCGCATTCTTTTCATCTCTTAAAATCGCTTGAGGTTCTGTATCGAATTTCACATTGAATGGTTTCGCTCGTTGGCACATGTCGCAAGTTGAACATATTTTCCGTACTTTTCTGGCTAAGTGTTTTATGTAGCAGTGTTCACTTATTACCAAATTTAGTTTCTCACTGCCGGTATGTGCTAAGGCTTTGTGATATGCGGTAATTAACCGGTTTTCGATCCCTCTCGGAATCACGACTTTCCACTTCGGTTCTGTCCGTCCGTGGAACTTGTAAATTTTTCCGTTGTATATTCCAATGTTCTCCTTTAATTCTGCTGTAATCGGTGACGCCTTTTCTCGAAGTTTTTGCAATTCTTCGTCTTCTTCCTGGAGCTTCGCCAAGTTTCTCAATTCTTTCGTGAGTGATCTTCCTTCCATTGTGTCTAGGTACAAGATCGTGACATCGTGTTTGTGGTCGTCGATCGTGTCTGGTATTGGGTAGTTTGTCTTCATTCTGGATAGCAGGTCGCTGAAGATATTATGTTTCCCCGGAACATGACGGATTTCTATTTGGTGTGACGTAATTTCGTGCACGTATCTCGATATTCTTGTACTGGTTAGCTTGCAAGAGTTCATAAAAGCCAGACTCACATGATCGGTATACACAATGATGGGGTTGTTGTAAACATATTGTCGGAATTTCACCAAGGCAAAATAAATCGCAGCTATTTCTTTCTCAGTCGTGCACGCTCGTGCTTCAATTTTGGATATTCCTCTGGAGGCTACTGCTATTAAGTGGTCCGTTCCATCTTCATCCCTTTGGGTCAATATAGCTCCGTATCCCAATCCCGACGCGTCTGTGAAAATAATGAACGGCAGATTTTCCCGGGGGTTTTCCAGCAAAATGGAAGCTGCGAATAATCTTTTCACACTCAGAAAGGCCTCTTCTTCATCCTGCGTCCATCGCCATTTTTCATCTTTCTTCAACAACTGTCTCAAAGGGGCTACGACAGTTGCGAAGTCGAGAATGAATCTGGATTGATAATTGAGGATTCCGAGGAATCGACGTAACTGCTTTATATTCTTCGGAGCCGGAATTTTATTTATGCTGTCTACCCGTTCCGGCTTTGGTCTAATACCTTCCTGGGAGATGACATATCCTAGGAACTCGGTTTGTTTGACGAAGAATGCAGTTTTACTTGGTTTAATTGTCATGTTAGCATCTTTTAACCGGTTTAAAACGTAATCAAGGTGCTTCAGATGTTCACCAATTTCTGACGAAAATATAACAAAGTCGTCCACATATTGAGCCACGAATTTCTTTATGGTTTCTCCAAAAATAGCATACAATGCTCTCAACAATGCGCCTCCGCTTGTGTTCATTCCAAATGCGCAGACGGTAAACTGGTAAAGAATTCCAGAATGTAAAAATGCAGCAAATTTTCTCAATTCTCTCTTAAGTGGAATCTGCCAGAAGGAGGCGGTCAGATCTAAGGTAGAGAAGAATTTTCCTTTGTGCAACTTGCTCAACGTTGCATCCACGCTCTCGGGTCTAAATCTGTCTGGTTTACAATGCTTGTTTAGCTTTCTTGCGTCTAGTGTTATTCTAATTTTCCCACTAGCTTTGCTTACTATGCACAGGGGGTTCACGTATATGGAGTCTGAAATTTCGATAACCCCGTCTTCTAGCATGTCTTCTATCACTTTATCGACTTCTTCCCGAATAGCGGATGGTATGGGTCTCGCTTTATGTGTAAACGGCTCTATGGGCGTCATTTCGAAAGAGTGAATATATTTCGTGCATCTTCCTGGTTTATCCGAAAATACCTCCTGGTGTCGTACTAAAATTCTAAATAATTCTTCTTTCTGCGCTGTATTCAGGTAGTTAGCCTGACTGACTTTTTCTCTGAACAAATCTTCCAAGTTTTCGTACTTCTCCGCCTTGCGGTACAAATTTGTAGTCTCATAATTCCAATTCCTGGCGGGATTTTCTCGGGGTTCAGCTTCCACATATTCCCTAATCGTTCCAACATCTTCATCATACATCTCATTGTTACTCGGTTTGGCAGCATATTCTTCGACGTTTATTTCGCCAAGCTCCATTGCCCCAATTTTTATGTACTCAACAAAGAATACGTCTCCCCGGATTTCATCTTCACGTTCATCTCGTACAACTTCCTCTGAACCGCTATCGTCGACAAATGGCACCACTACTGTTTCTTGCCCTGTTTCTAACTTGACAAATCTATTCTCGAAATTAACAATCGCTTTCCATTCATACAGGCAATCACATCCTATAATTATGTCGGTAACGAGTCTGGGTACGACCAGGAACAAAACCTCAATAATTCTACCATTTATTTCTACGTTGAGCATGACTTGAAATTTCACTCTTTCTTTCCTCTTCCCTACAGCTAGTGAACAAAATATACCGCTTACTGGTAAAGACATTATCTTCAAACCCCGGTTGATTAGTTCTTCATAAAACTTTTGCGAGCACACTGTACTGTTAGCTCCAGTGTCTATTATTGCAGTGTCCGGAATTCCGTTAATGGCAACTGCTATTCGTGGCGGTTCGAACACTTTGTCACTGTCTTCACTTCTGTTCCTCAGATTGGTTTCCTTCTGTAACATCATTTGCCCTCTGACGATCTTATTTTTCGCATACGGTTCACATAGTTTCCTCCCAGTCTTCACTGAAGGCGCGTTTGACTGGGTACATAGTTTCCCTGAGTCTTGCTGTAAGCTCCAGTTCTCGTTGCATTCTGTCCTTCCAACTTTGCTTCCTGAGAAGGATGACCGCGGTTTTCGAACACTTGCCTGGTTACTTGTAGGGCTTCGGCCCTTTCTCCATTTATCGGCGAATTTCTACCGCTTCTGCTCCTTTCTCCGTGCTGCGGCGACTTTGGCCTAAATTCTGGAATGTTGTCGACCCTCCAGTAACCATTTCCCGTGCTCCGTTCTCCCTGCCTGGGTGACCTCGGCCTAACTTCTGGTATATTGTCGACTTTCCAGTAGTCATTTCCTGAATGTCTTCTTTTTCTCTCGTTCCATCCTCCTCGGTTCCTTTCATGTCTCGCCGCGTTTACGTAATTTACTCGTACATTTCTGTTTCGGTCGTGCCCGTTGCGGTTCCTCTGGTTGCCGTCAAAATTATTTCGGCCTCGGTTCTCCCACTGCGAATTTCCTCCTCTGGGTGCGGGACCTCGGTATCTATCTCGGACATCCTGGTTTTGATTGTAATTGATATGTGCCCCTTGCCCGAAATTATTTGAAATTTCCCTTTCGTTGCTCGCTCCAGGCCTAGCGAAACTTTCATTTTTACTCCTTGATTTGTTTGTCTCCAATGCCAACAGCAAATCGATCATGGTGGCGACGTTTGTGGGTTTAGCTATAATTAAATAGTTCTGGAGTGCCTCTGGGAAGTGTGTCGTGATAATGGCGATTAATTCTTGCTCACTCATGGGTGGATCCAACATTTTAGATTTCCTAGCAAGTTTCGTGAAATAATTAACCATCGACTGATCAGTTCTTGGGTCATACTTTCCACTACTCAGTTCTAACCTTATGCTAGACTGCCTGTTATGTCCCCAGTATCTGTTCATGAATAAACTTTCAAAGGTCCTGAAGTCATTATTATTTCCCATTGATACCTCTAACCAGTTAGCTGCATTTCCCTTAAGGCATTTCCTAACAATTGTCATGCAATACTGTTCAGGAATACACTTTACAGAAAAATATTCATGCAGACTCCTCATAAAATCCTTAGGATTATCAGAATCCTCATGTTCAAACACTGGTGGCACAATTTCATTTAAGATGTGGTTTGGCCATTGCATTTGACCACCACTCCTTTCAACATGTACACTATTACCTCTGGGTTCATAACTGGAGGTACTTGGACCCATATTAAGCATCGAAATGTCGGCTGAGGCACTTTGTCTCGCTTCGTTTCGTGCAGAGCTTTCACTTATCTGACTAGCATTAGAATTAGGTTCAGTTACACACAACCTCAAATTTTCTAATGTTTCCTTCCTTCCATTACTTTCTGTAGCTACCTCTTTCATTTGTTCATTTATTTCGTCTACACCCCTACCTTGACTTCTAATTTCCCTTTCTGCTTGTTCTAATCTACTTCTATTTTCCCCTGATTCTTTGCTAGCCGTTTCTCTAATTTGGTCTAATTCCTTGCTAACTATTTCCCTCTCTTTTTCCAATTGCTTTGCTACGTCCTCTCGTAATTTCTTGTATTCTCTGCCTGACTTCTCACTTACTTGATTACAAACTTCGATTCTTATACTTTCTATTTCCCCCCGTACTTCAGTTCTAACTTGATTGATTTCCCCTCTAACCTCTGCTTGAAAGGTTTCTAATGCTTTCTGCTGACTTTCGAGCTTCCTAACCAAATCTTGCTGTCCTGCCTCTAATTTTTGACTAGTACTTTCTAATTTCTGACTATTACTTTCTAGTTTCTGGTTAGTACTTTCTAATTTCTGACTTAATTCTAGGTTATTACTTTCTAACCTCTGAGTTAATTCTTGGTTGGTACTTTCTAATTTCTGAGTTAATTCTTGGTTGGTACTTTCTAATTTCTGACTTAATTCTAGGTTATTACTTTCTAACCTCTGAGTTAATTCTTGGTTGGTACTTTCTAATTTCTGACATAATTCCTGGTTATTACTTTCTAATTTCTGGTTCGTACTTTCTAATTTCTGACTTAATTCTAGGTTATTACTTTTTAACTTCTCCATTATCGCTTTCATCATGGCTACCATACTCATATTCGTATCTGAGTCATTTACATCTACCCCTGGCTATTATTCGTTGTTTCCTTAGCTACACTAACCTGTACAATTTGATTGTTACTACTACATTCTGTATCCCTTCCCACGTTATTTTCTAGACCCTGATCATTATTACTTTCCATTGTCTTTTCTAATCTATTCTGTATCTTCTGAGCACTTTCTCCTATTTCTGCTACTTTCTCTTTAACAATTTGTATAGTACTCCCCTGCACGTCCATGATTTGTGAATTTGACCGACCTTTCACCTTTCCGTTTCTTAAAATACTCTCCATCAGTTCATTGCAGCAACGACAACAACACTAAAATGTTACACTCAGTACCTTTGGTTTTCTGCTGGAGCTTCCGACGATCCTGATGCTGGTTGCTTTTCGTCTCTCGAAGCGCCACGTTGGTTCGCCAAGTTTGTTGCCTTTTCCTCCCCCGTTTCGTCTGCTGCTACTCTGTCTCGGGTATCAGCCACTCTGGAAGTGACCTTAACAGCCTGGATTCCGGTGATCTGGTCGCCTAGTAGATTGCTCTATGATTTGACTATTCTTTGCCCTGGCTAGTCATTAGAGCTGAGACCACGCTATCTACAGGGTATGCGTGAGATAGGTTGACGAAATAAAAACAACACAGTTCATACTATCAGCTTTACTATTCAGTTCGTTTCGTGCTTACAGTTCACCAGGAGTTGCCGCCGCGTTCAGATCGAATTACTCTAGATTTCCACTATCACGTTAAAACTATACTGAATTGCTGAAATCTATCACGATGGAATAAATTACTAACACGGTTTTGAAAGTATACTTCGCCGCTTAATTAACTGCTGGGAGATCTTGTTCACTTAATAAGATTCTCAGTACTGATTATACTTCTCGGCGCAATCCGACGTTTGTGTCCTCGGCAGACAAAACACGTCTACACGGTATCACGTCTCAGACTAGAAGACCGACGCTAAAACCTAATATTCCTTACCAAAACAGATATAGCCTCGCCTCCAGCTGGATTTCTCTGAAAAACTCTAGTTAGCGAGCTACAACCACGCGGACGTTTCCCCGAAATACTGGTTTGGGCCAGGTTTGGACCGGTCTACTAATTACCCAGGTAGCGACCCAACCCGTGACCACAGCCTTTCGACGGAACATTTCATCCATATAGACCAGCAACTTTATTATATAGCTCTGGGTTAAAATACTTATTGGCATTCTAGTAATTGAATCTAAATGCTGTTGCTTCGTTTCATGAACTTATCCATCTGTAACATTCATTATCTTAAATTCTTTCACCTTACTTCCTCATTATAATTTAATTATCATTTTATTCATTGTTAAAATCGTATTCAATCATACGGCTGATAAATACGGCATCACAGTTCAGGGAAGTCTTCTCTCAGAAGCTCTCCAGTGTGATGACCGTGTAATCAAGCTTGGAATTATTAGGAACTTCATCTCCGTTGGCTTGCTTCCCTCCGGTCATCTCATCTGTTACTCCTGGGGGTGGTAAACACATTGGTTCAACGTGTGGGGTGTCCTCCCCCTTCTCTGGTCATTCATTTAAATCTATTAGGTTAATTATGTTAATTAATGAAATTGCTCTTCCACATTAGCCGTGTGTAGGCTAAAGAGATTCTCAGTGGTGCATCAAAATGGATACAATAGGAGATCAAATGTAATGGTTGTCACCGTTAATTGCGATTAATTCACCCACACCTGTATATTTTACACAATAGTAGAAAAATCTGATGTGTTGTACTCACATAACCTAATCTACTTTTGTACAAATTACTCTTACACACGATTATTCCTCTATATGCTTTATGCTAATTGTTATAATTATTAATTATTGCTTTCTTGCAGGTGCAAGGGTAATACGAGAATACATTGGGTTTTGAGCAATAGTTAAATCTTCTAACGTTGGTCTTATATGATGGCTTTGAAATCCTATTCTCTTTGCATGACCATGAGATAAAAAGATGAATAACGACTTGAGGGAGGGGTAAGTATTAGAACATTTAAACAAATGACGAGAAATATCTGTGAAATGGCTCACTCCACAAAAAGCTATTCATTTGGCATACATTGGGTGAGCTCTATATTTCGTGTGTATAGAAATATTTTCTCTCCCTTAATTATGCAAAACTCATCCAGAATGAAGGTAGCTTTAGAGAACGTTCACAGAAAATTCAGTATATGTATTTAATTTGTCATGTAAGTATTATTTATTTCCTCTTCATGGATTACGCTGCTAGCCTGTCCCAACCTCAATCTTCGTTCCACTTCTTTCTGGGACGACCAACATCTCTTCTTCCAGTAGGGTGGTATTTCAGAGCAAGCTTTGGTATCCTGTTATCATTCATTCTGGAAACGTGGTTTTTCCAGTTTACCTTATTTAAGTCAATTCTGATTTAGCGAGATTATGTTCAGCTGCCTCCTTATTTCATCATTTCTTACTTTATCTTGCAGAGAAGTATCCTTTTACAGATCTGAGGAACCTCATTAAAACTTAAGTTGAGTATCCTCTCGTACCTTTCCTTTCAACGTTCAGCAAATTGTCCCACACATTAAAGGGCTATTCAATAAAAAATGATCCTAACTTTTTGACGGTCATAATTTTTCGCACTAAAATTCAGTCTTATTATATTCTGTTAGCTTAATGTGAAGCAAATACGCCGTAGTAGTTTCATTGTTGGTACTCCTGGTTCCCGCCTGTGAGAACCATGCAAATTCAGATACGTTCAGTAGCGCCTACCGCTGTAATGGAGGAAACATGTAGTTAAAGTTGATGTTAGAGGAAGAGCCGGAGTTTCTTTCAAACGTAATCACTGCTGATGAAACTTGGCTACATCATTTTGATCCTGAGCAAACATCAAAGCTCAATGTGGAAATCTCTTTCATCACCAACCCCCAAAAAAGCAAAAATGGTTGCTTCTGCTGGGAAAGTTATGGTCATCTCATTCTTTGATATTCATGGAATGCTTTATCAGCATGTTGTACCTGCACACACATCAGTAACTGGACAATACTACAGGGATGTCCTGTAAACATTTCAAGTCCATATCAGGCGCAAAAGACCACATTTCCGTGAAGCAGGCTGGATGCTGCACCACGATAATGTGCGGCCGCATATTGCCAATGTTGTTGCTGAATATCTTGCAAAAATCAACGTGAAGTGCATCCCTCTCCCTCCCTATGTTCCGGATTTAGCCCCATGTGACTGTTTTCTATTCCCTAACTTGAGGAAACGCCTTCGTGGGAGGCATTATCCATCATCAGAAGCAGTGGTGAAGACTGCGAAGGCGATTTTGAAGGATCTCTCAAAAATGGTTTCCAGCGTGTCTTTGAAGACTGGCAGAAACGCTGGGACAAGTGCATCGCATTCAGGGGAGACTATTTTGAGAACGACCATCAAAATTATGAGGATGAGTAAAGGTACGTTGTCAAAAAAATATCGTGATCATTCTTTATTGAACAGTCCTCTTACGTTGGAATGGATGAAGCTTTCTCTTCACTTCGTCATCGTCATTAATAGATAACTCGTAACTAAGATGCACAAAACTTGAGACTTATTCTGCTGGTTGATCAATTACTATCTTCACTGTAATAGAATATTTCCCTTGCCATGCCATTACTTTGGTATTCATTCTCGATTCGTGTAAGTTGAATGTTTTAGAAATGTTTATTTATATACTGAGTAATGTAAATATCTTAAATCTATTCTAATCAAAATCGTTAAGAACCATTTTTAACAAAATCTTACTTTTTGAAAAAATGTTCCATGTAAAGGTTAGCCTGAAATGGGTAAATTCTGAAAATCTTCGTCATATATCATTAAAAGATGCTGAACTTAATTACCAAGTTTTGTCTGTAACTGACTTTTGGTTTTTGAATAAGTTACTCAAAGGCATAAATAGGACTCACGATCACGCACACACACACACACACACACACACACACACACACACACACACACACACACACACAACAAGCTTACTTCGAAATTTCTCGAAAATAAATCTTTGAAACTCCTGATAGCAAATACTTTTAGAATAAGATTAGTTCTTGTCTGTGAAGATTGTAACTAAAAAATGAAGTGTTGTCTAACTTCAGTAACGTAATGTAAAAACCTATGGCGTAACATGCCCCAAGTTGCCAGCTTCACGCCCACTTACGCACGGCAGAGGTGGGCGATCATTCAAACGATACGGGGAGGAGATGTGGTCAGCATCTCGGCACCCCTAGCCGGAAAGTTCGCTTTATAGACCAGGGTTCGCTACTTATCGTAAGCTCCTCAATTTCCTCACTATGCTGAGTGGGTAACGGTCCTATACCCGGGACATAAAATCCCCATCACATGGATAGGAGGGATCAAACCCGGGCCGCTTTCCGTAGCCAGGGAACAAGGCATGCTGTCTTAGCCCGCTACGCCACCGCACAGGGCGGCTAAGTTTAGATTCTTTCAAAAAATATAGCATGAAGGTCATCAAGAAAGTGCTGCAACACATACTAACTTTTATATAGAAAAAATATTTATTTTCTCAAATGGCTCCAATGATTATTACGATTAAAATACTAAATATTTAGGACATATTAAATGAATAAATTTTTAATTATCTGTGAATATCTTGTGAAATTCCCTTCTTTGGGAGGACATTTTGTATAACTGGTAAAAATAAGAGATGATGAAAACCTACCAAACATAAAATGTAAATCTGTAAAACACACAATTAATCCCAAATGATTGTTTTTGCATTGCAATAGATCCGAAGTTTTAATAGTTCGTGAGTTTTGAAGTAGCTTTTTCTTGTAATATCATGGGAAACGTATGAAATTTCCAGGCCAGACCTTGCACCTGCAAAGAAACATCCTAAAACTTTGCATCTCGATGAACATTAAGTGTTTAGAAATATAAGCCTTTTTAAAACAGTTTCTAAACGTTACACATATACAAGTAAACGATGTGGATAAAGAAATTCATGTGAATGTTACACATCACAAGTTTTTAAATGTGTTGTCTAAAATGTCTTCTGAGTTTTTCTCGACTTGACACCTATTGGGATTTGAGAATTGCAGTTTTGGATGTTTTGGTTCTACCGTATGGACGTGGGAAAGCAAATTGCTAATTAAGAGCACTTATCTTATGGCTGGTGAATCGGGATTGATCACAGTGTGAATCATGGAATCTCAGCAGCACAAAGTTTGCCATAATTATACAGACGGGTTTCTCTGAGTGTTTCCATCCCCTGCTATTCATTCTGCTAATAGCTACGTCATCGTCTTTCTAAGCAATGAAGCCGTCCTTTATATAGCGTTATGATGGAGGATTTGGGTTCGAATAGATTGAGTAAATATTACTTTGAGTTTTAATATATATAAAAGGGATTTTAGACCCAGCTTAAGATAGTTATTCCATCTCTTCCTCACTCTCCCCCCCCTCTCTTTGCCTCCTTAAAAGTTAGCAGCAAAGAATACTTACAAAAATGTTTAATAATATTTTTTATGCATCAACTACACCGAAGCTTTTGTGAAAGTTGTGCAAACAATATTGTTTGGTGAGGGCTATCTAAATTATAGAAAATTAAAGTTTTTAGATAGTGTATAAATATAAGATACATAAGCAATCGTTTGCAGACGTATTCTCGCAGCAGCATAAGCCCTTCGCTATGAACGGTACCAGCAACTTCTAGGAAGCGTTGAATATACGAGGGCTGTTCAATAAATAATGATCACAATTTTTTTGACAACGTACCTTTACTCATCCTCTTAATTTTGATGGTCCATCTCAAAATAGTCTCCCCCGAATGCGACGCTCTTGTCCCAATGTTTCTGCCAGTCTTCAAAGACATGCTGGAAACAATTTTTGAGAGATCCTTCAAAATTGCCTCCGCAGCCTTCACCACTGCTTCTGATGATGGATAATGTCTCCCACGAAGGCGTTTGTTAAAGTTAGCGAATAGCAGAAAAGTCACGTGGGGCTAAATCCGGACTATAGGGACGGTGAGGGATGCACTTTACGTTGATTTTTGCAAGATATTCAGCAACAGCATTGGCAATATGCGGCCACGCATTTTCGTGGTGAGCATCCAGCCTGATTCCTGGAAATGTGGTCTTTTGCGCCTGATATGGACTTGCAATGTTTTCAGGACATACCTGTAGTATTGTCTAGTAACTCATGTGTGTGTAGGTACAACATACTGATAAACCATTCCATGAATATCAAAGAATGAATTGACCATAACTTTCCCAGCAGAAGCAACCACTTTTGTTTATTTGGGAGTTGGTGATGAAGGAGATTTCCACACTGAGCTTTGCTGTTTACTCTCAGGATCAAAATGATATAGCCAGGTTTCACCAGCAGTTATTACGTTTGAAAGAAACTCCGGATCTTCCTCTAATATAAACTTTAACTGCATGCAGAACTGCATGTGAATGTCCTTTTGTTCAGGAATCAACAGTCTTGGAAGCCATCGCGCACAAACACGTCTCCTGTGTAATGTTTCTGTCACCAACGTGTGTGTGGCACCCAATAAAATGTTCAGTATTTCAGAAATTGATCTTAAGGTAATTCGTCGATCCTCTCTCACAATGGCTGCAGCAGTGTTGATGTTTTCTTCTGTAAGAGCAGTAACCGGAGCACCAGGTTCACCTTCCTTTGAAATTGATTGTCTCCCCTCTTTAAACATTTTAAACCACCTTCGAGCTGTGCTGTAGGGAAGAACAGACTCGACTGAAAATTTGTTGAGACGGAAGCAGAATTTTAAAGCCGTATATTGTTCCTCGCGTGTTACCTCCATTGCAGCGGTAGGCGATACTGAACATATCTGAACTTGCCTGGTTCTCACAGTTGGGAACTAGGAGTACCTACAATGAAAATACTACGGCGCGTTTGTTTCACATTAAGCTAACAGAATATAATAAAATTGAATTTTAGTGTGAACAATTATGACCGTAAAAAATTATGATCATTCTTTATTGAACAGTCCTCGTATTACGTGGCAAAGCGAGGAGGCGTACCGGGAAAAATTTCAAACACAGAGATGTTTACTTGAAGTTATCGCACATACACGGCGTGTCTAGTGTATGTACACTCTGTTCAGATGCAATCTTGTCTTCTGGACTGCAACTTGACATACGTTGGCAGGCACGAGAAATCATTGTATAACGTGATTGAATATTGTGACAACGAGAAACATGAGGGAATCAAAATCCCTGTGTGATTTCTCAGTAGATACTGCTGATACTGCTATAGCAGGTGCATTTGAATCAAAGTCTTTAGAACAGTTATTAATTTTATTTCCTGGCATGTTTTGCACAATTCGTATCATTCGTAGCTATGTCGGAGGGAGGCATGTGATGTAAACAAAAACTATGAATATGTCGTTATTTTTATTTATCTTTTCAGATTCATCTATTAAACCCGCGAGATTGTGTTTCATTAGTAACTGCAATAATAGCATATAAAATTTCATATATATAAATTCATGAATTTGTATAGCTTAACAATGGGATGCATTTAAATCACGTGGTTTGTATTTCGGCAATGGCCAATTTGGACAGACTGATCACGTTTCACAAAATTAGTTGTATTACCATATGCTTCCCGAATTTACAGAAATCATTTAAAACGAAAAGTTTTACTTTAATGACAGTTTTTTTTTTAACCAGAAGACTAAAATAATTGATAATTTTTGGGAAAATGAGTGGAGTACTGAAACAAAGCTCTAGGTTGATGATTTGTATACGATAATAGCGACAATGACAGTGAGACATCTTTCAGTGACAGAACATTACTGGTCATATGTTTAGCATTACACCTTTGCCAGTTGAGTAAATGACCTTTTTAGATATTATTCCCCTTCTACAAATTGACTACACTAGAAATTTTGTATTACTGTGCACTTGCTATAGTTGCAACAGTTATTTAATAACTGTAGTAACTAATTTGGCTGGTTTTCTCTCGTTTTTACTTATGGAAATTGCGAAAAATAGGGCTGTTTAGCCTCATTTTCATTATTTGAAAAATATTACAATAAGTAATTACATGGGTACATATTAACTCATTTATTATCATTAAGGTAATTTTTTATAATTATGCACCCGTGATACGTATACGAGGGTGATCTGAAAACTTTACCTCATCATGAAGATGACAGCACTTGTAAATAAAAGCTAGGGAATTTCGTTGTTCATCTGTTGACAGTTACTCACAAAATTTTCAGCCATTTTGGACGCTCAGTCGTTTGAATGAGTTGATGTGAGTGTTTTTATGAAAATTGACAAATTCGGGTATTGAGCTGTCATTAAATACTTGTTTTTGAAAGGTAATATGCCTATGCAAATCAAAGATGAGTTGGATTCTGTGTATGGGGACTCTGCATCATCATTTACCACAGTGAAATTTTGGACAGCTGAATTTAAACGTGGCCGTAAGAGCTTGGGAGACAATGAACGTTCGGGACGTCAAAAACTGCAACTACCGACGAAAATATCGCCAAAGTTCACCAAATGGTGCTAAACGACCGCCGAATTAAAGTGAGAGAAATAGCAGAGGCTATTAACATATCGAGGAACGTGTTTGTCACATATTAAATCAACATTTAGACATGACAAAGCTATCCGCGCGCTGGGTGCCGCGTGTTCTCATGTTAGACCAAAAACGTGTTCGAATGAACATTTCCAACGTGTTGTTGGTACAATTTAGGCGCAGTTAATACCATTTTGGCGCCGATTAATTACTGTAGATGAAATTTGGGTATAGCATTATACGTGCGAAACAAAACTACAGTTCAAAAAGTGGACTACAAAGGGGCAACCGGCTCCAAAAAAAAAAAAAAAGCAAAAACTGTTTTTTTTTCCGACTTGGAAAGTGATGGCGACTTATTTTGGGATAGTCATGGATTTATTTTAATCGATTATCTTCAAAAAGGAAAAACCATTACAGGAGCATGCTACGCATCATTATTTGACAAACTGAAGGCAGAACTTACGGAAAAACGGCCACATTTGCAGGAAAAAAAAACATCCTGTTTACCAAGATAACGCACCGTCTAACATCTCAGCGGTTTTAATGGCGAAAATCCACGAATTACGGTTTGAACTGCTTGACCATCCGCCTTACTCACCAGATTTAGCCCCAAGCGTTTTCATTTTGTTCCCTCACTTGAAAATTGCTCTCGGAGGACAGAGATTTTCGTCAAATGATGAGGCAATCAACTTCGTGAACAATTATTTTGCAGAGAAAAACGCCGAGTACTATTTGGACGGGTTACAGAGATGGGAGCATCGCTGGGAGAAGTGAGTAAAGTAACAAGGAGACTATGTTGAAAAATAAAGAAAAAAAATCTGGAAAAATGTCTGGTATCTTTATTAGGCCGGAAACTTTTCAGACCACCTTCCTAATTGGTTAACTTTACGTAACAGACATGCAATTTGGAAGTTCTCCATTTGTGTTACGTCCTTAACTGTACGCCAGCTTACTAATATTTCACTCTTCTTATTAACAAATAAAATGACGATCGCAGCGCTGGCAAGTGAAGTTCAATACGCCTCAACGCATTGTCGAGTAGTAACAATACGGATGTAGATGGCAGTGTTTGTTCTGAGTATCCATTTCTAAACAACAAGCTTGTGACTTAAAATATTAAACATTTAAGTCTGAGCCAGAAATATTGATTCTGGGTTGCTGCCAGTAAAATCTCTCCAACAGTTTGAGAATAAAATATATGTATTGCAGTTAAGGACAGATGCAGGGTAAGGAACAGGAACTGCATTATTTTGGATGGAACTCGACATGGAGGTGCAAACTTGGTTTATTGTACCTATGCCCCCAAGTGGGGCATTTCCGGGAAGGAAGGATGAGGTGAGAGGAAACAGGAGTTACGACAGTGCAGGCTTATTTCTCTTCTGAACAACGAAATGAGCAAGGTGGCGTCGCAGTAATGTATGCCACTCGCTTTCGGGAGTTCGATCCTCCTTGACTGCATGCTTTGTCTTGGATCTTTCGTGCTTTCTCCATGTTACCTATGCGAAAGCTGGGGTGCTCATTTTCATATTCCTATCGCTCTAGGTAAACGTCTCCTTTCATGGCAATTTTAGGGCACTAAAATGCCATTTTCAGGCATGTTAAGAGTCAGACAAACAGCTATTTTACAGAGTGTATACTAAAACGGGTGTACAGGGCGGTTCTGCGAATTTTTGTACTTACTATAGACTACAAAAGCGATAGGTGACTCACAGTTAAGAAAAACTTTTTACTAAGGATTCATGCAGCACAGCATCATTAAATTTACCTCAAAATTTGGAGTATAAATTCCATCACTAAAAGAATGAATTCAATGCACCATAAGTTTGTTGTAGTCCTTTCCATGCTTTCCATGTGTAGGTACACAGATGAGCCCTCAGGGCGTTATAATTGTAATCATCGAAGTGTAATATCTCCTCCGACCTTACCTCACAAACCACGGCTACTGAAGAAAGCGAAAATGCTATGAGTTATGATATGCATACAGTCTTCTTCCTCGCCGAGCGTGTGGTTCAGGCGGTAACATCTGAAACTCACCGCAGACTACAGGTGCAAACTCGAGTTGACTGGCCATCGAGACCAAGAATTTGTGTCCACTGAGTAGCATCACACTCTAATTTTTCGGTCCATAATACCTTCTAAATTAAATTTCTGTTTCGTCTTTCAGGTTAGCAGGTTGACCACTTTAAACGGTGGAGTGCGGCACAGGGGTAGAAAAAAGATTTTAAGCCTCTTCCCTGACATAGAGTTTGTATTTCAAACTATCCGTCGAAATGAGATGCAATGAACGGCGCTGGCTTTGGAATATTACACCTAGCAAAGCGAAGAACCCTACTTGCATTTTGGCTGCCAACAGTAGGTTGTTTGTGCTCCCTCACCTTAAACCAAATAAATCTTTTTCAGTTTTTATCTTCAATAACATAATTTATTAAGTATTTGCAACATTTACTTAGGTCATTGACATAATGTATAATACTTTGCAATGCTAAATCCTTTTCCGCTGCCAACCGATTTTGTAAGCAATGTAAGCAATTGTTACATTTCCTATTATTTTCCCATTTTCCCATTTTCGATTCCCGTGGAGGGCCTACCTGACCCAGGGGTTCTTTCCTGGGGGTTTTCCGGGTCGCCAGGCAAATGCTGGGTACGTTAATTATATCCCCCTTATTTCCTGTCCCTCCATTTCACCTCCATTATCATTTTACATCATCTCTCACCTGGTTGTTTCTTTTAGGGTAGCAGTGTCGGCAGGTGTCTCGGCGCTGCATGGCAGGATGATATGTTCCTTGTAAACGCCTTCATCCTCGGGTAGGACAGTCTCCGTACTCCGAGTCGGCCATGGGGCCGTTTCAGGAACGCAGTAGGAGGGATGTCAGATGTGCAAGCCTGCCGGGAGTTTTCCGAGCTCTGGCATGTCGGTCTCCTACAGTACGACCGCTCTATCTCCGGCTCTGATATTTCTCGAGAGGGGGAAGCAGGCTGTTGCCAGTTATTTAGCGGGAATTTCAAGCAGAGTAACAATGCCCATTTTAAATATTTCACGTATTTGCATATTTCACGAACCAGTAGCCATATTATTATAATAGCGATAATAATAGGACTTACGAACACTAAAAGTCGGAATTCACGCACGCAAAACATAGCAAAGAAAGTTCACCAGCGCAAGCAGCTAAAGTCACGTGGCTCAAACAAATTTAACCTGGCAACACGGTGTTGGGTTCGGAGGCCACGCCTAGCAGCGACAATGCTGGTTGGCGCTAGCAGACAGTTTTAACTTCCTGAACACAACACTGGATGTAGTGACTTCCAGTACTACCAACAGATGCAGTTAGTGAGTGTGAAATGTGTGAACGAAATACTCGAATAGTGGTGTAATAAATATCTTGCACGATAGTGACATTTTTGTTGGGATTCATAGTACTATATTTTCATTCTAAAGATACTTCTGAGGATATGCTTTCAATTGCTCATTACTGTATGTGAGTACTAATAACTTTCCCCCTCCACCTCTTGCAATCGCAAAATGTCAGAGCCGGAGATACAACGGCCGGACTGTAGTCTGCATAGTGGGCCGCGGCGAGAGGGATGCTGATTGTACCAGAGTGTCAGGTGTTTCTGAGCTCCGGCATGTTGACCTCTGGTCTCCAAGTCGGCCTGGTGGATTGTTTCGGGCCACGGTAGGTGGGATGCGGGTTGAACTGAACTGCCGGGGAGTTTCAAACAGATATGGATAAAATGATATGGATCCTAGCCTCTACACCATCGTGACTCATTGGGGCCGGTCACCCTCTGTCTCCTTTCGCCTCATTCTTCCTCCTGGGGAAGCCCCTCTTGGAGCATAAGTACAAAAGACCACTCGAATTACGTTCGAATCCCTTCTGTAGAATTCTATCCTAACCTATAGGAGGTAGAGGAAGAAACAATTCTACCCAAATTCAACATTGAGTATTCTCCGTAAATGTACATTTTGATGTCAATGGACTCCCTGAAGAATTAGAATGAAATCCGTAGGTGCTAGCGTGTGTCTGCCGGTCGGATATATATATATATATATATATATATATATATATATATATATATATATATATCGCAAGGGTATCTACTAGGGCAGCCAACACAAAGTGAGACCGACCGCTCCTCTAACGACCAGGGAGTTACCGAGTTGTCCTCGAAGGGCGCCCGGCACCTCCGTGGGGCTTTCCATGGGGCAAAACCTAGAGACTAACAAGCCACCCCCCATCTGGTCCGAAAACACAAGACGGGATGGAAGTGGATATGCCACTTACGCGCACCAACCCCAAAGGGGAAGGCTACCGATCAACCTCGGTGGGGCCGCCTGGTGATCTAGCACAATTTCTACTAGCTATGCAGGAATATATGGCTTCCTTCAATCCCGTCCGGAGACGTACCCGATCTCTCACGGGTATCGGGAACCAATGCCCCCTCGAGTCCAACCCAATCCGAACAACTGTCTACGGGAGGGGCTCGGCAGTTCGGCCTGAGGTTCCTCTAGTAACGTCAGAGGTAGCACGAGTGCTAGGGGTCCACAGTGCTCGCACCACAGCATCTGAAGGGGACAGATCCGCTCCCCTACGGGGCTGCCAATCCGACTGCCGGTCTCACGCCCACATACGCAAGGCAGAGGTGGGCGATCTTGCAATCGATACGGGGAGGAGATAAGGTCAGCATCTCGACATCCCCAGCCGGAAAGTTGACTTTCTTGACCAGGGCCACTTACCTATCGTAAGCTCCTCACTTTCCTCACGATGCTGAGTGGGCACCAGTCCTATACCCGGGACTTAAAATCCGTACCCTAGGGGTGGGATCGATCTCGCTACGCCACAGCGCAGGATTAATATAAATAAGTATAATATATGTAAATACGCAGGGAAGTTTGTTGTAAAGCTTCATATCTGGCCATGCATTTATTTTTGTTATTCCACAATGTATAATACTTCCCCCAAAGTAGTGAAGCCTCATTTCAAATTAGAATTGTATCTATAATTTTGCAGTGAATAGGTACTAATATTTTGTAGTGAATTAACCTACAAGCAGAGCAAAGAAAATATAAAGCCTTAGTATTATTTTGCAAACAGTTTACGTCTATTTAATTTAAATAAATGGAAATAAATTTAACTGTTTTTTTCCAGAAGTCTTGTTTGAAATGAGGATGTTGCACATGTTTAGAGAAAGTTAACCATTCATTAACTTATCTTTGAGAAGTGCAAGTAACCAGTTTCTTTCACAAAATATCAACTAATACTTTTGAATACAGAATGTATCATACGGTAGCTTGCTGCAGCAAGGTGCAGCGGATGAGAACGCACTGTGGATGAGTACATTTGTGCAATATAACAGTGTAAGAATTTCTTGCCCTTTGGATTGGCTTATTTAATATTTAATTTTAATATACATAACTTTAAAACACTGCATTTAAACGATCTTTATTCATTCAAGAGCTTTTACATATAAAAATAGCTTTAATTTCAAAATATTCCTTACTCATCGCTAGAGTGACCGGAAAAACAAATTAACTGTTTGTAGAATACCAGTGAAAGTTGAGGTTAGGATTCCATACCTATAATTTTCTCTGGTAATACCACTGTTGCATTTAATCATGATAAACAGTATTTTGCTCTTTGGCATGATGACAGATAATGCGATCCAACGAACACACGAGAGTGAAAACAAACAAGAAAGAAAATAAAATGTCTCAGGGGAGTACACGAGCTGCATGACGTAATTACGAATGTATGCAATTAATTTTTCTTTAATGTGTTAGTTTCCACGAAACAATTTTAATTACACTTCCAGAAACAAAAGTAATATTAATTTGGAAATTATGTTTTAATAGGTATTAGTAATTGTAAATCTATGATTATGTTTGTAAAACAAGAACAAGAAATTCGGATTAAATTACAAGCCTGGAAAAAAATGAAATCGTAATTGGCAACTGTCACGTTTGCTTAGCCTTTGATAATAAAATATGTGTTCACAAGTAACAATGATAATAGCTTAGTTGATGGCGTATTAGTAATCTAATTAATGCCGTGTAAACAGTACACAAACAGTTAACAAATTAAATAATTTTATCTTCGCTTATGTTGTTTACCCTTCTTTCCCTTTTAAACCTCATATGACATAGAACTTTTTACGGGTGTAACTTTTTTGGCAAAGTAAATATTTTTCTGTGATTTAGTGAAAACAAGCAGAGTAATATCATAATTTAATAAGACAAATGTAAATTTCACTTTGTACAGATTGAAACCAAGTAATTATTACTGTTTAAAAATCTCTGTTCGTATATTCACATATACAGTATGGAAGACGTAGAAACGTCCAACTTTAAACGGCTTAGAGGACGCCAAATGCCCTCAGTCTTTCGTCCATATACCTGTTACAGTACAGGTACTTATCTAAAAATAAAGTATTTTCAACATAAAGATATGATAATACTGCACCACCAAGGACCCAACCACAGTATTGAACCATAATCTGGTTGCGCAGATTTCTAATGCCCTCAACATTGATAGCCAATATTTGAATGCGAGGTAAAGTAGTCATGAAACTCCAAAAATACAAGAAAAGGATAAACCAGTGCAGGTGTATGGTGATGCTTCGGACAAACTATTGTGTACCTGAAACTTTAGCCAGAGCGTCCGGTGGTTTGAGACGAGGATGTCTGGAAGAAAGCCCCACACGCGGTTGTGCCGGACTACCAGTTGAGTGGCCGCGCCGTGGCTCAGTGGTTAGACCATTGGCTCTCACCAAAGCAGCCCGGGTTCGATCCCAGGCGGCCGCAAAGTGAGATTTGTGGTGGACAACACGGCGCTGGGGCGGGTTTTCTCCGGGATCTCCGTTTTCCCCCGGCATCTCATTCCACCGGTGCTCCATCTTCATCTCATTTATCATCAGTGTCACCGCCTGCGGTGCCGTATGTAGTAAAAGCAGGCATTAAACAATATACGTTACCAGTTGAGTCCACTGTCACCGGCACTGATTGCAATGTAACTCCCGGAATCGTCCGGGACACCACCTCCATTGCAGTTATATCGCCGTCTTCCAGTGTTGACTCGTCAGCACTCGACATCGCAGAAGGTGCTTCCTGCGGGACTGACGCACTCCATTCTACAGTAGACTGGGCGGTTTTCGACTTCTTTGCTTTTCTTCGTGAGTTGGCACCAACAGATGTATGGATAGGCTGGAGAATGGTCGCTGCACCAATTTTACGCATCTTCGTCACGAGAGCTCCCGCCTCCGTACAAACGGGTGACGTCATCTGCTCATGGCACTCCTCTGACACCGTTGGTTTCAGATTCGTTTGTAGTTGACTGTCTATTGTACCGGCGGACACCGGGGATATCTGGGTTGCTTCTGGCGGCTCATGCGACTGGTTCACATTCTCCTGCACGGAGATTTCTTGCTGTGGCTTCGGTGGCTCCCTGCGCGGAAGTGGTGGTACAGGTTGGGACAGTTTTCTTTGACGTGCGTGGTTTCCCCACATACGTAGCAGGTTTCACCTGACCTGACGATTTCACTTCTCGTCGAGACTCCGAGGAGGACACATCGTGAGCAGGAGACCACCAGACTACGGAGAGAAGCTGCATACCGGTGGAGTAGAAGAAGCTGACCGCAGCAAAGAAGCTGCCGCCGCTGGATCGGCTTGTCATTGCCGAGGCTCAGTGCCAAAGACTAGCTGACTTATCGGCAACTAACTGCTAATTGGGAGAAAACAAGTTCACCAGCCAACAGTCTCTGACTGGAATCTAAGGCGCCTACGGGTCTGAACCTCTGTTTTCACGCTTATTGGCACCCTTTAGCTGTTCTTTCTCTTACTCTATACTATTTTCCTCTTTTCTATCTAATCTTAAGCCCCCTGTTAGGTAGTATTTAAGCTTTCTCTTACTCTTCTCACTTCCTACATATCGTTACGCAAATCAAATATTTATTTTACTGTTAACTAATTGTAATTGTAACCTCCACCATGACCAAAAAGAGGCTCAAGAAGCAGTCACCAAGTGGGCTGCGGGTCACAAGACAAGCGGTTGTCAAGACCCAGCTGAAATTTGGCACTCCTGGATCACTTTCTATCCCAGCTGCTGCCACCCCGCTCTCACCCAACTCTGACTCTCCATGCACTGTGAAACAGGCTTCTCCCAGCAATCAAAGCCCAGTCCTCTCCGGCACTCCGGTCTCCCAGGCTGCCCGAGACACGCCACTCCCCCCATCGAGATCATCCTCCACCACTTCATCATCAGGCCGCATACCACAGACTAGCCCTCACCCGCAGCCACTGTCGCCCATCCCAGGGCCTTCTTCGCCCGCTAACCCCGTCGGACTACCCTGTCCTAACAGCGCCCCAACACAAAACAACAACCCATCCACCGCCCCCATCTCTTACTCTCAAGCTGTGACGTCCCGCCTCCAAGCCCCGATATATGTCTCCAAACAGCATGTCACTCTGTTTCAGACGCTGTTGGAGTTCGATCGCGAGCACCCCAACGAGGGCTACCTGGTGACCCGGGCCTCGGTCTCCCGTGACTTCATGATTAGAACGAGATCGCCCCAGGACTACAAGATGATGTGCGCCTTCCTGAAGGACCGCCACATCACACATCAAATAACCGGCCACCGGGAGGACCAACAGAGCTTCAGAGCCGTGCTGAAGCACATCTACTATGACGGGGCGGCGGAGGCTATTAAGGCCGAGCTGCAGGCCGCGCACTTTTCAGTGCTGCGTGTTGTGCAGCTCAGACGGTTTGACCGGGCCCGAACACCTCTACCTTTCTATCTGGTAGATGTTGCGACGGCGGATGACCTGAACCGCCTAAAACTAATTAGACACGTGCTCCATTTTCAGGTGAAGGTGGAGCCGTACAGACGGCCTGTCATCCCGGTGCAGTGCAGCCGCTGCCAGCAGCTCCGGCACACCGAAGGACGATGCACCGCGGCGACTGTGGTGTGCTCCAAGTGCACCGGGGATCATGACTCGCGTGGCTGTGATGTGCCGCCCCCCCGGAGGAAGTGCGCCCTTTGCCTTGGCATGGGCCACGGGGCCAGGTACCGGGCTTGCCCGGAATACCAAAGGCAAGTTGCGGCGGCGCGCAACCTCCGGGAGGTGAACGGACGTCCGGCTGGCGTGTCGGTGGCTCGGGAGGCGCGGGGAGCCGCTGCGGCGCGGGCGCCGCCTGCGGCTGTGACCGGTGCGCGGCGCGAGACGACTGCTCGACCCCGAGACCCACGACTGCAGCCCCGGGAGCATAAGCCCAGACAACAAAAACCGAGACCAGCACCACAAGCACCACCAACAGACGAAAGAGTACTTCATCAGAGAAGAATGTACGACGAAGTACTTAGGACCGGGATGAGCGAGGACGACTTCAGAGCTACGTGCCTCCTCATCTTTCAATCCCTGGTGGAAGCGGATTCGTCGGAGGCCCGCTCCATTATGGCAACTTACAGGGACTTCATACAACTGCTTGTCACCCCCGGCTTCCTTAGACCAGAACCATGAACAGACCAGGCCACTTAAACTTACTGACATGGAACGCTAGAGGACTAAGACGTAAAAAGACAGAACTTTCGAACTTCCTGACACAGAACACTATAGACATAGCGTTAATTACAGAAACCCATCTCACTAGTAAGGTCAGATTCAATATACCAGGGTACACCACACACCGCACAGATAGGAACCAATATGGCGGCGGCACAGCCATAATAATAAGACACAACATAATGCATGACATAGCACAAATACCACAACTGCAAAGCCTTGAAACCACAAATATATACATAACACTAGACAACTGTCGAACACTCATATCAGCGGCATATGCCCCCCCCGGAACCCTAAACACAGCAGATATATCAAATTTGATGCAACAAAATAACAAATTTCTATTAGCGGGGGACCTCAATGCAAAACATCAAATATGGGGCTGCAATGAGACAAACCCCGCTGGAAACGCCCTATTAAGACTTGAAAATCGAACGGATCTCATAATCCATGCGCCGGAAGAACCCACTTACATACCATTCAACAGAACAGATAGAGCCGACATACTTGATATAGCACTATCACGCAACTTAACCCGAAGGCTTCACCTTCAGACAAAAAACGAACTGTCATCAGACCATATTCCCCTGATGATCACTTTGGAAGGCGACGCGGCTAAGGTCCAACCACTTAAACGCCCGAACTACAATAAAGCAGACTGGGAGAAGTTCGCAACAACAGTAAGCAAAAACCTCCCCACGTTCCCTTTAAACTCAAACGAAAAAGTGAACAGGGCAGTACTCCAATTGGAGCAGGCCATAAAAGCGGCAACAGTAATATCAGTGCCCACAAGCCAGCCCAAAACGTTCCATAATCAACTTCCCCGAGATATAACCTCCTTAACGGCAGAACGAAATCGAGCCAGGCGGAAATGGCAAAAGTCCAGACATATAATTGACCAAGAGTACTACAGGTACCTAAACACACTAGTGCAACAAAGAATATCCACTCATATCACAAATCAATGGCAAAACACGCTTGAGAATCTCAATTACGAGAGAGACTCAGTGTGGAAGGT
Source organism: Mantis religiosa (assembly GCA_030765055.1). Taxonomy (NCBI): domain Eukaryota; kingdom Metazoa; phylum Arthropoda; class Insecta; order Mantodea; family Mantidae; genus Mantis; species Mantis religiosa. Next base: position 50,591,571 of record CM060956.1, read on the forward strand.
CGCACGCTGCCTAACACGTGACAGGGCTCATATCCCTCCGCTACACTATAACCAAAACATAGCCACAACGGATCAAGAAAAAGCAGATGCACTAGCGGACGCACTGCAGGCTACGCTAACTCCGAATGCCAATCCGTCTTGCCCACAATTTGCGGAAGAGACGGAAGCAGAAACAAAGAATTACAAAGAGTTAATAACCCACAATAAAGTAAGAAAGACATGCCCCAGCGAAATTAAATGGATAATTAAGCACCTCCCCAAGCGAAAAGCGCCGGGACCTGATGGGATCCCAACCGTGGCACTTGCCAACCTACCGGAAGACGCGATTAACTTACTAGCCAATATATTTAATTACACCCTCGAGAAGGGATATTATCCCGAGAGATGGAAGCTTGCCACTGTGGTACACTTCCCCAAGAAGGGCAAAGACGCCTCTCACCCACAGAACTACAGACCTATCAGTCTTCTAAGCGTTCTAGGCAAACTCCTCGAAAAGGTCATACTCAAGCGACTCAACAGCCAACTAATCAAACAAAATATCACAATCCCGGAGCAATTTGGATTTAGAGCCAAACATTCCACAACACTCCAACTACTGAGAGCCACAGAACACATAACTCACGGGTTTAACATCCGCAAATCAACAGGAGCACTCTTGCTCGATGTCGAACGCGCATTCGACAGGGTGTGGCACGCAGGACTGCTCAAAAAGCTTAAAACCATGAACATACACGACATATTAATAAAGCTCATCGCGAACTACCTACACGACCGCAAATTCCAATCGAAAGTTAACAACCAATTATCGACTCCCCGCCTAATCAAAGCGGGAGTCCCTCAGGGAAGTATCCTAGGGCCGGTTATCTTTAATATCACTATGAACGACATACCAAAAACCAACTACACAGATTTGTACATCTACGCAGATGATACAGCAATTGTGACCCAATCAGCCAAACTGGACTTCATCCACCGGAGACTACAAAACGCCCTGAATAACCTAGAAGAATGGCTCACCAAATGGCGTATTAAAGTAAACCCAAGAAAAACGCAAGCCATAATTTTCACCAAAAAGCTTAAGCACAGATTGGGGAAACACCAGCTCCCCCCACTCTCTATATTCGGAGAAAATATAGAATGGACGGACACAGTCACTTGGCTAGGACTCAAAATGGACCAAGGGCTGACGTGGAAAGAGCACGTTCACCAAATCAGGGGTAAAGCCAACGCTCAATTGGGCAAGCTTTACCCCCTCATAAACATGAATTCCCACATAAACATGAATTTAGGGCTCACTCTATACAAAACTCTCATAAGGCCCATATTCACATATGCAACGCCGGTCTGGGGGTATGCTGCCAAAACATATATTCTAAGATTACAAAAATTTCAAAACAAAGTACTACGAACGATAGCAAAAGTACCTTACACAGCACCAGCCGACCTACTACACAGAGAATTAAAAATGCACACAGTAGAAGAATTCATAAAGAAACTAGCATATGACACATATAAAAATCTTGAAATACACCACAATCCTCTAATCTCACGACTCGGAAACTACACTACAGAAATAAACACACACACACGACCATTATCACTGTTCGAAAGAAGACTCACACATGATGACGACGAAGACGACGTTCAGAACTTCCTGAACAACCTATTAAGGGACAACTGACACAGACAGTTAGGCTGACACCCCTACTTTCCCTTCATTAATCTTTTTCTTCTGACTCTTTTCAGAACACTGCCCGCACAGAGCCCTCCAAGCCCTTGACAACAGTCAAGGCGGCCCGGGAGTTAGAGGGTCTCCCACCAGTGTCCTACAGGTGCAGAGACAGCGGGCGACTGCAGATGGAGTAGGACACACCGACGACAACGCATGGACAAAGGAAATAACGAACGGCCACGCCGGAACCAAGGACGACCGAACACATAGTTCGAATTGCATGCCATGTACTAACTACTGACAAACCCAGAAAGACTGGGGCCATAAGTAGAACTAACAACCATACCAATTCCTGACTATCAGGTCACCAAGGCCTGAGCTCTACCATTACAATACACAAGCTTACGAATAACACATATATAACAGATAAGTTACACGTAACACTGACCAACAGGCCTACCCGGCCTCGGCCAAATGTACATAATTAAAGTAAAGCATAAATTACACTTGGTGGTGCCCAGGTTTCATGGTCACCACCAAGAAGCAACATAGACGCGCTCGCATGCATCGCATGCCAGCTTAATAGATACCACATACTAACCGGGGTGCTATGCGGGACCCGACTAAGCATGTTAATAAATGCACGCAAAATAATGTAAGTTACGTAACTAACACGTGGAGGGGTTTTTTAGTGAGTATACCTGCCCCCTCAGGGCACGGGGACCCTCACACTGTCGGCCATCGCACGAGGGCCGTCGCCTGTAACTGGGTTTTTCCCCCCACGGTAAAAAAAAAAAAAAAAAAAAAAAAAAAATGACCAGCGTAACTCACTGTTATACGATAGCCCACAACCATAATGGTGTTAGGAATAGTGGTTTCCAGAACCATTTTCACAGCACGTACACCAGTATCCATTGGTATTTTATACGTATTGCCCCATTGTTCTCTACGAACTTCATACACTTTGCCATACAGCCCCAATTTTTGTAGTAATACCTCATTCGGTATCTCCGGCGGTAGATCAAACACACGCACCGTGGTGGTATTGCTGGTGGTCCCTTCGACCGTAACTGTTGTACGCTTCGCGTTCGCTAAGATAAACACCGCAGCACCAGCAAACTTCTCTAACAGCTGCTCCGTTAGCATTTTTTGATGCTATTTATTGGGACATTGTGGTGCTGATTTAAATTGGACTGTTAAGGTGAAGGTGGTGGCCGTACCGCCGAAGCAACCCGGCTGTTTGTGGGCGATAACTTGGATTGCGGTAAACCGCTTGTGGTGATCAGGTAGCAGCCGTGATCCAATGGACCCTGACCACGACCTGGAAACTGTGGTAATTATTTAATTCAATTCAGTGGCAATCGGTGTAGTTGTCATAAGGACAGACTTCTGTTGTGGTGCCAAAGTCTTCAATGATGATAGCATGTCTGCCTCACATTCAAGAGCTCCCGAGTTCGAATCTCGGTCAGGGTGAGTTACCTGGATAAGGTTTTTCCGGGGTTTTCCATTATTCTTCAAGACGAATGTTGGGTAACTCTAAGCTCCTTGAACCCTGGACTCATTTAAGCATCATTTCACACAGTGCATTCACCGTCCGATATGACTTAACATTGGAGGACGTAAATTACAAAAAAAAAAAAAAGTCTTCAAGGGCTCGTGCTCGAGGAGGGTTGCGGCAAGGCAGGTCTTGTGGCGGCGGCATCCAACGGGCGTGGGAGTCTCTGAGGCTGGAAGTGTGGTGGTGGTGCTCCGTTATCTGGAGTCAAGGATCTTCTGAGGTCTTCGATGTTCTGGGATATGAAGTTCTGGTGTGTGCGTAGAGCCTCCTCTAGTTTCTTGTTTGGCGTTCGCGTGTCGTTGATGTAACCCACGATCTTCTCAAGCTTAGCCTTGAAATAGCTTAAGGCCTCAGAGATGGCGCCGGCTCCTTCCTGAGGAGCGCTTTGCGGTGCTTGGGCGGCTTCCCTTAGATCATCCAGCGTCTGAAGTAGGGCTTCCCTACATGTAGCCACCCGTGCCGTCAGCTTCTCTATGGTGGCCTGCATGTCTGTGAGTAACGGTGGTGACGGTGTGCAGAAGTTCTGTGTTCTCGACTGGGCTGGTTTGCGTCTCTTGGTGCTGCTTGGTGACTTCGGCGTATGTGCGGCGATGTGTGGGCTGCTGCGGGATATGGCGTGAGGTATGAGGGTGAGGTTGGTGTTGAGGAGTCTGTTGGTAAGGCAGGTGTTGGCGGTTGCAGGTTCGGCGTTGCTTGGGATTCAAGGGGCACGAAGCTTGTCCCGTGAAGTAGCCTGCAGTGTTACAGGTGGCACAGTAGAGGGGACGGCGCGACAGGTCATGTCCCTTGCAGACTGCAGTAAGGCACGCAGCTCCACAGTACTGGCAACGCGGCTCCTCGCTGCAAGTGGCGGTGGTGTGTCCGTATTGGCAGCAGCGGCGGCATGGAGACCGACCTACCGGAAGATGAACTTTTACTCAGAGCTTATCATCCTGCCATGCACCGCCGAGACACCCAGCGATATTTTCACCCTGATAGAGACCACCATATGAGAGATGGTATGAAATGATAATGGAGATTAAATGGAGGGACATGAAATTCGGGGATGTAATTAACTTTTCCAGCATTCGCCTACTGACCCGGGAAAACCCGAAAAAACCAATGGGTCAGGTAGTTCAGCTAATAAGTTTTTTAAAGGTCTGTGTTTTTCCTTATTGTGCATGCTACCAAATCCATATTGTTTAGTTTAGACTATTTTTAGTTGAACGTTTCGAATGTTATTAAATAGAACCACTTTCAGTACGAATGCTATAATATATGAGGAATTTGGTGAAGTTATAATGGGAATAGAAGGCAACGCCGGGGCGGCGTGGTTAGACCGCTCGCCTCTCACCAAGCGGCAGTATGCGGCGTTTGTGATGGACGAAGCGGCGTCTGGGTGAGTTTCTGGCTTACCCCGCCATTGATTGCCTCCTATTTCCCATAATCACCGTTCCTTTTATCAATTTCACCGTAATTTTATATTATCTCCTTCACTCTCATACCACAAATTGAACTGATTCGTAAGTCCTCCATACAATCAGGATAATTAAAGCAGTGACGAATAAATGAAGTTGGGTGGTACAAATATTCTACTCTTTTTTGAACGGTCATTTTCAGTTTCTCTAGTGGGTATAGTGAGAGGAGTATTAAATACAACCCAAAAAAGTCGATGTCGAGATTTCACCGGGAATTTGAACCCTGAATTATATGTTTGTGAAAAGTAGAATTCAAAATTGAGAATTCCGTATAATACTAAAGTATTAGATTAAATACTTAAATATCAAGTTTAGCATCATCAAGGATATATTAGCAAACGTTCAAGAAAATCCCCCCCCCAAAAAAAAAACTTTCCTTTATATGGAAATTATTTAAAAAATTATTTTCTCATGCGTAGCTCTAATATACAGGATGTTACAAAAAAGTACGGCCAAACTTTCAGGAAACATTCCTCACACACAAAGAAAGAAAATATGTTATGCGGACATGTGTCCGGAAACGCTTAATTTCCATGTTAGAGCTCATTTTATTACTTCTCTTCAAATCACATTAATCATGGAATGGAAACACACGACAACAGAACGTACCAGCGTGACTTCAAACACTTTATTACAGGAAATGTTCAAAATGTCCTCCGTTAGCGAGGTTACATGCATCCATCCTCCGTCGCATGGCATCCCTGATGCGCTGATGCAGCCCTGGAGAATGGCGTATTGTATCACAGCCGTCCACAATACGAGCACGAAGAGTCTCTACATTTGGTACCTGGGTTGTGTAAACAAGAGCTTTCAAATGCCCCCATAAATGAAAGTCAAGAGGGTTGAGGTCAGGAGAGCGTGGAGGCCATGGAATTGGTCCGCCTCTACCAATCTATTGGTCACCGAATCTGTTGTTGAGAAGCGTACGAACACTTCGACTGAAATGTGCAGGAGCTCCATCGTGCATGAACCACAATGGGTATTTTGACATTTGTCTGCACGAATGATTTCAATTTACATTTTAAGAGAAATACTAAAATGAGCTCTAACATGGAAATTTAGCGTTTCCGGTCACATGTCCACATAACATATTTTCTTTCTTTGTGTGTGAGGAATGTTTCCTGAAAGTTTGGCCGTACTTTTTTGTAACATCCTGTATATCCACGTTTCAGATATTTTCACCACAAAGGAAACGTATATTTTGAATTTTCTTTGAACAGTCTGCGATGTCTTCATGATTCTGGGTCTCTTTTGCATTACTGGTGAATCATAACAGGTTTGAAGCACATGGCAAAGTTGAATTAAGCATTCCGAGATATTCTTGTTAATGGTTCGAATTTTCCAATACTTACACTTTTTGTGCCTCTCTCCCGCCCTCCCTTCGTACCTCCCCCTCTCTCTCAAACCCGCACACAAATGGGAGGACGTTAGACTCTTATTTTCCTCGCGGCTATGGAAAGTAAAGGAATTTAAAATATTTTACATATAGACTAGGTCTTAAAAATTTGACTATCTTTTAGGCCTCCTGTATTCTCCAACTCCCATTGTATTTGCAAGGAAACATGCAATGAAACCATTTCTGCAAATACTCGTCTCGATTAACATGACGTAGATAGAAAAAAAAGGAATAATTTATTAAAGAATGGATAGGGAAATCCATATGAAAGTAACATAGATTGCAAAAAAAGTATTCTCCCCTTCAAAATGAAACCGCTGCAAAGAGTAGTAGTAGTAGTAGTAGTAGTAGTAGTAGTAGTAGTAGTAGTAGTGGTAGTAGTAGTGGTAGTGGTAGTGGTAGTGGTAGTGGTAGTGGTAGTGGTAGTGGTAGTGGTAGTGGTAGTGGTAGTGGTAGTGGTAGTGGTAGTGGTAGTGGTAGTGGTAGTGGTAGTGGTAGTGGTAGTGGTAGTGGTAGTGGTAGTGGTAGTGGTAGTGGTAGTGGTAGTGGTAGTGGTAGTGGTAGTGGTAGTGGTAGTGGTAGTGGTAGTGGTAGTGGTAGTGGTAGTGGTAGTGGTAGTGGTAGTGGTAGTGGTAGTGGTAGTGGTAGTGGTAGTGGTAGTGGTAGTGGTAGTGGTAGTGGTAGTGGTAGTGGTAGTGGTAGTGGTAGTGGTAGTGGTAGTGGTAGTGGTAGTGGTAGTGGTAGTGGTAGTGGTAGTGGTAGTGGTAGTGGTAGTGGTAGTGGTAGTGGTAGTGGTAGTGGTAGTGGTAGTGGTAGTGGTAGTGGTAGTGGTAGTGGTAGTGGTAGTGGTAGTGGTAGTGGTAGTGGTAGTGGTAGTGGTAGTGGTAGTGGTAGTAGTAGTTGTAGTAGTAGTAGTAGTAGTAGTAGTAGTAGTAGTAGTAGTAGTAGTAGTAGTAGTAGTAGTAGTAGTAGTAGTAGTAGTAGTAGTAGTAGTATATGAGAATTAGACAGTGCTCAGTAGTCCTAGCACCTCGACCCAAAGATGTTTTTGCTAACTCTTACATTAGAAATTTTAAGTAAACATTTGATGATTACCGGGACTTAAAAGAATCGAACCCAGCAAGAACGCTAACCAAGGAAGAGACATAAGAGCAGTAACACGAATTGTCTAAAAATCAGCAATTACATTAACAATAATAAAGATGTCTTTGTTCAAGTGTCCTGACTTCTCAACGCCGTTCGATTCCGGTTGTTACAAAGGAAATTGTTTTTACCCTTAATAAATTTTGAATGTTATATCTTCAAAATTATTTGAAGCTTGCGTTAAAAGAAAGCAGTTGTTTCTTAATGGAAAATCTTCGGATATCACCATAAAAGTTGCAGGCCTATACAAATGAAAGGGCTAAGCATGGTAACTAAAGCTTTTTATAGAAAAATGCTATTGTAGTAAGTACTTTGAAGGAATAATTATGTAGAATGTGGAGACATCCTTGGTGCGAGTCAGCAGAAATATGGTCCCTGGCATCAGGTAAGGAAAGCTACCGAAATATTTTAAGTGCGGATATAAGAAAGATAAAAGGCAATGAAACTATTTTAGATAATAGACAAAGACTGAACACAATGCTTAAACCCAAAAAAGAATAATTAGTTGAGTGGAACATTGCATTATAATAAATTGCTTGGTAAGAGATGTACTAATAATAAAGGAAAAAATATCAGAGGTAATGTTAAAACAAACGGCTCATGTTGGAAGAGTAAGACGAAAGTGTGTGACGTAACTGTCGTTGAGCAGAAATAAAACAAACTATTTACTTTAATTCCTGCAAATATTTAAATAAATGCCCTGAATTAGCGTTAGTCTACTCGAATACAGCTATAAAATATATATTTTTGTTTATAAATGCACATTATCATCAGATTAAATCAATATCATAAAATCGATAGCTCACGAAGACGACTACGCAACGCAGGACATCTTTTCAGTACGTACTGAATCACGTGTAACAAATAACCTCTAAATAATCTTAAAGTAAAGTAAAAAATAAATATTTTAATGGCAAAATAAAATATAAAAACAAAGGAATCTGTTCGAGATATCTATTGGCAAACCCCTTTAATGCCATACATTTATTTTGTAATTTTCATTTGTTTTAAATATTTAAAAAAAAATAATACATAGAAAAAATAACCCCAAAGCTGTTTCAATAACAAGAAAAAAGAGACAAAAAGTCAATATCAAGACCTTTGCATCTTGAGCATAATTATTATAAAACAAACACCGGGACAACTGAAAATAAAGGCGGGGGTCTAAACGCCTTCGCAAAGATGACGCACATGACTTGCGCGTCTCCTCTAGGGGGTGGAGTTTTTGAGTGTATAAAGCGCGTGCAAGGGGGCGCAGGGCCCCAGTCACTCACCACCGCAGCACCCAGGCGACAGACAGTCCACTTCACTCCACTGCACGACAACATTGCGCGCGCGGTAAGTCATTATTACATGCAACAAGTTCTTCTCCTTCTAAGGGCATTTGCATGCACGGAAACTAACACAAGTCAAATAAAATTTCAGAATTTAAAATTTTCTGTATTTATTAAAATTTATTTTCTATGTATAACAGAGATTTTCAGAAAGGAACCTAAATTCAAGCAGATTTAGCATATATAATGTTCATAAATGTTAATGGGGTAAATTATACTAATTTTGGTGTCAGTTTTATTTTTCCAGTGTGTTAATTTTATTTTTAACTCCTTAATATAGATTTAGTGAAAAGAAAATCCAAACAAACTAAAGAATAAATGTAGATATTTCAGGAAATAATACTAAAAGTCTTAACTTTTAGAGTACTCGCCACAGAAGCTGCTGTTAATTTTCCATGATTTTAAAAATGTGTTTAGGAACGTCTCTATCACTACCACTTAGATCAGAGGAAATAATGCATTCCATATCCAATTTTAAATTAGCCTCACTAAATATAAAATGACTGCTTTACTTTCTTTCTGTGATAAATAGAGGAAGCGTTGTATTCCAAAAAATTGATAATGATATTACACTGGAAATACTTGTTAAAAAGCCTTACGAACAAAGTACCTTACGTGTGCATCTGTAAAAAACAAAACTCAAAAAAGAAAAGACTGATAAATACTACGTTTGGTATTTAATGTTATCTTTCAACGATTTAAAAAAAAAACAAGATTTTAAAGAAAATACTTCCTACCAAATTGGAGAATATTATTTTATTTTTTATTTAATCAAATACACGGTTCAAATGATTTCGATGAAAATTTTGGCACGAGTAATGAAATATATACTTTGAAAATATTCTGCTATGTTGTCTTTGTGCAGTTTCGAAAAACTGTAAGAAAAAACACTTAAGATACAGCCAAAGCTTTCTGCGAAAGATTTAAATCTCAAAGCACACAGTTTACGCCAAATAACTTAGCTGAGACATTTAGCGTTTATTAAAGACTCGCAAATTAATTCTCCAGTACACATTTTTAGTTTCTCGAAATATTATGGAAGCAATATAAAATTTCAAAATTAGCATAGATCGTTCCGCTTTTTAAATAACTAAACCCTTGCTTCAACTTTCTGCATTCCCTTGTACCTACAACGACACGGTAAGGAAATGAATTCTGCAAACGCCTATCTCGAATAAAATGAAGCATATATCGAGAATAAGGTTATGTATGAGTAGTTTGTAGAATACATACTCAGATAAATGACAGTAAATAGACAAAGTCATCTGATCAATGTCAATTTTAGAAGAAATGTTCATTTTATGTAGCTGTGAACATTAAAAGAAAAACCAAAAAGTTGAACAGTAACCGAAATTCGATTTGTTTAAAGGATAGATTCGTCAAAATCCTTAGAAAAGAAGCTTCGCCATTTGAGGTGCCAAAACTGCTCTGCGTTGAAATATTAGACGTATAGTGAATAATAAGCTTGAACTTTCGTTAAATATTGCGACATATTTATTCTCACTGTATTTTATATAAGTTGCGAAATTTTAAGAGACTGATGAAAAACTTTCCGCTGGTAAAATATAGATCGAATTAAAATATATATGTTATATGAAATAAAAGATTTAGAGGCATTTTCAAAGTATTCTAAGCTTTTTAACATTTCTAATTACCTTTAACCAACGAAGAGAAATTTGTCGTTCCTTATAAACTCATGAAAAGAATATATAACATCAAGACTAGCAACATAATGAATACACCCACTGTCGCGAAACAATTTATGTAGAGTTCGATTCTGTCAGGGTGAGTCTGTATGGATAAGTTTCTTTTTCCCGGTGTTCTCCCTTAACCTGAAAAATGAGTACTCATGGGACCCTTGGCTCATTTGAGAATCATTTCACCCATTTCATTCATCGTTCGATATGACTTACCTTGAGGAACATTAAGTAAAAAAAGGAACAAAATCATAAAAAGCATTTTAAGAATGTAAGGATTTTTTAGCAATATTCCACATAAAGGATAGTCCGAGGTGGGGGAAAATCTTTGAAATCTTGAAAATCTTTGAGTCGCATCCTTGGAAGATTCTGCACTCATTTCCAAGTATGGTATTTTCTCTCTTTTAAGTTATGCTATGTCACACGAACAAAGCACAAATGTATATGTAGGTCAGAGACATATACGGACTCACAATACACAAATACATTTACCTAAAAATCCTTTTCTTGCTTTTTTATATTCATGCATTTCCTGTAAAATCTCGATATCGAATGTTTGGGTGGAATGCCATACTTCCCTTTCTTTATGTAGTAGAGAAAGTAAATTACGTTTCATACTATTTGCTTTATTTTTCATTTAAAATATATACATTCGGAAAATAATATTAATTTATGTAAGCCTGAAATTCGGAGTGTTGGTAGAAAATACTTTTATATTGTTGTTTGTGTTTCTATCACTGAAACGTGAACCAAAATATAATTCTAAGGATGTATAAGTTTGATTTTTAAGGTTGTGGACACAATAGGATATACAATCACGAATTACATAAGACAAGGAAATTAACCGCAAAGGGTACACGCAGGAGCTGCTTTAATCCATAAAATTCTTGAATATCGGATTTTTATGCATAAGGTAAAATACTTACTAAAGATATCAGTTGAACATTTTTAAAAACAATTCCTCTCCACCCCGAAACAATGCTGGCATTATTTTTCATGTTCCGAAAAGTAACTATAGGCATTATATTTATAAATCATAGTTTTAAAACTTTGCCATTATAAATAAAAAGCATACACTAAGTCTCTTGTTTATTGTTTTACTCTTCTGTTTCCTGTAGTTTCACACATACACGTTATATACATAAACACTCATGCTCAAGGTGGGATTCGAACCCTCAACCCTCTACGCGGCGGAACGCTATAGACATACGCTCTAGCAACCACGACTACGTGGGCTGGAGATATATATTTTTCTTTTCCTTGTTTAAGCGTTTTTGTTATTTTTTCCGTTTGTTTTACTGTCTCTTTTCTGTATTTTCACATATAGTTATACACTATACACATAAGCACCCATTGCCAGGGCGGGACTCAAACCCGCAAACCTCTACGCGGCGGAACGCTAGAGACATACACTGCAGCAACCACGACTACGTGGGATGCATATATATATATATATATATATATATATATATATATATATATATATATATATATATTTCTTTTCTTTATTTTAGCGTTTTTTAGTGTCTCCGTTTCTTTTACTGTCTGTTTTCTGTAGATTCACATATATACACTATACACATAAGCAACCATGGCCAAGGCGGGACTCGAACCTGCGACCCTCTACGTAGCGGAACGCTAGAGACATACGCTCTAGTGACCATGGCTAAGAGGGCCGGCGTCTTAGTAGCTTATGAAGTTTTCATTCTGTCACATTATACAATTTGGTTGCCATGACAGACATAAATATATTTCTATAGAACATATACATTTATCTTTTACGTAACATCCCTTTTAAACGTTGATCGTAAATAACGTAATGTAAACAAAGTATTGCTTGTAATTAATGTTAATAGGAATGATAAACTATATAAGATACACAGACATATTTAATACATGGAACAAGTGTGAGTATAATTTTTTGGAAAGGTGAAAATCCAATCAAAACACGTACGTATTTGAAATTTATAGAAGTTTGAACGCTACGGATGAATGCTTAGAGCCTTAAAAAAATTTGCAATTTTAAGGTTTATTTCCCAAAATATTCATAACAAAAAAGTTGCATCAATGTTACAGCATTGTTTAATGTAAATATCACACTTTATTTTAACATAGCAACAAAGCATTTCTTAGACAAAAAAACAAAAGCTACCATGTCATATAAAAGCCAAAGAATATAATCCACTCTATTAAGTATTATATGACCAGAAGTCATTTGAACACGCCACATATGCTGCTAATTTTCTTGTTGGTGAAAGGGGAATCTGAGAATGCAGTAGACTTTAAGCGATAGTCAGAACTTACAAGAGCATAACTGGTTGCTATGTGATAATTTTGAAATTCCGTTCTCTTTGCATGTCTAGAACATTAAAAAGAACAGAAAATAGAATAAAATTTTCTTATTTAGAAAAGTAAAAGTATCGGATAATTGATACAAAACAAGGAATATTTTGAAAGCTGTTAAGTCGTTTTTTTTTCAGAAGGTCACGAGTTCGAATCTCGACTAGGGTGAGTTACCTGGATAAGATTTTTCCGCAGTTTTCCTTTATCATGAAAGAAGAATGTCGGGTAGCTCTAAGCTCTATGGACCCTGGGTTCATTTGAGCATCATTTCACCCATTTCATTTATCGTCAGATATGATTTAACGTGGGAGGTCTCGCTATATATTTAAGTATAACAAGACTTTTTTATATATTCTACGGTTTTATATACCTACAACTTTTATATTTAATTGCCCTGTTGTTCATGAGTTAATGCTGTTCAATCACAAGACGCGCACGCCAACCTCTTTCTAAAAGAATCCCCCTTTTTAAATTTCATGGGGCTCCCTAAATATAAATTCCATACCAGTTTGGCGTTAAAGCGTCTGTTTAAGTTAAATATTGGTATTGAATTTTTAGCTTCTCTGCTATGTATGAGTTAAAGAAAGAGAAAAGACAAAAACTTATTCAAGATTGAAAATCGAATTGTTACACTCGTATAACTTTTTTCCATTTATTCAAAATCCGCGAGCATGCTTTATGATATCTATAAAACTGGAATTCTTTTCTCGTTATACAAGATACAATTTTGGAAATGGTTTTAAATGTAATACGTATTTGGTTCTAATGAATCTGGAAACGACGTATAAAGTTAATCGGAAGCACGGAAGGATACATTTAGAAGGATGGTAACGATCTCCTGCTAAGGAAAATAAAAATGAAGAATATAAGAGGAAACTGTTCAAGCATCTTCCATCAGATGAAACCTTTACGTTTAAAAAATAGAACATAAAATATTCTAATAGCTGCTAACCACCGAAAAAGTCACTTGACACAAATTGTGTGTTTCAGCGAGCTCTAAATGTTTTAACATATATTTTTAAATATATATAGAGTGGCTTGAGTTGAGATTTTGTTGATAATCTTCACTTATGTGCTTCACTAGTATTCCACTCAAATTTTAGTTTTCTGTATTTATCCGACTATTGTTTTTCATCGAGCGCTGCGGACCCTTAGCACTCGTGGTACCTTTGACGTTATTAGAGGAACCTCGGGCCGAACTGCCAAGCCCCTCCCGTCGGGGAGTTGTTCGGATTGGGTTGGACTCGAGGGGGCAGTGTGTTCCCGACACCCGCGGGAAATCGGGTATAATCGCGCTGTTGGTACGGTTACCATGGTTTTATCTTTGTTAATAGAAACTTCTCAGATATCGCACTGATTATTCTTGTAAGAATGAGAGGGCCTGTGCCACGCATCAATGAACGCATCACTTCAGCCAATGGAATTCGCAAGAATCACAAATGCCAGATATATGTTCACTCCACGTGGAGTAATCAGTGCATTATCTGAGAGGTATCTATTACCAAAGATAAATCCATGGTAACCGTTCGAGCAGCGTGACTATACCACCGGCCAGGCTACGGCCGCCCGGAGAGGGTAGAGGGTTGCCTAAGAAGTCCCGGGTACTAGCCTGCATAGCTAGGTGTGCTAGATCACCAGGCGGCCCCACCAAGGTTTTCGGTAGTCTTCCCTGCGGGGTTGACGCGCGTAAGTGGCGTATCCATTTCCATCCCGTCTTGACGTTGTTGACAATGGGGGGGGGGTTAAGGAATCAGATATTGCCCTATGGAAAGACCCCCGGAGTTATCTATCGCTCCCGGGTAGAAGGAGGCCCGGGTCTTCGAACTTCTGTTTAGATCCTCTGCGCATAACTTGTTTTTCATTTGCCATACTGCTCACAAATAGACACATCTATTACATACCTGGGAACCATTTTCACAAAACTGCTCAGAGTGACCTAAAAAGCGTATTTCAGTGAAATATTTATATTGTATTTATAGGTGAAATGCAAGGCTTCCCTACGTTTTGTAGGGCACATGAAGAAATTAAAATATACATATATGTTGATTGTATTTTTTAAATTACAACAGATAGCTGGAGAAAGAACAACTACATATCAGTTGCTTTAGTTAATAATTTTCATTGTTATTTGATTTGTATAGCTTAATTAAATTGAAACCACTGTATATTTTCATATCTCATGATAAAATGCTTGCATTTGTTATTTCCTTTTTATGATTTGCTTTATTCGGCGCTTTCATTATTAGAACGAGATTTCTTGGCATACCTAAATTCTATTATTCTCATTCTTATTTGCTGCGCTATGTATTGACAATTCAGCTTGCCTTTGTTATGAATAAGGATCCATTCTCAATATTATATTCCCTATCTGTGAGATTTCATAATCAGTGTTCCAGGATCACAGCAATGCACTCCGTAAATGTCTTTGTTAAGCCGGAAAGAAGTGTTACGTAAATGACCTTTGATAATTTTACTAAAATATTTATCAACGTTTTCAATAATTTACATTATACACTAAACACTAGGAATTTCGATTGTTTAGCAGCACGGTTTCTAGAACTGATATTAACGTGAATAAAGGAGGGACAGTGTACCCATCTCCGTAGCTTAAATGGTGGTATATCTGCCGCAAGTTCAAGAGGTCCCAAGTTAACAGGAAAATGTTTTTCCGGGATTTTCCCTTATAATGAAAGACGAATGTCAGGTAACTCTCAGCTCTATGAACCTTGGACTCATCTAAGCATCATTTCACCCATTTCATTCATCGTCTGATATGACTTAACGTTGGAGGAGGTAAATTAAAGAGAGAGAGACTGTATTTTTCTTAATTAATACAGGAACACTGTAAAACTTATGTCTTCATTTATCTATGAATGTTAAGAAACTTCTTATCAGAGTTGATAATCATTTTAAAAGAGTAACTTCAGGCTATAATTTCATAATAATGCAAAATAACGAAACATTTGTAATCCTAATAAAATATAAAAAATTAAAAGAGCTTTATATAACTCTTTGATCTTAGACACTAACATTGAATTATATTTAATTTTAAAATTTCATTCTAAGAAATGATTTTTCGTTCGCACTTAGCCTAGTTCTACCAAATTACATCTTATTTTGAAGCAATGTAGCAAAGACTTTTCTGACTCGATCCATAACTAATTTAAAGTTCTTTCTAGGTACATAATGAAAACATATTTCAGTATGTGAAGATACAGAAAGAGGAGAAAACAACAGGTCCATATGAAGGAAACCAAAATAAGTTTGGCTTATTTCGAGTATTTCTTAGAAATAAGGGAATTTTATTAAGCTGATATTAAACAAAAGATTGATACTTTATGTTGCGTAGTACAGTTGCTAATTTGTTTAGATCTGTCTTGAAACAGAATGCCTAAAGTAGCTGTTGAGTCCCTTTTATTTCGATTAAATTAAAATTGTATAAATGGATAAACCATGAGAGAGACAGAGAGAGAGAAGTTGAGTGCATAAGGTTGTAGATTTCGTTAAAACAGTTTTCGTGTCATCTGTTTATGGCATTAAGCAGTTCCGAGACGTATCTATGCTGCTTTCAGCTTGAATTTTACAATTATTATGTCCTCCAATTGTGAGGCCCAAAATCATCGTTCATTTGTTTAAAAAAAAGGGGGGGAAAGAAAAGAGGAATTTCGAAGCTAGCATACAGTGACCCACTTTTTTAATGCCTGTCGCTACAACTACAGCTTCATATAGCGAAATCTACAACAAAACATGATCATTTATCTCGATTAATATGAAGGGGATGAAAAATAAATTTGGTAAGAGTAACGTCACCCATAGCATAATAGCCGGAAGTGTGCCAAAGCCTTACAACCCGACTGCCGACCTCACGCCCACATATGCAAGACAGAAGTGGGCGATCTTCCAACCGATACGGAGAGGAGATGTAGTCAACATCTCGGCACCCCAACCGGAAATCTGGTTTTATAGACTAGGGTTCGCTACCTAGCGTAGATCCTCAATTTCCTCACGATTCTAAGTGGGTACAGGTCCTATATCCGGGGCTTAGAATCCGCATCCCTCGGAGATGGAATCGATCCCGGGCGATTTCCGTGGCAGGGAAACAAAGCATAGCGCTCCATCCCACTACGCCACGACGCAGGAAGTTTTGAGAGTATTTTATATAAAAAATATAAAAATAAAGTAATTATTTCTTCACACTAGCCACATATAGACTAGGATTTTTTATGGATAGAGTCAACATGAATAATTGAATGCCATATCCGAGATTTGAACCACGGATCTCCTGGTTTCCGTCCAGTCACTCTAACCCATTGAGCTACCATGGCCAACGTGCCGTTCTGGCGTCAAATTCTCCATTTGAATAATATATTTCCCCGGTAAACCACTAGGGGCTCTCGCATCCGAGATACACCGTTTGTGGCGACTTACTGTCGTAAGTACTTGAGTCCCAGGCTTCATCATTTAATTCTTATTATTTTAGTTAATTGATGGAAATTAATCACTTCTTCATACTAAAAATCTTAACCTATATACGACTAGTGTGAAGAAGTGATTAATTTCCATCAATTAACTAAAATAATAAGAGTTAAATGATGAAGCCTGGGACTCAAGTACTTACGATAGTAAGTCGCCACAAACGGTGTATCTCGGATGCGAGTGCCCCTAGTGATTTACCTGGGAAATATACGAGTCAAATGGAGAATTTAATGTCAGGACGGCACGTTGGTCATGGTATCTCAATGGGTTAGAGCGACTGGACGGAAACCAGGAGATCCGTGGTTCAAATCCCGGACATGGTATTGAATTTTTCATGTTGACTCTATCCATCCATAAAGTCAGGGGTTGAGAATATATGTACATTACTCACTTTTTCTTTTAACAATTTTGAATGATTTGCATGTAAAAACATTTGACATCTTTCAAGCATAGAATAAAATGTCTCTATTAAAACGTGGATATAGTAATAACATACAAGGGCTAATGCACTGTTAAACGATTTTCGTTTCAGAAATAAGGTAATTTCAGTAATTTATTATAATAAATACCCCCTTCATGAATTTAGGATTTTCGGTTTTGAAATTTAATTAATATAAATTTATCTACACGACAAGAGCAACAGTAATAAGCTATTTTTTCGTTTCATTGTTTTTATCATGTTCTTTGAATAATAATATTAATGTTTCCTTTTCTACAGTTAACTCGGGCGTGCCTCTTTTCGTTATAATTTGCAGCAAATCTGTGGATGAACTGTCTCCACGCAATTGACAGCATCCGTTGTACCCATATCTGCTAATATTGACCAGTAAATAATGTCTACTTAAACCACAACGAACTCTGCTATGTAGTGTTACGTTTCGTATTCATCAATAAGCAGCCGACTTGGAGGGTGCAGGATGTGCGAATCTACTAATTTAAACCTTAGTCTCTGCAGAGACATTTTATGGCTGGTACAAGAGATTAATGCAGCACATATATAACAGAACAAGGTATTGGCTCAATTTATGCATCTGTTGGTTTTCTTTCCTCCGCTTGAAATAGACAAGTGGATTTGCGGAGATTTTCAGAAACGGCTTCTCATAGCGAATGGAAAAAAAGAAGTGGGAAGAAAAAGTAATTCGCCATTGATTTCAAGCGAAGGCATTGCAAAATATCCACCTTACTTCCACCACGTTTCTTCTACTATACTAGCAGTAATATATCCCAACGTTCCTCCCCCTGTAATATAATTATGGAAAAAAATGAAACCACTTTTACACTTGGTGGCAGAAAACATTTTGCCCCAGGCAGGCCTAGCAAGATAAAGACCCATTTTGTAATGCCGGTTTAAAAATTGCTTGCAATTGGGATAAAATCTTTGAAACAGGAACGTTTTAGAACCGCTGCTCTCTTTGCATATGTTTAGGACTCATGCACTTGAGTTATTTGAACTTGAATATTTAGAGTGCATAATTTCACGCTCTATATTACTATTTGGATCCCATCTTAGAAAGGATAGGTGTTTTTGTGTGGAGTACTGCATTCAGTTGTTAAAGATTTTCGTAGAAGGAGAACTATAGTACTAGGTATTTACATTCAAATCCATATTCACCGAAAATATAGGGGTTAGCTTCAATTAATCCCCCAGAAAACCATTTTCAGGAAAAGTTCAGGAAGGATACTTGTGATATGGTAAATATAGTCAATCAGTCGGTCAGTAAGTGGATCAGTCACCCGAGCTGCCTGTCAGTCCATAAACATAACTAAAGGAGTAGGGAAAATACGAAATGTTATATGCCCACACACTCATTCACACACACACACACACACACACACACACACACACACACACACACACACACACACACACACACACACACACACACACACACACACACACACACTCTTCTGGCTTAGATTATTACAATAATTACAAACGAACACGTTTCAGTTAAAGTCTCGTTGCTGCTTTCTTCTCCAATCAGTCGAATTAAAGCGACAGTTTTAAAACGTGGTGTTCAAAAGGCAATAACTAATAGCTTTTTTCATCTACAGTCATTTTGTTTAACTCCTATAATCTTTTCGATTCATCTAGAGATCTAAGAAGCCTATTCCAGTGCATCTTCCTACTGACTTGACAGTTGCTACAAACTGTAAACTATCAAAATTTGGTGATATGAGGATTCAAAATGTAAAGGAAACGGTACAATATATATATCGCCACATTATGGGAGATGAAACATTTTAGTGATTATACTAAAACTACAAACGGCATCATTATTGGTCTGTAAAGATCTCAGTAATTATACTGGAGGTAAGAAAAAGACACACCATTTTCACCTTTTAATTAAATTACCAAATCTCCGTTTTGCTTAAAAATGGTTAAGGTAATTTAGGTGAGCTTCCATACTCACGCTTGTTGCCAACCCCATGCATCGATCTCGAAATAATTATCATAACAACAAACACACGTTAACCTCAATTAAATTATCCAAAACTATAAGTTCTCGTGACGTCACTTAATAAAATTCCCACTCCAATTTGCATTAAAAAGCTTCGTAACTTTTCATTTTGTCACACCTTGCTCTAGGACTAGATGGATATGTATGAATTGTTCATGGACTTCGTTGCGTAGTCGACTTTCTGTAGCACTTATTTTGTTTCTCATTCTTTACGCCGTTAGTGGAACTTTGAGCCATAGTATTGAATATTCAGTCCAGATTTATTAGCTATTGAGAGAAGCCAATCATATTTGCCAGTTCAAGGAATTCAAACTTAACCGAATGCGAGCTACTGATGCTATACCTAAAACTGGAACGGGTGAGCCCGTGTCATTTCAAGGAGGGAGAGGCATGGAGAGAAACTGGCCGTAACATAACTACCCCTCTATAGGAATCATGATGTAATGCGATTATTAGTTTTGAAAACGCTAAATACACTTATTTATTGTTGTGTAAGGAATGAATCAAATGATTCAACTAATACAAGCGGTTTTTTCTTTATTATTCATACAATAAAGATTTGGAATGCAAAATAACTCACACTTATCACACTTAAAAATACAATGCTTACGAACTTGCAGGTAAATGAATAAACAATATTAAATATTTACAGTTTTTGCAGGAAAAAGATATCATCTTGCTTCAATTGGTGTCACTAGCTTACAAATTGCAACCAGGACCATTATCCCAAGCACGTTTGTATAATGTTTCAGAAAGTATAGTTTAAATAATGTATTTTATATTAAATATATATTTTTTCCTTTTCTTTTTTCATATTTAACAATTTTTTCATTATTTCCGTATATTTTCTTGTTTTCCTTAGTTTCACAAATATTCACTATAGACAGAAACACCCGTGTCCAAAGCGGGACTCGAACACGCGACCCTCTACGCGGCGGAACGCTAGACAGACGCTTTAGCGACCATGGCTACGAGAGCCGACAAATGTATTAAAGCAATGTCGCTCGTTGTGATTAAAAATCACTAGCTGTATTAAAAAACATCTAAGGTATCTAATAAAATAATGTATTTTATATACAAATTTGTTTTATATAAGGAACATTTCCGTATTTGTAGATAATAAGTATTTTCAATTATTGTTTTATATTTAACTGTGTTGTTCACGGCCTTATTTATGTATTTATGTCCTTTTGTTGTTTAGTATGCTTTTTTTTAAGTCAGCCTTCGACTGGAAAAACCTGTACTGGGTAATAATTTTGCATGTATAACAATACATACAGTACATTGCACATTTTTGTATGCTAGACTATGCCCATACAGAGTATGAGATAGCCCATTCTTCTCTAAATGTCCAACTATAATGGAATGCATCTCTTAATGGCGTATAGGGGTGTTCCAACATTGGCTTAGAAGACCGCTTGTGTGCTGCAAGCAGCAAACGGGAAGGAAAGGGATGGAGGTCAATTGACACGCAATGATACGGAGATGAAAATGTCCAAACGTAGCCTAGGACAAATATATAGTCTGAACCGTTTATAAGAATTGGAATTTTCAATTATGAAAAATTAGTAATATTAATTATGTGGTTTCAAAATTAATATATACACACATCACACATACGTGTTGTATTTATATATTAGTATAAATAAATATGAGCATAATATGCCGAAAACTTTGTCTTGCCACATTTTTTTTAAATTGCCAAAATATGAAAAATGTGGGTAAGTAGATTGATACAACATATATTTTTGTTTCTACGCATAGAGCAAGTTAACATCGAAGAAAATTAATTTTAAGAACTATGCAATAAACAACACTGTTTTGTAAGTTTACAACATATGGAATACTTATATGCTTACACTGAACGATAAAAATAAATAATATCTAATTCTTGTTTGACTTAACACTAGTTGCAATGCACCAAAACTAGCTTCTCAATATTTTTAATAAAAGGTGACATCGTCTTTAATGATGTGTGATGGTGTGCAAGGAATAAAATCGCTCCAAATTATATTATGAAATAACTGTAGTACATTAATCTGAAGTGTGCTAAATTTTGTAGCTTTATACTTGATCATTTAATTATTCTTTTTAACTTCATATATTTTTCTAAATTGATAGAGTGTTTTTTTTTTTTTTTTTTTTTTTTAATTTACGTCCTCCAACGTAAAGTCATATCGGACGGTGAATGAATTGGGTGAAACGATGCTCAAATGAGTCAAGGGTCCATGGAGCTTAGAGTTACCCGACATTCGTCTTAAAGGATAAGGGAAAACCCCGGAAAAAACCTTAACCAGGTAACTCACCCTGACCGAGATTCGAACTCGGGACCTCTTGAACGATAGAGAGTGGAGTACAAGAACTACTTTTCAGTAGCAAATCAAGTGCTGGTTCAAATAGGTATTTTAAATACCCAATAATTCAAGCAAAAGCTGCATCAACACTACATTCTAAAGAATAGTATGCGGTTTTCTTGGGTAAAACATGTTTTTGTTGTTCTAAAGGAAATATTAATCGGAACACAACAGTGCACAATACGTAAATAGACTCGCGGTTTAATATCTAAAACAGCAAATGTTAGAGGACAATGTACTTGTGATATAAAGTTTAAGAGAAAAATTAAAAGTGTTGTCAAAATATTATAGAATACTAAATGTTTTAATACCCAATTAAATACTTTCCCCGTTTTCTAATTATGAATGAACACTAAAATGCGGTTAATCAGAAAAAAAATCTTAATATTAAAACCACTTGTACTATTATGCCTCTTTTCTTTGAATTGCAAATTTTGCCTTGAAGATGTTTGGGATGAAATAATTTATAGAAGATCTGAAGTGGTTACTAACATGACTTTCTCTACTCTTGAAAAAACTATTCTCAGAAATCCTTATTTCTTTGTTTACTCTCTGTTCATCAAGACAAACGTTTGAAGAAATTATTTTATTTTTGATAGTGGTTTGTCTTTGTCTATACTTGTGTGATGTCCAGTGTTTCATTTGTAGTTATAACATTTAATAAATATCCTGATGATGGGAGAGATGCACACTCCCGAAACGTCGATTTCTAATCGTCTTTATACCTGGCTTGCTTCCGGAAAACAACTTGAACATATTTTATTGTTCATTTTCTTGTAGGATAGGTGACTGGGAATACAGTAGGTTTTAAGTGATAGATCTTTTAAAACTGGCCACTATGTGATGACTTTAAAATGTCTTTCTCATTGCATAGCCAAGAGATTAAAAAGTTGACTAACGACTTCCCATCTGAGAAAAGTAAAGCTATTCGAAAATTCCAACAAGGAGTATTTGGGAGATCATTCATTCTACAGACAAAAACATATTTAACCTAAATTTTGTGTTTTAACGAGATCTACATTTTATAGTACGATTTTGCCTATCTCCTAGGTTTACCAATTAAAGAAAATTATTATAGAATAAAGAGGACTTTGAAATTCTCAGAAAATTAAAGATATACATTTAATTTGTCATTAAGTATTGTAAACGAACGGCATTTTAATTAAATGGCAGGTGCATTTGTTGATAAAAATAAAATTTTCGAAAAATGTTCTTTGTAAAGGAATGGGGAATGGTTTTGAAAACCCTTTTGAAAATATTTTTTAACATTTTGCATCTTTGAAAGATGATGAACCTATATATCAAGTTTGGTATTTATTTAACCTTTCGATTTTGAGTTATGCTATTTTCTATCTCTCTCATATGCAGATCTCTTTCATAAAATGTTCTTTTTAGGATTCGGAGGTATTAAAATGTGCATATGTGTAAAATCTAGGTGACGAACTTTTGGGTGAAATGCAGTACCTGTTCTACATATATACTGCGTTCATGGTACAGAAATTAAAAATAAGTTTACTGCGCACTTGGAAGTCCTATCACAATAACTCATCGACACAAAAGATTTTATTGGTCGTGATACATGTCCGCCCCCCTTCGAATCTTGTCATCGTATAATCGTATACAACAGGCAATTAATTATTTCCTTCATTCATTTCATAAGTAAATAAACAAAAACGCCTGTCATCACAAACAACTAAACCAGTTTCTTTTTTCTCTGTGGAACCATGACGTTTTATCACCCAACAAGAAAATGAACTAAAATTTAACTATCTGGTTTTCAAATATATAATTAATTTATATAAGTTTTCATTAAATATTATATGCAAATAGTGTGTATCTTTTAGTTATGCTATTCTTAAAAATCAGAACTGATATTCATGCATTATACAATCTATAATATTACTATATTTTATGCATATTGCAATATGAATGTGGGTAGTGCATTTTACGGAATCGAGAAACAGTTTCAAACGATCAGGCGAATTAGAGTCTTTTCTATTTTCGCGATGTTGTTACGCATTTCACATAAAACTTCTTTTACACCATTGTGTGTTTATTATTTTGAATTAATTGTTAATACAACTTCATCGTCACCTCGGATTTCTGGCAATGCAATGCTACCGACTATAATGTGATAGTTAGTAAGATCATAATTTAAGGGTTTGAGTCACTTGTTTCTTGGTTGATGCCGTGACTCAAAGCGAGTTGTTTGAAAATAATAATATAGATGATAGTAGGTATTCTACGTTTTAAGAATAATTTGAAATCGAAAGCATATATTATGAAGGAACAGATATTGAAGAGATACGGAAAATTGGGTTGTTTACTTTTCGCCCTAATGTACGTATGTATATTGTATGCTATTACAGTCACAAACTTATGTTAGAAGCCATGCATTTCCTTGGAAACGAATTCATGTGCTGCAATTGTACATTTCCTTTTGTGTAAAATAATCGGGAAGACGACCGGCAAAGAAGCTCTTCTTACATGGCATATTATGATTATGCAGAACTAAACTGATTATTAATAGAGGCTTAAATATAAAAAATAGACAAAATGAACGAAATATATTTAAAGAAAAAGGGAGAACAAACAGAGCATAACCCAGCGCAGTGGCTTGGGCAGTTTCGTCTGGGGCCCATATTCAGGAAGCCCGGGTTCGTTTCCCATGGCCGACGTACTTGACCCCATGAGTTTTTTCGAGGCTTTCCCGAGTGGCCAGGCGAATGTCGGGTAGGTAAATTACTTCCTGTCCGTCCATTTCATCATCTATCCTCTGGTGGTCCGCGGGTGTCTAGGCGGTGCATGGTAGGATGATATGCTTCGAGTAAAACTTCCTCATACAGTAGGAACCTCTCCGGTCTCCCAGCCCGGTTTAGTGTGACCGTTTCCGGACTGCAGTCAGGTAGCTGCCAGTTGTGCTATCCTGCCCGGGAGTTTACAACTAGTGAAGTGTAAGGACCCTGCCCTCTACACGGTCGTGGCTCCTTGGAACGGCCGCCCTCTGTGTCCTCTCGCCTCATCCTTCCTCCTGGGGATACCCCACCTGGGTCGTAGGTACAACAGATGAAGACTGGTCGCAGTACCGAATCCCCTCTGTGTTCAAGAGGTCCCGAGTTCGAATCTCGATTAGAGTGAGTTACTTGGATAAGGATTTTTTCCGGAGTTTTCCCTTATTTTCATAGAGCAATGTCGGGTAACTCTAAGCTCCATGGACCTCGGGCTCATTTGAGTATCACTTCACCCATTTCATTCATCGTCCGATATTACTTAACGTTGGAGGACATAAATTACAAACAAAAAAAGTGCCCTCCGTACCGCAATCCAGTTCAACAGAGGATAATGATAGTAAAGGAAAGGATGGTACAAGTCTTTTTAAAAGGGCAACTACCCCAGAATTGTCTACTGAGTTGGCGAAACTACGGAAACAACCGTGGGCCAAAACGGTTGGTTCCAGACCTTTCTGTAACCTCCGGAAGGCGAGCGTTACCCGTTGCCGCGGAATCATCTGGTTCGGTAACGGGAGAGATAAAGCCCATTCCGCTAAGCGCTTCTGAACTAAACTAAGGATGTAGCTTATAGAATTCTACAGTATTACTAGGTAAACCAGAACTTCGTTCAATTGTTCGATCTAGGCAATTAAGTAATGAGAAAATCTACTAGTTGAACAATCTCCAATACTTGGCTATTGCATACGTGGCCCCTAAAATCGCTGCACCACACACAACACGTGAGCCATGCAGGGAATATGAGAGTATAATCCAAGCAAATAAACACTGCCTGGACTCTGAAACGTCGCACATGCGTTTACTTTAATAAATCGCTTGTTTCTGTTTCCAGTTCGGAGGATAAAAATGGGAGGTTTATAACTTGATGGACCTCGTAATAGGTGGGTCGTAGTAAAGCAATATAAATCTCATAAAGTCGTTTCAAACTTTAATGCATTTGCATTGTCATTATTGTTTTTCACACCAGCCAAGCATAGGCCTGTACACTGGTAAGTTGGGTCAAACCTGAAAAAGTGAATATCACACTGGGATTCTTATACACAGATTCAAGTGCTTTAAATGCACGGGATTTATAGATAACTTCCTATAGGATTAATTTACAATTTCTTTTTCAAAGGGAGCCAGGGCGAGAGTCGAGAATTCGTGGTTCAAGTACCGGCCGTGATCTGGGGCTGGTGTTGTGAATTCAAGTTAGCTTTAGACGTTTTGCATGCTTGGTGTTGGAAACGAATCCATTACAAAAAGTGGGATCGAGTGTTAAAAATGGGGGTATGTTGAAATTATTTTTAGTTTTTATTTCCAAAGTAATCTTCAGGCTATGGCTGAGTAGTCAGCTGTTTTATTACTCAACTCAGACATATGCCCACTTTGGTAGCGTAGATGGTAACATGTCTGCCTCACGTTCAAGTCGAGTCTGGCCTCAGCGCCTGAACAGTGCGGACGTGCTGTGTGACGTGTGTTGTTTACTTTTCGGGTCGCGGCGACGTACGTACTGAGTGCCAGAGCGGCATTCACCGATAGCACAATTGTGCCCACACCTTCCCGTGTTTATTTCTAGTCAAAGTTGCACTAATTGTGGAAAATGGAAATGTATGAAAGGAAAAATACCATCAGGGTAAAATTCACGCTAAATGCGACGAAGCCCACAGCTTATGAGGTGCATGATTTCATAGCAGATAAGTTACGGTTAAATGCGGAACAAGTGGATACCATTCAGTTAATCGCCAGTGAACGCGCAATTTACATAAAACTGATATCGGCTTTGTTAATGGAGAAAATTTTAAACACTTTTCCGGAGGAAACAACGTTCACATATATGAATGGGGAAGTTACTAAGGTAAAAATCGAACATGTTACCGGGAATGCAATCAATGTGCGTGTGTTTGATGTACCACCAGAGCTCCCAAATGAAGTGCTAAAAGCAGCACTGAAAAATTACGGTACGGTGTATGACATTCGAAAAGAGCAATGGGGTCGTCAGTACCGTGTGCCGGTGTACAACGGGATAAGAGCTGTAAAGATGCAGCTGAAGACAAATATGCCCAGTTATATCGTGATCGGCAGCTACCGTTTATGGGTGTCATATGCTGGCCAACCCCGATCGTGTTATATCTGCCATAGTACAGAACATTTAAAGGAGATATGTCCACACCGATCGACACAGTTGCGACCGGCCGAGGCGGTACCGAGGAACGACACGGCAACCACATCTGTGGCAGGGAGCGTGCAGAAGGAGGAAGACCAACCCATGGCTGACAATCCACTGCAGGCACTGGCGGGTGAACAACAACAAGAGGAGCCGACACCAGAGGAGCTGATCACAGTGGAGAAAAAGGATTATGCCACCGTGCTTCGCGATAGTCCTGGGAAAAGAGGCATTCAGCACACCACGAAGGGGAAGGAGCAGACCGGAAGTGCCTCACTGATGTCTGAGACAGCTACAGAGGAGGAGACACCTTCCAATGAAAAGAAACGAGTCAAGAGGGCAAAGTCACGGAAAGCTAATAAGGCAGAAACGTCTTGGAGCAGCCAGATGGAACAGGAGCAGGAACTGGCTGCGTGTGTGTCTGCAGAACAGCCTGGAAGACAGATGTTACCACCAGAGCCCGCAACCACGACGGCAACAAACCAGCCAACAATAGCTGCTGCACATTTGGACAGCAGCGTCAGGGAGGAGCGAGACAACCAGCTTTCCTACAAGGTTTGCCGTACAGGTGAGGACAAGGGAAAGAGGAACTCGGAAGAGGGTGGAACGTCAGAGCCTGTGCAAAGGACCGGGTACCAGGCGGCGGGTGAAGGTGCTGTCGTCAATCCGCAGAAGGTTACAACGGACGGGGCTTCAACTGCGCGACGTTCTGTGCGTGACCCTCGGCTCCAAGTTCGTGAAATGCAACAGAGTTACAAAGATAGTGGTCCGTTGACTGCCGATGAGGGCACAATGGCGAACGGGGGAAAGCAACACACTCAGTTGGTGGGGAAAGATGCAGAATCGGGTTCACCGCATCTCACGGTGCAGGACTGGACACGGCAGGAGACGGCGTCTGATCTCCAAGTAAGGGAAGAGTCACAGCTGCAGACTACTCAGGAGTAGGCACTCAGCCAGCAACATACACCCAGCAGTGACAACTACCCTCATTAGGATGATATATTTAAGAACAATAGCCACCATAAATGTGAATGGCTGCAGGAATATAGTGACCCAGAAACTGCTCAATACTTTTCTGCTGGTGAATAACATTGACATCTGTTTTCTACAGGAAGTGAACACATTCAATTTGGATACGCTTTACTCTTATAATTATAAGGTGAATCTCGGCGTAGAAGGAAGGGGCACTGCCATTGTATACCGGAAAGGACTTCATCTACAGAATTTTCAGATGGACCCATCTGGCCGGATCATCTCAGCGACATTGGACGACACAGTGTTAATAAATATTTACGCTCCGTCCGGAACGCAAAATAGACAAGAACGAGAGCAGTTCTTTCAGAACGCTTTAACTACACATTTGTTGTATGGTAAGGAATATTTATTAGCAGGTGACTTTAATTCCACTCTCTGTGCCAAGGACCAAAAAGGGGCGCCCAATTTTAGCATCATGCTCCAGAATTTGGTGTCGCAACTACAACTGCAGGATGCATGGGAACTAAAGCATGGAAATGAGGTGGAATTCACGTTTATTAGGAGCACCTCAGCCTCGCGGATAGATAGGGTTTATATCTCGCCAGGGATAGTTACTTATGTACACCGAATTTGCGTTCTACCTGTGGCGTTCAGTGATCATCACGCAGTGATCTGCCAAATACAAATTGCGGCCATTTGTGCTGAAGTTGCCGGACGGGGATACTGGAAGCTCAATAATTCCATTTTGGAGGATGCCGACGTTATGGAGAAGTTTCAGACGAAATGGCAACGGCTACAATTCTCCTTTTGCAATGCATCTAGGAAGAGTGACTGGTGGACTGTAACGGCAAAACCGGCTATTCGTTCATTTTTTAAACAGATAGGAATTCTGAAGGCAACGACAAGAAAGGAGCGTTTACATTTCTACAATGAAGTCCTATGGGACTTGTATACGAAGCAACGGGAAGGTTACGATGTAAATGTCAAGATCAAGCAGGTGAAAGAAACTATCAAAATGCAACAACTGCAGCATCTGGATGGATATAAAATCAGAGCAAAGGTTCAACACCCACATGAGGAAGAACGGAATTCCTTTTACTATTTTGCAAAGGAACGAAAGAAGGGGCGTACCCGATGCCCACGTACACTTCAAGATATGAACACTGGAAACACATTTACAGGGACCAGGTCTATCCTTCACCTTATAGCAGAACACTTTCAGACTTTATTTCACAAGGGATCAGATGAAGGTACCCCACCGCGGTATGAGGCGCGGCCGCTGTTTACAACTGGGGTTACCCAGGAAACAGCCGACTTACTCACCCGAACCATTACAGAACAAGAAGTATTAGAAGTCATACAAAAAACCAGTAAACATACGTCTCCAGGTCCTGATGGCCTTTCCTATGAATTTTATAGGACCTGTTGGCCCATTATAAAACGTGAAGTGATGGCAGTTTTGGTGGAGTTGTGGGAAACAGCGCAGTTTCCTGAAACGTTTGCAGATGGAATTATCACATTGTTGCCAAAGACAGCACAGCTTACTACTATGAAGGATTTTCGCCCAATAACATTGTTGAATGCTGACTATAAGATATTTACCAAAGTCATAGCAAACAGGTTGAAAGAAGCGTATACAGAAATATTACACTGCAACCAAGCGGCGATCTCGAAGCGCAATATTATTGTTACGCTGGGAGAATTGCGCGATGTCCTCATACATTTGCAAAGGGAACAGCAAGTGGCGGCCTTGATAAGCTTGGATTTCCAACAAGCATTTGATAAAGTGCAACATGCGTATTTATGGCAATGTTTAAAGGCGGCGAAATTTCCAATGCACGTGATTAAAATTATACAAGGCCTTTATGGTACAGCAAAATCCCGGGTGTTATGGAATGGCTGGCTTTCCATTCCAGTACGAATAGGCCGGTCAGTGCGTCAAGGTTGCCCGTTATCAATGGGGCTTTTTTCTATAGCGTTAAACCCCCTACTTCAAAGACTGCAAGATACGCTACATGGGGTTACTGTGTACAATGAACGCTTTAAAGTCATTGCTTATGCGGATGATGTCACAATTGTAGCGACAAACAATCACGATATGGCAGCCCTACGGAATGGATTGGAGATCTATACAAGGATGTCCGGTGCAACGTTAAACGTACACAAATCTGAGATATTATTGATTGGACAGTGGTTGGAACCAGTACAAACACTGGGAATGAAATGTACTACCACCACCAGGATACTTGGTATCTCTTTTATGGGAGATATGGAAGCCACTATAGTTTACAACTGGAGAGAGAAAATCAACCACTTGCGATACTCTTTATTGTTGGAGAGGGCTCGGAACCTGAATTTGATGCAGCGAATTTGGTACATACATATCTATGGTCTCAGTCAAATTTGGTACTTAGCGCAGATACTGCCAATTCCGAAACGTGAAGCACAGAGACTTGAGCAACTGCTTGGCTATTTCTTATGGACTGGGAAAGCCTACAGGGTAAGCAGAGAACAGTTACGATTGCCGCAATCCAAAGGTGGATGTGGACTGGTGGACATCGCCAAGAAATGCATGGCCTTATTAGGCAAAACTGCTGTCAGATCACTGGGTGGTAATGGTTCATCGATAGATAGGAGTTTCTGGCAGGATCAGATACAGCACGCTCAGAGGATATATCCGGGATTCAAACCCATTGTTAACCATCTGAGAAATCTGCTGGACACCAGTGCTGACCTCACAGTTTTTGAATCAAAGAGAAAACAGTATCAGCTGCTCAATACATCGCAGGGTACACCCAGGATTGAACAGAAAGAGAATAGAGAATGGAAACTTATATGGAAGAATCTCTTTAATAAAGTTGTTCCTACTGATTGGCAAGAGACAGCATATGAAGTATTAAACCAGACCATACCAACAGCGGAGAAATTATGGCGACATGGCCGTACAACATGTAACAGATGCCAAATTTGTTCACAAATAGACACCTTGGAACATAGGATTGCCTCTTGCAAACAGGTGAATAATATCTGGATGGTGCTCAGAGACGTTATTGGAAAATGGTGTCCGCCGGAGTTTCCACCATGTCTTCGAAGGCTACAGAGACTGGAATTCAGTTTTAAAGACACGGCGCTCTACAGGTGTGCGATCTGGTTGGTAATGGGAACGTTACACTGGATAATGCAGAAAAATCCTGGAAATGTGGCATTACAGAGGGAATGGTTTGAATTCCTGCGAAGGGAACGTTGGAAGCTAATCACAGCGGGGCTCAGTGATTCTATGGAGCCTTATATCATCCGATTTGAGCTCCATTACACTGGTTCCGAAGTCAACTTCCATCCCAACATCTAGACTGGCTGCTTTCATGGAGCGCAGACAACCTTTAGCAAGATCAATTTGCTCGCCACAAGATGCTCAGAACAGTGTTTCCTTCAGATAGTTAGGTAATCCTTTGCAAGGACTATCCGCTCAGATGGACGCAAATGTAAGAAAAAATAGACTGGCTATAGAAGCTCAATACTGTAGCCTCAAATACTTCAAACAAAATTTGAAAAATTGGTACCTCCTTAATCCATTTTATCATATTTCTGAGTGTTTTAATTGTAAGCTTAACACTGTACTTTTAACTGTATGAGCTTGACTTAGGTTGCAAACAACAGTTGATTGTAGTTTCTATGACTTGAAAGAAAATATGTAAAAAAAAAAATAAAAAAAATAAAAAAATATTAAAAAAAAATTAAAAAAAAACCACAGAAATGAGAGCCACGAAAAAAAAACAGTAAAAGGTCTACTTTTCAGTAACAAAAGTATCGCGTAATGATGTGTAAAAAAAAAAAAAAAAAAAAAAAAAAAAGAGGTCCCGAGTTCGAATCTCGGTCAGGGTGAGTTACCTGGATAAGGTATTTTCCGGGGTTTTCCCTTATCCTTCAAGAGAATGTCGGGTAACTCTAAATCTCCATGGACCCTGGACTCATTTGAGCAATCATTTCACCCATTTCATTCATCGTACGATATGACTTAACTTGGAGGACGTGAATTACAACAACAACAAAAACCCTCATACATACAGTTTTATGAAGAGCATATTAAAGTAAATTATGTACAAATTAAATACTATGTGTACATAATGGATGTAATTTCTAACGAGCTACGTCCTGGAGGTAAGCTAATTCTTTCAGAGTGGGCTATGGCCGTAGTAAGATCTATAGATTGAATGATGTACTAAATAATGTAGCAGTAGTACTAGTATTAATAGTAGTAGTAGTGGTTGTAGTAGTAGTAGCAGCAGTAGTAGTAGTAGTACCTAAGAGTAGTCAGTCGTAGGTGCACAGCATAGTAATAATAACTTAATTACTTACCTAAACACTTAAAAGAAAACATTGAGTCCCAAATGAAAATATAAATAAAATAATTCAAGATAAAACTAAAAATTGTTTCATAATATCCATTTAAATATAACAGCATGCTAATCAATGCATTCGTGGGTGATCAGCCGTGTCAGATTAATAAACGTCGAGCTTTCGACCATTGTAAACTCCATGGCCTTCTTCAGGATCTGATGAAATGGCTGAATTATTCTTACTTTATACGATCAAATACAATCAAAATCAATACAAGCCCCACCCACCATTTGATCGTATATAGTAAGAAGAATTCGGCCATTACATCAGATCCTGAAGAAGGCCATGGAGTTTACAATGGCCGAAAGCTCGACGATTATTAATCTGACACGGCTGATCACCTGCGAAGCCTTGATTAGTAATGCTCACCGTGAAAGCTTCAAGTCTTACATAATAGCATGCTGTTGAACCTGAAAAATATAAAAAATATTAACAAACATTAATATAGTTAAATATGGGCCCTTTGTGCTTTCAATATGGTATTTGGATCAAGTGAAGGGTGACTGTAAGGGCGACCAAATGCCGACGACGATGTGCGCCAATAAATACCGGTCCCCTAACGTTCCCAAGTTGGGGCAAGACCTGATGATGGGTAGTTTTACTTTAGTTACCTGCAACCTGGTAGTCCCGAAACAATCGAGACAGCCTCCAGAAAGGCAAGGAACTTCAGTCAGTCTCGCCATATGTCAAGGAGAAATCTTTCTATGGTGAATATTCGACTGTAAAGCTACATACAACACGCCGATTGCGACCGCCTAATCCTACAACTCTGAAACAGATGAAAGCAAATGACGGGGACAGGAAATTCATGGTGGTAGCATTGGCCTACTGGCCAGGGAAACCACTATAAACCAATATTCAGAATGATCCCGCTAAAAAGAACTTCACACGTTAAGGTGAAATTATCTCACTAGTATCGAACATCATTACTCGAATTATTATTATTATTATTATTATTATTATTATTATTATTATTATTATTATTATTATTATTATTATTATTATTATTATTATTATTATTATTATTATTATTATTATTATTATTATTATTATTATTATTATTATTATTATTATTATTATTATTATTATTATTATTATTATTATTATTATTATTATTATTATTATTATTATTATTATTATTATTATTATTATTATTATTATTATTATTATTATTATTATTATTATTATTATTATTATTATTATTATTATTATTATTATTATTATTATTATTATTATTATTATTATTATTATTATTATTATTATTATTATTATTATTATTATTATTATTATTATTATTATTATTATTATTATTATTATTATTATTATTATTATTACTATTATTATTATTATTATTATTATTATTATTATTATTATTATTATTATTATTATTATTATTATTATTATTATTATTATTATTACTACTACTACTACTATCATCATCCTGTGTGTGTGTGTGTGTGTGTGTGTGTGTGTGTGTGTGTGTGTGTGTGTGTGTGTGTGTGTGTGTGTGTGTGTGTGTGTGTAGTACTACATCACTTTCGCAAGTTATTGAAGATATAAGTTTATTTGTACGTAAAAATAAAACAAAGATAACAAAATCAAACAGTAGAGCTCGAACCACAAATCATGAATACAAATTATATTGGTTTGGATAGAGTTTCTGTCCATCAAACACAGTGTAAAGCGGGACAGTAACACATATGGGTTTAATAGGTCCATATAATCCCTTCTTGGTACTTATTAAACTAAAAGCCTATTTATGGGTCTTTATAGAGCATATAACCGTGCCAAACAATGGTAAAATACCTAGTTTCGTGGTCAACCTCTACTTAGAGGGAGCAAATAGGCATTCACCAAACCCATAAAACTCAATGAGGCGCAAATGGGATTCGAACTGTTGGCTGTAAAATCTCCGGAACAGTGCAGATTATGCTTGACTCTCGAGTGGTCAAGTAGTTATAGACAACTTGCTTATGTTAATACGTAGTTCCTGCCAAGTACAGAAACTGGGGATTTTATTTCTTATTTTATTTATCTTTTCAGATAGAATTTCTCATTCCTTTAACACACGAGTATTTTGTGTTCCTTAGATGTATAACAAACTTTCTAAGGCAAATCTTAGCATATAACTGACTCGTGTCAGTTGGAGAATTTAATGTCATGTCGGCTTATTGGCCTTAGTACCTCAAGGGTTAGAGTGGCTGGGCGGCAACCAGAAGATCCGTGGTTCAAATCCCGGCTATGGCATTGAATTTTTCATTCTCACTCTATCTCTCCATAGATCATTAGATTCTACAGTTTTGAGTCATCGCTCAGCGAGGTTTATTATCCCACGGTGGTACCAGTCTCTGATTTTTGATGCGAAGAATTCGGTGACACCTACTTGCACTGCTTCAAAGTTGTCAACATTTCTTCGACGTATAAAATATATCATGGATCGAAAAACATGATAATCTGATTTTGAGAGATTGTGGGTTGTGGTAGCAGTTCGATTCCTCCAAATTCCTGTATTTCTTCCCTGGTTGTTCGTGCAGTATGGGGTGTTGCATTGTCCTGTGGCAACAGAACTCTATTTCCGTTAACTGATGCTGGGTATATCCGTCTCAAAATTTCATGAACTCGTTCCAGTTGTTGAGAATAAAGATCCGTATCAATCACCCGCCCGTTTAGAACAAACTCCCAGTGACTCACACATTCAAAATTCCATCAGACACACAATACTTTGGGACCGAACTGATTTTTTTAAGGATCTCTTTGACAGTTTAGTGGGGATCAAGCCACTGTTTCGAGGCATCAGCTTTTCGGTAATATAGCGAGAATTCTCCCGAAAAATCTGTCATGCATGGGATTACAGATAAGCTGAACGACAGATGCAGCCTGTTGAGGTGTCAGTTCGTGATGTACAGATCCACAACTTCTGTATGATTTTCCAAGTGTCTTAATGTGGCGATTATGGTTTCTTTTGATGCATCAAGTTCTTCTGAAAGCCTCGAGGGTACTGTTTCTTGCAGATTTTCTCGCAAACTTGGCGTGTATCCCCAATATTCCATACTTTAGGTTTTACATATCGTGGTAAATCTTTAGTGTTTTCGTCTCCATTGTTGAAACGTTGGAACTATCGTTGTACCATACGCTCACTAACAACACCTTCTCCTTCCCCTTCACATATTCTTCGAGCTGCGGCAGCGGATTTATAATCTTGTTTCCAGTAGTGTTTTAGAAGGACCCTAAAGCCCGCCTTGGTAGCATGGTGTAGCGTGTCTGCCTCACGTTCAAGAGGTCCCGAGTTCGAATCTCGGTTAGGGTGAGTTACCTGGATAAGGTTTTTCGGGTGGTTTCCTTTATCCTGAAAGACGAATGTCGGATAACTCTAATCTCTATGGACCCCAGGCTCATTTGGGCATCATTTCACCCATTCCATTCATCGTCCGATATGACTTAACGTTGGAGGACGTAAATTACCAAAAAAGGGGACCCTAAGTTCAAACTTTGTTATCTCCATTTCGTGACTGTTTATTAACAACTGAAGACTGATACATGCTCGTAATGTACGCAACACTAGCCATGGCATCCTGTAAATAACATTGTCAAACTAAAGAAACCCAATAAATGTTCCAGAACACCAAAATCAGAAAACCGACTTGACTTAT
The DNA here is from genome assembly GCA_030765055.1 of Mantis religiosa. Classification (NCBI taxonomy): domain Eukaryota; kingdom Metazoa; phylum Arthropoda; class Insecta; order Mantodea; family Mantidae; genus Mantis; species Mantis religiosa. Next base: position 50,627,640 of record CM060956.1, read on the forward strand.
AAATTAGCGAGTTTCATTCCAAATTAAGAGAACCTCGCAAGCTGCCGTTAAAATCCAAAAAATAAATTTTTGAGACAGGATGGAATACCTTCTCTGTCTACCATGTTGCACTAAAGAAAATATTAAGTTTTAATGAATAAAAGAGTCATGTGAACTAATGCATAAAATAGAAATTAATTGTTTTTTCACACTAGCCATGTGTAGGACGTACTATGAAAAGACAGAGCCAGACTGAAAAATTCAATGCCATAGCCGAGATTTGAACCACAGATCTTCTGGTTTCCGTCCAGCCGCTCTAACCATTAGAGCTACTATGGCCAACGTGCCAACATGACATTAAATTCTCCAACTGACTCGCGTACTGACTCCCAATGGTTAGAGCGGCTGGACGGAAACCAGAAGATCCGTGGTTCAAATCCCGGCTATGACATTGAATTTTTCAGTCTGGCTCTAACGTTTTATAGCACGTCCTACACACGGCTAGTGTGAAAGAACAGTTAATTTCCATTAATTGTACCTAATAGAGGTCCGAACTATAAAGCCCGGGCCTTAAAGTACTTACAGCATAGTAAGTCACCATTAAGGTGGTTGTCTCATGTGTTTATGAGAACTCCTAAGTGGTTTACCGGGAGAAACACAAGTCAGTTGGATAATTTAATGTCATGTTGGCACGTTGGCCATAGTAGCTCTAATGGTTAGAGTGGCTGGACGGAAACCAGAAGATACGTGGTTCAAATCCCGGCTATGGCATTGAATTTTTCTGTCTGGCTCTATCCTATCATAATACATAAAATATTTTATTCGCGTTAAAGCGCTCAGCATCATCTTGGAGCTAAATTACGTCCTTATGTCTTCTTCTAGACGTTTAGTTCACAAGCTTTAAGCTATTCGCAACTATCCTGAAGAACTTTAAATGCAACACACCGTAAAGTTTATTCGCATATCAGATAAAGGCTTCTGCCCCTCCTCTCTAACATAAAGAAGAGCAACGGAAATGCAGAAAGAGAAATTCAATGTTGAAGTTAAGAATGGTTAGTTGCACTTGCTCTCTTTTAAGTATATTTTAGCTAAAGGTTTACCTTTGCTCTCTGGAATGCTATGTAATATGCATATATTTCTGAATTCTGGGGTTCTCATTATTTTCAGAAAAGAAAAAGAGGACAGAAGGGAATGAAAAGGAACATGAAAACGCTATCACTATTCATTAAAAAGGATGAGGCAAAAGCTTGGTGTTAAAGAGTACTTCATATGAGAGCATATGAGGGACAATAGCATAAAGATAAAGAGAACTGCCACAGAGAAATAAAGGCAAGTGATAACAGTATCAACACTCACCACAGGAATTTCCCATCTCCGTTCTGTCACTCAGAATGTTTATTCTCTTCTAGAAAACACCATGGCCTCCTATCACCGTTTCTCGCCATACCTGCAAACCAAGATGGAGCTATGAATACTCTATAGATAACTGTCATTAATCTGTTTGGTTCTCAACTCGAAAATTGTTTCACTTCCTAACAAAACACCATCACAAGCTGGGTGATCATGAAAGGTTAACCAATACATCAGTCTTAAAAAAGAGAAACAAAAATTAAATTTTTATTTGGCAATACTGAGGGATAAAAGCTTTTATAAATGTGTACATTAAGGAAATACATATATTTTAAGAAGAAGAGCATGAACGTTTATTTGGAATTATCTGCCATTTGACTTTAGAAGAAAATTTGATGGTACACCTTCACGCTGCATCAAATAAATTTTGGTTTAATACTTAAAGTATTGAAATCATATTAGATCTCAAGTTTATACTCATAGGCTCTGCAGAGATTATAGATTAATACTAAGTAAAGAAATATTCCTTGCAGTGGCATGTATCGAACCCCAGATTCCCAAGATGGAAAGCCGGAACGCTCTGCACTGGACCGCAGGGTGACTCCTAGAGCTTTTGTTTTAACAATTCTTAAAATACACTAAATTGTTTCCTAATTTTCTCAGAGTTTAGTAGCCTTTTAAGCAGAGTTTCTCTTTTCTGGTTCATATGAAAATTTCCCAACTTCTTCTCTCGTTCCATGCCTCAAGAGGAGAACAAAGTTTCACTGCATCAAACAGCAGTATTAAAGATTAACAAACACATACCTTTGGCATTTTGTTTTGAATGAAGGTTAAAGTGAAAGGTTTTGAAATTAATCAAGGCAACATGCCACATTAGACTGTTTTGCTCCAGGGCTTTGAAGTTTCTAAGGGGAACGTGCCGCCCCTTCACATGACTCTTTTGATTTTTCAACAGCAGTTTGGTTTCTTTGCGATTACCTCTCTGCGAATACTGAAAGAAAAATAAAAGAGGAAAAACGGTGTTATAATACATTTACTTGAAGTGGCCTTTTAATTGTACCTTTATCTTTGGGGTACAATTTTATGGCTACAATTTTCTTTGTTTCATTCAAAATGAATAAACTGAAGCAATGAAAAACTTAAGTTTGATTGGAACTATCGTTATCATCAAGATTAAAGTTTGAAATGATATTTCAAGACCTGTTTCGTGCTATCGGTCAAAAATCGTCCCTCTATATTCGGCTCCTGTTTTGGGGAGGGGGTTGCTTGTATTCTACCATATACAATACGAACGTTGACCTCTCGGCTACAGAACCATTCGAAATAAACGAGGGCTGTTCAATAAAGAATGATCATAATATTTTTACGGTCATAATTTTTCCCACTAAAATTCAACCTTATTATATTTTGTTAGCTTAATGTGAAACAAACACGCCGTAGTAGTTTCATTCTTGGTACTCCTGGTTCCCACCTGTGAGAACCAGTCAAGTTCAGACATGTTTAGTATCGCCTACCGCTGCAATGGAGATAACACGCGAGGAACAATATGCGACTTTGAAATGCTGCTTTCGTCTCAACAAATCTTCAGTTGAGGCCTATACAATGTTAGAGGAGGCCTATGGAGAGTCTGTTCTTCCCTACAGCACAGCTTGAAGGTGGTTTTAAATGTTTAAAGAAGGGAGACAATCAATTTCAAAGGAAGGTGGACCCGGTGTTCCAGTTACTGCTCTTACGGAAGAAAACACCAACACTACTGCCGCCATTGTGAGAGAGGATCGACGAATTATCTTAAGATCACTTTTTGAAATACTGAACATTTCATTGGGTGCCACATTTCCATGAAGCAGGCTGGATGCTGCACCACGATAATGCGCGGTCGCATATTGCCAATGTTGTTGCTGAATATCTTGCAAAAATCAACGTGAAGTACATCCCTCACCCTTCCTATAGTGCGTATATAAGCCCATATGACTTTTTTCTATTCCCTAACTTGAAGAAACGCCTTCGTGGGAGGCATTATCCATCATCAGAAGCAGTGGTGAAGGCTGCGGAGGCGATTTTGAAGAATCACTCAAAAATGGTTTCCAGAATGTTTTTGAAGACTGACAGAAACGCTGGGACAAGTACATCGCATTCAGGGGAGACCATTTTGAGAAGGACCATCAAAATTATGAGTAAAGGTACGTTGTCAAAAAATTGTGATTATTATTTATTGAACAGCCCCCGTTCATAGACTATAAGCTTAAACTACTCGGTGCAACAGCCCGATGCTGGGTCAGGGCATACCTCCTGACCGCTGCGTCAATCACCTCTGTGCACAACAGACGTCATGAGTGGGAGGATAGGGACGTGGTTAGCGCTCTGAGTCCTTCTCGGATAATGACTGCGGTCTTCACAATCTCTCGTATGTAATAGTACTAAGACTATTCCTCAATAAAATATAGCACGTCACATAAATAATAACTACTTCCACCTATTTTGTTTGTAAACAAATCACATTTGTGTTTGCTGTAGATCATGAATACGGACATCAGATATTTTAAGTCACAATGCTACCAAATAAAATCAAAACATAATATAGACAAATTTTATTTTTAAGAACATAATTTATTCAAAAATGCTAAATTCTTGAATGTGCGTTGATAAAAAAAATTAACTTTTGAAAGCTGAAGGAATCTTCTGGTTTTCGGTAATGGAAGCTGAAGTGGTTTGTACTGAAGTGGATGTCTCCAGAAATGACGAATGGCACTGTTGATTTATCTGCAGGTATGGAGACGCATCGGTGTGACCTATTAGCTTTATTAATTCTTGTTCATCTATTCCAATCTAAGTCATGTTTGATTCTGCTGTCGAGAATATTGACTTAGTCTATTAATCAACTGCATACTGATACTATTATACTTCAGTGACAAGTAAACTAACCGTGATTGGACGATATTGCATATTTGAACGCTATTGGTTAGTATTAAATATGTGACGTATGAAGGGAACAGTCTTCATAATTTGACATCTCACAGAGAAGAAGTGAGAAACATTTTGACTTTCAGCAGTAATTGATATTTCTCCATAACCAAACATAATTTCAAGTATATACCTATAGCATTTAAGCTGAGTTTGAAGGAAAAAACAGTATTAAGAAGAAATCGGCAGTATATAGGAGGGAAACAGTGAATATTCTTAGAAAATTAAACATACTATAGTTAAACATGTAAATTATTTTATTATTTTTCAAAATATTTCCTTTTTAATATAAATAATTTTTACATTCAATGAAACTAGTCCTTAAGCAAAGATTCCAAGGCACTTCAGGAACCAGGGTTTTAAAAATATTTTATTGCTTCGTCTGATTATGAAAAAGTGATTCCAATCACATTATCTTAATTTTTGGAAACAAAAAGACAATGCAAGGTGATATCTCAGAGCTGTATGGTGGACGGTCCACGTGCTGACCTTTAGGCATCCAGATACTCTGTTGTTAATTTTGCTGTATGCGATGATGCATTGTCATGATGTAAGCATTATTTTTCCTAACTTTTATAAATATTTCAGGTAAATAGGCATTAATGTGCTTACTAGAAGTAACGTATATTATAATACTATAGTATAATGATTTCCGTTTCAGAAAAAGAAGTAAAGAAAAAGCTAGCAACCACTTTACTATCACCAACAACTCGTGGGACTTCTGTAGTCTAAGTTCCAGATCTATTGATCCATTGACACTTCTTTTTAAGAGTCATAACAATCAGTTAAAGATTCATCATTCGTCACGATACGCTTAAACTAATTTAAAGTGCCGCTTTGGGATGTTTCCAAACATTTTTCTGGTCCAATCGTTGCTGTTTCTGGTCAGAATCAGTTTATGTGGAATCCATCACAACAGTTTTCTCGCGTTTAATTATTAATTTTAAATGTCTTGGGTTTGACATACCAATACTCAACATCCGTCGAATATATTCATAAGATATCCGTTGATCTTCTTTTAACATTGGCCGTGCCATGGCTCAGTGATTAGACCGCTTGGCTCTCACCAAGGCGGCCCGGGTTCGATCCCAGGCGACCACAAAGTGAGATTTGTGGTGGACAACACGGCGCTGGGGCGGGTTTTCTCCAGGATCTCAGGTTTCCCCCGCCATCTCATTCCACTGGTGCTTCATCTTCATCTCATGTATCATCAGTGTCACCGCCTGCGGTGCCGTATGTAGTAAAAGCGGGCGTTAAACACTAAACATTTCACACTACATTAATATTGCTCGAATAGCTTTAACTTCCTCTGTCAACGTGACAATTATAACAAATGGTGACTTTTGTACTACAGTTCTTTATTTTCCTTCAGCTTATGCATGGAATTAATTATGAAGCAGACTGTTGTTTTCCAGATATTCTCTACAAAGAAATAACAATGAAAAGTCAAAATCGTTTTAAAAATCATACTTTATAGCAGAGGTGGTCAGTAACCTTAATTTTGGGAGCCGCAAATTTATGACACTAATTCGAAATGAGCCACTTTGTAAAGATGTTTATAAAATGGTTTACAAACTGAAGATACATTTTTCATTTTATAACAAATGAAGCAACATTTAATTTTATTACTCTACACAGAACATTATTGTTGAATTTCATGAAAGAATGAGATTTTTCTTTTGAGAAGTGTTTTCCGAGTGTTCATTTTTGCTATCCTTCTTTAATCTTGCTGATAAGGGCAAGGGCAGTTCGTACAAGTTCGCTTAAATTTTCATCAGTTAGTTCAGATCGATATTTAGATTTAATGAATTTAAGCGGCGAGTACAGTGATTCACACACATAAATAGTCCCAAAGATTCAAATAATCTCTTAGCACACTCTTTTAAGATTGGGTATTTTTCTTTTGGAACATTCTTCCAAAATTCTATGGTAGAAACGTACCTCTTTGAATCATTTTACTTCTGCATCCTCTTGCAGTTCTATTAGCTACAACGCTACAGTTCTGTATCCTTTGTCTTTGGTGATGAAACAGGACAGCCATCGTCCCCATCAACAGCAAAAATATTTTCCAGGAATGAAAATGAAGGTTTAAGTGATCTCAAATCATTAAATCTGCCAATGATTTCTTCAGCAAGGCCAGACATGTTACTAAGTAATCTCCAGCTTTCACCTGAACGTCAGGAAGGCTTTCAGTAATTTTCTTCAAACATTTGAAATGAGCAAATATTTTAGTCTGAAGATGTTTTCCGAAATGATTTAAATTACTATGAAAGCTAAATACAGTCTGGCTCAAATCAGAAATACGTTTTTTCTCTTTTTTGTAAAGATATCTTTATCGTTTTTAAATGCTGGACATCTGTTAAAAAAAAAAGGCAAATCTAGCAACCATTGGGGTAATTAATTTAAGGAAAAGATTTTCCTTTTTCCTTCTGCCTCGATATGTTGTTGGTTTCCATTACTTATATTATAATAATATAATAATAACCCATGGAGCGACAGCCCTTAGAGGGCCAAGGACTACCAACCCGACTGCCGACCTCACGCCCACTTACGCACGGCAGAGGTGGACGATCATTCAACCGATACGGGCAGGAGTTGTGGTCAGCATCTCGACATCCCTCAGCAGGAATGTTGGTTTCCGTGACCAGGGCCGCTAACCTAGCGTAAGCTCCTGACTTTCCTCACGATACTGAGTGGGCACCGGTCCTATCCCCGGGATCTAAAATCTCCACCACATGGGTGGGATCGAACCAGGGTCGCCTTCCTTGACCAGGGACCAAGGCATGCTGTCTTAGCTGTCTTAGCCCGCTACGCCACAGCGCATGACATTACTTATATTAATTTTGATCTAAGCTTGGTGTCAACAGCCGCAAGAAACTGACTCAAGCGCCGCTTGCAGCTCGCGAGCCTCGTTGTGGCCACCTCTGCTCTATAGTGATTCCCATGTTCGTATTGTAATACCAGTCATATAAATTCTTCTTGTGTTTTGGTTATATAGGAATCGATAAACTAGAACAAAAGTTCTTTAAAAATAAATAAAACCTTTGTTATGTGATTTAGTAGAATACCGTAATTATGTGTCTTTAAAATCTAATTTAAAATCTGAAAATATTTTTTAATTCCTGTATTGCTCTAGTTATATTCGCGATATTCAATTAAACTGCGTTTGATTTATATGACGTTTGGAAATCACCTTCAGCGATGAGCTAATAATGACATTCGAAGGTAACATTGGTGCAATTACACTGCATCATAAATCTGCCGCTAGCGTGACGATGAAGTAATTATTCGTTCTTTTCTTCTAGTTCAGGCACATTTGGATGTTCTCATTTCATAAACCGATTGAAAAAAATACTGACACTTTTTATTTATTACCTTTGGAAACCAGATAATTATTATATATAATTTATTCTGTTAATTTATTAAAACAAGGCTGATTACAAATTACACACTAACTTAATCTATTATATTTCTGTAACACTTAATCTATTTTAATATTTTTCCTGGAGTATTTTGTCAAGTATTTTAAATCTTACGTATCAAAGCTTATTTTGCATTATTTTTTCTTATATAACTGTGTTTTCCTAGATTTATTTTTTATTCTGAAACAAAATATGTTATTGGTATTTATATTATTTCTATTTTGAAACAAAATACTTCCAATTATTGTCTAACAATTGTGCTATGTGACATTTTGGCTTTCACTGATGCAGTTCATAGTATATCTAAACATGTCATTTGAAACTCAGTAGTTACGTGTATTTGCTATGTATATATATATATATATATATATATATATATATATATATATATATATTATTCACTTAGATTTAGTGGATAATCAAAATTAGAAATTATAATGACTTGAGAGCCTATCCAAATTGAGAAGAGAAGAAAAACTGCCCGTCTTGGTGTTCTTCTCTGACTTTTTCTGATGTAGGAGATGGGGCTCCGATCTGTTGCAGAGATGCGCGTTTGTACACACGTAAACCAGGAAATTAAAGGGCAAAGATAAATCACAAAATACGTTGCATAGTACCGCAATCGGCTAATATGGGTCTCTGTGCTTCAACTCCGACTCCTTAGAGGGAGGGATAAGGAAAATATACGAATGGCGGCTTGATCCAGGAGGCAACGTGCGTGCGGTGTTCCTAACGTTTCTAGATTGAAAGCATTCCTACGTCACTCAAGCCTGCTTTTTTGCCACCTAAAGGATGGTCCATGAACAGTCCGACCCTATGGAGGTGCATTCAGAAAGTGCATCTCCACCGTCCAGCCACAATGGTCCAAACACTGTCACCTGGTCTATCAACCCTGATAAAGATAATGATGGAGATGCTGGGTACAGGAAAGTCGTGGTAAAAGAGGATTCACCACCTCATTCGCCTACCGACCCAGAAAAACCATGAAAGACTCATGTTCAGACTTAATAGTCGCCGGGAATGAGACCGGGGTCTCCTATATGCAAACCTCACACGATATCGCGAAGCCATCTCGAACGCTAAACTAAATGCGAGCCGGCCCTCGTAGCCATAATCGCTAGAGCGTGTCTCTAGCGTTCCGTCGCGTAGAGGGTCACAGGTTCGAGTCCCGCCTTGGGCATGAGTGTTTATGTGTATAGTGAATATGTGTGAAACTAAGAAAAACAGATAAAATAAACGGAAATAATGAAAAAAAAAACTGTTAAGAAAAAAGAAAAGGAAATTTTATAATTTGAATTAAAATATTCGAAACTGAAGAGCATAAACAGGGGGAAACAAATGAATAGCTAGCTAACTAAGGAAGTTAAAGCTGAGTAGTTGGCTTTGATGAAAGTTCCATTTCAAATAATTGAAAGAAACCTATTTCATTGTTACGAGCGTTTATCTGGATATGCAGAACTTATCTATTATAGATCTCCTTTAACCTGTGCTTTAGAGGAAATTAATGCCACTTCTACTCCAGTTCCACCTCGTACGAACACACTAGAATAATATGTGCACAAACCACGGGGATAGCACTTTACTTCTTCTTATATTACATCAAAACAAACATGTTATTTTAGTGCCAACTCTTGGGTTTGCCGTGTATCTCTATTTGTTCTTCATTAAGACAGTTTCCGTGGTTAATTCGACGTTTCTTTTTATAAGAAAGCGGTGTTTTATTATTCAGGATGGTTATTTTACTAATTTTCTTAATACAGTCTCTTAATTGGTACAAAGGAAGAATATAACCAAACATACATAATATTAAGCAAAATGGTTCATACGCATATACGAAATCGAGATTGTGGAGAGAGTGTAGGTAACTGGGGTTTCAAGAACGTACGCAGTTCCTTGTATAAGCTATGATTGATTGATTGATTGATTGATTGATTGGCCTATGTTACAGAGGATAAGACGTACATATCTTCAAAAATCTGTTCAAAATAACGCATACTAATGAGTTACAACAACACTATGGAATTTGTCTATAAATGGCCATCTCACTTACCCACAAGAGCTCTTTCCCACAAGTTTCTATAGTATTTTATTGTATTTATTGCGCATATTCCAAAATTTTACAATTTACAACTTTTGGCTACATTTATTTGTCGTTACCTTGCTACTACCTTGGCTTGCATGACACCCTGGTATTTTGCTCTGCCAGGTACCTCTTAACCTCCATACCTCCTTGATTACTTAATTAGTCCCTTTCTTCCACCTCCTCTTCCTTTCTTACATTCTTTACATTTCTGGCCCATTTTTCTTTTACTTTCTGCAAGAACTCGCCAATACTTCTTACCTTCTTTTCCTCCCTGCCCGTTAACATTTTTATAGCTACTATCCTCTTCTCTACTTTCTCCCACTTTTCTTCCCAAACCTTTGTTCACCATATTGCAACCTCCTCGCATTCTGTTACACAATGTTCTATGCTTTCGTTTCCCCCACACAACTCACAAATTCCCTTTTCCCTATCTCTTATCCCTCTTACAAAATATTATTTCTGTTTTCATCCATGCTAACCCTTCTCTCTCTTGCCTATTGCAGTAATATATATATATATATATATATATATATATATATATATATATATATATATATATGCTTCTCGCCCCCAATTTCCTTTTATTTGCTTGTATAATTTTAATGATTTAGTAGACTCTACAAGTCACACAGAATTTTTCATTTCTGCTTAATTTTTATAGTCCCCTCTAAATTCTAAAATTATATCGGGAGCTTTTACTATAGATTGGGAGAGCAATGTTTTTAATTCAACAGTTAAAGACGGAAGAAACTGGCGAATACATAAATTATGAGATACTAAAGCATGCTTAAGGTCATTTGTGTGCACTGTTAAAGGCATACTTTAAATTGGTATAAACACAAGAATAAGTTGTATACTAATTGTGATGATAATACCTAACATTTGTTATATATTATAATATAACATTTTGTTATTTCATTAACAGTTTGGAGTTTATAATTATGAAAAATAATTCTAGTAGTGGTAGGCATGCAGATGTTCTATTAGCTGGGCACAGGTTATGAATGACGTTAGAAGTACAGCACGACTATCAAATGTGCAAACGTCGAAAACAACGTAACATAGTACTATCCGAACTAGTGAAGCATTGCATTTCAAGTGTATTCAGACTCTAGGTCAAGGTGTAGTAAAATGAGACTGTTTTGTTTGCTCTCGCAGTGTGGCGGTTGTCATGGTTAGGCTATACCAACTTGCAGTTGTGTATATACGCAACCAATAACAGTATAGTCCATGTGCAATATACCTACAGAAAAATGCACACGCCTCTAGCCTTTATTCTTAACGCTTAGGCTGTCCAGAGTAACAATCAGAGCAAGAGAAACAGACTTTGCAATTCTGGCTGGCTCTCTAAACCTTCATTCCAGCCAAAATGAAAAGATTGAGGAAAACTACCTACCTATGTGAAGGTTGGCTCGCGGTTAACGTACTTGTCGCTGCGAGCGCTGCAGCCACCTAGCACTCGTGATATTTCTCACATTACCAGAAGTACTTCAGACGAAAACTCGAGCCCCGCCCTTAGGGGAGTTGTTCGAATTGGGTTGGTCTCGGCGGAGCAGTAGTTTCCGATAAACATGAGTATTAGGTACATCCGGATAGTTTTGCCGCCTCAACTGGGTTGAGAGACGCCTGAAAGAATCTTCGGTACTAGCCTGGATAGCAGGTGTACTAGATCATCGGTGGTTCGATCGAAGTCATTCGGTAGTCTGCCCTGATAGGTTAATGGGCGTAAATGCCCCATCCACTTCTACTCGAAAGGGGGGGATTTTTAAAGTTATAAGGTATTCCCCTGATGGGTCATCCATGGAGCTGCTACGGTGGCTCCATAGTTAAGGAGAGGGAGTATTGGCTCCCGGGTAGACCTCGCCATTACCTGTCGGAGCAGACAGATGTAGGCAGTACACAGAAGTGTATACTTCAGCTGGTACTGTCTCTACACAATGAATAAATGTTCAAGTGAAGGCACTTCAGAAATTCTCGTAGTCCTTGGATAAAATAAATTGAGTTTGATTTCGAATCATGGTTGAATTAAATACCTTGTTTCAGCTGACAGAATGAATAATCCTGAGTCGGTTAGTGTAGCCGTTCTATTATTTCATTTAATGTTCGACATATAGCACAGTTCTAGCCAAAGGTGACTGAATTAAAAACACAAAGCTCAGAAATGCATTAATTCAATGAAGGTTAAAACCTTACTTTTTAATAAAGAAGGTTAAACAGCTTTTAAAAATTTAGGGCAAAGTAATGACCCACTCGTCACTTATGGTTTTACTCAAACACGCCAAACGCGTCGTGAGCAATTTGGTTGAAAAGTCCGAACGGGCAATATTTAGAAGAGCTTATAGATATAATCCACCCTCTATTTGTGGCCCAGCGGGACTCTTAATTATCGCAGACACGTGTCACCACCTGTTGATGACATATGCATCACCTCGTTGACCCCCACGCCATTATTTGTTTGTCTCGTGCTGGACAATGCCCACATAACCATGATCGACTGCCACCAGGGCTAGGTACATTTCTAACGATCATTGTTCAATCATTCGCCATATTCCATTGTTACGAGTGAAATGCAATGCAGTCAGATTGAACCGAATAATTGGAGAGTATTTATTACATTTGGAAACTGATGACGACAATGAGACGATGAGATAAAATAAAATACTCTGCTCGTTTTAGTGACTGAGGCTATAAAATTAGAGGGTTGTAAATAAAATATTCACATAACTTTCTCTAAAGATTCTTCAACATACTACTCTATAGACAGTCAACATGAAAAATTCAATGCCATGGCCGGGTTTTGAACCATGGATCTCCTGGTTTCCGTCCAGTCGCTCTAACCAATTGAGCTACCATGACCAACGTACCGTCCTGACATTAAATTCTCCATTTGACTCGTATATTTCCCCGATAGACCACTGGGGGCTCTCGCATTCGAGATACACCGTTTGTGGCGACTTAATGTCGTAAGTACTTGAGTCCCAGGCTTCATCATTTAACTCTTAATATTTTAGTTAATTTATAGAAGTTAATCATTTCTCCACACTAGCCATATATAGGCTAAGGTTTTTGATAGATAGAATTAACATGAAAAATTCAGTGCGATGGCCGGGATTTGAACCACAGATCTCCTGGTTTCCGTCCGATCGCGTTCGTGTATCGCGAATGCGAGAGCCCCCAGTGGTCTACCGGGAAAATATACGAGTAAAATGAAAAATTTAATGTCAGAACGGCACGTTGGCCATGGTAGCTCAATTGTTTAGAGCGACTGGACGGAAACCATGAGATCCGTGGTTCAAATGCCGGTCATGGCATTGAATTTTTCATGTTGACTCTATCAAAAGCCTTAGCCTATATACGGCAGTGTAAAGAAATGTTTAATTTCCATAAATTAACTAAAACACTGTTCTATGTTAAGTGTATTCCTCTGCCTGCAAGTACATAAATTAATCGAGATGAACATATTTTGTAGAAATTCTTTATTACCTACATATTCCCTTATAAGTGCATTCTGAATACGGAAATACATTAGGTTCAGAGAGTTCAAATATTTTGATAACTGATCACTATGTGAAAGTTTTAAAATTCCGTTCTCTTTGAATAAAAAACTTGCAGGAAAAAACGTATCATTCGAGAAAGAATATATATATATATATATATATATATTTTTTTTTTTTTTTTTTGAAAATTCAATACAGTAATAAGGAATATCTCGAAAATAAATATCTCCATAAAAATATATACATTTGACATAAATTGTATGATTTAATAAGAAATTACATGTATGTGTAGTAAGCCTTTGTCTTTTATTTTTATCTACGTCCTCCAACGCTGTCAGATCGGAAGATGAATGAAATGGGTGAAAGTGATGCTCAAATGAGCACAGGTCCATAGAGCTCAGAGTTCTCCGAAATTCATCTTTCAGGACAAGGGAAAAACTCTGGAGAAAACCTTATCCAGATAACTCACCCTGGCCGAGAATCGAACTCGGAATCTCTTGAACGTGAGGCAGAGGCGGTACCATCTACGCTACCGAGGCGGCAAGCTGTTTTTGTCTTATAGCTTACCAATTATGCAAAAGTCACTTAGAATGAAGAGGACTTCAGAGGTTATTTCCAGAAAATTTATTAGAGGAAGAGAGGTCAGAGAAGCAGAGAGTGAGAATGGGGAAGACAGAAAGAGAGAGGAAGTTACACAATGAGAGGAGAGAATATCTCCTATTTAAAACAATGCCATGAACGTAACTAGAGCTCTGATAGTATTAAATAAAATTGAACACCCCAAGTAAATTTTGGAATCCCGGATTTACTTTAAGAACATTTCATTCCTTGTGCGTGACAAAGGCAAAGCAGAAGGCGGTTTTCTTTTCTCAGTCGTGAAAAATACGAGAAAGACAAAGAAAATATGAGGAAGACAAAGTCACTGTCTGATTTTAATGTGTTATGAAAGAGAACTGACATCAAAATCGTAAGTATATTTAGGTCAGAGAAACATTTTTTTTTTCGGGAGAACGCAGAAAAATGTGTAATATTTAAAATATATTGGAATATTTTGATATATTTTAAAAATGTGGAATATTTTTAAAAACTAACAATACGAAACAAAAAATGGGCATGCATATTTTATGGGACCCTATGCTTTCCTACAGTATTAAGTTTTATCTAGTTTAAAGCTATACAAAATAGCATAAACTTCAATAAATTATATTCACAGCTTATTCACATAAAATTACAGGTGTTATTTATTTTTTATGAATACATATAAAGCATACTATGTTTTGATCAACAATATCGTGAGCATTTTTGAGAAAATAATATGAATATGTGCTGTACAGAGACACACAATGAATAGTTTTTTTTAAATTTGTTTATTAAAACTTGTTATTTGCCATGATTCGATTTCGAATTTTGGATGTAATGCTTCCTCTACCCATTACAGATAATTGGTAAAGAAAGTGAAAGTGAAGCCTATGTCATCGAGAGTGCTCAGTTTCCTCTTGCATCAACAGCCTCACACCCATATGTAAGCCTAAATATGAATTACGACACCAGAAAACATTTTGCTTCGAAGAATCCGCAGACTCTTTTATCAAGAGGTGTGGATCGTATTTATCCCCTTCCACTTTGTGTTATGTTAAAGAGCGGTTCATTAGTCACAGATGCTGTCGCCGATGAGAAGGGAAGGACAAAGTAAAACACTAGTGAGAAGTCTTGTATAAGAGGATTATGGCTTTAGCCACAAGACAGTACTTTAGCATCATTAATGTACGACAGATCAGTTGTAGAGAAGACGGGAGGCACAATTTTGGTGCGAAAGATGCTATCTTGTACTTTTTTCAACAATAATATGTTATTTTATGGAAGTGTCCTTAAGAGTTTCTTGTAGAATTCAAATTTGCAAATGCTAAACGATTCTTAAAATTGTTATTGGTATCTACCATTTTGCAAAATTATGATGCACCTCTTCATGAAACTGAAAACTCTAAAACAAATGCTCGTTGTATTGGATGACCGGGATGGAAGTCGCCAGTAGGTTAGGTGGGCTACTCCGAGGCCACTAAAGAGGCATCTCTTATGATTTACTGTAAACTTAAAGATGAGGCTCAAAATAAGATCTGGGTTACTCATTCTGAACAATTCCTTACTTATAAATAGAGGCTTTTGGAAAGAAGTTAAGATTAGAGGATATTGACAGACAAGGCCGTTTTGCCAGTACAAGTTACAAAAGCTCACTAAGGTTATATCGAGAAATAAAAACAACTTGGGGGAGGGAAGGATATATTGACATATGTAATAAGTTAGGACGAGAAGTTTTTGCTTGGGCGGGAACAGGTTTGAGAAACTTGAAACGTATAGGTCAAAATAGGGAGCTAGATAAATTTCCATTGTGTGAAGAAGAGAACGCAGATTTCCATTGTATAATAACTTGTAGTCAAAAAAGATATGGAGAGAGCAGGCCTGGCTTCGTAAATGTGACAATTTGGGGGGTGAGGTAGTAATTATAAAAAATTTGTCAGTAAAAGGGGAATAAGAATAGGAGAAATATAGGGAATCATTTAGCGAAAGTTAAAAAAAATGGCTAAGAAAAAATATGAGAAAAATCTATAGTAGGATAGGTGGAATGGCAAAATGTGTAAATAGGAGTAGAGGGCCTCCAATACACAAAAACCTAGGGTTAGGTGTATGGAGACCGAAATATTATTCAATTGCAAGCAACATGATAGGATTTTCAGGATTTAGGAATATATGGCATTTTCCAGTATGGATTTTATAATTGTAATCTTGATTTTGTATTTCCATTTGATGTAAAAGGAAAGATGAGAAATAAATTACAAAATTACTGTTAAATAAAAACAAAGTGTAGATTTAAAGGAGTAAACCGTTTCCTTTTTTCTAGCATTTGACTTGTTTGACTACCGGTATGGTCAGAAAGAGATCCAAAATGGATGGAGAACACGCGCAATATCCAATGAAAGTGAATTTTTGAACGCGTTGTTAATTCTTTCTTCTTTAGAGATATGCTGAAAGAACCAGATACCTACTTTTGAGTTCCTTCGAAATCAAGTAGTGATGGCCATTGCAAACTTATTTCAACCACCGGTCACCCAAAATCGACATCTTTTTCAAGAAGATGAAGTACCAGCTGGATCACTACTTACACCAGGTATTCTCACAACAATGGATTGGTAGGAAGGTCACAGAGTAGCCAGCAAGGTCTCCAGATTTGTCGGTGGTGACCTGCTTTGTGAGAAACTTTGATTTCCTGAGTTACTTACAACGATCTTGGTGCTCAATCAATGATCAAGGAGCTGAGGGCTACCAGTTTGAGCACAGAACTTAGAAGACGAACTACCGCTTTTATTGAAATTATATGAAATACGAAAAAGGAAATATCACCGTAATATGAATTGTCATGGAGCTAACAGTACTGTTTGTTAATCTAATCCTTGCTGTTAAAACCAGTTGTTAATTTAAAATCTAGAGTTTGTTATTAAGCTTAACAATGTCACTAATAACCAACTGACCAACTCACTAGTAACCAACCAACTTATATGATCACTAAACTAAAGATGTCATATCAGTATAATTAAATGTTCTACGCTCCTATAGATCCCCAGCTTTTGACACTACGTGCTTTGTATCATATGAAGAGATAAATTTGGCGATGTAAACAGAACACACAAATCTTCTCTCCTCTGATAATTATGTCATACTGGATCGCTAGATGATAACATTTGATAATAATTATCAATATTGAAAATATATTTGAAACTTACAAATGTATTTCATTGTAATGGACGAACAATCTGAAAGAAAAGTTTACTGTTAATCATTGTACCCGCCATCTAAAATAAAATCCAATAGTTGGCTTTAAAGATAATATTTTACTCATTATTGCAGTCTTAACATGTAAACAGCTCATTAGACTAAGTTAATACAGTTATTTTCTAAAGACATTAAGTTTTTTATTTATGGAAACCATTTAATTAATGTGGTTTTCAGTGCCCTATTCTATAGTGGGCCTGAAAGACCGCTTAATTTTGCTCAAAGGTCTCTTTCTCAGGCTTGAGGTTGTTTCGTTTGTCGTAAATCTACACGTTGGTACTACCGACTTTACTTTCCTTCCAAAGGAAGCCATGATAAGGACTTACGACCGGAAAGATCGATCGCCCTTCGTCGGATTTGAACCCGCGAATTTGGAAATAAGAGACATATTCTATAGATTAGATTTAGTACGGAGTAGAACTTCGACTCTGAAGCACATAGAAGGTCCACCATAACCAATGAACTTCGGGAAGATGGTGTGGACAAAGGTCAGGTACCAGGGGACGAAGGCGGGGTTTCTAAGGTTTCCATGTGTGAAATCTGACACCCGCGAGAACACCTTAGAGGAGAGATCCCTTTGGGGGGGGGGGGGGTATGACAAGGAATGAAGTGATAGGAAACAGAAACATTTGCTACATTACAAAACCAACCGAACACTTGCCTAACGACCTCAGAAAACCGTTTAAAAACCCCAAATCAGAGTGGCCTATTCAATGCATGAACAACTCGCTCCATATATATTGTGACTTTGTGGGTTCGTGAAATGAAAAGTCCAATTTCACCACTCAAAAATGTTCTTTATTTCCACCGACTTACAGTTAAACACTTGCCAATTACATAAAATTACGTAATGCACACAATTACGATTCACCAGTTCGTCCGTTGCAATTGCACTCGTAATTACGTACGGTCTTCTCACTAGCACTGCGTCCTTACACCAAGAACTGACTGACTTCACTTCGCTCCGGCAGCCCCTTTTTATAGGAATATCGCAGCCTTCTGGCTTTCACGGGAAGGTTCCAGAGATGAAGGATCCCGTAATTTCCAGAACGCAGGTGAAAGAGAAACAGACCGCACAATCATGTTTCTTTTTCTGCCGTCCCTGTCACCACTATAAGACGGACGAGGAGGAGGCGTGGCTAACACGGACCTCCCCTGTCTTCCGCTCTCAGCTGCTTCCACAGGGTGTTCCAAAGCCCGGGTGACACTATATATATATATGGTGTGTACGTGAATAGGGGGAGGTGTAATCACATAACGGACAGCTTCTAATTTCAACTATTTACAACAGATTTTTATTATAACAAGGAGGGATAAGTGATTGGGTTTTAAGAACCCGTCGACAACTGGATAATTTGGGATCGAACACCTAAATGCTGTAATATAAAAGAAAATATGACGTTTTAAATATATTGTCACCCGAACGTCGTAACTCCCTATAGAACTGGTCGGAAGGAGGGTCAGACGTGAAGTATTCCGGGCCAAACCTACCCATTTATCTTAGTCACTAACTGAGGGGATGATTAGGAAAGTGTCACTTGTCGCTGGCCGTCTCTTCCCCCTTCCCCTGCCGTCTGGAACCTTCGCGGTGATTCACTGAAACGAGAGACTTCAAGAAAACAGCGATATTCCTATAAAAAGGGCTGCAGTGAGTGAGTTGAGTCAGTTCTTGACGAGCAGCATAGGAGCGCCGTGCTAGTGTACGGACGAGAAGACTGTGTACGTGCATCGGAAGAGTGTACGTAACTGTGAGCGTGCAATGGAACTGTAACGGACGAACTGGTGAACTGTAATTGTGTGCAATAGGTAATTCTGTGTAATTGGCAAGTGTTCAACTAGAAGTCGGTGGAAATAAAGAACATTTTGAGTTTGTGCAATTGAACTTTTAATTTCACGAACCCACAAAGTCACAATATTGTTACTCCACAGAGAATATGTTAGAAACAAAAAGTGATTATATTTCACTCTAAGTGATAGGTAGAATGACCATGATAATAGGCAAAACTTGAAAGAATGTTTAATAAACAAAATAGAGAGCGAACAAGCCAGAATCAAATTCTGCTTATATTGCTGAGCATATTTATAATGTTGTGTGTAATTAATCAGTACTGAAAGCTCTGAGTCGCCTTTGTCATAATACAACAGAATGATATAATTATTTTCGTATTCCATAAACTTTTAATAATCTAGGTGTAAGTGCTTTTCAATGTTGTAAACAAGTTTATTACCGATGTGTACTAAATACACAATGAGAGCAAATTACGTCCAGCGTTAACATCAAGCAGCTACTCAATTTGCATTTATAATTAACGACTGTGTATATTACTTTTTTCGTGAATCTGTAGAATATTTACTGTTTATCTAAAAATCTCTCGACTATTTGGATAATTCTCTCCCTGCTAGCTAAAAACATAATATTCTACATTCCCGGAGTGAGATGAATGAGGTGAGACATGGAAAAGCATTAACAATTTCCCTGCATTTTCTCAAATACCAAGGGATTTATGTCCATTATTATCTATAAATATTTGTGTTTTCAAAATTACATTTTTAAGAAATAAAGTAGAGGAATCATCATAAAAAGTACTTTAGAATATTACACAATAAGTTTATAAAGAGTAGGAGGTAATTTATGAAATTAATTAAATCGTCTCTCGACATTTGAAAACCCACCCACAACAACGGTAAGCTGGCTAGTACATTATTAGTGAACACGAATGAGTTCAAAATCGCTGAGAATGTAAAACAATTTCAGTGAAATAGTCTCAATAACATCACAATTGAACATTAGGAGGGCTGTTCGATAAAGAATGATCATAACTGTTTACGGTCATAATTTTTCCCACTAAAATTCAACCTTATTATATTTTGTTAGCTTAATGTGAAACAAACACACCGTAGTAGTTTCATTGTTGGTACTCCTGGTTTCCGCCTGTGAGAACCAGGCAAGTTCAGACATGTTCAGTATCGCCTACCGCTGCAATGGAGGTAACACGCGAGAAACAATATGAGACTTTGAAATTCCGCTTTTTTCTCAACAAAACTCCAGTTGAGGCCTATACAATGTTACAGGAGGCCTTTGGAGAGTCTGTTCTTCCCTACAGCACAGCTCGAAGGTGGTTTAAAATGTTTAAAGAGGGGAGACAATCAATTTCAAAGGAAGGTGGACCCAGTGCTCCGGTTACTGCTCCTACGGAAGAAAACATCTACACTGCTGCTGCCATTGTGAGACAGGATCGACGAATTACCTTAAGATCACTTTCTGAAATACTGAACATTTCATTGGGTGCCACCCACACGTTGGTGTTTTTTTTTTTCTTTTTTGTAATTTACGTGCTCCACCGTTAAGTCATATCGGACGATGAATGGAATGGGTGAAATGATGCTCAAATGAGCCCGGGGTCCATGGAGCTTAGAATTACCCGACATTTGTCTTTCAGGGTAAGGGAAAACCCTGGAAAACCTTATCCAGGTAATTCACCCTGACCGAGATTCGAACTCGGGACCTTGAACGTGAGGCAGACATGCTACCACCACGCTACCAAGGCGGGCCACACGTTGGTGACAGAAACATTACACATGAAACGTGTTTGTGCGCGATGGGTTCCAAGACTGTTGATTCCCGAACAGAACAACATTCGCATGCAGGTCTGCATGCAGTTGAAGTTGATGTTAAAAGAAAATCCGGAGTTTCTTTTAAACATAATCACTGCTGATGAAACTTGGCTACATCACTTTGATCCTGAGAGCAAACAGCAAAGCTCAGTGAAATCTCCTTCTTTAACCCCCAAGAAAGCAAAAGTGGTTGCTTCTGCTGGGAAAGTTATGGTCATCTCATTCTTTGAAATTCATGGAATGGTTTATCGGCATGTTGTACCTGCACACACATCAGTAACTGAACAATACTACAGGGATGTCCTGAAAACATTGCAAGTCCATATCAGGCACAAAAGACCACATTTCCGTGAAGCAGGCTGGATGCTGCAGCACGATAATGCGCGGCCGCATATTGTCAACGTTGTTGCTGAATATCTTGCAAAAATCAACGTGAAATGCATCCCTCACTCTCCCTATAGTGCGGATGTAGCCCCATGTGACTTTTTTCTATTCCCCAACTTGAAGAAATGCCTTCGTGGGAGGCATTATCCATCCTCAGAAGCAAAGGTGAAGGCTGCGGAGGCGATTTTGAAGGATCTCACAAAAATAGTTTCCAGCATGTCTTTGAAGACTGGCAGAAACACTGGGACAAGTGCATCGCATTCAGAGGAGACTATTTTGATAAGGTCCATCCAAATTATGAGAATGAGTAAAGGTACGTTGTCAAAAGAAAATGTGATCAATCTTTATTGAACAGCCCTCGTATATACCTGAAAACTATTTGTATTGCGCCCCTTTACGGATATTATGGAAGTTTTAATATTTTATAATCATAATTGCCCGCCTCGGTAGCGTAGATGGTAGCATGTCTGCCTAACGTTCAAGAGGTCCCGAGTTCGAAACTCGGTCGGGGTGAGTTACCTGGATAAGGTTTTTTACGGGGTTTTACCTTATCTTTAAAAACGAATGTCGGGTAGCTCTAAGCTCCATGGACCCCGGGCCCATTTGAGCATCATTTCACCCATTCCAATCATAGTCCGATATGACTTAAAAGGTTAAAGGACGTAAATTACAAATAATAATAATAATAATAATAATAATAATAATAATAATAATAATAATAATAATAATAATAATAATAATAATAATAATAATAATAATAATAATAATAATAATAATAATAATAATAATAATAATAATAATAATAATAATTGTTACTGTTTTGCTGATAACTCTGAGGTATCCTAAATAACATTATAGCTAAATAATCCTTTTAATTGTGATTCCTTTGCTGTTCAGCATATTCTAAATATTGTATTTCAGGTCAAAACTGGCATAATATTATTCACCCGCCACCGTAGGAAAAAAAGCGCATCATTACGCGATACTTGTTTTACTGAAGTAGGCATTTTACTGTTAGAACCGTTAGATATGAATAATCTCTGCGAATTATCTCCATCAGTCAATATAGTAGTTCAAGTAGAAGAATAAAGCTAAAATTGAGGGACAAAAACACATTATTCTCAGGAATATATTACATATTATTATATATATTATTATATATAGAGAGAGAGTATCAAAGACATTATATTATAATATCTTTGTCTATCGATTACTTCGTAGATAGCTTAGTCCAATATACAATTTTTCTTTAACTGTAAAACAGAAAAACAAACATCCGACTTCTACAATAAACAAAATCTCATAGCCTACAATATTATTTTACACCTAGTAAAAATATCAATTCTAAATATTTTGTTAAACAATTTTTAATATTTTTGTAATTCTTAGTTAAGTCGATCTTTTCTTAGGTAGCTGATAAAATTGTCTATGGGACTAGCGTGGTTTGATGTTTATCAACCTCTTGAAATTGAAGCCCTCGGCGTTTAATTTTTTTTCACTCACTAATAAACATCAACTTACCTCCCAATTCCCATAAAAATTTCTGGATAATAGTTATAGACAAACGCGTCGTTAAGCATTTCGAGAGCAGTAGGCGTTGCTATGAGTTAACAGTGAGTTCAGGTATAGATTAGCGATAACGTTTGTTGAAAGACAAAATATGATGTACTGAAGATTTAAATCACTAAAAATGTAAGGATAGAAACGAAAGTTGTCACAATTTTCATTTAAATGTTATTTTTCTAGGGTATTTAAATTGCATTTGCTATTGGAGGACGACTTCAATGTTTTCAATTAGTGAGCGGTTTCTGGAAGTCACAGAAATAGTTCATCAAATACTTATGGTAAACTTTTTTAATATACACAATGAAAAGTTCAGATTTTTAATTTTTCACGGATGCTTTATCTCAATACCACGGCATTACAATAATTTTGTTTCAATTTTCATATACTATACGCTTTTAAACAATCTAGAACAAACAGGTGGATTTCGGAATTTAAGAGAATTTTCTATTCCTAGAGGTAAACTTACCGATATTAATGTGCCCCTGTACTCCTGTGACGTCATGGTTACCTGCAGCAAGTGGCGGAAACAATGAACCAGGGTCCTTTGTTATCTTTGTAGGAATGGCAGACCTGTTTCTTCCATTGTGTATGTGTATTTTTTCCCCGATGACGCCTCTTTGTCCTATAGCAGACGCAGTTTCTTGTTTATGAATGTACGGGAATACTTTCGCGTAATTATTTTGAGCTTCCTATACTACATTTTCTGCTGATGAGAAACAAAATATGGTGGCAAGAATGAAAAATAAAGAATCTTGAATATATGATTTTACCTGAAGGAAAACACCAGCATCTGAATTCCGCTTGGGGTAAGCCTTCACTTTCCAACGTCTTGCTATACCCTTTTTCTCTCTTCCATTCTCTTCCCTTAATTACCTTCAGCTCACCGTACAACGTAAATGTTATGTGTCTTTTGAAAACCGAATACAAAAGTGACTTCTCTGCATCTGTGATAGAAATTAAAGCATTATCAGATGCCATCGTGGCTATAGTTTGACTTGGAATCGCATTTATGCATCAGGGTTTATTTAACACCGCAATTTACTTTAAAGAAACTATTAAGATGCCGTATAGCTTAATTTTTAAACTAACGTATACCACATTTCAATTTTCATACCAAAGTTTTATTACCTGAAAGGTAAAACACACGCTCATAAGCTGACGTAATTGTAATAATGCAATTTGTGCTTCTGAAAAGTCACGTTAGTAATAAGTTAATAACTATTCATTCAAAATCGAATACTATCAGAGAAACTCCCTTCAGTTTTACGATGTCTAAATATGAATATTATTATAGTCATTTCTTGTACCGAACTTCCCTAAAATGTTAAGAACACATTCATTTTGTTTTTTTATTAGCTTTCACAAATAAATGGGTAATTAAATCCCTTCATTTGTTAGTTTAACCTACCGTAGTTCTTTAGTTGTTGTTGTTAGGTTATTTTTAAGACGCTACTGCCAGCCTATTGAGACGGCTACTGCGTCTGAATATAACGTTGAATCCAGGAAGCTCTGATTTCCGTGGCGTAAATACATAACGGCTGTGTTATCTTACTACAGCTTCATTTTTTTTTTTTTTTTTTTTTTTTTTTTTTTTTTTTTTTTTGCTTGTTCCATTTATACCCCGCCTTTAACTACTATGGTGATATCGGCGGCCGTTCTCCTTTGGAACATACTGAAGGTGTTAACTCGTTATCCAGCTTCATTCTTGTCCTCGTTGTAAATTGGAATAATGCCTTGCATATTGGCCCTGAGAAAGGTATTAGTAGTGATGGGAGCTGATATGGTCCCACAGGGTGAATGCGTGTTATGTCTTGTAGTATTTGGCCCTATTATGGACTAATAGGTAACTAATTAATAATTTTGTTGGCAATATCACGAACACACCTTTTAAGCTAATGAATAAATCAATATGTGAAGTTATAAAATTGAGATGTTAATCGTATATAATGTTGACAATTCTAGAATTTGATATGTTTTACCTCTGTCATATTAAAACATATTTCAGGGAAATTTCAGATAGGTGCCAAAACTCTTCTCTCTACTAAATGTAAGTAAAATTATTTTTAAACACTATACATCAATTAAAAATTAACACAAGCCATAACACATAAAACGCAACACCTTGATTTTTCTGCATATTTAAAATTAAAATCTTCTCCCCATTAATTTGTTAGTTTCCTTTCTTTTTTCTTTTTAAATCTGGGAGCGACGTGGGATGATGTAAAGATAACATGCAAATGTTATCTAAAATATTCAATTGCAGGTTTGTAGGAGCAATAGCGTGTGCCCGACTCGGTAGCGTGGTGGTAGCGTGTCTGCTTCACGGTGAAGAGGTCCCAGTTCGAATCTCGGTCAGGGTGAGTTACCTGGATAAGGTTTTTCTGGGGGTTTCCCTTTTCCTGAAAGACGAATGTCGGGCAACTCATACTATTCAGCCTTACACAATTATTCTTCAATTTAAATTCTGATTCAAAATTATATTAAAAAAATTAATAAAAAATCATAAATCTTTGCAATAACTTTTGAAATTTTATTGGATAAGCTCACAAAGTTATAAAATTTCATTACCATGCTGGATGATACATCGCAGAACAGGCTTCGATAAGAGATTAGTAGATATTAGTATCAACAGAGGATAAAGTTATGGGAATCAAAATAAAATGTGGGAATCAAAATGCTGATATTCCCGTATCACGACAATGCCAACGGGTTTAGCATGTTTAAAAGTAAAGTTTGCAAGTTAATTACCTCTAGTGGGTGAGAGTGAAACAACCTTGCACTGTTTGCCTACGCAGGTAATCCAGTGAATCAACAAACACATTAAATCCATTACTGATATCAATCGCCACTGAATACAACCTTTATGTATTTTACTAAACATTTACCACACGTAAGTACATAAAGCTTATGTCCGCCTTTTTTAAAACTAATACGTTCATAGTGAAATACGTTGGTATCGAATGTGCGGCTGTTGTTGGTAGGTCCAGTAGGTCCGGCTTCAAATCGCTTGTATCGACCCATGTCACTGGTAAATCTTTGCTCTGTCACTTGGTGTTCAACTATTCAGATATGATTAGATGTAGGATTACTACAGAGGAGATTTGGCACGAAACCTGTGGTTTATTGTACCTAAGCCCCAAGTGGGGCATTCCCGGAGGAGAGATGAGGCGAGAGAAGACAGATGGCAGTTGACCCAAGGAGTCACGACAACCGCCCACTCTTCAACCCTGAAAGAGACCACTCGATGAGAGATGATGTGAAAAATTAATGGAGATGAAATGGAAAGAAGGAAATTTGGGGGATATATTTAACCTACCCAACATTTGCCTGGCGACCCAGGAAACCCCCCGAAAAGCTCATGGGTCAGGTAGGTCGGCCACGGGAATCGAACCCAGGTCTCCTGAATGCGAGTCACAGATGAAACCGCCTGAGATGCCGCTACTCAGATAACTACCTAATTGTATATTCGCAATTATGAAGCAATTTTCTATCCAAGAATAAATTAAAGAGAAATCAAAATAGAAAATACAGAAAGATGATACCGCAACTATCTGACATCACATTGCTTAAGTTTTCGTCACAAATGTAGACGGGTAAGTACATTACCAAAACGTTTGCAACGTCATAATCACTTATTCCAAGCCCATCAGAGGTAGATTGTTTCAGAGTGTATTTGTGTAAACTTGCTTGGTGTTTAACAGTAAAATTTTATAATTTCGAGCTAAAAATCGAACACATTGTGCGAGCTCCTCTGGAATTCTAATTGTGAAGGAGAATCTATTCATTCATCATTCATCGTTTGAATCGCCCTAAACCACAACAAAATTGAGACCACACCTCTCAATTCTATCGATGCGTAACTGTCATTTACCGCGTTCGTTCGTGAACAAGATTATATGAAGGCTGGCCCCGTAGCTCAGTCGGTAGAGCATCTGCCTGCCGTGCGAGGTCCCAGATTCGATTCCCGGCTAGGGATGGGGATTTTTCTCCAACCAAGATGATTCCCCATTTTCCCCAGAGTCTGGAAGTATGAATGAGGGTGTAAATGTGTGTGTGATCTAAATGATTAACAAACCAATGACTACGAGTTAACACCTTCGATATGTTCCAAAGGAGAACGGCCGCCGATATGACCATTGCGCTTAAAGACGGGGTACAAGTGGGGGGGGGGGGGGAAGATTATATCAGCAATGCTCATCTCTCAATTAAAATAAAGGCAACAAGACTATGCAACACATAAAGATGACTAAACACATACTACTGTCCAGCAACGCAAAGAGGATCCCTGAAAGGAATGTGCTGTCTTACACAGTGGGACAATGACAGCGAATGTGTGTGGCAGAGAACTCCTGCTACACAAGGAGCAGAACGGTTTAAAAAAACATGCGCTCTATTCACTCTGTACATTAAAACCGAGAAGATTCATTCACAAAAGTAGGAGCTGTCAGAATGTTTTTGAATGGTCTGTAACTGTATGGGGTATCATAAACCTGTCCAGGGAAGGTGCGTGAACCTTCGCCAACAACCCTGCGTCTCAGGCCTCGGAGACTTTCTCTCCTGTGGAGGACAGTAAAATCTATTCGTTGTTAGAATAAAGTATTACTCCGCATCCTGCAATGAGCTCCGCCTCTTAGTACGTCATTGGTTATACGTAACTTCTGCGCATGCGCACCTAAACAGCAATGCCATCACTGGAATTTAACTGTCATCTTTGCTGTTACGCAACCAGTGCATTTTTGAAGTTTTGAGAATCATCTTTCTTACTGTAATTACCTTACAATGTTAATTCTATATTATAACAAAAACTTAAATTGTTTATTAAAATTAGGTAAAGCAGTAAGCTTTATAAGCTGCAGAACTACATATATTGTGGAAGAACACGGAAGTATTCAATCCCATCAACCAATGCGGTTCATTTCCACCACGTGCTATGACATTTACTTTATTTTTACAGCGAACAGATTTTTGTGACTTTATGGGTTCGCAGAATTAAAAGGCTTGTTTGAAGAAATTTAAGATTCTCTTTATTACAAGTAAAACACGCTTTGTACAACTCTGACAGCAGCAGAATGACGTAACATACACAAAAACCGTCTTCGAGGTCTCTCGTTGCTTCACCACAGTACACAAACTAAAGAAATCACTTGCAGTACACTTCAAATAGTTGTACACACAATTAACAGCTCACTAGCAACTGACTGTTCTCACACTTTGCCGGCTTGTATACCTCCAGCCATTGTTCTAGAATTCAGTCGATCGTTCATTAACCATCACGATGCAGTGGGAATTTTCAGACTATCTCTGTCACTTTCTCTCACTGTGTCTCTCTCCCTCTCGGCAAGCGTTTAGTGCTCGCCCACGCGGCGGCTGTGGCTTGCGTTAGCGTTACAACAATGCCTCGGCGACATTATAGAGGAAGTTAACTTTGCATCAGTACATACTACATTCACGAGTCAAAGGATCAAAAGGTCATCGTTAAAATGTGACGTTAAACAACAAAAAGGGCACTTAACATTATTACAGGAACAGAATAAAATCAGGTAGAAAACGATCTTAAGTAGCTGTTAAGTAATAATTTTTAGGACGCTGTTTATCGTTTCGTATAATGCATTTAATCGAATAACCGATGGCAACTGTTTCAAGCAGCAAAGGAAAGAACATAATTGTATTCTAAAGGCAGGTAACAATGCTTTATTAAAATATGTATTACAATACTTGGGAACAGTGTCTAGCAAAAATAAACCTTTTTTCAGAACTCACAATACTTCCTAGTAGCTATATGACACCCTCTTCGATGAAGTATAAGTTGGTGGATGCTTTGTTACACAAAGCGCAAGGCGACTTAAAAACAAAGCAGAAATTTGTTCTTGATGTAATAAAATGTTTTCTGTTAATATTTGTATAGGAATTCGTACTCTTTTTAACTATTAATACTACTGAGCGACCTAGCACAACGGTAACATGTGTGGCTCATTTGGGAGGTCATTGATTCTGTTCCCGTCATTTACATACTCTGACGGGTTTTTTCGGGTTTCTCAATGTCACTTAGGCAGATACTGGGATGTCACTTCCAAACACTACTTCTTTTCCATAATTTCCTTTCATTCCATTTCATTCCATTTCCTTATCTTTCAAGTTCGTAGTGTATGGCGGTACCGGACAAACGGCGCGGCTGCTTGCACAATGTAAATGCTATTCTCGGCACTGGACGGTGTTATGTGATCTCTGACCTCACTGGAGGGGAAGGTGCTCTACACCGGATCCAGGTGTTGATGGCTGCGCAGCAGGTCCTGGCACCAGGATGAAAAACTCCCAGCTATTGTCAGGGATTTCCACGTGTCTGTGTGATCCATCCCCTTCAGCTGCTTTAGTGCGAGCGCTGCGGACCCTTAGCACTCGTGGTACCTCTGACGTTATCAGAGGAACCTCGGTTCGAACATTCGAGCCCCTCCCTGAATGGAAGTTGTTCGGATTGGGTTGGACTTGAGGGGGCAGTGTGTTCCCGTTACCCGCGGGAGATCGGGTACCTCCGGCCAGGCTTCAGCCGCCCGGAGGGGGCAGAGGGTTGCCGGACCCTTAGCACTCGTGGTACCTCTGACGTTATCAGAGGAACCTCGGGCCGAACATTCGAGCCCCTCCCTGAATGGAAGTTGTTCGGATTGGGTTGGACTCGAGGGGGCAGTGTGTTCCCGTTACCCGCGGGAGATCGTGTACCTCCGGTCAGGCTTCGGCCGCCCGGAGGGGCAGAGGGTTGCCTAAAATGTCCCGGGTACTAGCCTGCAGAGCTAGTAGAAGGTGTGCTAGATCACCAGGCGGACCCACCGAGGTTTTTCGGTAGTCTTCCTTGCGGGGTTGACGCGCGTAAGTGGCGTATCCACTTCCACCCATCTTGACGTTGTTGTCGATGGGGGGGGGGGGGCTTTCTAGACTCCAGGTATTGCTCCAAGGAAAGACCCCGGACTTTCCCATCGCTCCCGGGTGACAGAGGCCGGAGTCTTAGGACTTTCGGTAGACCTCACTGAACATTGTCTGTGTGACCTCTTTGCCTGCGACCCTGTTACTTCCTGCGGTTCTGTCACTTCATCCCTTCCTCTTTGGGGAGATGAACCAATATAGATTTATGTGTAGATGGCAGTCCACGAGCAGTTCTTCCTACGTTGTCTACACTTTACCTTTAATTTTAATACTTTCAATCTCTCGTTCACTATCACCCTGTAGCTGTCAGTTTCAAAATTCTGTTCAGTGCTTATTACATGTTATCTTTTCAATGGAAATCTTAAACACAAAAAGTCCACAGGGATTAACACTAACTGTAAAATGACATTGAATTCGGGAACAACCTGTTATAATGCTACAGTGTTTCATGAAATGTGGAGTAAGGGTGAGGATTAACTGCATACAATAACAATAGTGCACATACACTGGGATTTAGCTTTGATGCGTATTTTATTTATTCATATTTTTTGTTCATTCTCTGTTACTTCCACAACCTACCACCCTACAACCTCCGGTGTTCTGTTGAAGCGAAATTTTAATGATAATTTCCTTGACAACAATAACAAAACTTCGAAAGTACAAATCCATAACATGTCATATTTTTAGTTGTTGGCGGCATTATAATGGAATTTCTGTTATTGAACTGCGCTTTTTTTCTCTGTCAAATAACACGGAAAGCATTTTGTGAGCAATATAATTTCCACGAATACTGAGTTCGTCATGCGATACTAAAATACGTGGAAAATCACGAGATTTCATATGTTGTGTTTCAGCTAAAATGGTTTTCTTGCAGCAGTGAATGGAAATATGTGTTAAACTGCAATATACATTCCGTACAGCCAATTTCTTACTACAAACGTGATTCTTGCAATCCGATCTAAATGCATATGTTCCAAACAAAAAACAAAGTTTCTCATTGTGTGCAATTGAATGCTTGCTTACTACAGGGAAAAAATGTTCAACAAAATCCTTAGACCCTAAATTACCATATGGTACATCTTTACAAAATTTTAATTTTCTCAAAAGTAGCTTAGTATTTTATATATATTTTTTCCATGATAATAAAACGTTTATCTTAGTTTTTTCCTGAAGAGGCTGTACAATCCTTCTTATTGAATGTTGTATAATTTTTTTCAAAAGTTGCACAACATGAGAGATGGGGTAAAGTTTACTGAGTGCAAAATATCCAGCTAGCTGTAACACACAGCTAGCTGTAGCATTAGCAATTTTCGAAATATTCATTGTTGTTTCTTAAACGTTTTCCCAGGTTGTCATACCACAAGTGCAAGTCTTCTTTTAAAGCCTGACATATATTTCGTTTTTCTATTTATTTATTGTTTACGTGTACTGTTTAATTCTTTGAAGTTCATTTGTTTCATATTGTACACCAAGTCCATACTGTTTAATTTTAAATTATCTCTAGTCAGAGTGTATCGTGAATAACCTAATGTGAACAGAAGAATAACTTTTTATAGGAAAAATACTTCAGGTATTATGTGAACCTGTAAATTGGTGGACTAAGTCTTACCAATATAACAAATGGTTTGCTTCTTACAAGTTCATGCAAGTAGTAGTAACTTAAAGATGGTTATCAACGTACATAATTTAACAGATACTTATCAAATCAACCTACAGCATATGGTACTGCATCCATTAAAACCCTTTCTTGTGTTTGTTTTTAATTTTGCATCCTCCAACGTTAGGGCACATCGGACGGCGAAAGAAATGGGTGAAATGATGCTCATATGTGTCCAGGGTCCATGGAGCTTAGAGCTACCCGTCATTTCGCCTTTAAGGATAAGGGAAAATCCCGGAAAAAACCTTAACCAGGTAACCCGCCCTGACCGAGATTCGAACTCGGGACCTCTTGAACGTAAGACAGACAGGCTACCATTTACGCTAACGAGGTGGGCGTTTCTTGTGAAGGCTTCTCAACACTAACTGCTGGAACTAGATATACCTAAATGTAAACATTTTTACTGTGTAGGTATACAGAACCGAGTAAGGTGGCGTCGCAGTAACATGTGCGACTCATTCAGGAGGGTCAGGGTTCCATCCCTGTCAACCACGCCCCCTGAGATTTGTGATGGACAACACGGCGCTGGGGCGGGTTTTCTCCGGGACCTCTGGTTTCCCCCGCCATCTCATTCCACCGGTGCTCCATCTTCATCTCATATATCATCAGTGTCACCGCCTGCGGTGCCGTATGTAGTAAACGCGGGCGTTAAACACTACACATTTCACATTTCACGCCCCCTGACTTTTTCTTGGTTTCTCCATGTCACTTAGGCGAATAATGAGGATGTTTACTTTCATACCACAATTTCCTTATCGTCTTTCAAGCACAGTTTCAGGCTCATAGTGCATGTGTCGGACAGATGGCGCGGATGCTTATGAATGGCACCTGCTGTTCTCGGCACTGGGTGGCGTTGTAAGTGGCTGTCCTCAAGTGGAGGGAGGGCGCTTGTCGACACCGGAACAGGGGTGTTGGTGGCTGCTCGGCGAGTCCTGGTGCCGGGATGAAGAACTCTCAGGACATGTTAGGATCGTCCGCGCGTCTATGTGGCCTTTCTCCTTGGACCCCCTGCCCTGGTGCGGTTCTCTCACTTAATCCATTCCTCGTGAGGGGTGTTAGTTCGTAGTAAATCTGTGTATAGTCCAGCAACGCAAAGAAGGTCCCTGTAAGGAATGTACAGTGGGACAAGGACAGCGAATGAATGTGGCAGAGAACGCTTGGTACACAAGGAGCAGACCGTTAAAAAAACATGCGCTCCATTCACTCTGTATACTAAAACCGAGAAGCTTCATTCACAAAAGTAGAAGCCGTCAGAATGTTTTTGAGTGGTCTGTAGCTGAACTGACATGGGGTGCCATAAATCTGCCCAAAGAGGGTGTGGAAACCTTCGCCAACCCCCCTGCGCCTCCTCCCTCGGAGACTTACTCTCCCGTGGAGGAGTATAGAGGTCACAGTGACTGAGCTATACCCTTTATAAGTATCTAGTAAAGACATGGTTTATTACACAATTGGTTCCTTCTTTCTTTCTTCTTTATACTTCCTTTACCATGTATGTACATAACCGGTAGAAAAGGTAGGAGTTCACTAGAAATACACATTTTCAGGCCAACTGAATAAAAGAAGCCAGTTTGTGTATGTATGTGTGTGTGTCGTACACCAGTGAGGGTGTTTATGAACAAAAAAACTCAATAAAAAATTCAGTTAAATACCAAGCTTCTACTAGATTTTCCCACAAATGTGGAGAAAAGGCAAATTGCTTAGACTTTATGCATACCATCCATTAAACTTAGTCGCTTAGAAAATTATTTTGCATGTCACTTTACATGGAATTTAATCTATCTGCAGCATCAAACAGTACTGTACACTACAGTTCGCAAATATTTGTCTAGGTGGCCTGCGGAGGAAAGGATCATATGCGTGTGCAATAAGCTAAAAGCCATCTGTATGATTTATATACACAGTTGAGACCTCTAGCGGGACGCGGGCAGACGGATACAGTGCGATTTATTGCAAGTAGCAGTGTGTGTCTGTCTGTCTGTCTTCGCAATTACTGATGAAAACAAGAACATTTTCTACTTCCGTTTCAATCTGGAACCATTCACTTAATACTTCTCATTCGGAGAGGTTTTCTGCAATTTTCTTGTTCCATGCTTATAATTAAAAAGTGTTTCCACCGACTTTGGTGTAAGAATACGTTTTAAGGGAAGTGTTCTTGTAGAAAACATCAAACTGCGGAAGGGATGTATCTAGAGGTAAACATTTTGCCTCTCAACCTGTAGGCTTTAGTTCATTTCTGATTGGATCGAGCTTCTTGAATGGATTAATCAACTTCAAGGTTTAAGACTCCATAGACTCGCTCTACATTTATAAAATACAGAGTTGTATCTCCTCTTTCTTGACTTACCAACGTCCTTTCTGCCCTTGGATGCATCCTGAAATACTTGCTGGTATGCTTATTCCTATAGGAATACCTACATCATGGCCGGGAAGATCAGCACCCGAAGTGCGAAATGCTTTACCCTATTCTTTCCTTTTTCCTTCTATCTGGCACGAAAACAAACAGCTGACGTGTGCCACAGTGGCGATATTCTGGTTTTGAATGAAAGGTGTTATGGGGCGTAATCAAATCTATACTCTTGAACGCAAGGTTTGGCTAGGATAACAGAATGACATTAGAGAATATGAGTGAAGACTTAACGATATTGCTAGACAACTTATATAATGTGTAGTGTTTAACGCCCGCTTTTACTACATACGGCACCGCAGGCGGTGACGCTGATGGTACATGAGATAAAGATGGAGCACCGGTGGAATGAGATGGCGGGGGAAACCGGAGCTCCCGGAGAAAACCCGCCTCAACGCCGTGTTGTCCACCACAAATCTCACTTTGCGGTCGCCTGGAATCGAACCCGGACCGCCCGCCTCAGTAGCGTGGTGGTAGAGTGTCTGCCTCACGTTCAAGAGGTCCCGAGTTCGAATCTCGGTCAGGGTGAGTTACCTGGATAAGGTATTTTTCCAGGGTTTTCCCTTATCCTGAAAGACGAATATCAGTTAACTCTGAGCTCTATGGACCCTGGGCTCATTTGAACATCATTTCATCCATTCCATTCATCGTCCGATATGACAACGTTGGAGGACGTAAACTACAAAAAAAAAAAAAGAACCCGGACCGCCTTGGTGACAACCAAGCGCTCTAACGAATGAGCCACGGCGCGGCCGCTAGACAGCTCATACTGGCATCGTATGAAAAATGGCTATCACCACTGTGTAGTGTTTAACGCCCGCTTTTACTACATACGGCACCGCAGGCGATGACACTGGTGATACATGAGATGAAGATGGAGCACCGGTGGAATGAGATGGCGGGGAAACCGGAGATCCCGGAGAAAACACGCCCCAGCGCCGTTTTGTCCACCACAAATCTCACTTTGCGGTCGCCTGGGACCGAACCCGGGCCGCCTTGGTGAGAGCCAAGCGGACTAACCACTGAGCTACGGCGTGGCCCTATCACCACTGCGCTGACTTTAGTCAAACCTTTCTGCCTCACGTTCAAGAGATCCCGAATTCGAATCTCGGTTGGAGTGAGTTGCCTGGATAAGGTTTAACCGGGTTTTTCCTTATCTGAAAGACGAATGTCGGGTAAATCTAAGCTCCAGGGAACCCGGACTCATTTGAGCATCACTTCACCCATTTCATTCATCGTCCGATATGACTTAACGTTGGAGGACCTAAATTACACACAAAAAATGTCAAACCTTAGGTTCACAAAGGCAGCTTTGTAGAATTAACATGTTAATTACATCATTTTTGTTTTGTTATCCAAAGTATGCAGTGTTATGCTGCTAAATACACATAAATGGATTCTATATTGTGTTCTCAAAAATAAACATCATAGTTTATTTCAAAAGTGCATTAAATATGTTCACAATATACATTGATAGAGAGTGGCGTAGTCATAATGATACACCCTTAATTATCACGATTGCTATCCTTACTTTTTTTTCTTTTAATATTAACGTTTCAACATCCGACTGCTCTGGGTTCGATCCCAGGTGACCGGAAAGTGAGCTTTGTAGTGGACAACATGGCGCTGGAGCATGTTTTCTCCAGAATTTCTTTCCGCAGTTCCAACATTTCTTGCAAAATTTTGCCTCTGCTTAGCCATTTGCCTGGCAGTAATACGGTAAATCCAAATATTTCGAGTCTTAGATTGTCAGAAAGTTTTTGAACTGCTGTGTGTGTCTGTGATTAGATTTACAGTTTTAACAGAGAAAGACAAAATGTTATTCAAAGTGGCTGATTTCACACGGAGTGCTATTCGCTGAATAATGCCCTGACCATTTTCTTCCCTTAGGCTTCAAGATGAGACTCATTGAATGTCTCTTCAGGGAAAATCTCGTAATGTATTCAATATTAGTAGGATATATCAAACACTATGCTCGACGAAGATGAATGAACATGCTCTCCCAGTCCCGATCAAACATTTGTTGCTTGTTCATGTTGCACAGGGAATACACCATGGTAGCTCAATGGGTTAGAGTGACTGGAAGGAAACCAGGAGATCCGTGGTTCAAATCTCCGCCATGGCATTGAATTTTTCATGTTGACTCAATCTATCAAAAACCATAGCCTATATACGGCTAGTATGAAGAAATTATTAATTTCCATTAATTAACTAAAATAATAAGAAGCCTGGGACTCAAGTACTTACGATAGTAAGTTGCCACAAACGATTTATCTCGAATGCGAGAGCACCTAGTGGTTTACCGGGAAAATAAACGAGTCAAATGGAAAATTTAATGTCAGGATGGCACGTTGGACATGGAAGCTCAATGGATTAGAGTGACTGACGGAAATCAGGAGATCCGTGGTCCAAATCCCGGCCATGGCATTGAATTTTTCATGTTGACTCAATCTATTCTAATGGGAGTCCAGAATCTCCCACACAACTCATATAGAAATGTACCAATGCCTGTAAATACTGAAGTGTTGGGAAGTGTTATTTTATAATTTATTCGCATTTCCACTTACAATTTTGAAACAATATTCAGAAAAGGAATTTAATTTTACAAAATATTGTACAGTAATCGTGCAGAAGTTTTTTGTTTCCTGCTCAATGGAGCCGAGGTGGAGGATGTGTTGAAGCTTAAGAGGTGATTGGCTTGACTACTGGACATTACGCCCCCACGCGAAAAGCAAATTTTCAGGATTGAGAAAGTAAAGTTAAAGTATAAGTCAGCATAGGCTAAATGATTATGATGAATAGACGAATAAATTTTTATAAAGAATTCCATGTACAAAAATACTTGTAAAATGATATGGTAGAGAAATATTAACGAAGGTAACACCAACAATATGTTATGTTTTTAGATGAATCATATTGCTTCCCCTGTTATTATTTGATTATCGGTGGAATATTCTGTTGCTTACACTCAGCTATACCATTAAAATATTCACAGCATCGCTTTGCTTTGAGCTCGACAGCGCTATATCGGCAATATCACTAACAAAAATGCAGCTTTGGTACGGTAGGTAATAGAAACATAAGCCTATATAACCGATGTTAAGGGGAACACGTGTGGAGCTTTAAAATTAACCGTAAACACGTGCATGACAGGCATTCAAACATTTCAATTAGATATCTATTACACTGTGTCACAATGAAAATGCTTCGGGCTTAAAAATAGTGAATTTACATGTATTTCCATCTGCTGAATTCAAAAATCGCCATATAAATGATAGATTAGCTCTTGTTTTGAAGATAAAGTGACATTTCATTTTTAGAGTGAAAATTTTAAATTTGGTGGAATTTTTTTGGCAGTTGGCACACCTGTCAAATAACAAAACACAATCAGAGAGACATTTTGGAAATTAAGTGATGCAAAAGCTAAGGAAGGCATTTTTGTCGGACCACAAATAACAGAACTGCATTTGACCAAGTTTTGGAGGGGAAAGAAAAGGAAGCTTGGGAAGCCTTCAAGGGTGTTGTTCATGGATTTTTAGGCAACAAAACAGATGACAACTACAAGCATTTGGTGACAGTGCTCCTGCAAAAATACCGTAACCTTGGATGCAACATGTTCCTTAAGATCCATTTTCTCCACTCCCACCTAGACTTTTTCCCTCCTAGTTGTGGAGCTGTTAGTGATGAACATGGGGAGAGATTCCATCAGGACATTTCTGTTATGGAACAAAGATATCAGGGCCGTTGGAATGAAGTATTGCTTGCGGATTACTGTTGGTCTTTGTGTAGGGATTCTGCGGAACTCCATCACAAGAGGCAAGCTAAAAGACGACGAAGTCAATAGGCCACCACATGATTCTCTTCAGTCACGACTATCTGCGAAGTATTTTTCCAGCAATTTAGAACTATTTGCATGTAATTACCAGTTCAGAAAATCAAATGCACTTTCGTTGTTGTTAGCATGTATGTAATTAAAATGTATTCTTTTCTCTCAATCCGTTAATAAGTAATACTTCCACTTTGTGTATATCGTAGAAACTAGAGCTAATAAAATTTTTTCATTGTATTTGTTTTTCTCAACCCAAAATTAGTAGAAATTGCCTCAACAGTCAAAAATTATTTTTTGTTGCCCAGTGTTATCTGCGTTCTAGAGAGAGAGAGAAAGAGAGAGAGAGAGAGAGAGAGAGAGAGAGAGAGAGAGAGAGAGAGAGAGAGAGAGAGAGAGAGAGAGAGAGAGAGAGAGAGAGAGAAATGTTCTCCATGATTTATAAATATAAGCTGGATTTGCTTATCAAGAGTTTTCCATAAACGCTTGTACCACTCACACAACTAGTATACTCTTGGTGTATCTAAGTTGCGGTGTAGATGTCTACTTACAGAATACACCAAAAAGCAAAGTATCCGCCATTCCTTTGCACGCGTGAGTTTCGAATTACAGGAGTCTGTAATGTTGATGGTCAGCTCAGATGCTCCTATATTCATTCAAAACATTTAATTTTCTATATCAAAATGCTGTCGTTCTTTCGACTTTCCTCGTCAACGTACAGCTTCAAAACTTCGATTGTTTTCTGTTGCTCAGCTACTGCTGTTCATTTGAGCAGTAAATTCAGCAACGTCCATCATCTACAAGTAGAAAATGCTCTTCTCCTGAGAAAGGAAATTAAAGGAAACTATATTTCTGCTAGAACAACCACCAACATTTTTTCTTACCGCCCACCTGTAACATAGACGTTTGCCTTTTCGGAGTATCTTGGCCTGAAGAAAAGCTAGTGATGTTTGTCACAAAAGGCTTCTTGGCGTGTTAAAGATCGTTGATCCTGTTCGAAAATAGTATTCTTGCTTTCATACAGCATCTTCTTCAGTAATGTTTAACTACAGACACAAATCGTAGCCAGTTTTCTCTTCTTATTTTCTTTCTTTTTTTCTTTGTTTCTTTGGTTCTTTCTTTAGTTATTAATTTTTTTTCGTCTGCATCGACAACACACTAGTCTCCTCTCTTTACTCATTTAAGTGTTAGTTATTTTATTTCTGTAGTAGTCATTTCACACAAAAAGATGACAAGCGCACAACGATTTTAGCGTACTCAGTGCTTTTGGATTATTTCGATACAAGTATTACTTCTTATATGATGAGATGTTGCTAAGATGTACGGGATCCGATGTCTGGACATAACATTTCTACGGATATTCGTGATTAAGGGAGCGGAAGGAAGAGTGGTTGGGTTTTATATTCTTAAATTATGTAGGCACAAACGTAGAACATTCAGTGGCTTCAAAACATGTTTCCTCTTCAAAAGAATTTGATCAGACCAATTAATGAAATAATGCAGAATAAAGAAATTATATTAAAGTTTGCGATTCTGGCGCTTTACGGAATTATTTTTTATTTAATACTTTTAGTGAGTGATGTTTACAAATTTTAACGCACTTAACTGAGCAACGTTTGTTTACATATTAGGTGAAATAGAGGTGAAAATAAGTATTAATATGACGGAGAGTAAAATTTCAACATAGTTACCGAACTTACTCGTTAATGCCTCAGATTTTACATTACTACTTCTTGTGTTAGTTTAAATTATTTGCTGGTAATTTGTCAGGTATTAAACGGTATTATCAAATGCATATAACATGAATCTGTAAACAGTACACATTTAGAAATGCTAAAAGAACTTCAAAAGTAAATATAAATTAACAAAGGCTGGCCACGTAGCTCAGTCGGTAGAGCACCTGCCTACCGTACTAGGGGTCCCGGGTTCCATTTCCGGCGGTGGGGGTGGGGATTTTTCTCCGACCAAGATAATTCCCCATCTTCCCCAGAGTCTGGAAGTATGAATGAGAATGTGAATGTGTGCGTGATGTAATGATAAATAAACCCAAAGATAACGAGTTAACACCTTCAGTATGTTCCAAAAGGAGAATGGCCGCCGATATGACCATAGCAGTTAAAGGCGGGGTATATATGGAACAAGCAAAAAAAAAAAAAAAAAAAAAAAAAAAAAAAAAATAACAAAGCGAACATGTAAAATGTAATGTAGTTTCTTTCTCTCTGTATGTTAAGATTGAGAATATCGTTTTCTCTTTAATCTGGATGTTGAACGTCTTTAAACTGGAGACAAATTTATTTATCTATCTATAGACTACCTTTTAGTCCCTTACTAACGATAGTCGGCCCTTGTAGCTGTGGTCGCTCGAGCGTGTCTTTGACGCACTGACGCGCAGAGGGTCGCGGGTTTGAGTCCCTCCTCGGGCACGGATATTTGCCACTGTGCAAAAGTATAAAACAAAGTTAAAACAAGAAATCAATATATATAAATCGGGGAAATAATAAAAAAGGTTAATTACAATTTTTGTTTCATCAGCTGCACCATATCTCACGATCAGAATGCCGAACATTTCCTACAGCAGTGATCCCAAACGTCATACAGAATGCATCCTGCAGTGGTATATTTGTCCAAAACTACATGTATGGGATAAGATGTTCAGGTTATTATCTGACGTTATGCCATACCTATAACTGTGAAGAATACACTTCGAAAGAGTTGACTGACAGTATGACACTGTATAAAGAAATACAGAAATTTATTATTATTAATTATTATTATTATTATTATTATTATTATTATTATTATTATTATTATTATTATTATTATTATTATTATTATTATTATTATTATTATTATTATTATTATTATTATTATTATTATTATTATTATTATTATTATTATTATTATTATTATTATTATTATTATTATTATTATTATTATTATTATTATTATTATTATTATTATTATTATTATTATTATTATTATTATTATTATTATTATTATTATTATTATTATTATTTTGTTATTTAAGTCCTCCAACGTTAAGTCATATCGAACGGTGAATGCATTGGGTTAAATGATGCTCAAATGAGTTCAGGATCCATGGAGCTTACAGCTACTCAAAGTTAGTCTTGAAGGATAAGGGGAAACCCCGGAAAAAACCTTATCCAGGTAATTCACCCTGACCGAGATTCGAACTCGGAACTCTTGAACGTGAGGCAGATACGCTATCATCTACGCTACCGAAGCGGGCCTTCAGGGATTATCCGTAATTCAGAAATGAAAAACTTGGAGTAGTTCTCGCTTCTTCAGAATTCATTTTTTCCATGAGTATTCATTAAGCATCGCATTTCAGTTTAGGAGGATTTCTCGAAAATTTTAATGTTTC
Organism: Mantis religiosa; assembly: GCA_030765055.1. Classification (NCBI taxonomy): domain Eukaryota; kingdom Metazoa; phylum Arthropoda; class Insecta; order Mantodea; family Mantidae; genus Mantis; species Mantis religiosa. The sequence continues at coordinate 50,668,509 of CM060956.1, forward strand.
ATCGTTGTAAAATACCTAACTTTAGTCTCAAATTTGGTGCTTATCCAATTTTTCATATTTTAATTATGCAAGTCCTATTCCTTTTAAATTTCAAAACCGAATTTTTGAGTGGAATGCAATAAATTCTATATATAGTATTGATTAAGAGAGACAAAGTGAAACTTATGCTGCACATATTTCATGTCACTACTAGGATCAAGCCAGACCATTTGTTAGTAGCATATTTTGGTTTACAAAACCATAACCGAATTACTTCTTGTTACTTCCTTCAACATCTCATTTAACGTACAGTTGAATGAAGGAACAAACACTAAAATACTATTTGACAACACAGTTCTTTTCAGATACATAAGAAATGCGTTTCAACATCATAATTTCATTAGAGATATCCATTGTCTTCCAGAGCATTTTAAGCGGAGTGCGAAGTTTACGACTACATATTCAATGAATTAATTTGTCTATCACGGACTTCTGCACATCTCTGCGAGTACACTGACTTTGCCATCTGCGGATTTCCCTGTGGTTTCTCTTCGCCTCTTCCCTTTCCCCTTAGAGAGGCGATAGTCCACAATAGATTCCGCCCGGGTCCGCTGGGTGAGGTGTTACCTTAGTTGCTTAAACCTTATGTAGTTAAGGGGCGGCCTGTTAGCCTACCCCTGAGTGTTATTTTTCTTATTTTACTGTTACCTTCTTTTCACTCTGATCTGTAAAGCATTGTACTGCTGATCGATCAATAAAAAAAAAAATATAAAAAAAAAGTTGCTTAAACCACATCACAGCAACCTTCTAAGGAAACGAACATATTTTTGAGTACACTACAATATCAATAGATCTACAGATATTTATGTGCAAAATTTCGCGATCAAATGTTTTGTAGTTAGACTGACAAACTGGATAAGTTTCTCTAAGGCGTTTTTGGATTCCTTTCTTCAGCACACAGTCAGGGATAAACCATTAAAAGACAATTTTAATATTTTATATCTCAAAAATATAGTTCTTGTTCAGTTTCATTAATACAGTCTTAAGCAAGCCAATAAACGTTTAGTTTTTTTAGCTTCTAATAGGTTAAAAATAAGATACACGTGTTTAGGAAAATGCACTTCGGAGATAAGCTCAACTGGAATTTGTTTGGAAAGTATTGCCCGCATTCATGAAGTGCACAAATTACACATTAAATATATTCCATGTTGTCTCTGATTAATTTCTATAACTAAATTAGTACTCTCAACTTTTCTAATATACATAATAAATGAGAATAGTTTAATAAAACGGATTATTAAAAGTACAGTAGAAAGATATATATTCCATTTAAATAATATTTTGAGGACTAACTTTAGTAATAATTAGAAGGAATCAGATATTTTATACTCATCAAAGATAAACATTAAACTTAATCATTTTATATTCAAGGTCTTTTTGGACTATGATTTGTTTTCGTAATTAGACATATTTTACCTCATTTTGGAATATATCTTTTGTGAATATGATGGCTGGTTTTTTCATGTACAAGTTACCCAACTTAGAATTTCTATTCTCTGGCACAGCATAATTTTAGCTTTTAAGGCTTAATTAGCTCTTACGTAATGTTCTTGATACAGCGTCAGCTTAATACGGTGCACACTTTTCTCTTGCATAATAAGCGCTCAAATATTTAGTTCCTTCATATGTGTACATTCTAACGCTTAAACAATTTTCCCCTTCATCTATTGCGGGACTTTCTGCTCAGTAGATTCTTAATGTCTTTAACATAGTTAAGAATGTACCGGCACAAAAGCAGGAATTTCAGCTGCCGGCGCTGGGTAAAGCTTGTTTACGCTTGCTAATTTGGCTACGGGAGAAAGAAACATCTGCTGCAAACATTTCAAAGAAAGAAAAGAGGATTAGACGGATATAGCTTTGAAAAGATACAAGAACCTCACAGAAAACAAAACAAATAAAATTGATACACAAAGTCACTTATAATTCGTTTTCCCAAAACAGATCTGTTATTTCAAAACAGTGTTTTGAGTTAAGGAAGAACTGCATGGGATGTTCCCTATGTAAAACAAATGAAGGGTCCAGGGAAAGAACAAGGTAAGTCACGTTTTGTAAGAAAGTCAAAAAACCAATATTTAATGTTGAAACACAATAGGTGATTCTCAAACAAAACACTTCTTTCAAACATAGTGAAATATTAATGCGTCTCATGTAGTTAATCTAGTAAAGTAGTAATTCCTGTCCGTTAAGTCAATAACATTGTACCAAACAAAAAAGTTCATTCCAATAGCATGTTTTTCAGGAAAAAGAAACAGTTAAGTCAACTGAAACAGAAAGGAAACCAGGAAAATCAGTTACCACAGATTTTGTTTGCAATTAAATAATTGTATTACTATCATTTTTGTAATATTGTTACAAAATGGTTACATATTATTATTATTATTATTATTATTATTATTATTATTATTATTATTATTATTATTATTATTATTATTATTATTATTATTATTATTATTATTATTATTATTATTATTATTATTATTATTATTATTATTATTATTATTATTATTATTATTATTATTATTATTATTATTATTATTATTATTATTATTATTATTATTATTATTATTATTATTATTATTATTATTATTATTATTATTATTATTATTATTATTATTATTATTATTATTATTATTATTATTATTATTATTATTATTATTATTATTATTATTATTATTATTATTATTATTATTATTATTATTATTATTATTATTATTATTATTATTATTATTATTATTATTATTATTACACTTATCTCAGAGATTATTTGGACATGTTCCAGTTCACTACTAGTTCATTACAGAAAGTTCATGAGGTTCATTATATCCTGGTACTTAGCTTTCGATATGTGTAGAGAGCCTGAGGAAAATGCAGAAATGTGTTACGTATATTGCATAATATAAGCAGTGTTACCAGCAATGTTTAAAAGTGGGGTAATGTTTTTACTACAATTACCTGAATAAGCGAAAGATGGCAGCTGAAATTCTTCTGGCCTCTGTGTTGAAGAATCTTTCTCAGGCTTTCTTATAATACTGGATACCATGCCTCTCCAGTTCAACAAACGTGGGTATTTGGATGAGGCGCAAATTTTCGACGGGCAGGGTCTTAAATGGACATTTCGTTACACAGTTCTGATCTAAGAATTTTTTCCAGCCTTACACCACTTCCTGTCAGGCATTCACAACAATAAAAGGTGAAGGTTTGACTCTTGAATTTTTAACCATGCTTATGAACTCCTCTGGCGATTTCCATTCTTTATTTCAAATTCCAAAGACAAACAGTCTTATCACATTCCATGTAGGAATAACGAAGAGTAAATGGTAGGATACATCACTATCGCACTGTCTCTGTTGGCAGAAAGATGACTTGCCTGGTTCTTTCGCGGGAAAAATTGACTTACCTGGTTCTTTTCCTGTACGGCAAAATTTAAACGTAAAAAAAAAAAAAATAACCCATGACTAACCAGTTTTTTCCCCGTTTCATTCCTCTAAAAGGTGGTACTTTCCTCTCCAATGACATGTCAAAATCATTTTGAGAAAAAAGTGACTTGGTTTTTTCCCTGGACCCTTCAAATAACTGTTTTTCTCAACAAATGCAGGACATATTTTAGTAAATATACTAACAATGCAAGAAATCATTATAACGAGAGTTAGAGGAATCTTTAGGCCTTTTATTGAAGAATTAATAGAACGGTGAATTGCCAATTTGATATGACCTGATTGTGTTTGTGTAAAGAAGAGGGGCAAGGGAGAAACAAAGATAAAACAAAAAGAAAACAGCCTCTATGGTCGAATGGTCGGTACTCTGCTGCCTTCTCAACCCAAAGATACTGGGATCGAATTTTTCTTCAACCGCAATCATTCGCCATCAACATGTATGAACGTGAGAGTAATATTGAGCGTGTTAAAAATGTATTTATTATAATCTCATGACTTCCTCCACTCACTCATATTTAATTTAAGCCACAAATGACTTATTTAACACATGGAACCTTACTGACATAGAATATATGTTTTTGCTTTCACTGGAATTTAATAAAATATGTATGTAAATACATGCGTACTACTTAATCCTGCCGGCGTTATAGAGGATCACGCGGTACACATTTACTTGGGAGATGCGAGAGCGATCTAGCACGACAAGGAAACCATTTGTGGTGAGTAGTCGACATTAGGCTTTTGGACCCAAAAAATATGTAATCTGCTGGTTGAAGGTAATAAGAAAACGTAGCGTTGATCCTATATGTTAGCGGAGCATAGGTTGAAAATAATGTCCATCTGTTGGATGCAGTGATCACTTCATGGTCTAGAAAATTGTAAACACTTTCTGTAACACTGTCTGTAATTTCACTCAGTATGTCCTGATTTCATTCTCAAGTGCTTGCAGAGTCTATTGTTTGTTTACGTATATTTATTTCTTTAAATTCCTCCTAAAGACAAAAAATGACATTATTTTTGCTCCAAATTTCACAGCATAACAATTACTGTAACTTGCGTGTTTTCATGACGTCAAAATGACACAGCGGTAATGGTAGGTAGGTTTGAAATGGTTCTAACTGTAAAAGTACAGATAATAGAGATAATAATGTGATCGTTATTTTTTTTATTTTAAACTCCTAAACATTGTTTATTTTTCAATTTTTTTGTTTTAAATTTATTAAGTAAAGAATTAATTGCGAATGATTAAAAAAAACTAGTGCAAAGTGAACGATATTAAGAAACAAGTGAAGGTAAACTAACGACGATAATAGTAGTCTAAAATTATAACAACATATTACTTGAATGTTAAATTGTTTAAATATAATTTTAACAAAAATTATGTAAATTATCTAATATGGTAATGAATGATGGGTCACGAAAGATGACGTGAACCAATGAGAAATTATTGAATTGCCATAGCTACAGCCAATTCAATAATTTCTGATTATCTAGAGTTAGCATCATTCTGACTATGGACGTCGTCGAGTTACGAAGCAACTTGAGGGAACTTGATTTCAAGTTATATAGTGAACAGTGATAAAAATGCTTAATTTCACAGTGTAAAGAAAAACCGATGCTTCTAAAGCTACGTATTAATTTGTGTTACGGTGCCTTTTTTTAACGTGGAAGGAAAAAATGTAGTTTACCCACAGCAGCCCATGGGGCTGGTGACATTGGAGTTGCCGCACCGATTTGGTGCACCGGTGCAGGCATTTTAACTTCATATTGCATTAAGTATTGGAATATTTAAAAAGAGAAGTTGAGCGATTACTTCATTGCATTTCATTTAGTGAGTTGGTTACAATTCTCATCCGAGACCAAACCCTAGGGGTATTCATGCTTCGACTGTAGTAGCCATGGACAACATCTAAAGGAATTGCTTATCCTAAGACGCCCAATCTGAGCGAAAGCTGTGAGGCCCAAAACATCGGCACCATCCCCAAGGTAAGGACGCAGCAACAACATCTGTTGGGGCAGAATCGCAGTATCCCAACCCTGAGATGCTGTCGCAAAAGTTGCCTCAATGTGATGCTGAATAGCATCATCCCATTTGAATCCCGTCCCAACAACAACAACAACAACAACAACAACAACAACAACAACAATAATAATAATAATAATAATAATAATAATAATAATAATAATAATAATAATAATAATAATAATAATAATAATAATAATAATAATAATAATAATAATAATAATAATAATAATAATAATAATAATAATAATAATAATAATAATAATAATAATAATAATAATAATAATAATAATAATAATAATAATAATAATAATAATAATAATAATAATAATAATAACAATAATAATAATAATAATAATAATAATGTAACAGTATTTTTTTAGTAATGTTCGAAGGAATAATAAATATATAAAAATGTATGTAGTTGTGTGATTGGCCGAAGTAGTAGTGGTATCACGTGGTGTGATGACGTGTCAGTGAATCGGCCAATCACAAAATAAAGTGGGAATCACTATGGGGACAAGAAAATCAATAATCTAGAAAAGTGTTAGAATCTTGTGTCTTGCTTGAGAACGAGTAAAGAGGTTACGATGATTATAAAATCTCCAAGAAAATTATATATCATTTTGTCTTAATCTGTGAATCTATCATTTGGCGCTAGCCAGTATTACTTTTGATAGAAAAAAAAAATTGATTAAATTAACTATATTCGAGTAACTGCGCCGTTAGTGCTGTCTTATGGGAGAAACATGGCGACTAGCATAGAAAGAGCGATGGAAAATCATGATTCTGGAGTGAAAGAAAGTATTATACCGACCGCCATAATGGAGAAAGAAAACATTCCCGTTACAAATGGCGCAGCAACGTGTGGGGCTCGAATAGGATAAAGAAGAGGAGATTAAAGCATCGTGCAGCTCCGTGGGAATTTAAAAGGAAAGAAGAAAGAAGAGAGAAGAAAGAAGAAAACGAAAACTGGTTTAAGTGAGTGAAAAAAAAATAGTAGTAGTAGTAGATTTATGTTGTTAAGAAATCAGAAAATAGTTAAAAAGATGGCGAGTAGAAAAGAAATAACAGTGGAAGGAGAAGTTACTGATAGTGTAGGAATGAATAGGGAGAATGCAGGATTAAGCATAGATAATGAGTCAATGTTGGAAAGAATAACGAGAATGTTAAGTAATTTAGATTCTAAAATAGAACAAAATGCAAATGATTTAAAATCAGAAATGAGTAATTTAGATTCTAAAATAGAACAAAATGCAAATGATTTAAAATCAGAAATAGGAGATGTTAAATCTGAAATGAGTAATTTAGATTCTAGAATGAAAGATGTAAAATCAGAAATGAGTAATTTAGATTCTAAAATAGAACAAAATGTAAATGATTTAACTAAGAAAATGAATGATTTAGATGTAGGAGTAAGACAGGAACTAGCACAAAATGTGAGTAACTTAGAAATTAATTTATTACAGAAGTTAAAACAGGAATTAAAATCTGAAATTTCACAGGAGATTAGAGAAGGGAGAAAAGAGTGTAGGGATAATATGGAAAGGCTCATGCAGATCATAGAGATTAATAAGGATGAGAATAGAAAGGAAGTCAATGAGTTGAGAGAGATAATTCAGGAAACTAGGTTAGGTCAGGACATTGTGAAACAAGAAATAAGAATGGAATTAAACAAAGAGTTAGAAACATTTAGGATACAACAGGCAGAAATAACACAAAAACAAAGAGAAGAATTAGGAGATAAAGTAGAACAAAGAATCAATGTAATTTGTTCTGAAATGCAATTACAACATGATGAAAGTAAGATACACCAAGAGGAAATAAAGTTACAAATTGATGAGATAAGTAAAGCAAAAGAAGAAGTAATTTTGCAAATTAAAGAGGTACAAGAACATTTTGAAAAAGAAAAGGATAACTTAGGAAAATTGACACAAGTTGTAATTGCATTACAGGCTAGAAAAGTAAATAACGGGAAAGAAATGTCTAGAATTACAAATATAAACGATTGTGACTTACCAGGTGAATTAAGCAATCATCAGAAGTCTAGTGATGTAGTAAGTGAATGTAGTGATTTTGTGAGTCCAGATAATGATATTAATTATCACAGAAACACACAGAACATGTCCTCACACACACAACTCCACAGTCTAGGTCAAAATGAATGTGTACATTATTCACTAAATGATATTAGTCCACCAAGTTTTGATGAGGAATCAGGTGATAATCCAAAAGTATTTCTTAGGGAATTGGAAGAATATTTCCGTATTAAGAGAATTCCCAATGAATTTCGGATGGTAATAGTAAAACGCTGTTTGAAGAAAAATGCTCTTGAGTGGTTAAGGTTAACTTTGGCTTCACATGAAACATACAGTACTTTCAGAAATCTGTTTATAAATAGATTTTGGGGACCTGAGAGACAAAGAAGAATAAAAGTGGAGTTAGCAACGGGTAGGTTTGAGTTTAAAAAAGGGATTTCTATGACTGAATATTTCTTAAAATTAGCAAACAAAAGTAAGTTGATCAATCCCGAAATTTCTGAGACAGAAATTGTCAACATGCTAATACGTCATTATCCACCACATATCAGAAATCATTTAATTGTGGCTAAGCCTATCGATTTCTCTGATATGATTGAATTATTATCCGAATTTGAAGCACATAACCTCATTAATGATACTACATCCTGTGATGGTAACTATAATAACGTCCATATTGAGCGAGGAAGAAATCGACAGGAATCACAACCTACAAATAATAGGAATAATAGGACGAGTTTAAATTGGGGCGGGGCACCCGTGAGAAATCAAAGATTTGAAGGAAGAGGTTATGATCCTAGACGAACTTATGAATCTGTAATTCCCGGAACAGGAAAGGGAGTTCAAAATAATGTGCAAAGGAATTATCATAACAATCAGTCGACGAGAATTGGAAGAAATGATCACATAAACCATGTAAGATTTTATCGAGGAAATAATCAGCGAATAAGTAACTTTAATAGGGGTAGAGGTACTAGTTTATTTAGTGCAAATCAAAGAGATTTTAGGGGTGTGAGATTTGAAAGAAGTAATCAAAATGAAAGAGTCGAAAATACACAAAGCACAGAGAATGATGTGAGTATAAACGATAGCACCAACCTAACCAACAATGAAAGTAATAATCAGAGGGAGATGGAAAACTAAAAACCAAATCATTTTGTGCTCTGGAAAGTGGTTCGGTGAGGATGACACAGGGCGAATTGAAAGTTGAAGATAACGGAAATAAGCTCACTCTCTTGCAGAAAAATAAGGAATTAGTTAACCCACCTCAGATAATTATTTACCTATGGGATAAAGAATATACAGCCTTAATTGATACTGGAGCCAGTTCTACTGTGATAAGTGAGGAATTGTTTAAAAATTTGTTAGCTAACTATAAAGTGGAATATTTAAATGTGTGTAACGTTTACTGCAGTACTGCAATTGGGAAGAAAAAGGATAGGATTAAATATCAAGTATTAATTAAGGGGCGAATAGGTGAATGGAATTTCAATTTCATTGCGTTGGTAATTCCACATTTGGCAAGAGATGTAATTGTGGGTAATGATTTATTATATGAATGGCAAAGTGTATTGAATTTCGAAATGCATGAAATGAAGGTTAAGACAGAAAATGATTTATTAGTAATAAAATTATTGGAAGAAGATGGAAGAAAAGAAGAGAACAGGGATAATATAAATAATGAAAGGTTTTTTGTGGAAGATATACTTTTGCAAGAAAATGGTAATATTGAATACGATGAAAATGAAAATTGTGGGAAGAATTTAATTATTGATGGATTGTAAAATAATGTAACTGACCTTGAAAAGCATTTCTAGAAGCAAGTGTGGATACAAGAGATTTGTAATCAACGGAGTACTTATTGTTAAAATAGTTAAATAATAAAACATGTATATTATTGTTAAATGTCAATATATTGTTGTATTTTAATTAATGTTAATTTATTGTTGTGTTTTATGTTTGTGTAATAATGTGAAATTGTTGTTAAATGTTCATTTATTATATTTTATCCAATGTAGGTATATTATTATATTTTATGTATGTTGTATTGATGTTGTGTAATATTGGTGTAAACAAAATTGTTAATTGGGGCTGTTCTTCGAAATATATGGAAACAGATTGTTAATTGTTAATTCCTTTATTTGGTTATTTTCCATATATTTCGAAGAAGGGCATTTGTAACAGTATTTTTTTAGTAATGTTCGAAGGAATAATAAATATATAAAAATGTATGTAGTTGTGTGATTGGCCGAAGTAGTAGTGGTATCACGTGGTGTGATGACGTGTCAGTGAATCGGCCAATCACAAAATAAAGTGGGAATCACTATGGGGACAAGAAAATCAATAATCTAGAAAAGTGTTAGAATCTTGTGTCTTGCTGGAGAACGAGGAAGTTGACTTAAGATGTTACGATCATTATAATTGTAAAGAAAAATTAATAAGATTCGAAAAGTGTTATTCAATATTTATAATATAAAAGAGAATCGTAGTTTATATTATATAATTAAATAATATATAACAAAATTGGACTCATCTAAATTTTATTTTCACCAAAAATCCGCGTCCACACCTTAGAAAGATCTCATGACTCTTATTAGATTAAAACTTGACTTGGATATTACAAAGAAGTTGGCGTGATTCTTATTGGAAGAAGAAGATCGAAAATATAATCCCGTTACAATAATAATAATAATAATAATAATAATAATAATAATAATAATAATAATAATAATAATAATAATAATAATAATAATAATAATAATAATAATAATAATAATAATAATAATAATAATAATAATAATAATAATAATAATAATAATAATAATAATAATAATAATAATAATAATAATAATAATAATAATAATAATAATAATAATAATAATAATAATAATAATAATAATAATAATAATAATAATAATAATAATAATAATAATAATAATAATAATAATAATAATAATAATAATAATAATAATAATAATAATAATAATAATAATAATAATAATAATAATAATAATAATAATAATAATAATAATAATAATAATAATAATAATAATAATAATAATAATAATAATAATAATAATAATAATAATAATAATAATATGTTGCATCAAATGCTAAGTTAGTATTTTTCATCGTATGTCAAAGATTTACCTGTGCAAAATTTTAATAGAAGTGCAACCATGTAGATTTGTGTTCACTACAAATAAATAAGTAAATCTGCAGACAGAATAGAATAGAAAGAATATATATATATATATATATATATATATATATATATATATATATATATATATATATATATAGTATAAGCAATATGCCATGACTTGTTCACCCCATGATATCTAAACTTTTTATGATGAAGAAGAAAGCAGCGATAATGATAAAAGTTATTGCATTAGATCCAGTTATATTTACTGTGTCAGATGATGTCCAAATATCGCGCAACAGTTATAGTGGAGAAATAAGGTAGAAGCACAAGTCAATATCAGTCCTTTGTTTCAGGGACCACAACTTCATGAGCAGCGCACTGTATTAAAACGGAGGAAAGCAACAGGTTGGTTGTAACGTGGCTATGATATACGGGCCATTAAAAAGTAGCTGCTTCCTCTATATTACACACGCTAGCGTACGTACCTAGCTCGTTGCTTATATAACGGCTTCTGGAAGAGATAATGGACAAATGAAAGCTAGGGTGAATGAAAACCGCTGCATCACACCGTACCTTCTAGCGTTCGCTCACCAAATCTTCAAAAGTAAAGAAAGACAGTACGTAGCTTTCGACTGAAGGGAAAACTATCTGTCAAAGGAAAGAATTAAACCCTTGCACTTTAAAATTAATTTATTTTTATACTACACATCACCAATGCTGGGTTGTAAGGAAACCTTTGTCAAACTCATACGAGCGTCGACTGGTGAGTCTCGAGTCTCACAATAAAAAAAGAAGAAACAAATTTTCCCAGAATAACAGTGTTATAATTTAATTAAACCATCTCTGTAGTGCGATTTATCATGGTCCTCAAAATAACTGTTTATAGCATCAATGACCTCCACGTTGCTGTGAAGTCTTCGTCCTCTAAGAAATTTTTTGAGGTTCGGCAACAGGTGGTAGTGACTGAATGTTAAATCTTACGAATAGGGTGCATAAGCAATTCGAACTTTAATTCGCACATTTTCCCCATTGCAATGACTGAACGATGGGCCGGAGCATTGTCGCGAAGAAACAAGATTTCTTTCTTTGCCAAATGAGGTCCTTTTCTTTTCATCTCATCACAAACGCAGTAGTCACTGGTGATACTTTTACCCTTTTCCAAGTAATCAATAAAGATAATTCCCTGTGCATTCAGGAAAACACTCGCCATAACCTTGTTAGCTGACAAACTTGACTTTGCCTTTTTTAGAGTTGGTTTAGCTGGCGCCATCCACTGCTTTGACTGTAATTTACTTCCTGGAGTGTAGTGATATATCCAAGTTTCATCCAGGGTGACAAACCGTCTCAAAAATTCATTAAGAGAATTTTTAAAACCTGGTATAGATATGTTGATGATATTTTTGCTATTGTTCCTGAAAAACAAATTAATGATGCTTTAAAATTACTAAATTTACAAGATAAAGCTATAAAATTCACATTAGAAACTGAAATTAATGGATTTCTTCCTTTTCTAGATTTGAAAATAAAAAGAATTAATAACAAATTAGACTTCGGTATTTATAGGAAATCTACTCATATTGATAATTACATAAAAAATAAAAGTTTTAATCTTTTTTCACATAAAATTGCTGTTTTAATAGTTTGATTTATAGATTAATAAATATACCCCTGAATAAAGAAGAATTTAATAAAGGATATAAACGTATTATTAATACTGCTTTAATTAATGGTTTTAATAAAGATTTTATACAAAAGAAGATTGAAAAGTTTAAATATAAAAAAACTGTTAATGATATTTCTACTCTTAAAAAATAAAAGATGATTATAATTTTAAAAAATTTACTTACCATCCTTGGTTTAATAAACATTTTCAAAAAATTTTAAAGAAGTTGGTATAACTTTAGTTCCTCAAAATAAACATAGCATTAAAAATTTATTACTATTTTCTAAAAAAGATGAAATTCCTAACAATAAAAAATCTGGTATTTATCAATTTAATTGTTTGGATTGCGATCAGGTTTATATTGGAAAGACGAAACGTAATTTGGAAACCAGAACGAAAGAACATTTTCGTAACATTAAATATAAACAAATTGATAAATCGGCCTTAGCAGAACATTTTTGGTCATTTAACCATGAAATAAATCCCGAAGTTAAACTATTAAAATAATTAAATGGTCCCATAGAGGTAATAGTGTGGGAGAAAATATTTATTTTAAAAAATAAACATCACATAATGAATTTTGACATACCGGCAATTGATCCTGTTTTTAGGTTTGTTTCGTATTCAGATGTTGGTAATGCTGGAAATGTAACATAATAAAATAAAATAACATGGTAACCGTGATTTCCTTAACAACGGAGTTTGTTTAATAAACTGAAAACGAAGGCGATGTGCCTTCGAAATCGATTGCTTATAAAGAAGAAGAAATTTTTAACATCAACTTCTTAAGTTAAGTGGAGATTCTGTTACAAATATTTTTATTTGTGTAATATTTGTTGCTTCTCTGTTACTAGCTTCTTTTTCTCTGTGATTCACTAAGAGTTTTACGGCAGAGCTCCAAATTCTTAAGAGAAAGAGTTTTTCTTTTCAACTTTTGATCAGGTGTCAACAAACGCGGCATCCATTTTGCACAGACCTTGTGAAGGCCCAAAACATTATTTAAAATTTGAAGAGTAGAGCCAGACTGAAAAATTCAATTCCAAAGCCGGGATATGAACCACGGATCTCACGCTCTCCGTGTGGTTGCTCTAGCCAACTGAGCTACTATGGCCAACATGCCAACATGACATTAAATTCTCCAACTGACTCATATGTTTCCCGGTAGACCACTAGTAGTTCTCATATGCTATGAGACATGCACCTTTTGTGGTGACTTACTATGCTGTAAGTACTTAAGTCCCAGGCTTCATAGTTAAACCACTATGTTTTTATCTTAGGTAAATTGATGGAAATAATCATTTCTTCCACACTAGCCGTGTGTAGACTAAGGTTTGAATGAGTAGAGCCAGACTCAAAAAGTCAATGCCATAGCCGGGATATGGCATTGAATTTTTCAGTCTGACTCTATTCATTCAAACCTTAGCCTACACACTGCAATGTGGAAGAAATGATTATTTCCATTATTTAAAATATTACCTGCACGTTCTTTTGATATGTTTACAGCCTCTACTATCTCAAACAACTTTAATCTGCGGTGTTCCAGTACTAAACGATGAAGTTTTTTTAATGATCTCGGGAGTTGAGACTTCCACAGGGCGTCCAGATCGAGGCTCATCACTAGTGCTCATATGTTCCATTCTAAACTCTGTAACCCACCTTTTAATCATTGTATATGAGGGGGCAGAGTCTTTCAATGTATTATCCATTACCTCCTTGATTTCTTTAGGCATTAAGCCTTTTAAATGGAAGTATTTAAGCACTACTCGTTTTTCCAAATCCTCTATTTTCGTGAAACTTCTACATTTGTCTTGTTTAAAGTGCTGTCATTCAGAAACTAAACAAGCTATTGACCTGTAACTATGGATACGAGCTATTTAGAGTTAAACTGCCTGATGCTATTCGTCAAACTGCCCAAGTGGCACCATCTATATGTGCTCCGGAATTATAAACCGACTCTCGTTGCACGTACTCCAAATAGTAATCTCTTAACTATTTCTTCTTTATACACAATAATTTCGAAGTGACTAGTCCAGCATATGCGGCAACAGGCTACATAGCACCATGAAAATAAATGAGGTACGGCCGTTAATGCGTATTTATAGCAGGAGTATAATAAGGCTAATATGGATTTATATCTTGCTGCACATCTGGAGGAGCTGAATTTCGTCAGGGTTGTCCGAGAATTACCCAAGGAATGCACTATCCCAACCATCGATCCCAAACTAAAATATGTATTCAAAGAGTAAAAATACGAGAAACGGCTTATTATCTACTGAAAACTTGCTTTTAACTGTCATTAATTGCAAGGTTTAAAATGATTTTCTGTATAGTGGGAACCAATGGTTCTTCTGGGCATATCTTACACTCATTTCTACACTCTTCTATGGCAATATCGCTGAACTTTAACAAATTTAAACTGTTTAGTTTCTCTGCAACATGTTTTTTATGATTTACGTCCTCCAACGTTAAGTCATATCGGACGATGAATGGAATGGGTGAAATGATGCTCATATGAGCCCAGGGTCTATAGAGCTTAGAGTTACCCGACATTCGTTTTTCAGTATAAGAAAAAAACCGGAAAAACATTATCCAGGTAACTCCCCCTGACCGATATTCGAACTCGGGACCTCTTGAACATGAGGCACACATGCTACCATCTACGCTACCGAACCGGGCTCTGCAACAAGTGTGGTAGCTGGAGGAAGTATTTTGTTTTTCGCGTATAAATTCGATATGGAGATTTTAGTGCAAGTGCATGTTTTGAGACCACTTGTATCTACAAACAGCATACCTATCTCAAAAACAAAGCCCGACTAAACGCTAAACTTAATTTTGAGTTTAGTAGCTTCCAAAGATGCATTAAGAAAATGCAAAACGTTCACATTTACTCTCATATTCACTCTTCCAGACTTTGTGTAAAGTGCAGAAATATTCTAATTACAGAAAAGTTCATCCCCACAAAGGAATTGAACCACTCACTACAGAGACCACCTGATTAATTTTGTTTAATAATCAGTTTTCACTTTTAATTAACTAGAGTTCAATAGCTTTGGCTCTATATCACGTACGTTGTATGCCCTTCGAGTATACGAACTACCTGTTCATTACGTTATGTTATGCAATAAGTTAACAAGGCATAGAAAATGTCCATTTTTTGTGCATATCAGTAAACAAATCCTGTTATAATAGCAAAACCTGCTCCTATTGATAAAGCATAATGGAAATGAGCTACAGCATAATACTGTGACTTTGTGGGTTCTTAGAATTAAAAGGCCGAGTTGTAGAAATTAAAAATCTCCTTTATTTTCGTAGAAATACTCTTATAGATTACAGCAGCATTACGTTACGTACACCATCAGTCTACCAAGGTTGATGACAAGTGACAGCATATTACACCCTTAGTTCGTTACAATAACACTTCCAGCTGTCTCTCGTTTCACAACTGTTTCAAAACTCTACTCCCTCTTGGCCAGTCGTCGCCTCTTTAAATACTTCACAGATAATTTCTAGATGATTCGCAAATAAACCAGAACGCGAACAATCTCTATCAGTTCAGAAGTAAGCAGAAATTTCCATTTATCTCAGTTTGTTTCGGCAGACCCTTATCTGCCTGTTATCTTTGTCCGCGAGCTCTTGGTTTTCACACTGCCCTCCTATCAGTTTCTTTTGTGTAGACAAGCCACGCGAACGTAGATACGGGTTGGCGACATTACATTGAAAAGGTCTAATCAAAACGATGTAGGCTTTACTAATTTGTTCCTTCCTTTCAAAGCTAATGCATTCTTTTCCCGAATAAGAGTGATATGATCTAACCTAATATCTGAGCCAAAAATTGTTCTTCATATTTCGTTTCTCTCTCTATAGCATCAACAATGCCGCTTTTAGTTTTTAGTAGAGAGGTATACATATGAATCTGTTATTTTCTATGCTATTTCTTTTCCTTCACAATCTTACTCAAAACACATTTACTCTTTTCATCAGAAAGAAAAAGGTTAAAGCTGACAGTGGTCAGGGTGCAAAAAGTTAGAGTAGCACAGCCACTTTAACGGCAGTCTGTTCTGTTAATGCAGATGTTTTGTAGTAAACAAATGAACATAGTCTCTCAGTATTTGACATCGTCTCTTGGAAATGGGGATGTAAATCTGCAGTAATCATTTTTACAATAAAATGTTCAATCTCATTTAAATCCTGATATTCAAAGCCGCACTTGTCCATTAGATTCTCTTGTTTCATTAAGAAACTATAAAATGTTCTATGATCAATATTGTTTTCACTCAATTCATTTAGATCTATTTGGATTTTTTTTATTCTGTATTTATATTTATTTCTCATCTTTCTTCTACAAACAGTTTCATTGATACATTGACATTTGTAACATTTCTTTCACACAATAACAAAATGACTTATTCACATCTAATATACCCTTCCTACCTGCTTGCCTCAAGTCTCGGTCTCAATATACATAACCCCTGGTTTTCCGTGCATTGATGACCCTCCTCTCCCTTTATCCCTCGTTTTAGTTTTCCAGCCCTTAATTGTTAGTTGTTCTGCATCAATCTTAACCATTTCTCTCTAAATTTCCCCAGATATTCACCTATATTTCTTACATTCTTTTATCCTTTTACCAATAACATTTTCTTTATTGTTAATGCCTCTACCCATCCTTAAAACTGTCCCACTTTTGTAGCCAAATTTGTTCTCTCCATATCTTTGTTTGTTTGCAATAAGGTATACTATGCCAATCTGTATCCTCTTCTCCACACGTTGGGCATTTCCCTGTATCCCTTTCATATATAATAACTTTCAAATTTCTAACTCCTGTCCTTGCCCAGGCAAATCCTTCTCGTCCTGACTTATTACACACATATATGTACTTCTCCTTCCCCCACACTGTCTTTATTTCCCTATATGTCCTCAATGATTTTTTCTCCCTCACACTGGTAAATATAACTTGGTTATCTAAATCTTCCAGCCTTAATTCTACCTCTTTCCAAAAGCCCCTATAATAATACTCCTCGTTTCTGCAAATATGTCCCATACCTGTCTGTTCCATCAGTTCTCTTACTTTTTGCGCCCAAGACTCTCCCCATTTGCTTCTCATCTGTAAAAGAAAACATTCCTTGATAATATTGTTTTCTTCCAAATTGGCAACTCTGTATAGATATTTCAATGCCCTTGAGACAATTTTAACCCTTGTTGAATGTCTTCCCAACTCTAATTGTGCTGCCGCATTGGGTGAAGCAACCGGTAAGCCCAAAATATACAGTTAGATCTAAGTGTTTCTATGATATAAGTTTTGATGTTCAGTGTATGTTTATTTTATATACACTTTGATTTCGGACAGATGGATGCATTACCTGCTCACTGAAGTGAACATTATTCTTGGATATTAGTAAAACTACTTACTTTCTTGATGAATTATTCAGTCCATAAATTTAGCAGTCGTTTTTAGCAGCTCCGCTTCTTCCACTCATGCTACTTTACACCTTATCACACTTATTTCTGGTACGAGTCCCCCAAAACACTAAAAAGGAAATGGGCTGTACAACTGGACAAATAACCACATTAAGAATGCAGCGGCTTGACAATCAGAACACCCAACACATTCCTTGTTGCCTATAAATTAATCAAAGCACAAAACAATCGATATTGTGAATCCAGAATAACCATTCTACCAACGTAAAATTCCCTAGAAAATTGTGTATAACTCAAAATACCTAAGCTATAAGGTAGTGCCCTAAGCGCATGCTCCTTCCGTGATGGGTCGATGAGTGTATCATAGATTCGGACCTAAGTTCATAGCATAGACCAGTGGTGCACGTTTTCTGTAATGAACCAATGACTCACCTTGTCGCTTCACTCCACCTCCGTTTTGTGCAGGAAGCATTTCTCTTTCACTCTGTTAGGTAACCAAGCATTAGAGATGTTTATTTTTGAGTCCCATGAATGTTTTATAGCTTGGCAAACATCAAGGAAGGCAAATCAACTTCTCTTTCTTATATAACTGGGCAACATTGTTCCTGACTTTCTTGGCTTTCAAGCCAGATAAGGTAATAATGATTTATCAACGTTTTGGGAGCGTGTTTGACGTATTTCTAGAAAATGAACGTCACCAGTTCTTACAACTCTTGTTGTTTTTTGAAAACTAAATCGTGCTGTTAGAACCAAATATGTACTCTCTTTTTTCCTAAAAAGTTATAAAAATTCTAAATTTAGACACTTTTGAAGCACTTTGAATTAGATGTTAAGAGTTATTAGAGTGAGGATTAAAATAATTCGGAATTTTCCATTAAATATCTAAGCCTATCTGAAACAGGAATGGGGAATCATAATGATAGGAAATGAGAGAAAAGAAATTCATGGTAAAAAAGAAACAACTCTGTACGTCTTGCAAATCAGGAAAGCCCACGAAAAACCTATGTTCAGACTGACTAGCCCCAGGACCTTGTGAAAGCGAACCCCGCAAGTTAAGAGTCTATCTTGTTATGTGTATATGACATTACCTACTTTTAATTTTGCAACATTTCACTTATCGCTCATATGCCACTTCATATTCATTCTTTACCGTCAATTTACTTGGTAAAAGCAATGCTGTAGCAACTAACGAAATGCTACTTTAACGTCCAAAGTACTCTCTTCGGGATCGTTCTTATTCAGAACTAATTAGCCGTCCTCACTTTTCCAGATAGTCTATATTATTATTTTGTTGTAAAAACTGATATCGCTACAGTAGTTTCTTTTGTTTCTTTTTCTTGATCAGCTTTATTATGTTCGACGAAATTTATGAATCAAGTTATCATTTATTACTTTATGTCACATAAGTGAACAACTTCTTATATATAAATGATCACAGCATGATCCCAGGTAAGTTGAGAAGCCATTACCAAATGGTCGCGAAATAAAACAGTAGGATGTGCATAACTGTGACGCAGGAATTTATGCAAAATGCGATAACTGTAGACGACGACGGTGTTCTAAAAGGCCCCACGTTGTGGTGATGATTTTGAAACCGTACAATTTGGTGCAAAAGCCGCGAGGGATGGAAAATTATGAATGTATTTATTTGTTCAATGTTAAAAAGAGTGTTTTAAAAATAATTTACCTACTAATAAAATAATTTTAAGAGGAATGGAGAATTGTCGTGGTTTTGCTACAAAATGGCGCCCAACGTGTGGCTTTTTAGGATACCGACGTCACCTACAGTTATCACATTTTGCATAAATTCCTGCTTCAAAATGGCGCCCAAAGTAAATGCAATTAAATAGTTGGTTGTCAAGGACAATAGTAAATAAAATCAATAGTTCCTAGAGGGAATGAAATTAGTAGCAGTCTGGATATTGTAGACGCAAGATGTCTACATAGATAAGTGAAAAAGGATTTGAAACTTTTCTTCTGCATTTAGAATCGGAAACGGTATTTTAGGGCTGATTATCTGTAATGAATTTGGACCTCAGAATGGAAAGGAATAATTATTAATTTTGTAAGATTGTCATATGATTTGTTTACTGAAAATTATGATCAAATTTGTGAAAGTGTTAAAACGTTTATGATATAGATAAGTGAGAGTGTGTGAGCAGTGTATGGAAAAGGAAAGAAGATAAATATACAGTAGGCGATGCAGACTATAAATGCAATGAAATAGTTGGCTGTCATGGACAACATTAAAAAAATCAATAGTTCCTAGAGGGGATGAAATTAGTAGAAGTCCGGATATTGTAGAAGTGAGATGTCTACATAGATAAGTGAAAAAGGATTTTAAAATGTTCTTCTGCATTTAGATTCCGAACAGTTCGGACGTGTGTGACATCAGAAACATTGCGGTGCATTATATAATGTAAAAGCATGCTTCAAAGTTGCATGAACAAGTAGTGTTAACGTTAATGAATGTATTTATTCAATGTTAAAAAGAATGTTTTAAAAATAATGTATCTACAAATTAAATAACAATTTTAAGAGGAAAGGAGAATTGTCGTGCTACAACTGCCGCTTTCAGTTAATTAAAGAACTCGTCCCACACCTCTAGCGATAATGATCTCACATCCCGCTAGTTGCATACATAACTACCATGTCAACACCGCTACTTCGTTATAACATGACGGTGTTTACTACATCGGAAGTCCCTGTGGCCCGTACCACAGTCAATAAACATTTTACTCAAAGTACCTGACTGAAAAGATATGAGGATAATTTTATTTAAACTTAATTTGTAATGAGCTTGTATCCAGCTAGAAATAGTACATAAGGCTATCATTTTAATTAAAATAGCAATTTGAATTGGACATTTCTTAGGTGATGTTTGAAAAGCGATGCCTGTCAGAGTCAATTAACGTACCTCTGTGAGAACTGCAGTTATTTCAATTTTGCAGACAGCTTAGTTGTTAAAATACGGACCTGTTAAAATATGGCATGTTTTTTTTTTTTTTTTTGTCTTTTTAACGTTTGAACATTAATAATCCTTTGGTAATCAGTTTTGAGTGAGTGAACCTTTAAATTCTCAATAATGAAAATCTAAATAGTCTTCTTAGTACGGTAGTATTCAAACTGTTCAGGAACTTGGCTGAAATCCTAATATTTTTATTACACCACTGTTGAAATATAATACAAATCAATACAGAAGTAACAGTAGTTTAACGGGAAATAAAGACAACATCGCATAATAGTTATATACTGGAAAGGTAAGACTAAATCTTTCTCTCCATACTGTCATTTATTTTTATATATGTACTATAGATTACACTGATATGCATGATTCTGTGGTTTACTCCAAAATATGTCTGCTTTACTAAATCTGATGTGCTGATTCCAAAATGGAAATCGGTTTTTTCTACCACGTACTATTTTTTTTAACAATTAGTAGTTATAACTAAAATGTTTTTGTAGTTCTGCGCATAAATATTGTATGGAACTGAGAAATAATAATTTCTTTGTTTGAATTAATGTGTTATGACAATAAATGGCACTAATTTAACCGACAACAATAGTAAAATTAGTCTGAAATGTGTAGTGTTTTATAAATATGCATCAGTTCAGTAGCCCATTCAGTTCACCTCAAGGAAACATATCATAACCTAAAATTACTTCTAGAAAAAGTAACATATGCAGAGCTTAAATGTCAGGTATGTAGAGATTTAAAAGTTATTGGCATGCTACTAGAGCAGCAATAAGGCTATACTAAAATGCCATGTTTTATTTGTGAGTGGGATAGTAGGGTCCGATTCTAGCACTGGAGAAGCAAACATTGGAAGCAGAGAGACAGTCTCGTGCCAGAAATGAAAAACATTCAACAGTGTCTTGTGGATCCTAAAAATTTTCTCTTACCCTCTTTACACATAAAATTAGGCTTAATGAAGCAATTTATTAAGGCTTTAAATAAGAATGAGAACTGCTTCAAATAAATCTGCAAGAATTTTCCTGAAATATCTAACACTAAATCTAAGAGCGAATATTTCGTAGTTGGGTCACAGATTAGGAAGTTGTTTTCTGATATCTTATAAGAAGAAATAATGACAGATACTGAAAAACGGGCATAGTTTGGTTATAAGAGCGTCATCGTAAACTTTAAGGATCCAAATTACAAAAAATATTATAGAAGATATGATTAAGAAATTTCAAAACCTGTGTTGCAATATGAGTGTGAGTGTGAAAGTACTTTTCCTGCACTCTCACTTGCAATTTTTTCCCAGAAAATGTTGGGACATAAAGTAAATGGAAAGATGTACATTTCAAGGCAAAGTGTAAAAAAAACGGTGTAATGTTTAAATCTGTGTGATTATTTAGAACATATGTGAAATATTAGTTTAGTATGAAGAGTGTGTTGACAGTTGTAGATTTATTAACATTTATTTAATAATAACTAAATTATTCCCTGATTTCTAATATCAGCGTGACCTCCGTAAGAACCCAAACTAAAGTGACCAATGACTGCCAAAATATGCAGTCTTTAAATACTGTAATTTCCAACATGGCTTCCTAGTGCCAAATCGGCGTTCCCACGCCAAAGAAGCTACGTAAACGTTTCCCAAATAAACGTCACCATTCCCATGAGTCTTAGGATATTTTGGTTGACAGAGAATGCTGTTTCAGCATCCGGTTGACTCAGATCACTAAGTCAGCAAACTCCACATCCGGTCACCTGCACTTGGTCGACATGAGTAAACAGGAAATTGATGTCATAAGTTAAAGTCATGTGAAATCTCGTATTACGCTGTTCTCATGGGTCAGCAGAATTAAATACCTTAGACTGTGCAAACGAGTCAAGTCAGAGTAAGTGAGCATTAAATAATACCGTTCTAAAATTTGATATGTCTCCATCTATTCCTCAAACATACAAGTAACAATATCTAATCTAAATTATAAAAGCCTTCTTTTGAAATAATAAAAAACGATAATTTTCCATTTAATTAATTCCATACAGTGGGAAATACGCAAAATTTCACGAAAATTTTCCTAGTGCACGGAAGCTGTGAAACCTAAATATGACTTTTGATATTTATCCGACTTCTCATTTTCATGCTGTTCTCACATATCAGACAGGACAGGCATGCAGACACTTAAACACACCCAAATGTCCTAATGTTTAATTTTTAATAAGGAAATTACAAGACGTATATTTTAAATTAAATTTCGATACTGCATTTTCGAAGTGAGCCAAGGCTTCATTTGTTTTCCGTTAGCTAAACTACAGAGAAAGTAAAAGGTTTACAATGTGCTTTTATGCGTACACATTTTCATAAACGTTCATAGAGGTTTGAATTTGGTATAGTCTTATTCATACCGAGTTTGTGCATAAATGTATTCACAAAACGCATTCAGTTCGGTGGTTTACTTAATTGGCTATCAGAATATTGCAATTCGAATGCACCGGTGGACAAAGGTACAGGGGTCAGCAGCAAAGAGTCTCGTGCTTCAATAAGCCTGAAATGAGAATGCGTACTATTAGGGTAAGTGCACCAGTAAAGGACATAATAGTAATATTCAGTTTTTTCTGAGTATTTCCCTATGGTAATTACAGTCAGATATTAAATGCTAAAGAATGTAAGGCGTATAATATTTTCTACCTTACCTGAGTTAAGAGAGTATTACACTGGACACAACAATTAGATTTCAAGATGTCACCAAAGGTGCACATTTTGGGCACGCTGAATCCATGTTCATTTTTAAAAGTGTGTCTAAGAAAGAAACAGCGAGATAGGTAAAATATTAGGTATAACTCAGAAATTAGGTAAATCCTAAACTTCATATTTATATCCGGTAGTTTTTAACTCTTGTCCTGCGCTGTGAGCGTCGTGCTTTGGTTCCCTGCACTTGGAATGCACCCAGATCGATTCCACCGCTGGAAGTGTGGATTTTAAGTTCCGAGTATGGGACCGGTGCGATCTCAGCATCTTGAGGAAACTGAGTAGCTACTCTAGGTACCGAACCCCGGTTTAGAAAGCCAACTTTCCTGCTGAGGGTGCCGAGATGCTGACCACATCCCCTCCTCGTATCGGTTGGGTGATCGCCTATCTCTGCCTTGCATATGTGTGCGTGAGGCCGGCAGTCGGAGTAGCAGGCTCAGGCTCACTTTGGGCTGTTACCCCATGGGTTGCGTTTTACTTTTAACTCGTCTCAGCTCAATTTATTTTTGGCTAAAACAGCTTACAAACCAAACGACATACACACAGTTGTCATTTTACAGTACTGTATATATGTCACTCTTTAATTATTACTGGCGAGAATCCTAGTGTTCTTGATTAGCTAATTATGAATTGTCGTTGCTACGGTATTATCTACCCGAGTATGTGATAAGAACTGTGTTTTTATATTTACGTCCTCTAACGTTAAGTCATATTGAACGTTGAATAAAATGGGTGAACTGATGCTCAGATGAGTCCGGAGTCCACGGAGCTTAGAGTTACCCGACATTCGTCTTTCAGGATAAGGTAAAACCCCAGGAAATACCTTATCCAGGTAACTCACCCTGACCGAGATTCGAACTCGGGACCTCTTGAACGTGAGGCAGAAACGCTACCGAGGCGGGCGATAAAGGACGGGATACGCCCACTTAAAATAAACGATGATTCGCGTGCGTAGATGCTGATGTGATTTCAGTAAAGACCAGGTGGACAACGTGCTTTGCATTTGTGTTAGAAACGAATCAGTAATAGCTTTTATTTTTAAAAATTACTTTATAAAGTTTAATATGTCCGCTGAAATCAATACATTTAAAGAAAAACGGAACTTTATACCAATAAAGATAGAGAATTAATAAATTTTGCTGTTCCAGTCCAAACTATTTACCTGACTTCAAATAAGAATATACACGGGCATACGGTGCCTCTGGACTGGGATAGGTGGATGTTGAGATGACTTCTCAATGGAAGTACCCATGGGAAATGACACAAATGTAGCTTCAGACGTTAAAAAGGGCATATAAATGCAGACAAGCAAGTTATACGTTTGCGTTTCTGGCTAGCGAACTGGCTTTTTATTTCCACGATAATCTATATTTCCTAAACTTAGCTTCCTCAACCAAATCGTATGCACTAAAGAAAAAACAAAACCTGATGTATTGCACTCACATGATGCCCTCTACTCTTATTACCAGTTTTACAAATGCTTAATTGCTCTACCTACTTCATGTTAGTTCGTTTTCTTGTCAGTGCAAATTGTATAGCCTTTAAATGATGGATTTAAAGCTAGTTATGAAATTCAGTTCCCTTAGCCAATAGCCAGTATTTATGCCTTTCCCCTATTCGAACAACTGTAAACAAATAGCAAAAAATATTTTGAAATAGTTCACTTCATATACAATTGTATTTGACATAAATGGTGTTTTTAACTAAACCTACATTAGTAAGATTTTGTTTATCTCTATGCTATAAATACTTAGAATCAAGAATTTTAAGGACGTACTCAGAATGACCGCCTCTATAACGGTAGCCTCACGTTCAAGAGGTCGCAATTTCAAATCTTGGTTAGAGTGAGTTATCTGGATAAGATTTTCCAGGGGCTTACCTTATCCTTAAAGATAAATCTCGCATTACTAGGGCATTATGGGCATTACTTCAGAACAGACATTTGGTATCAAGAGGACTTTTAAGGACATACTCAGAAAATTTATGACACACTTACATTTCATTTGGCATTTTGAATTTTAAGACATTTAAAAGTATATTTAAAATAATGTGGCAATTTAATCGATTCGTTTGAAAGAAAACTAAAATTATTTGGGTCAAAGTTGAGAAAATCGAAATTTTCGATGAATGTTCCATGTAAAACGTAGTCTGAGGTGAATGAATTTTTATAATTTCGTTATAATGTTAGATGCTGCTCCAGCGAACGGAAGAGTGCTGCAGTAAGGTGGGATTAGAGTTCCTTTTTTTTCCTGCAAGTGTGTCGATCATCTCATTGCCGACAATGCCACAATGAAAGAGACAAATCATAATTTTTCATAGCATTTTTCATTTCCTTATATATTTAAGTTCTTCCAGTCTGAAAAAAATATTTGTAGCATATGCGTAGCGTGTTAGGGAGTATGCTATTTTTATTTTCTCACATTAGTTATTAGTAACAAAATAGTTATTTACAGATGTTTATTTGGGAGTGAAAAATTTTAATGCCCGAGGCACTAGCGCCGTAGGCTTAAATTTCAAGAGCATGATAAACATCAACTTACCTCGCTAGTTCCACACGTGATTTTATCCGTTGCCTAAGAAAAAATCGACTTGAATTATGAATTATAAAAGTATTAAAATTTTTTTACAAAAGATTCAGAATCTATGCATTGTAGATGTCTTATGTTCGTTTCTTGTTTTTAAGATAACCAAAGAAAAATTGAACATCGGACTAAGCCATCTACGAGGTAATCGATAGCCAAAAGGATTATAATACGTCTTTGGCAGTATATTAGAGTAGGTGTTCCTGAAGAATAAAGTGTTTTTGTCTCGCAAATTTTAACTTAATTCTTCTGCTTGACCTGCTATACTGGCTCTGGTAGGGTTAATTTGACTCTTTCCAGAGATTATGTCTAAAATAAAAGGCAACAAAAGTATGGCGACATTGTGTCTTTTTTCTTATGGTGGCGGATAAATAAATTGTTAAATAAAAGATCTAGACATACAAATTTAATGAATTTTTTAAATAATTATTTGCTTTGCTGTTTCTCGCTTCAGTACGATTCGGCGATTTGGTACTAACTTATTAATTTGCTATATTTTATGTCCATAAGCGTCTGGGATATTGAGATTAGAATTTAGATTGCTCTGATAGTCTATCTTCAAATATTAGCACTATCTCTCTCTTTCTTCTTCTACCATTTTCTATTTTTCATTCTCTTAACTCTCCCTATACCTACACTGCTTTCCGTCCCTTTCCCCGCGCCATACTTTTCTCCTTCTGCCTCTCTCTAAGCTTTATTAACCTCTCCTACTCTCTTTCCTCACATGCCCACTCTCTTTCCTCTCTCTCTCTCTCTCTCTCTCTCTCTCTCTCTCTCTCTCTCTCTCTCTCTCTCTCTCTCTCTCTCTCTCTCTGTCTGTCTCTCTCTCTCTCTCTCTCTCTCTCTCTGTCCAAATACTTGCGGTGTGTTTTGCAAGTTGGTGCTCTTAAAATTGGATTTTCTGGGGTTTCAGAAAACTCAAGACACAAATGAAGGCCTTAATAGTACGCATGTGTGCATGTCTTCCTTTGGCTTGTAGTAACTGTTTCTCATCGTAATCAATTTACGTACATGGTGAGAAAGAAAATGAAAAAAATTAACGATACGAAGTAGGTAACTTAAGTTATATCCTGTCAGAATTTATAAATAACAGAATATATTAGAAATACTATAATTAAAATATTTTATTATGCAGCATTTTAAAGAAAGCCTTATGTCGACATATTTCAATTCTTACTTTCTGTATTATGTACTTAAAGATTCCAGAGGGATGTCTCAGGCGGTTTCGTCTGTGGCCCGCATTCGGGATGTCCGGGTTCGATTCCCGTGGCCGATCTAGGGTTTCCCCTGGTGACCGGGAATGCTGGCTAGGTTAATAATACCCCCCAAATTTCCTGCTTCTCTATTTCATCTTCCTTATCATTTCACATCGTTTCTCATCTGTTGATCTCTTTCAGAGCAGAAGTGGTACTTGTTATTAAATGATATATAAAACAACGCAATACCAGTAAGATTATTATAGCCTTCAATCCTATACAACCAATTGATGGCATATAAAAGCAATATTTTTAATTACAATAAATAAACAATACTTTGTGGAAATTAGCACAATGTTGCTCCTGAGACAAATGAAAAATACTAAATAACAAATTAATATTTACTATATAGTGATATTACACAGAATACTTCATATTAAACGAATATACACTTTTAAATTAAGAATTTGATACATTCAGTTTTCGATAGACACTCTTGCCTTCTGACATCCTTTAGTTTTGCCAAATTCGCCACATTTGGAGACAATTAAACACAACTCTGGATCCTTAATGCACACTTTAAGTTATGATCTTTAATTTAGGCTCTCTGTGGGGTTTTAATGCGTTTCATAGCTGAAAATAAGGATTCACATACATAGGTCGAACCAAACATTGCAATCATAGATGCGGCACGCCGGTGTAATCTAGGGAATCTTGATTTAGGAAATCTCCTGTAGAAATCTAGCAAACTTCCTCTGTTTCTGTAACTGTCAGCTAACACAGTGTCACATTTCAAGGTGATTCTTGTTATTGTGCCTTTTGTTGGCACCAGATATATTGGCATTTCTTCCACAACTTTCAAATGTTCATTTACTTCACCAATAAAAATACATAATTGAGTCATTCTTGATAAGTCAGTGCTCTCATTAATGGCAATAAAGAATGCAAAAAATTATCTTGCTCTTTCAATAAGTTGTGCGTAAATGTTGTCCGCCAGATCTTGAATTCTGCGTCAAATAGTATGAGGTGACAGACTGACACTCTCAAATTAGTAAACACTGACAGTAGTGAATTTACTTGTAGTTATAAGCATACGTCGTTTAATAAGTGGACCATCAGAAAAACTACTAGAAGATCTGGTAATTTCTAGTGCTATTTCGTAACTTACATAAACTGAGGATTCCGCCATGCGCCATCCCCTTCTTCCTGTTCCTCTTCCGGCGATGTGATCTTTTCTCTGAGCTGTTGTATCTCTGCAGTGCGTTCTTCTTTTTATATGGCCGAATAATCATTATCATGCAATGTATTAAAATGTCGCTGAAGATCAAATAGTTTCAGCACTTGCAAATTTTTTCTGGCAAATTAAACAAATAGCAGCACCGCTACATTCCATGAAGTAGTACTCAGTTTGCCATTCGGGATTGAAATAATGTGTCGGCGTAGGTACCCTTCGCTTTAATGAGTGCCCTTCAATATCAAACTGACACTGAAGTACGGACCCCCCCCCCCCAGGGGCCTACTTCGGTAGGTACAGGTTTGGCGCACCCGGGGTCCCGAGCCAACAGTCTCCCTCTTGTGGACTCCTCTTCGTGGTTGAGGGAGACGGTCAACAGGCCCACCCACGTGTAGGCCGTGCGTGGAGAGCCGCGGAGAAGGTTTTTAGATTCTTGTCTAGTTTAGAGTTTAGGATTTAGTGAACGACATTTTTAGTCGGTTTTGATTGATGTTTTTTATGTACGTGTATTTTTAATAGGTATCTGAAGTACGGACCGCTACTGCTACGGAACACGCACTGAGGTAACACGGTGCTTGTAGCCCAGCACATGCACCGCGACAAGCGAGTTGGCTGTGACTGCATAAGGGCTTTTAAGAGCAGTTTCTACAAGAGCCAATAGAGAAAGTCATGTTAAAGCAAATATCATATTTTTTCTAACCCATTATAAATTCTCCTTTCGGTAAATTAATCAAGATCCAATGTATCCAGGTTTCTCTTGAATAACTCAAGTGCAGCCCGCTGTTCCTTCGGCCCAGCTGTGTGAATCCGTACGAATGCCCACGTTTTTTATAATGCTTCGACGCGAAAATCTGAATGCCTTATTTTAGATTTCTTTTTACAATATGTTCGAAATGATGCCGCTGTGTATCTATATAGACCGACACCTGTTGAGTACCTGCATTTCACAGTCGAAATACTGGAAACGCACACCGAACAAGATCTAATTTGTCGAACATATGGGGTTTATTGCATTATCTTCAATTTGGGGGTGGTCGATACCCTAAAAGTTACCAGGTTGGTTGCGCTGTTAAGTTCTGCACTGACAAATACAAACCTTGAGGTTTCCCTAATTATTATGCTTGAAATGTAAACTTTTCTTAACAAAACAGATTATTCATATTTTCAACAAACAAATTCCCTGTACTTCTGTATTATTATTCTGGTTGAAATGCAAAATATATATTAGAAAACAGATTATACGTGTTATCAGGAATATCTTTCTTTTGAACGCGGTAAGGAAATGTTCCGCTTAACTTTGACGTAAACAAAGTAGGCATTTGTTTGACATTTTTAGTGTCTTAAAGTTTACAAATTCGTGTTATTTTCTTTAAATTAACTCCTCCAAAGTTAAGTCACATTAGTCCAAATGAGTAGAGGGTCCACAGAGCAGCTCGTGGAATGAGGGGTAGCGTATCTGCCTGCATATTTGAAAGGCTTTTTGAGCCAGAGCTTGCCAATCCGACTACCGGCCTCACGCCCACATAAGCTAGGCAGAGGTGGGCGATCATCCAACCAATTTGGGGAGGAGATGTGGTCAGTACCTTGGCACCCCCTGCCGGAAAGTTGTCTTGGTTATTGCAAGTTACACGAGTGCGCTATTTTTGTTATTTACGGGGTATTCCCTAATCTTGTAGAGATGGAAGTCGATAACTAATTCTATGGAACCCGAGGTCTTACACATTTTCCCCATTCCTGGCTTTGCCAACACACCAAAAAGCTTTTAGATAAAAAGAGGATTGAATATGTTGTAATGCCAACTGAACAGCACTCGCAGTTATCTTTACACCACTAAGAAAAAAAACTAACCTTGGTTGGTCTCTATACTAGCAAAATATCCACAATAGTGCAGCATCTCATATATGCTCTCTTATGTCTAAATGGCTAATGTGACGTGGAATAACCAAAACCCAAGTATTACACAAGGTTATAAACTCAGCTTGAGGGCAAACCGGATTTACCTCTTATGTTAATAGTTTTTCAGTTACCACTGTTTTAAAAAATGTGTGAGTAAAAAGACTCATATTGCGACCATGTAGGTTTAATTTATGTACGTTCTACGTCGTTAAGTTATATCAGACAACGAATGAGATGGATGAAATGATGCTCAAATGAGTCCAGGGTCCATAAAACTTCGAGTTACCATACACATATCTTTAAGGATAACGGAAATCCTCGGGAAAAGTCTTATACAGATAACTCACCCTGACCGAGATTTGAACTCTTTACCTCTTGAACGGAGGAAGATATGTTACCATCTACACTACAGAGGGGAGCGTGTAGGTTTAAGCATTTCCAAAAGTTAATGATCACATACACTTAGACTTGGGGAGAGAGTAGACCAAACGATTATTCTGTCATCAAAAACATGCACGACAGCTATTTTCTTGGACTAATTGCTCCCGTTGATCATATCTAGTCTAATTTTCCCTCGGGTTACAACTGGTTGCTATTTATGTCTTACTTTTACATAGCACATTAGCATACGTCATATGTGAATTTTTAGGAACGGTAATATTAGAGAATTTCTATATAAATTAAAGCTGCAGTTCAGATGCCATTTTCCTTTCAATAGCATACGTTTTTCCGAAGCCAAATATTGACTGTGTTCAGTTAGTGTCCCGCAACGCAAAAAAGGTCCCTGAAAGGAATGTGCTGTCTTACACAAAGGGACAAGGACAGCGAATGTGTGTGACAGAGAACGCCTGCTGCACAAGGAGCAGAACCTTTAAAGAACATGCGCCCTATTCGCTCTGAACACTAAAACCGAAGGTTCATTCGCAACAGTAGAAGCCGTAGGAATATTTTTGAATGGTCTGTAACTGTACTGGCATGGGGTGTCATAAAACTGTCCAGGGAGGGTGTGGGAACCTTCTCCAACTCTCCTGTGTCTCATCCCTCGGAGACTTTCTCTCCTGTGGAGGACAGTAACTTGTTCAGAGAGTTTGTTCAGCAATTTTCGAGGTGATCGCTCTAAACTGAAATAGATTTTACCTAGTTCATTTTCTGTTAAAACTGGTCTAGAATGGCCGGCCTTGGCTGAGTGATTAGACTGGTTGACTGTCAACAAGGAGGCTCGGGTTCGATCCCAGGTGACAGCAAAGTGAGATTTTTGGGGGACAATACGGCGCTAGGAAGAGTTTTCTCCGGGATCTCCAGTTTCCCCGCCATCTCACTCCACCGGTGCTCCACCTTCATCTCATGCTTCATCAGTGTCACCGCCTGCGGTGCCGTGTGTAGTAAAAGCACGGCGTTAAACACTACACGTTTCATTTCATTTGACCTAGAATGTTAGTCTAACACTGAACCAAGCTTCAAACTTAATAACGATCGCATGAATATCGTACTATAATCTGAAATTTGGAGTATGGTGTGCGATAAGTGCTAGAAAACTAACAGAACCCAGCAGGACGGCACGTTGGTAGCTCAAAGGTTAAGAGTGACTGGACGGAAACCAGGAGATCCGTGGTTCAATTCCCGGCCATGGCATTGAATTTTTCATGTTGACTCAACCCATCAAAAATCTTAGCCTATGTACGGCTCTCGGATGCGAGAGCTCCTAGTGGTCTACCGGGGAAATATATGAGTCAAATGGAGAATTTAATGTCAGGACGGCACGTTGGCCATGGTAGCTCATAGGTTAAGAGCGACTGGACGGAAACCAGGAGATCCGTGGTTTAAATCCCGGCCAATTTGTTCATGTTGACTCAATCCATGAAAAATCTTATCCTATGTACGGCTAGTGTGGAGAAATGATTAATTTCCATCAATTAACTAAAATAACAGAACCCATTTTGTTTAGAAGTGATATGCTGCATTTTTTTAGAAGTAACAATTTCAGGGCGCCTCTGCCTGCACAATTTCCTAGGCAACTCTTGGTTTTCTCGCGAGTGGAGAGAACCAGCAAATGCATTACAATATATTTACCCTGTATAACTGATAATCATATCCTTTAATAATCATTTT
Source organism: Mantis religiosa (assembly GCA_030765055.1). NCBI lineage: Eukaryota > Metazoa > Arthropoda > Insecta > Mantodea > Mantidae > Mantis > Mantis religiosa. Next base: position 50,700,989 of record CM060956.1, read on the forward strand.
ATTGCCTTCATATATTCAATATAAACAAAGTTCTCCATTTTAACCACAATGTTGACGGTACCGTATTCAGTAAGGGAGCGGAGGAGGGGGTGAGACTTGAGTTTTTTCTTAGTGAAAGGGATTGTTGTATTTACGGTATTAGCTAACGAGACGGAAGACTATACCGCATCAGAATTTACGTCATTGTCAAAACTCTTTATTACCTTCACCCTTGAAACGTGTCGTTTATGGAGACATAAATTTGGGATTAAGATTTAATTGAAGATGTAACGCTGTCAGTTATTGTTTTGTTACCCTATTAAATACAAGTCAATGTGGGAGTTGCCAGTGAGGGAAAAGAAGCAAGAAGACAGCGAGGGTGAGCTGACTGAGATTCGTTTCCGGGAAGGAGATGAGAGTTGATCGAGAACCACGGAAATAATAACGAAAAAGAGACTTTTTCCTTTTACTCTAGTGTAACACAGTCTCGCCACGTGCTATGCTGAAGATGACATCTGACTTCAGAATATAGGCTTCGCCGAGGACAAAACGGAAATTCGTTCTACGCCTTTAGACAAACCATTTATGAAAAAGTATTGCAATAACTACTAGAACAAGAATGTCATCGCAAATTAGATAGCTGACCAACTGAATACTCTCGTAAAATCAAGTAGCGTTTTGGGGGGATAAATTTTTAATGTTAACTTAACTTTCTTTACTATATTACTGATTTTATGATCATCAGAACGATTTTGATTAATACGCTACATGTTTAAGATATTTCATGACTAATTAAATGTATTAGTAATCTTGAATTATCTGCGAATAGGCGAAATTTACTTCGTTCTGAATGTATTTTGTATAACTTACCGTACAAGCATATACTTCTTCTTCTTCTTCTTCTTCTTCTTCTTCTTCTTCTTCTTCTTCTTCTTCTTTTTCTTCTTCTTCACTTCATGGTTTGGGCATATCGCCCGTTCCGACTTCATAGAACTCGCCAGCGTTTCCTGGGTCGTCCTCTGTCTCTTCTTCCTTTTGGATTATAGTTTAATACTGCATTTGGAGATCTTCCATCCTCCATTCTTAATATATGTTCATGCCATTGTTGCCTTCGTTCTGATATTTTGTCATGGATTGGTTCGATTTCTAATTCCTTTCTAATATCCTCATTTCTTATTTTGTCCAATATTGTACAAACTTTAACACTTCTTAAAAATTTCATTTCTGCAGTCTGTATTTTATTTAAATCCTTTTGTGTTGGCACCCAGGTTTCTCTTCCATATATTAAAGCTGGAATAGTCATTACCTTATATATTTTCATTTTTTTATCCTTTCTCACTCTGTTTTTAAAAGTTCTTTGGATTGTCCCACATATTGCTCGGAATTTGTTTACTTTTTCTTCTATATCAGAATTGTTTATAAAACTTATGTTACATCCTAAATATTTAAAACTCGATATTTGTTCTAAAATCCTATTTCCTAAAACGTTGATCTTACATTATAATTTCCTTTAAAACCCATAATTTTTGTTTTTTCTTTTGATATTTTAAAATTATACTTTTTTACTATATTATTTAGAATCTACATTGATTTTTGCAGTTGATTTTCATTCCGATGAATCAATATTTGGTCATCCGCAAACAGCAAGGCATTAATATAAATATTTTCTTTCATTTTGATTCCTGGGTCTACTAAAATCTTCCATTCATTTAGAATATCGTCCATATATATTGTAACTTTGTGGGTTCGTGAAATTAAAAGTCCAGTTGCACAAACTCAGAATGTTCTTTATTTCCACCAAATTACAGTTGGAACACTTGCCGATTACACAGAATCACGTAGCGCACACAGTTACAATTCGCCAGTTCGTATGTCACAGGTTCACTCTACACTCACAATTACGTACAACTCCCCTGATACACGTACACAGTCCGTGCACTAGTATGTGCACTAACATGGCGCTCCTTACGGCTGTTCGCCAAGAACTGAACTGACTCGCCCACTCCAGGCCTTATATAGGGAAGATCGCTGTTTCTGGAAGTCTCGCGGTTCAGGGAATCATCCCGACTGTTCCAGACGTCAGGGGAAGGGGAGAGAGATGGCTAGTGATGTTTCTCCAACCATCCCCTCGTTAGCGCTACAAGATAAATGGATAGGCGTGGCCTTAATGCTTCCTGTCGCCCATCCAGCTGCTAGCTGGTCGGACCTTCCTATAATTAAGTGACTATATATAGTGTATATAATATATACTATATATACTAAACAGTGTAGGTGATAAGCTACACCCTTGTCTTAGTCCAGTATTGGTAGAAATTTGTTCTGTTAACCTATCCCCAGTATCAATTCTTACTACATACGGCACCGCAGGCGGTGAAACTGATGATATATGATATGAAGATGGAGCACTGGTGGAATGAGATGACGGGGGAAACTGGAGGTCCCGAAGAAAACACGCCCCAACGCCGTGTTGTCCACCACGAATCTCACTTTGCGGTCGCCTGGGATCGAACCCGGGCCACCTTGGTGAGAGCCAAGCGGTCTAACCACTGAGCCACGGCGTGGCCTCAATTCTTATAGTTGTATGTGGTGGGTAACCCTTACTTTCAAATATTTGCCACAGTTTTGATCTATTTATTCTATCCAAGCCTTTTCCAGGTCAATGAATACGATATGTGTTTCCAAATTGTTTTCCCTTCGTTGTTCAATTATTTGATTAAGGACAAATACGTTATCTGTACAGGATCGGCCTTTGCGGAATCCACTCTGCTCTTCTCCTACAGGGCATTCTGTAATAGCATTCAGTCTTATTTATTATTTTAGTATATATTTTGTAACTTGTGTTCATTAAACTTATCCCTCTATAATTGCCACAGTTTTTGCGATCTCCTTTTTCTCAATATATTTTTGATTAGAGCTATTGACCATGATTCAGGTATTTTCCATTTTTGCCAACAATTATTAATTAAATGGTATTCTTAATTTGCACGTTATTCCACTGTATTTTATAAGTTCTCCATTCATTCCATCTATTCCTGGTGCCTTTCGAGTTTTAATAGTGTTCAATACATCGTCTAATTCTGCAAGGGTTATTGGGTCTACTTCTTGTTGCTTTGCTCCTTCTTTTGAGATGTTTTCTTATAAATCATTTTCTGCATTACTAAAATACAGGTTAGTGTAGTGCTCTATTCATTTATCTTCAGATATTATATTTAATCTTGCTATATCTTTTTCGTTTTTATTTAAATGCTCAATTAGTTTATATCCTATTGTTTGTCTCCCATATATGTCATGCTCTACCTCACTTATAAATTTATTCCATGATTCCTCATGTGCTTGTCTTGTCATTCTTTTAGCTTCTTTTCTTTTCTCCTTGTATATCGCATATGCTTGATTTGTTTTCATCTGTAAATATGTTCTATAGGCTTTACTCTTATTTTGTATTGCGTTCTTAATTTCTGTATTCCAAATTCTTAGACCTCTCCTGTTTCTTAATTTCCTCTTTCTTCCAAGTACTTCACTTGCTGTTTTATTCATTAGTTTTGATATATTTTCCCATTCCAAATTTATATCTTCCTCTGTTGGCAATTCTAGAATATTTCTTACCATCCTACTTTCGTATAGTGTTCCCGTGCTTTCATCTTGCAATAGATAGACTTTATACACTTCCTCATTTTTTTTTCTGATTCATTTTCAATTTTTTCCATCTTACTAGCATTTTTATTCTTATTTTAGATATTACTAAATAGTGCTACAAGCATATACATTTCTTTAAAATGTAATAAGCATGTTAGTTGAAATGACTATTTACGAAATATGTATTTGAATATGTTTAAACTGTTCAGACTTTTATATATGTTCGTTTCCGGTGATATTCAAAGTGTGGAATTTCAAAGGCATCAAATAGCGACCCACGTTTCAAAGAGTTCTTCAGTCTTCTATCTCTCTTACATGCGTACATCAAAATGTGTAATGAAACCATTTCTTCAAATGTTTATCTCGATTTATATCATGTAAACATATTATAATATTCAAGGATTTTCTCTGTAAGTTTTAAGTTTATTTAAAACTATATAAAACATTCAGTGTCGAATCAATATTGCTAACATAAAGTATTCTTACAAAAAATATTAATCAATATGTGTCTGCAACACTTAAAATTATATGAATTAAATGAAGGTAAAACTGTCAGGCTTCTTGTTTTATGCCTTTTACTTCGAACACTCATTCATTCCACATCTACATTTCTGCTCTGTGGAAGGTAGGGAATGATTTGGATTAAAGAAAAACTTCGCACCCCAGCAGGGAAATGAATCTCGTATTGATTAACCAGAGAAAACTTTTCTTTGCAACCTATTTCACAAGGCAATAAGTGTAATCTTGACTCTTCCACGAAAGCAAGGTTTCAATCTCTGGGGGAAAGGGACTTATTTCAGCCTTGTCATCTGTGATAGTGTCTGCCAAGTTGGTTATTTAGGTAGATATTTCCAAGATATTACCCTTACTAACAGTAACGTGTGTTATCTAACGATATCTCAAAATAATGCAGTTCGAAAATCCTGGAGTTAAACTAAACATCACCCGCTACATATGAGAGGTGGGGCATTCTTTCGTATACAAGTATTGTATTCCAGCAAACAATACGATATCTCAAATTATTAGGAGATGATAAATATTGTCGCCGAGGCATTGTGGTACCGCTAGCGCAAACTGCGGCCCCCGCGTAGGTGAGCGCTGGGTGCTTGCCGAGAGAGAGACAGGGGCGAGGAGAGAAAGAGACAGAGTGATATCTGGATAATTCTTTCCTTCTCTTGTCGTCGTGAAAGGCCTTGAAACATCGGCGTCTTTATAGAAACAATGGCTGGGGTATAAAAGGCCTCGCAAGAGGTGAGTCAGTCAGTTGTTAATTGAGTGTGCAGCTGTGTGGACATTTGTGAGTGTACCGCAGTAATTTCTTTCTTTTTTACGTGTGGCAGACGACCTTGAGGACTGCGTTTGTACGAGGGCTGTTCAATAAAGAATTATCATAATTTTCTTACAGACATAATTTTTCACACTAATCTTCAATCTTATTATATTCTGTTAGCTTAATGTGAAACAAACCCGCCGTAGTAGTTTCATTGTTGGTACTCCTGGTTCCCGCCTGTGAGAACCAGGAAAGTTCAGACATGTTTAGTATCGCCTACCGCTGTAATGGAGGTAACATGCAGTTAATATTTATGTTAGAGCAAGATCCGGAGTTTCTATCAAACGTAATCACTGCTGATGAAACTTGGCTACATCATTTTGATCCTGAGAGCAAACAGCAAAGCTCAGTGTGGAAATCTCCTTCATCACCAACCCCCCAAAAAGGCAAAAGTGGTTGCTTCTGCTGGGAAAGTTATGGTCATCTCATTCTTTGATATTCATGGAATGGTTTATCAGCATGTTGTACCTGCACACACATCAGTAACTGGACAATACTACAGGGATGTCCTGAAAACATTGCAAGTCCATATCAGGCGCAAAAGACCACATTTCCATGAAGCAGGCTGGATGCTATGCCACGATAATGCGCGGCCGCATATTGCCAATGTTGTTGCTGAATATCTTGCACAAATCAACGTGAAGTGCATCCCTCATCCTCCCTATAGTCCGGATTTAGCCCCATGTGACTTTTTTCTATTCCCTAACTTTAAGAAATGCCTTTGTGGGAGGCATTATCCATCATCAGAAGCAGTGGTGAAGGCTGCGGAGGCGATTTTGAAGGATCTCTCAAAAAATGGTTTCCAGCATGTCTTTGAAGACTGGCAGAAACGCTGGGACAAGTGCATCGCGTTCAGGGGAGACTATTTTGAGAAGGACCTTCAAAATTATGAGGGTGAGTAAAGGTACGTTGTCAAAGAAAAATGTGATCATTCTTTATTGAACAGCCTTCGTATATGTGACGTCATTTCGCTGATGTAAGGATGCACAATAAAGGACATTTTAAATTTCTGCCAACAAGACTTATAATTTTACGAATCCACAAACTCACAATATCTTGAGATCCCTGAATAATATAAAGCATTTTGAGTGTGGGTGTTTGTGTGCTTGGGTGTGGGTGTGTGCGTGTGGGTGGGTGTGTCTGTGTGTGCGTGCGTGTGTATGTATGTGTGTGCGTGCGTACGTGTGTGTATGTGTGTGAAAGGACAATTGAAACCTGAAAATCGCATAAATACTACACTTATTATTTGAATCTATCAACTTCTAGGGATACGATAGGTAGATTGAAAAAACTCATTCCACTCTAGGCTATCACATATTGATAAGAAATATGTAAAATGGGTAACTTCAGTTTTCTATAACCAGCCTATGAATATAAAAATAACTTGCTGCTGCAAAAATATAGAGCTCTTAAAACACATGATTGGTGGTGAATCAATTTTGCGTAGTGTTAACCATTTTCAATACCTTTCTGAGGTGTCACGTGACGGATTTCCATGAAAGTTTCTGATTATTGTCTCTCTCCCTCTTTTCTTTACATTGGAAGAGCTTGTTATGTTGAATGTTTTCCACATGTTGTACCTAAGCACTTCTTGTAGGATCTAAAATCACTCCTAACCGGTAAAGAAATGTCTAAGTATTAAAATAAAAAATAAAATAAAATAAAATCTGCATATTTAATATCCCGGTTTCTGGAATCTATACCAAGCCTTATTGTGCAAACTTCAGCTTTTACTTTATTAACTTCTAAATCAGATCGCACAAAACAATTTACAAATTTTGCAGATATAATCTACTTCCTACCTTAACGAACTAACTAAACCTACAGATTACTGGATTCCAGTAGCCTTACTAATATATTCATCCAATCTATCTAAAACAGTTTTTTTTCTACTTTACTTCTACTTCAACAATACAAATCAAATCTACATTTCTACTACAGCTTTAATTGTTATAACAAGTTACGAAAGACTATTTCCTACAATTTAAAAATTTCCTCTTCTGCAACTGGTATCCAAAGCTTCCTCCTACTGGTATCCATCTCCTAAAGGGACTGGCATCAGTAGATGGAGCTGGTTCGTCAGTTCCAGACATCCGGGTAGTCATCTCTACGCTTCTGCATAATCAATTGTATCTGTCCGCTCTGACACTCTCCATATATATCTTCTCTCTCCTGGTATTCTCTTTTTGTCTGTGGTTTCTGCTCTTCTTTCTGATATCCATAATTGCCGTCTTCTATTTATCGGTTTTGCGTCTTAAATTTAGTTTTCAAGTCTGGTAATCGTATCTTCAGTTTCTCTTGGTCCTATTTCCCTCCGATGATCTCTTAAGTAATATTGTCTAAGTATTAAGGCCGGAGTGGAAGGATATAAAGGTTTAACTATTTCTGGACTAGACAGGGACGTTGAAGTTTGTAAACCACCCATATAATCTTTTACTATAGCAAATATTACTAGCCAGTCTATGATGCTGGTTTTTTGTTTACGTTCTTTGTAATGATAACTGATCCTATTTTTAGTAGGTTTTGATTGATGTTTTTATGTACCTGTATTTTTAATAGGTTTTGTTACACTTATATAGTTTTTAGAAAGTTTTATATCTAGCTTTTGCCATGACTAGTTTTTTAAAGGGCACTGATGAGCGCCGTAGTTGAGCGCCCTTATATACCTAATATATATATTATCATCATGATCCTAAATAACTTATATCCAAAAATTCCCGTACCTGATCACGAGTAAAATAATTGAATATGTATCTACTCATTTTATATGAAAATTATATAAGGAACATTTGTGATTTAGTCACTGACAGAGAAACTCGCGTAGATGCATCACATAAGATTTTTCACTATCACCTGCTACTTCAGAGAAAATGCTTTATTTTGAAATAAAAATGTGAGGAGACAGTACCTCTGAATAACGAGTATTACTAGACTGCTACGCTTAAAAGAGTACTATTTGGGATCTAACTATCGGCAGTGCAAGAAAATAGGTTTGTGATGGAAAAGTAACACCTAATATTTATATTTGCTATTTTCCTACTACCACTACCTCAACATTCACAAATACTGAAATTACAGTACCCTACATTTTATCTTAAGCTCTTAAATGTTCTTAATTCCTTGAGCAGGATTCTAATGCTGCTTATGTAGTATATTTAATACCGTATCTAAATATATTTTAATTGCACTATGAAGAGCATTTGACTATATCCAAACTAGAAAGCCAATGTATACAGCAAATAAATTTGATGTCAAACAATACACATCCAGCAGCTTGATTCATCAAAGTTTCATCATATATTGTTGATCCTGTGTCAGTACTTCTTGACAGCTTGTTTCCAAAAGGTACAAAGTTCAAATGGATAAATTTCACAGGACAGAGGCTTATTGAGGTCACAATAAATTTTACATTAAACATTTGCAATGTGGAGCAACGTCTGAATCCCTTTGATGTTTTAACGGCATTATGAAAGGTACTCTGTATATTTTGTTTGGAAAGTGCTCAAAGGGTTTATTTATTTCCATATAACATTTAGGAAATTAATGAAAATTGAATTTAAAATACTTTCCCTTTAACAATAACATTCTTAAATATTAACTCTTTTTCGTTTGTAATCTCGGAAAAAATAATCAATAATAAATAAACTATGTTCTAATAGCGTTTGCATTATATAGAGTATCCATAGTGACATAGGTAACCTTACATTTATATTGAATTAAATACTATATTTTTCTTTTTCTTTCTATCCTTCTTTGTTACTTTCTTTCTTTTGAACACCATATTTGCCATAAAATATTGGTTTGGTGAGACGCACTGCTCTAAGCGCACTGCTTTAAGCTTAAGCAAAGGAAAAATAAGCTCATGTTTTCGGGGCTGGGCTTCTAAAGTTTTATTCTTTAACCAGTACGTTGCATACAATTCTCCGGCACATCTTCTCAACAAATCTTCAGTTGAGGCCTATACAGTATTACAGGAGGCGTATGGAGAGCCTGTTCTTTCCTACAGCACAGCTCGAAGGTGGTTTAAAATGTTTAAAAAGGGGAGACAATCAATTTCATAGGAAGGTGGACGCGGTGTTCCAGTTACTGCTCTTACGGAAGAAAACATCAACACTGCGGTTGCCATTGTGAGAGAGGATCGACGAAATACCTTAAGAATACTTTCTGAAATACTGAACATTTCATTGGGTGCCACATTTCCTTGAAGCAGGCTGGATGCTGCACCACGATAATGCGCGGCCACATATTGCCAATGTTGTTGCTGAATATCTTGCAAAAATCAACGTGAAGTGTATCCTTCACCCTCCCTATAGTCCGGATTTAGCCCCATGTGACTTTTTCTATTCCCTAACTTGAAGAAACGCCTTCATGGGAGACATTATATATCATCAGAAGCGGTGGTGAAGGCTGCGGAGGCGACTTTGAAGGATCTCTCAAAAAATGGTTCCCAGCATGTTTTGGAAGACTTGCAGAAACGGTGTGACAAGAGCATCGCATTCAGGGGAGACTATTTTGAGAAAAACCATTAAAATTATGAGGATGAGTAAAGGTACGTTGTCAAAAAAAAATTGTGATCATTCTTTATTGAACAGCCCTGTACACCGTTTATATATGAAGTATGTATGTACAATTTTAATTCGAAGAGAAGGAATTGAAAGCCTTCTCTATCATGTACCTAATATGTAGAAAGTATTGCATTCCACCCAAAAATTGTATATCCAAATGTCATAATTAGGTTTTCAGGCCGCTGAATAAAAATGCATCGCCAGAAAAACATTACTGCGTGCCAATGTTTCCCTTTGAACAATATATATTTTTAATTTGGTTTATTTTTTGTCGCTTTAACTTACATGTCATATCGCGACATCTTAACATTGAAGGCACATAATATTAACATTCATATCAGATGTGTTTACAGAGTTCCATAATGTTACAAAAATACAAAATTGTTTTACAATATATATATGGTTTCGAAGTGCTGCTGTGATTTTACTTGGAACTTCGGCTTCTATTCGCTGCTGTTGATATTTCTTGCATTCTTCTATGATGTGTTTGACGGTGAACAAAATAATTAAAAAGCTATAAATAGAATAAATACAAAAATTGGTATTTAAGTTCAATATCTCAAAACTTACTCAAACTATATTATTAGAATGTCGTAAATTAATATGTTTGTGTGACAAATGAAATACGTGTCCAGAAATGTCTATGAATAGCTAGTAAAGTCCTCTTCATTTAAATGAATTAGCATAATTGGTAAACCATAAAAGGTAGATAAAAACTTACTATGCAAATAATGTAAATCTCTTTAAAACACCGTTTATTTATAATAAACATTATGCGTCATAAACCATTTCAAGGATTAATTTATTGGGTTATATTTTTAAATAACTTTAAACCTTTTTGAAGTGTTGTCATTTTTTCTCGTTTGTTTCTCGTCGACTTGTAAAGAGTGGGACTTCAAAGCCAATGTTTTAAATATTTCACTATCACTTCAGCCTCCTGTAAGCCTGATAGAACTACAATGCAATATTTAATAAACCATTTCTGCAAATATTTATCGTAATGAACATGAAGTACATAAAAATAAGCTTTTGTAAGAATAGTTTATGGAAGAATGTGTAGAAAACACGTCACAGTTGTTTTACAAGTTTTATATTTATATTTATACGAAATTAGTTTGAATTATTCCTGTTATGAAGGAAAGACATGTCACCAATTACATCATTGTACAGATCTCTTAGTGCCACAAAAATGACCAAGATGCGGAGAAAAGGTCTGTGGGCACTCACGTGGCAGTCCTGAGTAGTAGACCTCCATTAACACACAGCGGGCCGTTCTGTTCAATCAACAGAGATGTCCCGGAAGAAGACTTACGAAAATTGGATTTCGACCACCAACGAATTACCCTTAGGAACACCCTGCCTGCCAGAGGAGAACAAATCTGACACGCTCTTAACTCATAATGCTACTTTGTCACTTAAAGGGACGCACGCTGTGATTCAGACAGATTCAATTGTTTCTCAACTTCAAGTCCAACAAGTAGCTTCTTTTCTAACTGTGCACCTTCAAAGTACTGCTATTTTTAGAAAACATTATTTAAGCCCACTTTAACCATTTTATTTTATCGCAAGAAATTTATACAATTAACAGTGGACATTTTAACAAAGATACTGGACTGCAGCAAATTAAAAAGAAAATACTTGTTTTCAGAGTGATTTCTTTAAAATTCAATTTTACCCATGAGTCATTATACAATCTTTATATTTTATGTTAGGCTCTTAAATGGTGCTAACCGGCCATTCTATACGGCGCCATAAGCAGTGGCACATGTGAAATAAGAAATTAAGTTATAACTGAGATAATAATTTTGAAAATGAAATGTTTAAGTCTAAGTTTAGGGTATCTCCCCTAAATTTTGCTATTATGAAAATTTGAAAAATAACTCATTCAAAAAATATGGCCCTGGTAGGATTTTAATTTTAGAGAAGTAAATACGAAACGCCATTGGATCACCTGCTGCGTGATTGATTGCACGTGACATCTGGATATGGATCAAGAAACCATCGGGTCACTTGATTGGGATCACGCCAGAAACTTCTGTAACCTCAGTTTTATCATCTTGGAACTTCCAGTAGTGCGCTACAGAGCACACCCACATATGTTCAACTTTTGGTTTCTACCATTACTGTCTCAGTTTCGAGCGACCGACTTCAACAGACTTTAAATCATGGCCAAATGCAGAAAGATGCCGGATGAGACGACAGCCTCACATATGGATGTTCGTGAATGAGCATTTGGACTTTAATTTATGAGAGATTAAAAAGGGGGCGTTGATTTCCAGTGCCTCTGGTAGAAGACCAGTGAAAGATGATTAGAAAGGGTGAATATGAACAGTTTTAAATCACCTTTATACTATCTTTCCAACATTTGGACATCTTTTCGAGTGTTTCTCGTAAATTAGCAGTTTTATGTTAAATCTTGATAGGTGACTCAATAATTGGACGGTTTTTATATCGTAGTAAAAAAAGGTAAAAGAAATATAAACAAACAAAACATCAATATCTCCATACTGAAGACTATTAACCATTTCCCCTGCACAGAATTACGCAAATTATACTGCAATTCTGCAAAACGGTTTCTCCTAAGCATTCATACTTTCACAAGGTTCGCTTCCAGAAGAAAAAAAAATGCCTTAGGCAGCGAACCTGTGGGGAGCAGGTATATAATGCTGAACCCCAAAGTGCATCAGATAAGTAGTTGTCTTTATCTCTCTATAAATAAAAAATTACAACAAAGAAAAAAGGTGAAACTCAAAATCAAGTCCATGCTTATCGACCTCAGCTAAGCGCTTCCATATATAGGTAAGATTTTGGATATCTCAACTTTGGGCTATAAAAGATCTGCACTTAATTACAGTTTATGTATTGCAGTTAATTTATGGAAATTGATCATTTCTTCACACTAGCCGTAAGTAAACTAAGATCTTTGATAGAGTCAACATGAAAAATTCAGTGCCATGGCCAGGATTTGAACCACGAATTAGAGCAACTGGACGGAAACCAGGAAATCCGTGGTTCAAATCCCGGCCATTGCATTACATTTTTCATGTTGACTCTATCTATCAAAGATCTTAGCCTACATACGGCTAGTGTGAAGAAATGATTAATTTCCACCAATTAACTAAAATGATAAGAGTTAAATGATGAAGCCTGGGACTCAAGTACTTACAATAGTAAGTCGCCACAATCGGTGTATCTCGGATGCGAGAGCCCCTAGTGGTTTACCGGGGAAATATATGAGTCAAATGGAGAGTTTAATGTCATGACGGCAAGTTGACCATGGTAGCTCAATGGTTAGAGCGACTGGACGGAAACCACGAGATCCGTGGTTCAAATCCCGGCCATGGCATTGAATTTTTCATGTTGACTCTATCTAACAGTTTATGTAGTTTACTCGTCTCGTTTATGTTTGCTCGAAAATTAGCAGAATTTTCAAATGATTCTAGTTGATCTTCAGTTAATTATTGACGAAACAAACATGATGAAAATGGCAATACAATGCCTGGTTAACCTTTGTTAGCAGAGCTAGATATAATTGGTGGCTGCACGAAATAAGCAGGTAGCAATGAAAAGTTTACATTTAGTTGAAATCGTTACAAAGTTAACAGCGGTTTATATGAGAATCTCTTAAAGTGTATGACGTTATTGCGTCATTTGGGATTATTCATAAGTCTTCCTATTTACATTTAATTATTGAAAAATTACATTATAAATAAAAATTTCAAGTTATACGAATAAGGTAAATAGACCTTCTTTCCTTTACTTTGATTAATACTATTTGAATTTTTCAACTGACTTCTTGTCAAAAAAAGTAAAAGACAAGATATCTTGCCGATGTCACGTATTATCTATTTCAGTTATAAAACGAAGGCATATGTTTACTATCGTGTTATGATTAGACTGTCATGCTATACAATCCCTCGCATTTATAGGCCTGTGACATCTTATTGAAAATCATGATTTTAGAAGGAAATGTCTGCTGCAGACAGAGAAAAATCAGTCGAAAAGAAAGAAAGAAATCGAGGAAAACGCTATCAGCTGTCAACTGACGTGATGGAAACAGCGTCCTACTGGGGATATCCAACAGGTCCTGCTGAGAGTCTATTAGAACCACTTCCGTCAAGCTTTCTGCCACGTGCCTGAATCAGAGAGTAAAGAATCCGACATGGAAACTGACGTTTTACCGCCTTTCATATGCGGGTCGTCTGATATTATATTGTATAACTTAGTTCATATACTAATATAGAGCAACATATAAATATACTCATTAATTTAACTTCGTATGTATAGATTAATATAAAAAACGATTATTCTATCCACGTTACTTTACGCATTCGCGATCCTACATGCCAAAGAATGAACTCAAATTAAGAAAAATTTGTTTGTTTTAATGAGATCTAAATTTTTGTAGTAATTTCTATTGTGTGTGACTTTCCAATATACGCTATTATATATATAATCAATATGAAGGAGACTGACGGGCTATTTGCAATATGTATACTGAAACCAGATCTTTACATTTCGGTTGTACGTGATTATGTGCAACTTAGGAAATGACCTAATTTCTTGAAAATTAGATCTCACAAATGGGTTCAATTTCTGCGACAAGAACCTGTAAGCCTACAAAGTATAACGTCAAAGATTATTGTAACATTTTAACTGAAATTTAATAGTTTCTCAGTGAATATTGTCTTTAGAAATGTACAAAGGAGTAGCCAAAATGGTTCCAGCAAGATGATGTCCCGGCACATACTGACAGAACGTGCATAATATCTGTGCATTTCCTTTGAAAATGACATCTCTATATGGCTCCAACTGGCATCAGAATGTTCTGTTAGTGTTTTATCTAGGGTATCAGAAGAACTACGTTTGTTTAAATCGTGTATAAACCTTGTAGACGATGTTAATAAATGTTAAGTGAATATTGATGGTTTTAATTGGTTTAAAATCTTTATATTTAAGAGCAGAATGCTCATATAAATTTTCAAAACGGCTGATATGTGATATATATTACATACTAGAATTTATAACCTGAATCCGGTAAGCAACAGTATTGTAAATGCTGTTATCTACTTTCATAATAAACTACCAGTCGAAGTATGATGGAACTACACCAGCAAATTGCATGCATATGTCGTGAACAGTACAGCTACAGCCAGGCGTTGATGATGATGGAAGATTAATAATAATAATAATAATAATAATAATAATAATAATAATAATAATAATAATAATAATAATAATAATAATAATAATAATAATAATAATAATAATAATAATAATAATAATAATAATAATAATAATAATAATAATAATAATAATAATAATAATAATAATAATAATAATAATAATAATAATAATAATAATAATAATAATAATAATAATAATAATAATAATAATAATAATAATAATAATAATAATAATAATAATAATAATAATAATAATAATAATAATAATAATAATAATAATAATAATAATAATAATAATAATAATAATAATAATAATAATAATAATAATAATAATAATAATAATAATAATAATAATAATAATAATAATAATAATAATAATAATAATAATAATAATAATAATAATAATAATAATAATAATAATAATAATAATAATAATAATAATAATAATAATAATAATAATAATAATAATAATAATGGTAGTAGTAATAGTAAGTGGAGTTAGATGCAAGACTTTTATGTAGAGAAAGCAAGATAAACTGAGGCTAAGTTCAACAGAAAAGCAAATAAAACACAATCAGACAGTTACACGCCATTTGTCTGTCACACTTTCTACTTCGGCAGACAGAATGATGAATGAACTGCTAAGGACGTGCCTTAGCTGTCGAAGAAGGTGTGTGTAATATAACGAGGAAAAAAGACATAAGCTGAGAAAAAAGAAAAGCTATTCACAAGCTAATTTCAATAACTTTTGGTAATGTAGAGGTAATGTTCTTGACCCTCGCGATAACATCTCTGGTTCAAATCAGTATACCTCTTCAGAAAAATAACTTTGAACGGAGCAACAAAACAAAACACTCCGCTGCTGTTACCAAATACAAGCCACCGCAACTGCAGGGAACATTTATAGAAGCGCTTACCCTGGTCTATTTAGTGGCTTCGAAATATATATATATATATTTTTTTCTGATTATTCTATTCAAGTTATGATACTCAAAAGTTTGAATACAAGCCATCTCAAATTAACATTATCTTTGTTGCTTGCTCAGTGCTATTCTATTGCCATTATTTGGTTGTTTTTATAACAGATTTTAAAGCAGCGTTGAACAAGCTAAAAGTAATGTAACACTTTTAGGCGAACAACGTGATTATCTTTTTTTTTTTTTTTTTTTTTTTTCAAGCCTTATTACGTTTCGCTTAAACACTACATAACAAACAGCATCAAAAGAATTGGTGGTAGGAAAAGGTGGGATTGTATAGGTATATAAACTTCCAGATTATATTTGGAGTAGCCAAGGTTCGAATGACTATTCTATGGCATTTAAGTATAGATTAGATTAAATTGATTTGCGTTCAGTAGATTCACTTGTAGCCAGAAAAGGCTGTGAACATTGAACATGTCCAGAGGTATAAATTTTAATAGCATATATATATATATATATGTGTACAAAAGTTGACATAAGACACATATTATTATATACAGGCAATATGATCAACATTATGGAAAAGAAAGCAGGGATAATTATATATGATACAAAATCAAACACTTTTTAGTCAGCTTTCACTTGGCTTATGTCAGTACGTCTCAATCTTTTTGCAATGGATACCATTCTTGTTATTTCTTATATACATATACATTAAAAATAAACTTTCAACATGCATCAAATATTTATTGGTAATGATTTGTCATTGGAAGAGTTAGATACTACTTACAGAGCTACAGAAGCATTATCAGGATAATTTGTCATTCAGATAATCTGGTACAGAATAAAAAGATTTTTAGCAAAGGTACTCTCTAACAACATTTTTAAAAGCACCGAAATTCTCAATTTTTTTTCTTTAAGAACATTAGGAAGTGCACCAAATATTTTGGTAGTTTCATAATACACACCTTTCTGGAAGCAAGAAAGTTTAGCACTGGGATAATAGATATTATACTTTTGTCTAGTGTTTATTCTGTGAATTAAATTATTTGTTGCAAATAAGGCACGATTGCATACAAAGAATTTTAGGATCGAGAATATATAGATGCAAGGAAGCGTTAATATCTTCAATCTTCTAAAAGTATCTTTACAAGAGCATCTGTTGAGGGTGTGTAATGATTCTTATAACCTTCTTTTGCATAAGAAATATTCTTTTACTTTCTACTGAGTTGCCCCAAAATAATACTCCGTATTCCTTTATATAAGTATGTAATGTCATAAATGTGTTTGCAGCTGACCAAGTTCACAGTCCGCTGTGTTGTCGAAACTCTAATAAAATGAGGAAATTACACTGCAGGACCTCAGCCAAGGTAAATTCAAATGTAGGGTATCAATGATGAAGTATTTCAACCACTAACTGTCCATGTGCGACATCAGCCTAAAGTCCAGGTTCATATCGCTTTGTTGGAATATTCCATGAGTATATTCTGAAATGAGGCTGTAGTATGACACATAGGACATCTTATGATATCAGCAATCTATAGCAATACAGTTTTTATCCATTGTCGGCGCAGTTTCATTAACAACTCATTCCAAATTAACCTGTGGGATGTCAGTTAATCTCCAAATGCGCTTCCAGAGCAACTACAGGTCAGACATAAATAATTCAGACTTCCTTAAATGCTTGAAAATGCGTTTCCACTTTCTACTGTGGCAATTGCTCAAAGTTGTGATTACGTCTACGTAGCGCTTGAAGGGCCTGCTGATCCCAAAGCGAAGTAGCTTTGTTGCAGCAGGACATACATGGGATCTTCTTCTTTATTCAAGCGCTAAGGATAAATTTAAACATAAGCGCCTAGCACTGGATAACCACGTAAATCCCAGTCGTGTGTTTAGCCATTAGTGTCGTCAACTAGAACAATAATAACCTGTCTGAAAAGAATAAAATATACTGGAAGTGTAGACAATTGTACCACCAATCTTTTAGAGTGATATCCAGCGTTAGTTTTTGAACTGTGCTGTGTAATTCTCCCTGCTTGTATAGGATTTTTAGATGGCTAAAGTTCTTAACGTCATTTCCCATCAATGACAACCCTTCAAAGTTGTTCTACCTTGACTTTCATGCTTATTTATTTTATTTTAAAGACATGTGCGTATTAAATATCACTAAAATAAACTCTTTAAGAGAATGTACTGAATTTTAAATATTTTTATTGACAATGGTACTTTACTAAGGAACATAGGTTTAAAAGCTTGCTAAATGTGTGACATAACTAAAAAATCTGCGTTTATTTGTGGATAGGATAGCAATTATTTTGTAGAAACAGTTCTGAGAGTTTCAGCTCCAACTATATAAGGTTCAAAGTTATGCTTCCAAATAATATGATCAAGTATGTTAACAAATATTGCAATAACTCTTTATTCATCTGAAAAGTATCTGATATTTGAATGTACGTAACCTCAGATACAAGGAGTGTTTTGGGTTTATACGATGTGTAAACTTGAAGATTAGGGACTCAATTTTGAGCCTCGTAGAAAACACAGTTCTGGCGTCATCCAACGGCCTTAAAAAGACCAGAAAATGGAATAAGACATCGCCAATCTTATTTTGGAATCATACGACATGCTGGTTATTTCACTCATTCCATATTCATTCGCAGAAAAGTTTTGCAACTTCTATTAATTGCAGTTTAAATGAGCTCCTTTGTAATAAAAACTAACCCTCCTCCGAAATGTTTTTTGCCATTGCACGAGTATTTGCAGAACACTCTATCAACCGGTCAAAGTTTTTATTTATTTCTAACAAAAGAAGTCTCATTTTTCTGGTTTTTCAACTGGTTCGCGAAATTCATTTGACATGACCTGTTTAGTTAAAGGACCATAAACTTGTAGCCAAAACGAATTGAAAAATAAAATTGATGTAATTCATTTGTACAAGTGAAATATATTGAAGCTATTGTCATTACAGAAACATTGCAGTTTGTGTGAATGTGATGTGTGTGTAAGTATACAGAATGTCAGTAATTATTATGGGAGGCATATTAATCACAACATTCAGAATGCAAATCACCACACTAGAATAATGTGCATAATAATAAAGTGCTACGTACCTGTATATATTTTACATATGTTTATTTTGGGTTTTTAAAAATATTTATACCTTTTATGTAGTAGATATTCTTCAATCACATATGCCTTTGCAGATATTATGGCTCGCTTATTATCCTAGTAGTTTTTCCTTCGTGTAATTAATTTTTTAAAAAATAAAACCAATAGGAAAAAGTAAAGAGTCCTACTTTTTTAAACACTTCATTGCAGACGAGGTCTACTGCAATGAAGAAAATGCATAAAGTCGGTTGACCTTTGTTTATTATGCCAAAGTTGCAGGTTCGTCCTAGCCAATTACAGTCCAATAGCTGTAAAATTGTTTACATGCAAAAGGAGCTCCTAGAGAATATTTTGACACTTCAGCACAGCTACTAAAAGCATATCAATTGCTTACGCAAACTATATTATTATTTATATTATTATTGTCATTCATAATGTGGATTATATACAAGTTCAAAATATATAGGTTAGACACAAGATATTGTACTCGCTACCACATTCCGTAGTTGCTTAACAGTGTTAACGCCAATGCAGATATTGAAAAAAACTTGAGGCACTTACCCATTATTAAAAGTGCCCCTTCTTGCGTCCAGGTAGAACTCTCAGGCACCCCATATTTTGAGAAGTTGCAGTCACTGACTGAAGTTTTGGTTTCAAGGCTTATAAGATGCATACGTTTTAACTCCATTAACTAAAATGCGAAAGAGAAAATGTTAAATTTTTTGCTTCTAATCAATATTAATGATCTAATAAATTAATACTTTAATTAGTGTAAAACTGTAATAACTCATTAAAATAAGATCTCCTGCAGATTCTGTTTAATGTTTTAAGGAATTTTAGATCTTCCTATATCTCTAAGTTATCGTATTTTTAATAGATAGAGTCAACATGAAAAATGCAATGCCATGGCCGGGATTTGAACCATGGATCTCCTGGTTTCCGTCCAGTCGCACTTAACCTTTGAGCTACCGTGGCCAACATGCCGTCCTGACATTAAATTCTCCATTTGACTCATATTTCCCCGGTCAGGACGGCACGTTGGCCATGGTAGCTCAAAGGTTAAGAGCGACTGGAAGGAAACCAGGAGATCCCTGGTTCAAATCCCGGCCATGGCATTGAATTTTTCATGTTGACTCTATCTATTAAAAACCTTAGCCTATAAACGGCTAGTGTGGAGAAATGATTAATTTCCATCAATTAAAATAATATCGTATTTTTGTTTGTTTCTATTCTTGCAACTTCGAATAAGTTTCACTGAAAAGAATGCATAACTCTTGTTTTGGACGTCTTCACTAACCAACTACCAACAGGATTTGAATTTCAATCCCTTTAATTCCTGTTAGTAATATTTTATTTTTGGCTGTTATTAGGAATAAAATAGTTTGCTTCACACAAAAATTGAAACACGACTTAAGAATTAAATCATTCTTATATCACAAAACTTTCTGTATGAAAAAGAAATAAACTAAAAATTTGAGTTAAACTAAATAAAATAAGTGACAAAATTGAAAAAGGATGAGTCACTGTTTAAAAAGATATTCCAAAGAATAAATAATTGGATTTTTTCATAAAACGGAATTAATTTGACTTTTATTGATATTATTCCTCGATTGTGAGGCAGTCTATACACGCGCTATATTGGTTAATAACCAGCACAATAAAGAAAAGACTTTTTACGGCCTATTTCAGATACCGAAGAATGTATGATCACTTTTAATGTGAATTAAAAGTTACAATTTCAGTAGCTTTTAATCTTTAGTCTTCAATGGCAACATAAAATTTTGCAATGGTCTTACAATGGCCAGATAAAATCTATATGAAGCTGATATACAAGTGTCAGTTAACTGCTGAGTCAATGCTTCTAACACTGAACTGAAGAAATTGTAAAAAGGATAGATAACGTTACTTCCATCTATGGACAAGAATAGTGTAGCCGTTGACGAGAATAGTGCGGCTAGAATTCTACAGAGGGTAACTACATTTTAGATGCATACTAATTAAATATTTAAATTATAGTATTTGTTATTTTATATTGTTTAATTCTGGCATTTAAAAGCCCATTTCAGCGTTGTATGGCTTTCATTAAACATGTAAATTTTTACGGCAATCAGCAAACACATACCACAGGCAATTGCGGGAACAAATTAGCAGCGGCAACGGTAAATGATCATAAAGTCCATTGTCCGACTTGGCCTTACGCTTTAAAAGGAGCTTCGCAATCAAATGCTTGGAAAAGACTGTTGTCAAACGTCTCTACATTTTAAAACACTTTTCTGTAAATTGTGAACGGTAGGAAAGTATGTGATCATAACTTTTTTCATGTACTCATCGACGATTTCTTCAGTATTTGTGTCAGGTAACTTTTCCGAAATTCGTCGCTATTAAAGTTTTTTTTTTTTGTAATTTACGTCCTCCAACGTTAAAGCATATCGGACGATGAATGGAATGGGTGACATGATGCTCAAATGATCCCAGGTTCCATAGAGCTTAGAGTTACCCGACATTCGTCTTTCAGGATAAGGGAAAACCCTGGAAAAAACCTTATACAGGTAAACTCACCCTGACCGAGATTCGAACTCGGGATCTCTTGAACGTGAGGCAGACACTCGACCACCACGCTACCGAGGCGGGCGTCGTCGTCATCGTCGTCGCTATTAAGGTTACCCGGGTTGAGCTATGATACGGTATCTATGAAGCAGCATTAAAAATGTGTGATCCATCTTTAAACTTTTCATTGCTAAAATTCTTCATTTTCCATTCATGGGCATAACTGGTTCACTCAGTAACCAACAAAAATTGACTCATTATATAAATAGTGCGTCTATATATTTACATTTTTATGGACATTAATTGTTCTTTCACACTGGCCATGTGTAGGCTAAAGTATGGAGCGATAGTCAGACTGAAAAATTCAATGTCATAGCCGGGATTGCCCGCCTCGGTAGCGTAGATGGTAGCGAGTTTGCCTTACGTTCAAGAGGTTCCGAGTTCGAATCTCGGTCAGGGTGAGTTATCTGTATAAGGTTTTTCCTTATCGTGAAAGACAAATGTCGAGTAACTCTAAGCTCTATGGACCCTGGGCTCATTTGAGCATCATTTCACCCATTCCATTCATCGTCCGATATGACTTAACGTTGGAGGACGCAAAATACAAAAAAAGAAACAAAATAGCCGGGATTTGAACCACGGATCTTCTGGTTGCCGTCCAGCCGCTCTAACCCTTGAGCTACTATGGCCAACGTGCCGACATGACATTAAATTCTCCAACTGACTCGTGTTTTTTCCGGAGTTGTCATAAACACATGCGACAACTACCCTAATGGCGACTTACCATGTTGTAAGTACTTTAGGACCCGGGCTTTATAGTTCGGACAACTATTAGGTCAATTAATAGAAATTAATTGTTATTTCACACTGGCCGTGTGTAGGCTAAAGTATGGAATGATAGAGCACCGGCTATGGCACTAAATTTTTCAGTCTGACTCCATCGTTCCGTACTTTAGCCTACACACGGCTAGTGTGAAAGAACAATTAATTTCCATTAATTGACCTAATAGTGGTTAACTATAAAGCCCGGGCCTTAAAGTACTTACACGTTGTAAGTCGCCATTAAGGTGGTTGTCTCGTGTGTTTATGAGAACACCTAAATCGTTTACCGGGAAAAACACGAGTCAGTTGGAGAACTTAATGTCATGTCGGCACGTTGGCCATAGTTTCTCAAGAGTTAGAGCGGCTGGAGCAGAAGATCCGTGGTTCAAATCCCGGCTGTGATATTGAATTTTTCAGTCTGACTCTATCGTTCCACATTTTTATTGTAACCAAATCTGTATTACATGGTCTCAAAGATTTCTATCCCTCTCTTACTGTTATACTACTTTGATCAAACAGGCCTAAGAAGGGACCTATTTCAACCAATTATGGCTGCTTAACCCATATTTTATCACCTCCCTAGCATTTGTCTCCTTTTATTGCCTTTTGCATCTGCTAATTTGTTTGCAATTGTCATTTGATTTCCACATGGATATTCAAATTTAGCTTCATCATAACACACCAAACAATACAAAGATTAACAGAATCAATATATGCAATATATTTAATGTGTTTATTTTTGTAACCTTTACATATGTTCTTTTAATTACGAGAGAGTCAATTGAATCCCAATCGAGTTTTAATTCTCATCAGGTAAATCAAAACCTGTAGTAGGGTTAATTTAATTAAATCAAGTGTATGAAATAACGGTAACAAATGTAAAACGTACTTGTGTGGTTGTACCAAATTATTTTTTATGTTAATTTATTCTGCAATGAAGAGTGAAAACCGCAAAAGGAACGTCACATTGCTATTGTTGCAAAAATTAAATCTGTTTTTTATATAACACACTCGTATGCTTCGATTATAAATTGTTTTGATTTATTGTACGACTGAATGGAGTGCTCCTGAAGAAGTAATTAGATTAGAAGCCGAAGAGAAACTCCCAACACTGGGGATAAAAGGTGAGGTCCCAGCTCTCACACTACCAATGTCAATATCTAACAACAAAGTCAAATAATACCACTCGTGTGGCTGGAGAGCGTTTTTGTCCTTTCCCCCCATGTTATTCTACTTGTCCTCCTTTTTTCAACATATTTAAAATTTCCAATATGTATATTAGCCTTTACCGCACATACCGGAATAGCTTGTTTTGGATGCCACGGTGGCTGCGATAAAAAGCTATAAAACATTGCGCCTCACGTAGGTATGTTTTATCGCCACGAGCATCTGCCGCTAGGCCAGCTATGTCACCGGGGGCTGGTTCAAGTACGCCGATGAAAATTGACAATGTTCATGTTGCCCGGATATCTCCAGCGAGCTTACATACCTCTGTTATTGAAGCAACCATAAAACCATTTATAGGTAGATATGAGTAACATTCTGATTACGTTACAGCGGATTTCCCAAGATGAGTACAAAAAACAAAACAGTTAAGCAACTGATTGTTTCTCATTATACAATAATTAACTGATACATTAGTTTCGTTTACTTAAAACTGGTATATGAGGTCTGCTAAAAATTGTAGTAATTTTTATTTCTCATCTTTATTTTTACATCATCAAATGGAAATACAAAATCAATATTACAATTATAATGCCATATATTCCTAAATCCTAAAAATATCATGTTGCCCACCACTGAATAATAATTCGGTTCCCATACACCTAACCCTAATTTTTGTGTATTGGAGGTCATCTACTCCTATTTACACGTTTTGCCATTTCACCTATCCTACACTACATTTTTTTCTTAATTGTTCTTAGCCACCTCTCTTTAACTTTCCCTAAATAATTCCCTATATTTCTCCTGTTCTTTTCCCCTTTTACTGACAACTTTTTTTCTAATTGCTACTTCGCCCCCCCCCCCAAATTGTACCATTTACGTAGCCAAGCCTGCTCTCTCCATATCTTTGTTTGACTACAATATAATATACAATGGAAATCTGCATTCTCTTCTCCACACAATGGACATTTATCTAGCTCCCTCTCTTGACCTATACCTTTCAAGTTTCTCACTCCTGTACTCGCCCAAGCAAAACCTTCTCGCCCTAACTTACTACATATATCTATATATCCTTCCCTTCCCCAGGTTGTTTTATTTCTCTATATAATCTCAGTGAGCTTTTGTCACTTTTATTGGCGAAAATGGCTTGTTTGTCAATATCTTCTAATCTTAGCTTAACTTCTTTCCAGAAGCCTCTACACCCATACTCTGCATTTATCCAAAAAATGACCCATACCTATCTGCTTCAACACGGCATTCATTTTATGTGTCCAAGACCCTCCTCAATTACTTCTCTTTTGAATTTGAAAACATTCTTTAATAATATTGCCATCTTCCAAGTTAGAAAATTGTAGTAAGAACATCCTAAATTTGTTGAATTCACTCTAGTATTAGTAAACATTTTAGGAGACAATCTCAGAAATCTGAAGTGTCGCATTCGTATGACTTTCTCTACTCACTGTTTACAAACTATTCTTACAAACGTGTTTTTTTTCTATCTACTTAATGTTAATTGAGATAAACCTTTTTAGAAAATGTTTTACTACATACTTCTTTATTAGAGAAGTGGGAGTAGAAAAATAGCTTAGGCTTAAGTAATAGTCAAATGTATTAAGAGCTTGTCGCTTTGTGATGGCTTAGAAATTTCATTCTCTTTATATGAACAGGAGAACAATATAATAAAGATTTCTCTTTTCGGAAAAGAGTTATTGGAAAATTCAAACCAATAACAGGGAATATCTCAGAAGTCGCTAAATCCAAAAGGAATGTATTTGACATGAAGTATATGCTTTAACGAGATGCACTTTTTTCCGTAATGAAATATCTTACAGTTACAAATTATGCAAGATTCTCCAGAATGAAGAGGGTTGAACCCAGAAAATTTAAGATGTACATTTCGTTTGTCATGAAAATATCTTAATCATGCGTTATTTTAATGGAAGTAATTCAAGAAATTTCATAAGAACAAAAATCAAATTTTTCAAAAAAAAAAAAAAAAACAACAACAATGTTTCATGTGAAGGGTAGTCTGAAATAAGGGAGGGGGTTCTTGAAAATGTTTGTATCACATCCTTTAAATAGCAACACTCAAAAACGAAAAGTCGTTTGACTACTAAACGAAGTATTCAAATTCAGTGTTTTCAAAGAATATGACGCGATTTTAAAAAAAGATCTTTCCACGTATACTACCATTTACATTAAAAAAGCGTTATTTTTATGTTATCACAAATAACTTTATCATTTTATTAAAGCATCATGTGTTATATATATTCTCATGCATTCAAAACTTATATCTTGGGTTTTCTGGGAACAATCCGAGAAGTCCTCTTCGTTCTGAATGACATTTATGTAACTGTAACCGTAAGCAATATCATAGTAGATAAAATCCTTCTATACTCATACAAAAATGCAGATCTCGTTAAAGTACACAATTTATATCAATACATTTTTGTAGCATGAACCATTTCGATACATTCCTTGTTATTCGTTTTAATTTTCAAATATTTGCACTTTTTTCAAGTGTTAAGTCGCAATACTTTTCTTTCATGTTCATTTAAGGAAAAGAAATTTCAAACAAATTATATGGTGACCCAGTTTTTAAAAATCTGATTGCTGCTTTATCTTACAACATTTATCTTACTACTAAGTTCTTTAAAGTCTTCGTCTGAAATCTCAAACGGCGGCTAAAATTGGTATTTATGCGACTTTTCATTTCCTAGCTACCTTATATTATTCACAAACACATGCATATATGAATACTTTTATAAAAACGATTTGTTTGTTCATTGAACCTCAAAACGCAAATTTCTATTGAAGTACCGCTTGGTATAGAATTTTCCGATGGAATTTAATATCTTCTACATCTAATAGCCAGGAAAGTCATAGAGATAATGAACAATACATCCTTAGTTAACCTTGTTTGAAGATTTGGATATAAGTAATTGTTATTCTAAGTAATTTCAATAATTTCATTTAAACATACTGTTCTATGCTGAAAACACTATGTATTTTTAAAATTGACTATTTTTAAATAATATTCATAGGATTCCGATAGTAAAAATCTCCTTCCGGTATTCACATGACTTTCTCCTCTTTGAAACTATTTTTACAAATGATTATTCCTTAATCTTCTTTGTGTTTATTCGAGATAGCCGTTATCTTATTCCTAATTTTCTTGTACGTGCAATGGGAATATGAGAGTACAGTATAATTTGAGCAATAGCCAACTCTTTAAGAGCTGGTGGCTATGCGACATCGTTGAAATGAAATGCAGTTCTCTTTGTATGACCAAGAGTTAAACAAATGAATGATAATATAATAAGGAATATATCCGAAATGGTTCACTCCACAAGAAAAATGAATGAGACATAAATTTTGTGTTTTAATATGATGCATATCTTTTGTTCAGTAATATTTTGTCTATCTCTTGCGGTTTCCGAGAGAAAGTCATCCAGAATTGAGAGGACTACTAGGGACATTCCAAGAAAATTCAAGATATGTATTTCATTTTTCATTAAAATATATTAACATATAGTATTTTAATCAAAACCTTTAAAGCCAATTTTGAGAAGATCAAAACTTTCGAGAAAAAATTTCCTAGTAGAAGGTAGTCTGTGCTGGACAGGTGCTCTTGAAAATCTTCGTGTTGGATCACTGAAAGATGTTGAACTTAAAACTTTGGTATCCATCCGACGTTTTGCTTTTGATTTATGCTGTTTACACACACACACACACACACACACACACACACACACACACACACACACACACACACACACACACATAAAGACCTTTTTCTAAAATGTTCCCATATTCAGGTGACCTCAAAACGTGTATTTACACTGAAATCTCAGTACCAAATTTTTGGGGAAACGCAATTCTTTTCCTACTTTAAGTAAGAAGTAGGCAATGAAAACAAATTGTTGTTTCAATGACGGTTTTTTTTTAAATTTTCAAAAAGCTGTAGTACTTTAAAAGTTATGTTTTCGTTTATAATTTTTATAGAACTGAATTGTAATTTATTATTTGAAAAAACACGATAATTTGTCTAACTACATGCTTGTTTTATTTCTGTTTCAGCACATCAAAATGCAACTCAAACACGTCGTCATGGCTTGTTCTGTAGTAGTACTCATGGCTCTGTGCGGACTTCCCCTAGCATCTGGCGATGACGTCATCGTACAGAAACGAGTAAGTTAAACTGTTTTTGTACGTTCATCTGTGTTCTAGGCAGGTAGGAGAGTACTCTCTGTCGCAATCAGAAACGCACATTAGACATATCCATGGTACCATCACCACATGCTTCACTCAACTGGCGATGAATTTCAATAGGTGTCACACCACGAAAATGGAGAAAACGAATTCTTGCAATGAAAACGTCGTCATTTTAAGTATCAAAAACAGTCCAACTCTCGTCGCTACCACTAGAGTTCTGTTCACTGTACAGTACAGCCATCTCTGTCGTGCATTCACAAAGAGTCCACGTATATTAAAAAAAAAATAAAAAAAACCGAAATTCCTCTCTAGTCCCAGTCCTTGCCCTTCGTACAAGCTACGTTAATAAGTGAATATTAACTGATTCAAATAATGATTTTACTCTTAAATATGAAAAATAATTTTACTTTACTTTATAAGAACAAACTCTTAGTCATTGTAGCAAGTATTTCTTTCCTTTGCTAGTCCAAATCAAAAGTAATAAAAAGATTTCAGAATTTTACAAATTAAAAGGAAAGTATAAAGTGCTGAGTAGGAATGCACTAGTTTCTATATATTTACGTCATTGTGTTTATAGCAAGCGCGCTACAGAAGCCTAATTTCCCACGGTTTGAACCACCGTAGCAAGGCGTTAATAACGCTAATGTTGCATAAACGCCTATTATGACTATTGATTTTAGATTTTGCTTCATCCTAAATTCCAGTCTATTGAAAGTATCAGAGATTTAAACAACCTCATGTTGAGCAAATTAATTATGCTTTGTCACCACGTTTAGGTCATATTTAAGATGCTAAAGGACAAAGGTCTCCTCTATGGTGGCTTATGTCCATTTTATTTGCTATTTATAAAATCATTGAAATCCTAAGCTGCACGTTCGTGTACCACAAGCCACAAAGTGAAGGTAATTATAGAGACCTCGGTGGTCATTTCACTCCGAGGACCAATTAGCCGGAAGTTACATAACTGCAGCACTAATGAATAATGTTACTAGGCATGCATTGTTTCATGTCTATAAATATTTATAGGTTCTGTATAAATATGTAGAACAAGTGTATCTCTGATAATTTAAATGGAATACAATAACTATCAAACTGAACTTTTGTTAGAATTTGCTTAAAGATAATTTTAACTGATCTACCTGTCAAGGTTTTGTGCACTCTCTGGAAACTTGTAGACAAAAGTAGCATATTAATGATTAAGTGATTGCAGATAAATGTTTATCTTTCTTTTGTCAAAGACATTGAGTTCGATAACATAATACATTCTCTCAGTATTCATGTCTGAAATGTATAGGCTATTTAAAAAAGCAAGCCTTTTCCCCCAAATTATGGTTTGCAACAATGTTGCAACAGCGTGCATTTCAGAGTTTACAAGGAAGTGTTTTTCTATTTAATTACTGACGACATCGACATATGAATAATTAGTGTTGAGGAAGAGCCTGAGGAGGAATCCTTCTAAAACTATTATTCTTGCTTTCGTTAGGCACGAATTCGTGAACGAAAGTTCTGGGTTCAAATCGCGACAGACCGTCCTCCCTGATAAAGAATTTGTGCAGATTTTCCTCAGTCCTCATAACTGCCAAATATCAGGATGTACCCTAAACTGGAATATTTCATTCCCAAATTTCTTTTTCCGATTATCCTTTATCTTGTGTCACCAGTGTTTCCTGCCTTTGGTGCCGTATAGTGTCAAGCCGGCACGAAACGGGGCGCTACCGTCACAAAACCGGGCCAGCCGAGAAATGCACCACCTCCTTTACTCTACCACTAGCCAAACTAGTCAACTATTTAAAGAGCTAGTCACTATGTGATGTCTTTGACGTACCGCACTCTTTGCATGACCAGAGATAAAAAATGAATAACGGTTTCCAATTTGAGAACACTTCAGCATTATAAAATTCGAATAAGTAACAAGAAAATCTCCGAAACGCTTCACTCCCACAAAAAATTGAAATAAATTGGTGTTTAAATGAGGTCTACCTACATATTTTAGGTAGTAAACTTTTCTCTATCTCTTACGGTTTATCAGTTATGCAAAATGTATCTAGAATGAACAGGAATTCTAAGGATATTTTCATAAAATTCAAAATATATATTTCGTATGTCATAGTACCACCTTAAACACATAGAAATTTAATCAAAATCGGTAGAACCATCTTTGTTAAAATATAAAGTTTCGAAACAGTTTCATGGAAAGTGTAGTCTGGCTTGGGAAGATTATCTTTAAAGTCTTCATATCGCATCCTTGGAAGATGTTGAACTTAAATATCTAATTTACTAGTTAAGCAACTTTTTATTTTTGAATCATACTATTCAGAGAGGAACACACGAGCAGATGCATACATACAAACACCTTATTCTAAAAATGCTTTATTAGATTCAGGAGGTTCCAAAACATGTATGTCCAGTGAAATCTCAATATCGATTTTTTTGGTGGAATACAATACTTCCCCTACTCACTGTACGTAGTAGAAAAAGTAAAAAGGTATTAGAATAGGCATCCGGGAGGAACGAATGAAAGGTAAGAGTGCTAAGGGCATCCGGATCTGATGGTAGATGCCGCACAAAGGAGTTCTTAACGTTTCCAGATTGAACGTCCCTTACTGTTCCCTTAATTGAACCCCTATCCTCACTGCCAGAAGATTTCACGCCAGATAAGATACTTTCTCCTAATAGGCTCTATTCTGTTAAGTGCAACTACTGATCTTAAGTACATAACTACTGAATAACAAGCGTCCATCCCAATGCTATCTATTGTGTCAAATCTTTGGAAGATCCTGAACTTAAACACCAAGTTTGGTACTTAGTCGATTTTTTGTTTTTGAATCATGGATTGTGCATTCATACCAGACAGGAATTCTCCCTAAAAGCATGCTTTGTTTGAATTTTGGGCCACAAAATGTGCATTTTCGGTGATACTTCAGTATCGAACTTTTGGGTAGAAGCAATACCCACTCATTCTACTAGGTATTTGCTGGAGAGAATACCTTAAGCAGATAATTTAGTGGTCTGTTGCATGTGTATGTTATGGTTCGTCACGTCAAAAATTCTATTTTTTATATGATTCGTTCATAGCAAGCAATAAATAGATACTTA
Source organism: Mantis religiosa (assembly GCA_030765055.1). Taxonomy (NCBI): domain Eukaryota; kingdom Metazoa; phylum Arthropoda; class Insecta; order Mantodea; family Mantidae; genus Mantis; species Mantis religiosa. The sequence goes on from CM060956.1 coordinate 50,731,554, forward strand.
CCAAGATAGCAGTCATTTTAATAGTATGAGGGTTGTTCAATAAAGAATTATCATAAATTTTTACGGTCATAATTGTTCACACTAAAATTCAACCTTATTATATTCTGTTAGCTTAATGTGAAACAAACATGCCGTAGTAGTTTCATTGTTGGTACTCCTCGTTCCCGCCTGTGAGAACCAGGCAAGTTCAGATATGTTCAGTATCACCTACCACTGTAATGGAGATAACACCCGAGGAACAATATGCGGCTTTGAAATTCTGCTTTCATCTCAACAAATCTTCAGTTGAGGCCTGTACAATGTTACAAGAGGCCTATGGAGAGTCTGTTCTTCCCTACAGCACAGCTCGAAAGTGGTTTAAAATGTTTAAAGAGGAGAGACAATCAATTTCAAAGGAAGGTGGACCCGGTGCTCCAGTTACTGCTCTTACGGAAGAAAACATCAATACTGCTGCTGCCGTGAGAGAGGATCGACGAATTATCTTAAGATCACTTTCTGAAATACTGAACATTTCATTGGGTGCCACCCACACGTTGGTGACAGAAACTTACACATGAGACGTGTTTGTGCGCGATGGGTTCTAGGTCTGCATGCAGTTAAAGTTGATGTTAGAGGAAGATCCGGAGTTTCTTCCAAACGTAATCACTGCTGATGAAACTTGGCTACATCATTTTGATCCTGAGAGCAAACAGCAAAGCTCAGTGTGGAAATCTTCATCACCAACCCCCAAAAAACCAAAAGTAGTTGCTTCTACTGGGAAAAATATGGTCATCTCATTCTTTGATATTCATGGAATGGTTTATCAGCGTGTTGTACCTGCAAACACATCAGTAAGTGGACAATACTACAGGGATGACCTGAAAACATTTCAAGTCCATATGAGGAGCAAAAGACCATATTTCCCTGAAGCAGGCTGGATGCTACACCACGATAATGCGCGGCCACATATTGCCAATGTTGTTGCTGACTATCTTGCAAAACTCAACCTGAAGTGCATCCCTCACCCTCCCTATAGTCCGGATTTAGCCCCATGTGACTTTTCTCTACTCCCTAACTTGAAGAAACGCTTTCGTGGTAGGCATTATCCATCATCAGAAGCAGTGCTGAAGGCTGCAGAGGCGATTTTGAAGGATCTCTCAAAAAATGGTTTCCAGCATGTCTTTGAAGACTTGCAGAGACACTGGGACAAGTTCATCGTATTCAGGGGAGACTATTTTGAGAAGGCGCATCAAAATTATGAGGACGAGTAAAGGTACGTTGTCCAAAAAAATGTGATCATTCTTTATTGAACAGCCCTCGTATATACATATGTATTTTGATATAAAATTGAGAAGTAAAGGATGAGACCACCAAATGAAAAAAGTGAGAAAGGATGACTATTATTTTTAAAGTAGGTTTTCAGTGGCTTTTGGTCCAAGCTGGATGCTTAGATCAGTAGATAAGTTACAACGGTTGTTTTTATTTCGTATTATAAGGCCAAAGGTGGGGAGTGAATCTCCGCATCAAATCACACCAGTGTGCTCTGAAGCATACTAAACAAACGCTCACATAGCTGGAGAGCAGCTGGGGATGCAGCGTGAGATGAAGAGAAGGGTCAGAGCAGTCCTTTGTACTAAAAAGTTACGAATAAAATAAAAGCTTACTCTTGGGGACTAAAATACAGCATGTGGATTAATTAACACGAAACTTAAATAATATATATTTTGTGCCTTGCTACAAAAGCTGTGTGTTAAGGCTCTTGTAAAGAGAATAAATAAACATCTAATGCCAAGTATCTACTTGAAACCGGAAATGTAATTTTAAATTTCGGCAGCATAATACTACATTTAAAAAAAATCTATACATTAGTTTGATCTAGTAATTTAAACGGAGACATTGCAGACTCTCATTTATCTGAGTATTCTTTAACAGTTGAGCTATTTCGACAATGTTTGGCATTTAGATTGACCAAAAAGTTCCGAATATAACAAACATTCACAGCTTGTGTATCTTCTGCAATTATAAATAATGGCAACGTAAAGTCAGACTGAAAGAACAATTAATTTCCATTAATTGCCCTAATAGTGGTTAACTATAAAGCCCGGGCCTTAAAGTACTTACATGTTGTAAGTCGTCATTAAGGCAGTTGTCTCATGTGTTTATGAGAACTCCTATGTGGTTTACCGGGAAAAATACGAGTCAGTTGGAGAATTTAATGTCATGTTGGCACGTTGGCCATAGTAGCACAATGATAGTGCGGCTGGACGGAAACCAGAAGATCCGTGGTTCAAATCCCGGCTATGGCATTGAATTTTTCAGTCTGACCCTACGTTTCCACAATTTAGCCTACACACGGCCAGTGTGGAAGAACAATTAATTTCCAATTATAAATAACTTTTCATGAACCAGGAGGGTCAGATAAAAAGTATTAGACAGGTTTGTTAATTCATTCATGTTAATAGGAATTGATTTTTCCATGACTCCAATGATCTCAAAGTAGATATCATTTTAAAATAAACTAAATTATCCTATTCTTAATGAAGAAGTTGGACAAATGTTCGACAGAAGGTAGTTTTGATACTCCTAAGAAGATTTCTTTCTTTCTGAAAGTAAGTCGGAGAAAAAAGAACAGAAATTCGCCACATTGTACCTGATTTAATTATTTAAATAAATATGTGGAAAATTAGTATTACTTTCCCTACTATTCCAAAATAAATAGAAAGAGATGAATATTCTGAATTTTACTTAATTGATGGAAATTAATCATTTCTCCACACTAGCCGTCTATAGGCTAAGATATTTGATGGATAGAGTCAACATGAAAAATTCAATGCCATGGCCGGGATTTGAACCACGGATCTCCTGGTTTCCGTCCAGTCGCTCTTAACCTTTGAGCTACCATGGCCAACGTGCCTTCCTGACATTAAATTCTCCAGTTGACTCGTATATTTCCCTGGTAGACCACTAGGGGCTCTCGCATCCGAGATACACCGTTTGTGGCGACTTACTATTGTAAGTACTTAAGTCCCAGGCTTCATCATTTAACACATATTATTTTAGTTAATTGGTGGAAATTAATCATTTCTCCACACTAGCCGTATATAGGCTAAGATGTTTGATGGATAGAGTCAACATGAAAAATTCAATGCCATGGCCGGACTTAAGTACTTACAATAGTAAGTCGCCACAAACGGTGTATCTCGGATGCGAGAGCCCCTAGTGGTCTACCAGGGAAATATACGAGTCAACTGGAGAATTTAATGTCAGGAAGGCACGTTGGCCATGGTAGCTCAAAGGTTAAGAGCGACTGGACGGAAACCAAGAGATCCGTGGTTCAAATCCCGGCCATGGCATTGAATTTTTCATGTTGACTCTATCCATCGAATATTCTGAAACTTAAAACATTTGTAGTAATAGAATATAAATAAGTTACTTAGTTACTGTGGTGAATTGTACACATTCTATAATTGTGGGACCACAAAAGGTCAAAGAACTAATTACTGCACACAAATATAGCACTGTAAGATCCAATTATTGTATTTAGTTTTTCTATGTATTTTATTATTTTTTAAATTTTGACCATCTATGCACTTTATCTGGAATAAGATATACGTATCTTTTATGTTAAGTATATTTACATGTATTTTCTGTGCATAACTACAATGACATTGTTTATTCCATAGTATTGTCAACGAACGGTCAAAGACTTTCAAACTCTTTTATGATTATTTGTAAATAAAGTTTAATCATGCAGTAATTTAGGAACTGAATTCAAAAAGGTCTTTTACCCTGTAATAACTGGTTTTCATTGATAAACTGTTTATCAAAATTTGTTGAGAAGTTTCCAGATTACGCATGCATAACTTATACATACATTTTCTACATTTTTAAGTATATGTTTTAATAAAGAAACACAAGAAACGCTACTTCAAGTATCAGGACAGTTTCGGGTGGTTAAAGGATATTGTTTATAATAATAACTAATCTGAAGGGAGGCAGTTTAATAGAAGGAAATGGTGAATGGTTTATGTATGTGCTCTAAAACGTTGGAACTAATCCCATGCTCATAACAACTTGCAAGCGGTGAGGTAACAAAGACTCGCAGGTAGTGCACTTCTTGCAATTGCAGGGGATCCAGCTTCATCCTCTGCATAGAGCATAAGCTCTGTAACAAGGGAATTTAACGACGATAACCGAATTTGTAGTTATGATGATCAAAGGTGCTGCAGTAAGAGTTTGCCTTTGTCAGATCATTAGCTCTAATCTCTGCAATAGTTAGAGCGATTGAAACAGCTCAATCAATTTGGGAAGCGAGGAAAGAAAAGACTGATACTTACCCCAATGCCAATCTTGGCACGTGCTAGTTTGCATTGGTCAATTATTATTCGTACCTCTGCACTTTTCTATATTACAATACAGTGATCCTGTACATCTCTAATAATAGTTTTCTAGACCTAATAAGTAAACTCCTTTATTTTTTGTACTTAAAAGTCGCAGTGTAAATGTATTTAATTTGCTAGAATAAGAGCACCCATTCAAAGTGAATCAAGGTATTAGAGAAGGATGTGGACTATCACCAAAATTATTTGACATTCTCAAAAATATAATTACTTAAGTATAGCAAAAATTGAATACTGAAAGCATGAAATTACAATTAAATAAATCAATATATATATAGTATTGTTTGCTGATGAACTGGTACTGTCAGATGGATCGAAAAATAATCTGCAGGAAAACGTAACAAAATTAAATGGAGTTGTGAAACCTTTAATTGGGAAATCTAAAGTAGGAAGACAAAAGTAATTGCTATACAAGGAAACATAGCAGAAGAGCTAAAACTGTGATTAAATAATCAAATTATAAAACAAGTAAGTAATTTTAAGTACCTGGAATGTGACCTGTAAGTTTACAGTTTGAATCAAGATGAATATAAAAATGTAATAAAATGCAATGCAATAAATGAATGCTTTAATATATATTTAGGAAATAAAAGAGAAAGGAGGTCAACGCAAATTACACACTAATATTTCGAAACCAGAGCTACTGTATGGCAGTGAAACCTGGATAATGAGGAAAAAGCACAAAAATAAAATCCAAAGTTCAGAAATGAGATTTATGAGGTTTAAAGAAATCTCTCAGATACAGAGAAAGAAGTGAAAATACAATGTTTGTAAAGTTCCCGGACTCAGTTTTTATTAATTTTTTATCCACTTTTATTTGACATACAAACTGAATGGGTATGCACATTTGTTGCACATACCTTTACATATCTGAAACCAATTTTGAATCCCATTTTGTAGGATTTTGCAGTTTCTGAGAACAATAAGTACACTGATATGTCAGCAAACTATTTTGCGCGCATTACTTTTGCGACGTTCCACTTCACATCAGCTGTTGAAAACAGTCACTATTTTTCTTCCAAACACTTTTTTCCCTCTTTGAGAAAAACCCATATGGCCATCGAAGGGAAAATAATAAAGGAAAACCTAAGAGGAGAGGGAGAGACTAAATGTGTAGTCAATTCAATTTCTTTAAGAAATTGGATAAGAGCATGGTATACGGGTTTGCGGCATGCCTGTTATAGGCAACTGAACAGGAGATCATTCGGGCCAGCGATTTCACCTGGGTCATCAGGACATATAGGAGAATCGATGCGACGTAATCTGTGTAGATGCGCAGGGTAACTTTCATGTCCAAGTCACATTCTAATGATGGCGGTGAGATGACGACGGGCAGTTCTGTAGCTAGAGAACCAAGGAATCGTGGAAAGATGCGACTGAACGGTGCTTGCCTTTGATGGACTGAGAACGAAACCAGACATCATTCCAGCGACAGTAGGCTTCACACCAAAGAACCAGGAAGAAGTCCGTGTAGGGTAGTGTAGGGTAGTTGGATGCCGTGAAAGGTCCCTCTTTTGCTCCAAACACATTACACATGTTGCAGAATTCTTTCCATATTAAGTTTGTACATCAAATGCTGTACACAATTTTCTTGCAAACACAATTGCACTCGACGACGCATCTTCCGTGACACCTGTTTTAAAGTTGCTGGTGTTATTTCGGCAATACAGTTAGAAATTGCACCTTTCAGTTCTTCTAGTGATTGTCGGCTGCCACTGTGGACATTTTCCCTTAAATAACCCCACAAAAGAATATCTGGAGAGGTAAGATCGGGGGAACGTGGAGACCATAAATTTTTCAAGGTAATTTGATTACCGAAAAATCCCCTTAACATCTCCATGGTCTCGTTTGCATTATGATATGTGGCATCATCCTGCTCAAAGCAACTATCACGTTTATCCTCTTCCAGCATAGCGGCGAACTGCTGCACGCTCTTCCTGTAGACGACACCATCGACTGTTTCCTCAAAGAAGCCGCACACCAAACTCCAGCTTATTCTGAAAAAAGCGGGACTTCGTGAAATGTATGTGGATTTTCGCTTGCTCAAATTCTAGCATTTTAGGAGTAAATGTAGTCATTTAAGTTTAACCACGCCTCATCCGCAAAAAGACTCTTATAAGAATGGCTACATTATTGCGTGTGAAAGAAAGAAACCATTAGCAGTAATGGCGACGTTTCACCAGATCGGGCGATCTCAGCTCCTGGACCACTTTAACACGATACGGGTGCAGTTTGGTCACGTTAAGAGCTTTACGTGTGGAGTCAATTGATGATGCAATTTGTTGTGCCAAACGTCTTACCGATTTTCGTGGTGAGGTAACAAGTCGCTGCTCGATATTATGAACGAAATCTTCTGTGACCTCCTTGGGTCTACCATTTCGTCGTCTATTATCCACGGAGCCAGTATCACGAAATCACCGCACGAGGTCGTAAATGGTACTTTTACCTGGTGTCAGATCATTTTGAAACAACCTCCTCCATCTCTCTAAACATCTTTCATAGGACCTGAACTCAAAGTATGCTTCTAGCATAACACACGTTTTACGCGCGTAAAAGTCATTGTCCCCGACTGCGATTCATATGTCACTCCGAGCAACGCAAAAGCTACACTGACCTGAAAATAGCGCAGAGTCCTTCTTCAAGGTTACAGCCATCCGTCATGTAGAGGTTGCCAACCGATCCAATCAAATACCCTAGAGACAATTTTTGAAAGTTTGAGTTCGGTGACTTTTCGAACGCTCTGTATAAGAAACAACTGGGCCTGGATATAAGTATAGTGGAAGAGATAGTTAAATACCTATCTAGTCCTTAAAATATAAGCATCTCCTTAAAATGTCATCTGGCAGACTACCGAAGCAAGCAATTTTATACACCCCAAAGGGTAGACAGCCGTGGACTACATAAATGAATCAATTTAAATACAACAAAGTTCTTTTGGTGTGGAACGGGACAAACCCTAATCCTGAAAAGGAAGAAGAATAAGAATAATATGAAAAATTACATCAGTCGATGACATAACCTCAGAAATCCTGAAACTATAATTAACAATGTATTGTGATCTTTAAAATAAAAGTATAAAAACAAAAGATAGAAATGTAAATAAACTTAAGGTTGGTATTAATGATTAGAGACGGAGAATGATTTTAATCTATTGTTTAAAATGCGTTAATTAAAGGAGTTAATCTACTGTAAAGTTAAAGATGGTGATGAGTCTTTGAATTTATCATTAATTAATATTGTTGAACTGCAGAAATACATTCCTATTGTTGCTGTACGCTGACCTGGTGCAATGACAGCTCAGGATCAATCATAAGGTGGAAACAATATCTATCGTTATCTATGTGGCAATAAACGACTACATATAATTATCAAAAGATACCGTCCAAACAAGAGAAATCCTGCAAGTACACGACCAGTCCTAATTATTAACTTAATGATGGCAGACATTGATCAAACTATAAGCTCAAGAAATGTAAAGCTGCTCACGTATGTGCAGATGATATGACCAGTCTCTTCAAGAACTCTGAAGATCTTCAAGAAGTCCTTGAAGACATCAGGAACTGGGCGTTAGAGAACTCCGTGGAAATGAACAGCTCCAAGACAAAAGCAATGGATTCCAGGAAATTATGGAGAATATCAAAAAAGGATCACTTCATGTGTGCCGAGTCAGTTTTAGAAATCTCCCTCAGTTTCAACTACCTCAGAGTGACGCTGTATGCCATGGAAACCACGTTCACCATGTACATCAAGACCGAACCATAGCAGTAATAAATTCTGTGTACGACAGAGACTGTCCCTTAGACGATAACGGCGCTGTTTCAATTCGAGATCGCACCAACTGCCACATACGAATGCAGATAATCTGGAATTACCTAACAGCGAAAAAACTTCAAGAAATTTGAGAATATCAAATCCAGATTCCTCAAGAGGGTCTTATCACTCTCTAAGTGCAGAAGAAATAGATCGGTCTGCGTAACAGCACAGAAATTATATTTTATTGAATACGTCAGACTGCTTCAACCCACCATAAACCCAAGCATATGAAGACGCCATCAAAGAGAGAGAAAAGAAAGCCAAACAAATCCCGAGTGATATAATGGAAACAAAAGCAACGATAACTGATGTTTGGAAAGATCCGAATTTCTAACTCCGTCATGAATGTCTATGTTACAATTTTCTACAACTTCAAAGTCGCTTTGACAAGACAGAATCTTTTGAAAGATTACTTAACGCAACTAGGAATCTTTGATCTTGACATTCCTCTATTTACCAATGTTTACCACTTTTCTGAAGGGGAACGCCCTTATAGATAATAATCGCGCAGGAATTCCCAGTATAGCAACAGATAAAATGTGATAAAAGCAGTGATATGACGCAGGAAAATTATCGCTGTGCATATGATCTAGTTCATGACTTTGAGAGAAAAAAAAATTCAATTAGTGCCAAAAATAATAGAAACCTTTGATCAAGGAGATTCATTTATGAGACGAAAGTTGAATATACCAGTATGATTCAGAATCTAAGTCATGAGTTTGGGTTTTAACGGGGTTCCCCAACAAAATGAGGTTAGCGAGAAGTGTTGTCAAGAAGAAATCTTACCCTTATTTTTAGTGTCCATATTGTGACAGTTTCCACTTGGACGAAATACTCGCTGCTGTATAGTGCAACACAAAATATCTACCTTAATCTTCAACATATGAGAGTGAAGCGTCTTAATAGTTGTAAAATCTGTGCCCACATTGCACTGGAAACAACCCAATTTCTGCGGCAATTAGGAGTCCAACGCTTTTCCAAACTCTACAGTTTAGATTCTGATACCAAATTAATATATTCATTGTTAACGATTTGAATCACTTGAATTTATAGTAAATGCATACAAAGAGAGATTTTGTAAACAATCCAAAGGCATTTGGCGTTCAGTATTTTCAAACAAATGGTATATTGTATAGATTGTAATGAATACTTTGAAAAAAACTCAATAATCGACTCTCTTTTTTTCAAACTTTATTACGTTCATCATTAACATTTCAGAAACTCGGTGATTAGTTCATGGACTTATTAATATGGTGAAAGATAAACAAAGATAGTTTTGGGCCAGTCACTGACATTGTAACTATAGAGAAACAAATAACCTATCGACAGTTACTATGAAGAAAATGTCGGGAATGTGTGGTGAAGTACAAATGAAAATGGGAACGGGAAGGTGCGATTGTTTCAATTTCCAGAAGAACGATGGAGCCCCTTCCACCCAGGTCAGCTTCACGGGAAATTGCCACCGGCTGACGGACATTGTTGCATAATTGAAAGAAGCAGCAAAAAGTGCGAGTAAACGTTCACACTAAATGCAACAGATATTGCAGCCAGTAATTGGTAGCGGACTCGCTTCATAGGCCTCATAAGCTTCGACTATCGATATATTACTGGTCCATTTAGAATCAGAAAAAAAAAAACAATCCAAAGTGATGTGTAGCCAGGTGTTCGCACGAACCCTGATAAATATGTATGCTAGATTTTGAGATCCTTTTAAAATATTTTCTACAATGAAAAATAAACATCATAACCTTCCCTTATTTTCAGGAGTACGCGGGCATAAATTCCAATTTTGCAAATTTTTTCAACCATTTTCATGCTGGTTATAATTAACTGTTTTCGTACAAGCCGTGTGTAGGCTAAAGTTGGGGAATTTAATGTTATACGGCACATTGTCATGCTCACTTAGTTGATTACAATAGCAACACTTGAGCCGAAGATCCGCATTAAAATCTCGGCTATGGCAATGAATTGTTCAGTCCTATTGTAATACTAGTCACAGTATACGTATATGTATGTATAAACATATGTTTTTAAATTTCTTCTTCTTCTTTGTTCCTCGCCTTTAACTGCAATGGTTATATCGGGTGCCGTTCTCCTTTGGAACATATCGAAGGAGTTAACTCGTTATCTTTGGTTTTTAATCATTAGATCATGCACACATTCACACTCTTATTCATACTTCCAGACTCTGGGGAAGATGGGGAATTATTTCTTATCCCCCACCGTCGGGAATCGAACCCGGGACCCCAGCACGGCAGGCAGCTGCTCTACCGACTGAGCTACGGGGCCAGCCGTTTTTAAATTTGTTGGCACTGAAAATATGCCATTTTTTGTGTTTAATTGAAAGTTTAAACGAAGGTATTTATGTCACAATACTTTCTGTTGTGAGTAACTTCATGTCCATTTACACTTAGGCTCGCTTTTATCAACGTGTTAAAGAGTTAAATGGATGTTTCTACTTTAACACTGAAATTAGCAATCCAAGTTTTTGCCCGCTGTTGACTTTAACAAGGCGTTAAACTTTGTATTAAGTGTCACGTTTCCCCCGTTTCAAGCATTTTCAAAAGTAAAAAAAAAAAAAAAAAAAAAAAAAATGGCTGCCATATAGCTGCTGCAGATGAGAGTCATCATATTTTCAAGTTTAATCGCCTTTCTTGAATAACTTAAAAGTGATGAATTTATAATGAACTCAGAAGAAAACATTTTACAAGGGTATAAACTTCAAAAGTGGTGGACAGAAGATGTTTTATGCACGAATCACGAGAGAGGTTACAAAATATCACATACACGTGTCAGTAATGTTTAGATATTTTATACCTCCTACAGCATATTTTCAATTCATTATTACTTCCTTACCACGTATGTTAGGTATAGAGAGTGTTTCATTCTACCAAAAATTCGATGCCAAGATTTCACTGGAAATATTCGTTTTTAGGGGCCCTCAATATCAAAAAAATAAACATGTCTAAAGAAATGCTCTTATGTGTATTAGAGTCTTTGTGTGCCGAAAAGGAAAAGTCGATTAAATAACAAACTTGTTATTTAAGTTCAACAACATCTAAGGATGCGACACAAACATTTTCATGAAAATCTCTCCATTCCAAACTACGTTATACATAGAAACTTTTTCGAGAATGTTTATACTCTCAAAAATTGCTTCAGCGATTTTTATAAAACGCCATGTTCTGTAAATATTTTTATGACAATTGAAAATTTCAATTATTATAGGTACATCAATTTTATGGGAATTGCGTTTTAGGTATACTTAAAAACCATCGCTATGGACCAGGTTTGAACACGTGGCCTTGGCATCAGTTGGTCAGTTCCTAAGTGAGCCACATAAACATGAGAGAGAAAGTAAAAATAAAATAATTTCTTCTTCTTCCTCTTCTTCCTCACAAGGTTTAGGCCTTCAGACCTTTTCCGAAGCAAACAGAACTGGTTACTCCATATTTTCGTTGTCTTCCATCACTCCGTCTACAAAAAGGTTCATAAAATAAGGATTGGCGTTAATATCTTGAAGACACCATTTGTTAAACATGTTCTTCCCATCGTTTTCGAAACCTCTCAATTTTTTCAGTAACATTTTCTTCTATTAACTGTTCTCTTATTACAATGTTCCTAATCCTATCTCTTCTAGTAATTCCCAACAATGGTGGTAAAAATCTCATTTGAGCTGCTTCCAATCTTGACTTTTCTCTGGTCCTTAAAGTCCACGTTTCACAAGACATCGGCACTGGTTTAGATATTATATTGTAGATTCTTTGCTTTATTTCTATCCTCATTTTTTGCCAAAATGTCGTTTTTTTGCATCCATTTAATTTATTGTATATTTCAATATTCATTCAACATCTACTTTGGTGTTCAGAATTGATAGTTTTGATCCTATGTACTTGAATGTTGAAACTTCTTCTATAATTTCTCCATTAATAACTATTTTGACTCTTCTTTGTTTCTCCCTCTCATTGCCATGGAGTTACTTTTTCCTCCAGAGATTCTCATATTGTAGATACTTTTTCCCTAGTTCATTCAATTTATTGATTTTTGAGAACAATTTGAAAATTATAAATCAGTTACTTTCAAACTAAGTTCTTCTTCCAAGGATGTAATGCGAAAATTTTCAAGAAAGTTACCCCACCACAAATTATACTCTGTTGGAAAAGTTTGTTAGTTTTTATTTTCTTACAGCTAGCTAAGACAATCTTTATTAAAATACTGTAAATATAGGTTGCTTTCAGGATTAATAAACTATATGTGGCAAAACTGGAAGAGAAGGCATAGCATGGATGAGGGTAGTAATATTATACTTAAAAGGGTTGAGAAGTAATGAGGTAGGGATATGTGAATTTTGTGGAGATGAAGAAAGCACTGTTCATTACCTAATTGAACGCAAGGAGCTAACAAATTGCAGGAGAAAAATGTGGGATAAAAATGGGACAATGCAAGTAAAGAGATATTGGCGGTACGCATACTAAAGGGGATGGGAGAAAAGAAAAATAGATGTATAGGAGATTACTTATATAGGATAAGAGAAAAGTGGATTAGGATAAAAGAAGAAAAGGTCTAGAAGAAATGACATCAAGCTGGTCAGGAGAACCAAAGGCTTATAGCCAGGGGACCAGAGTCAGCAAGTAAATCTTAGTGTCAGCAATTTTATGTATTTGTACTGGAGGTATAATACAGCATGTTCTATGTTAAATTTTATTGTACTGAATTTGTAATGGCTACTGTACAAATAAATAAATATAAAATAAATATAAAATAAAATAAACATAAATATATCTTTCATTTGCTACGAATAGTCTCTGAAGACCCTTCATTCTGAATGAATTAAAATTATATATATATATATATATATATATATATATATATATATATATATATATATATATATATATATATATTATACATTGGAAGCGTTGTGGCATATAGATATATTATAGTTGTGCTAGCAGAGTGCATAGTAGCTCACTTGATACGTGAATTCCGGACATTATCCATTGATAATTTTAGTACTATAATATTCTATAGGTTATAAATCAGAGTGGAAAAACTTAATAGAGAAGAAAAACGCACATCCAGTAAAAATACAATAATTCAGTCAAATAGCTTTGTGAAGTTAATTTCCTTTGCCAGTGGTTTGTATTTGCAATATACCACCATAAATGTTTCAACTTTAAAGTCAGCATTAATTTGTTTCTTGTAATCATAGAATGAGTGTAGAAGTTGCGCTACTACTCGCCCGTCTGTTAAATAGCTTGTTGAGATATATTAAAATAAACATGGTGGGCATAAACACTTCGAATGTTTCTCTGTTCGTGGCTATAACATGCCTCGAAGTTAAAAGTATCAACAGACGTAGTGCTTGACACGGAAAAAAGAAATACAGAATTAATGTTCAATTGAACATATCAGAAAAGCATGTATATGGAAACATTTTTCAGAAATTTGTTTACACAGTTACCTTTATAAAAAGTCTAAGTAACCAGAACGTAGGTTGCAGAAAAATGTAGGTTTCCTTTTAAAACATTTCCACGCAAATGCAGAAAGGGAGGTGGAAATGACTCGAGTGAAAATATCAATTGGAGGGCCTGTTTCCATTTTCACCCTTTTTAACGATATAGGAAAAGATGCCAAAGCTGGCTAACTTCTATAAGAAGAAAAAAGCAAAACAAAAGAAACAGGCTTTACACCGTAACGTGGCAGCCAGTGTATGGCAAAACAAAACCTGTCAATAACAGCACATGTCTTCGTAACACTTCGTGTAAACTTTTCCTTGCCGCTTGACATGCAGTAAATTTCCTTGAAATGCTGATGTTGCAATCAGCTGCCTGTAACAATTAATAGGGCCAGTGTTTTCCAAATGAAAGAGTTAGAACAGATAGATACTGAGCAATAGTTCGTTGTAGCCCTATTCGAGAAGACGTGATATTTTGTAACCACGTGTCATATTGGGCAATTTTATTTCTATAAGAATTATAAACATCACATCCGATGTCCTACATTCACCCGAGTTTCTCTGCCTACTAATCTTATTCTTGACGAGCAGGATGACTCAAGCGATTTGGTCTGTAGCCCGGGTTCGGTTCCCGTGGCCGACCTAACTTACCCATGGCTTTCTTCGGGGATTTTCCTGGGTCGCCAGGCGAATGCTGGGTAGGTTAATTACATTCCCCGAATTTCCTATTCATTTAACCTCCATTATCATTTCACATAATTTCTCATCTGGTGGTGTCTTTCAAGGTAGAAGTGTAGGTGGGTGTCTGGATGTTGTATCTCCTTTCGCCTCATCCTTCCTTCCATAGATGCCCCACTTGGGACTTAGGTACAATAAACCACAGGCTTCAGTGCCGAATACCCTCCGTAGTAATCCTAATCCTGCCCAGTTTTATAGGCAATGAAGCACGATTTCATAACAATAGACTAATGGGTTGCTCTTGAAAATAATCTAAGTAGGTACAGATATTATATCTACATATTATAACACTTGAATTGGTATAAAGAGTACCTATAATACACTAAGCCTGAGAAACGTATTGTGCTCACATAAGGGTCACTAGTTACGAATTACTACAAATTTTCTACAAAGTTTAGATACACTAAAACATGCCAGTTATGGGTTCTCCAATTACTAGGTAAACCCAAATATATCACCTATTTGAAGCAAATTGAAAATCTTTAAATTTTATTTCATCGTAGTTAAACTCCAGTGTAAAGAGTTTCTTCTAAAATCGTAAAGCGTTAGCAGATTCTCTATAAAAATTCAGGTTTAACTTCCTACAAATTTCAATCAAATGTTAAACATGAAACAGTATTCAAACTCATATGCATAGGGGAAATGCGCCCAGTACCGCACGGTGTCAGTATCTCGTAGTTGCCGATAGTAAGTAGAAGCTCATGGTGTGTATTTAGACAAACAACTACCTTTGTTACCAACGGAAAGTTTTCCCTCCTCTTTGACCGTTGAATCAGAAGTTATTGTTCAGAGATCGGTCTGTGCTATGACGTTATATATACGTAGGTGTGTGTTGCTCAGTACCGTAAGATAGCAATTTTCCCAGTACCGTACGCAAAGGTATATTTTTGTCCCCTGAACTTGCACTGACATTAGATTAATTTTTGTTTACAAGCATTCCTGTCAACATGGAGGCCAAAAAGAAAGGAAACTGGTTAGAAGAAAATATGAAAAAAGCAATAAAGAATGTGATAGAAAGATCAATGAGGCTGGGAGCAGCAATATATATTGCTGAACATCGACTCTGTATAAGTTGATGTTGCAGGAAAAGGCACAAAAACAGAACAACAAACCAATAGCAAAGGGACGCAAGACTCACATTAATAAAGGTATAAAAGAGAACCTAGCTCTAACTCTGTGCCAACAAAAACTGAAAATAGTGAAGAGCCTTAGAAAACCAAAAGAAAATTAAATTTTGGAACCAAAACCAGTGTCGATTGAAGTGTATTATTTGCTTAGAAATCACAGACGAGGCTTGGGTTCAGTGTGTATCGTGCAAGGGTTGGCACATATTGAATGTACATAGCAAAACATCGATTTTTATAGATAGGATCACTTTGTTTAAAAGAATGTTTCATTAGTTCTAAGACATTTTGATTTTGTTGTGATAATCTCTAGATAACGTTTTGAAACATATATTATCATGTTACCGTGTTCTATTTTATCTCAAAAATGCAATAATTATAATGAGATTAATTATCTCGTGATTTATTATGCAGTTCCTCTTCCTTTATTTAGAAATATGTATTTATTTACGTCTGTCCGGTATTGGGAAACACTTTTTGAGATGCGCAATTATCACTAATATTTACTTCAGTTTTTAACAGTCAACATGACTCGCGTTCATGAATGCCCATTACTAATGCTGTTTCTACATGTTATTAGCTTCATTATAACAGTAACACTACTTGTTCTGCATTGCATTTTCTTTAAATTTTGAAAAAACCTTAGGTGTACGGTACTGGGCGTATCTCCCCTATACTTTCAGGTTTTCGTGCATTTCTTAGGAAAAAAGCAGGTGCTTAGCTTTGATGAAGTGGGTTCAAACATGAACATGCCAGATCCGGTTTGCTTGACTCGGTTACTCCGCGAATAAATTACTATGCTCAGGATGGTCTGCAATAGAGTGGATCGAATCACGCCCCCGGATGTTGGACGATGCCTCGTGTCTTTGTCCGTCTTATGTGTGTTACGCCATTACCTCACATTGTCTAACAATTGGCTACTATTCATGGCCTAGCCCACACCACTATTTGATGTAATGATTAAACAGTACTTCGACGCAGACGTGAGAGGACGGGGTGATATTACGAGTATAAGGTGGTGGCAAACAACACCAGCATTAATACAGATACAGCATCCATTTGTGAAACTGTGGCAGCTAAGGCTGCACTGTGGTGCTTCAACTCGTAGATAATATAGAGTCGACTTTTTTTTCATGTTTTCAAAATGATTTCTTTGGAAAATTTAAATACACACTCATAGGCTCACACTCATCAGAACTCATAGGCTTTTAACGGAAAATTCAAGATAAGCATTTTATTATCCTGTCACTGTATTAAATATTTTTCTCTCTTACATCACCGATACTGGTATTAGGGGAGACGGATCCCAATCAGCCCGGAAATTCGGGGCGAGCCTGATGGAGGAACCAGGGTTGAAGGCCAACCCAATCCCGGGATGAGAGCGAGGGAAGTGGGTGGTATTATTGGGATAAAATGAATGACAGGAAAGATGCAGGATGGAACAATTGGTGGAATGTGGCGGGATAACCGGAGGAAACTCGTCCCAGCGCCGTGTTATCCGTGTTGTCGACTTTGCGGTCACTTGGGATCGAACCCGACCACCTTGGTGAGAATCGAAAGGTCCAACCACTTGGCCACGGCGTGGCCATTGTATTAAATATATTGTGACTTTGTGGGTTCGTGAAATGAAAAGTCCAATTTCACCGCTCAAAACTGTTCTTTATTTCCACCGACTTACAGTTAAACACTTGCCAATTACGCAGAATTGCGTACTGCACACAATTACAATTCACCAGTTCGTCCGTTACAATTTCACTTGTACTCGCGATTACATCAACTCCGATACTTATACACAGTTACGTACAGTCTTCCGTTGCACAATCTTTTCGTTCATTAACACGTCACTGACTAACACTGCCTTCTTACACCAAGAACTGTCCTCACTGTCTCTCTGAAACCCTTTTTATAGGAATGTCACTGCTTTCTCGACTTCTCCAGTTTCCAAAGGAAGGTTCCAGATGAAAAATCCCGTAATTTCCAGAACACAGGTAGAAGAGAAACAGACCGCACAATCATGTTTTTCCCCCCAGCCGTCCCTGTCACCACTATAAGACGGACGAGGGGGAGGCGTGGCTAACACGGACCTCCCCTGTCTTCCGCTCTCAGCTGCTTCCATAGGGTGTTTCAACGCCCGGGTGACAATATTTTAGTAAATTTTTTGGTGCAATTTTGACAAAACCAAAATTTACAGTACCCATGTAAAGGGTATTGTCGGAATCGTCCTGTAAAGATTTATGTTCTTCCATTATACCAACTCTTAAATTATGAATAAAACATGATTTCTATTCTGATTTCAAAACAGTGCTGAGAAACCAGGCTTATTCTTGCTCAAAAGTCCCTAAATTCTTCCGCCAAACAGTTTTCATCTCCTCTTTTGTAGAGAGATTTTTCTTTTCTTTCCTTTTTTGTGATAAATCTACACGGTATTCTTACAATTTTCCTAAAGAATACGTGTGTAAATTTCGGTATCATACTAAAAATCCTCATGCCTTCCAGCGAAACTTTTTGATCTCCTGTTAATGTTGTGTTATTGTATTATCCTCCTAAAATGGAGGGAGCAATACTTATCTGTTTATTTAGGAAAATAATCGAGAAAATATGTCTTTTCAAGCTGAATCTTTAAAAGTTCCCCTTTGAATATTTTCATTCTTCTCTTCCTTTAAGGGTGTTGTAATGACCCATTGTAGTTTTGCTTTTCTTCTGAAGAATCTGTGCGCCAAATATGGTCGAAATCAGTCCAAAGATTTAGGACTGATGTAGGACAAAGATGTTCCCATAAGGAACATATGTGCTTTTCTATATTGATTTTTATACATCGTTTAGCCCTATCCGATTTCATTGTCATGTATTAAGAAAAGTATGAGGCTCACAATAATGAAATATTCACAATTAAAAATAGAAACTCAAAAAGTTTATATTACAGCGGGAGTATGCCAATGTACCTGTTTAACCGCTAGGCAGTTGGATGTGTGAAATGTGGCTGATAGCAGTACTTGAATTCCAAACAACACGGTCAGTTATACGAGGGCTGTTCAATAAACAATGATCATAATTATTTTACGGACATAATTTTTCGCACTATAATTCAATGTTATTATATTCTGTTAGCTTAATGTAAAACAAACACGCCATAGTAGTTTCATTATTGGCACTCCTGGTTCCCGCCTGTGAGACCAGGCAAGTTCAGACATGTTCAGTATCGCCTACCGCTATAATGGGGGTAACATGAAATTAAAGTTGATTTTAGAGGAAGATCCGGAGTTTCTTTCAAACGTAATCACTGTTGATGAAATTTGGCTACATCATTTTGATCCTGAGAGCAAACAGAAAAGCTCAATGTGGAAATCTCCTTCATCATCAACCCCCCAAAAAGCAAAAGTGGTTGCTTCTGCTGGAAAAGTTATGGTCAACTCATTCTTTGATATTCATGGAATGGTTTATCAGCATGTTGTACCTGCACACACATCAGTAACTGAACAATACTACAGGAATGTCCTGAAAACATTGTAAGTCCATATCAGGAGCAAAGACCATATTTCCGTGAAGCAGGCTGGATGCTGCACCACGATAATGTGAGGTCGCATATTGCCAATGTTGTTGCTCAATATCTTGCAAAACTCAACGTGATGTGCATCCCTCACTCTCCCTATAGTCCGGATTTAGCCCCATGTGAATTTTTTCTATTCCCTAACTTGAAGAAACGCGTTCGTGTGAGGCATTATCCATCATCAGAAGCAGTGGAGGCAGTTTTGAAGGATCTGTCAAAAATGGGTTCCAGCATGTCTTTGAAGACTGGCAGAAACACTGGGACAAGTAAATCGCATTCAGGGGAGACTATTTTGAGCAGGACGATCAAAATTATGAGGATGAGTAAAGTTACGTTGTCAAAAGAAAAATGTGATCATTCTTTATTGAACAGCACTGTGCAAAGACATTTATGTGCACTATATAACAAGTACCACGAAATAAAAAAGCATACTTGAAGGTATTTTTAATTTATAAACACATGAACCCAGCGAAAAAGGAAAGAGAGAACTTTACTGAGCATCAGTAAAACTCAGGAGATATGTACATCTGCAACGCCATAGAAAACTAACTGTATAGGTAAGTAGAACTTTTACCACAGCGGAAGTTATAAAAATTTGAAAATGAAATCATATTGTTGACAACTGCATCAGGTCCTGTTGCAAGATAACAGTGCACACCACCAGTACTAAATTCAAGAGAACGTTAGATGATTGCATATGAAATGAGTAATAAACTGATTTTCAAGATGAAACCACTTTTCGTTTCAGCAGCCAAGGCACTTCGAAAAGTTCGTTAGTGTCTCTTTTCATTTATGTATGTACTGTAAGCCTCATACATTTCATAATATTGAGACCGAAATTCAGTAAACATATGTATTAAACCTGTATGCCACATGCATGCACATCCGTGAACTGTTCTATGTCGCCCTTATCTTTAGCAAAATCTACGCAGAAACAAAATGCAAATGTTATGAGGAAGAGTGTACAAGGACTTCAATGATGAAAATTGCGGGTATATTTGAGAATCGTGTGATAAGCAAAGCCCAGTGACCGGCACGTTCTGACCTCCTATGACATTTACTCTGTAAAACATAGAATATACAGTACCAACCCACTCGCGTTGCAACAGCGGAAGAAGCAATATACAGGGAAATTGACTCAGTACGCCTGAAGAGATGCACCGGGTCAGTATCGCCATATATACTTAATAACACGTGAGGTTCATTTTCAAATAGTTCTTTTTGTTAGAACAGCTATACTGAAATCGTTTTTGTCCAACACAGTTATGAACGGCCTTTAATGATGGCCAAAAGTGTTAATAATTTGCTAAATTGTAACATTAGTTTAACACATTACAATAGTAACATCTATAAATAAAAGGTTATGAAAAAACCACTCGCTTACGCACATTCAAATAACTTGTTGAAAGATTTAATTTAAATGTTACGATTAAAACAAACAAATAATTTGCAATAGTATGAAGGTTCATTTATCAGTTTTGATTCTATGATTTAAGTTATTGGTGAAAATTAATCATTTCTTCACAATAGCCGCACATAGGCTAAGGTTTTGTATGGATAGTCAACATGAAAAATTCAATGCCATGACCGGGATTTGAAACACGGATCTCCTGGTGTCCGTCCAGTCACTCTAACCCATTGATCTCCCATGGCCAACGTGCCGTCCTCACGTTAAATTCTCCAGTTGACTCAGATATTCCCGGTAAACCACTAAAGGCTCTCGTATCCGAGACACACCGTTTGTGGCGACTTACTATTTTAAGTACTTAAATCCCAGGCTTCACCATTAAACTCTTATTATTTGATTCTATGAGTTTATTTCATGACTTTACTACTCTCAAAGAAATAACTAGCTTTACTGTTCATCACTGGCATAGCTTTCACAGACCCTCAGCTTGAAAATCTAGTTCATAAATTCACTTATAAAACTATTCATCTAAATTAAGTTTTGCAATATGTCCACTTACCTAACAAGTCATAACAAAATACTTATATTTTTGTGTTAAATCGAAGAATCTTTTCTGGCCTTTTCTCCAATTTTCTTGTTTCTTTTTCACCCCTCTACTGCATTTCAATGTCTTTTCATCTGTTTCTTAATTTACACTAACTGTTGCTCTTTCTTCCTGCCCCCTTTTCCACTCTACCACTTCAATCGCTCTCGCTCCTCCTTTTTTTTTTTTCTATAATAAGAACACTGGTAACAAAAGTGCGGTAGTCGCTTCAGGTATACGAATAATTGTATTGTATTTATTTCATCCTTTGGAACATAATACATATGTTATAGGACATGTCAGTTCAAGATACAAAGATAAATATAAAAAGTTACATAAGACTAAAAACTGTAACAGATATAAGATCCAACAAAAGTCTAAATTAGAAAAAGCAAATAAATATTGTCAATAGATTGTTGGTTACAATTTCTGACATAGTCAATTTTTCATCATTAATACTACTTGTACATAGTCAATTCTACAACATTAGAATCTAATTTACAGAGTCAATTACAGCATTAGAAACTAATTCTACACATGATCCCTTAATCAGCTTAATGAGTTTATCACTTTCAAGTATACTTAAAGCTGCAATGTCATAATTCATTTAAGTTATATAAACATTTATTTATGAAGAAAGCCTTTAACTTACATTTAAACTGCTGTTTTGAGATGCTAGCTATTGATTTAATATCAGATGGCAGTTTATTGTAAAGCTTAATTCCTAGTATATGTACATCCCTTTGAGAGACAGTTTTAATTACACTGTCTCTAGAGTAATTCATATTAGTTCTGGTGTTATGTTCATGTACCTGATTGGTTTTAACTGGATTACACTTGTCCACAATAAACATGATAGCTGTATAAGCATACAGAGAGTAGATGGTGATTATTTTTTATTTATAAAGGTATCACTGCAAGATTCTCTTGCTTTTAGATTATACATGACCCTAACACACTTTTTTGGGTAAATAAGCAGTTCATCCATGTGTGTTTTGGCTGCTGAACCCCATATTTCTATTCCATAGATTAGATATGGATAGATACATCCATAGTATATTAATTTTAGGATATTTGTATTGTTGTACTTGCTAAAATATCTTAAGAGATATAAAGATTTACTAATTTTACCGCATATGTTTTCAATATGATCAGCCTAAGTTAGTCGATTATCTAACACAATACCCAAAAATTTATGTGTTTTCACTTCTGACACAATGTCACTCTGTACTTTTAGATTTATATTACCATCATATTTTTATTAGCAAGTTGAAGTGCATCATATTGGTCTTTTGCATATTACATTGTAGTTTGACAGATTGAAAATAGTTCAGCAATTCAAAGGTAGTGTTGTTTAGAGTGATGTTCAGCCCTTCTATTGATTTATTCCATCATCTGCATAGGTTAAAACAGTAGTCTTTGGTGGGATTTTTATGTCATTAATATATAAAATAAATAATAATGGACCCAATACATAGCCTTGTGATACACCAAATTTAACAGTATCCAATTCTGATTTTACCTTTTTTATGTATTTCCCCTTTTTATGTGCTATCTCTGTTAAATGTTACAAAAACTGGTGCATTTTCTTAAATATTCATCCTATCAAAACGCTGTGAGTATTCCAATCTTTACAGAAGAGAGATTAAAATAAACAATGGTAGATTAGTAAATGATTGCGGATGCAACACATTATTTTTATTTTCTCTAAGCCCGCCTCGGTAGCGTAGATGGCTGCGTGTCTGCATCACATTGAAAAGCTCAGAGTTCGAAACTCGGTCAAGATGAGTTACCTGTATAAGTTTTCTTTTCCGGCATTTACCTTTATCCTGACAGACTCTAAACTCTATGGACTCTGGGCTCATTTGAGCATCACTTAACCCATTTTATTCATTGGCCGATATGAGTTGGAGGACGTAAATTTAAAAAAAAAAATCTGCTACGTGCTCACAGTAAGAGAGGAAGTATTGTTTTTCAGCTAGAAATTTGATTCAAGATTTTTCAAGAAATGCACATTTTCAGACCCTACGAAAAAAGGCTTATAAATATGCAATAAGATACTTATGTTCAGTATTTTCCAAATATACTATTCGAAGATTTACAATAAAATATCCCGCCCTAACTACTCCTTAATGGACTTTCTTCTTCTTTGTTTTCACGAAACTGTATCTAACATTTTGATAAAAATTGCATATATATATATGGCAAATTATGTATGTAAATTATTCCGTTTATTTCCGTTTATTATTTCTGGGAATATCTTGTAAGTACTCTTCATTCGGAAGGAATTCTGTAATAGTTTAGGTTAATTGGTGGAAATGAATCATTTCTTCACACTAGCCGCACATTAACAAAGGTTTTGTATGGATAGAGTCAACATGAAAAATTCAATGCTATGGCCGGGATTTGAACCATGGATCTCCTGGTTTCCGTCTAGTCGCTCTAACCCTTTGAGCTACCATGGCCAACGTGCCGCCCTGACATTAAATTCTCCAGTTGACTCATATACTCCTGGTAAACCACTAAGGGCTCTTGTATCCGAGACACCGTTTATCCATACAAAAGCTTAGCCTATGTACGGCCAGTGTGAAGAACTGATTCATTTCCACCAATTAATTTAAATAATAAGAGTTTAATGATGAAGCCTGGGATTTAAGTACTTACAATAGTAAGTCGCCACAAACGGTGTATCTCAGATACGAGTGGTCTACCAGGAATATATGAATCAACTGGAGAATTTAATGTCAGGACGGCACGTTGGCCATGGTAGCTCAATGGATTATAGCAACTGGACGGATACCAGCAGATCCGTGGTTCAAATCCCGGCCATGACATTGAATGTTTCATGTTGACTCTATCCATCTGTAATAGTTTTGACGATATCAGTATCGTAACGTTTCAAGTTAGAATACGACATTGGAAGTCATGATACATGATCGTATGATACTATGATACGTATAACGTTTAATCGACTTTGATGAAAAATATTTTTGTACTCAAAATTTGTACGATGGCTATATTCATTGATTTTCTAGTCGATAGTTCGATGTAGAGGGTCATGTATGAAACCAGGTCATTGTGTAAGTGTAGAAAACTATGGTAACGGGGAAGAGTTGTGCATTTACATGAAATTAATTTAAACGTTACCGCGCTCAGTGTGGCAAAGTTGGCCATTATGATACTTGCTTTGACTTTTTAATGTTCTCTTTTACACAATCAAGGTAGATAAAATGTTTTTACGGTACACCTTAAGGAACAGATTCTGTTTTTCTTCCAAATCATGGAATGAGAATGTAGTTTAAGACCGATAGCTTTAGAAGATTTCCTCTATTCTACAACGAAATATATATATGAAAGTATATCTGCAAAAGTTTATTAGATTAACATGTGGTAGAAAAAACAGCTTTTGTAAGAATACTATGTATAGGCTACACAAATCGTAAAGTGAGTAGAGAAAGCCATGTGAACGTTGTACATAAGAATTTTTTTAAATAATGAATGTGAATAATTAATGAAATCAACTCTTTCTGAATAAATCAAAGAAGAGTGCCAGAAATCTGAGAATACAGCACATCATTTGGTGCCAGACATCGGTAGACGGATCTAATCCAGTTATAATACCGCCCTCTGTACTGAAGTTAGAACAACCAAGTTGACAACTGAAACAAGCACGAGTTCAAACAGAGCTAAGTCATTTAGGAAAACAAGGGCAAACCAGTATGACAGAGAAGTGCATTAAATTGGCAAGCCAAAGGAAAGCAGTGCATAGACAAGTCTTCATTGATTATATAACACGGTATGTCTACATGGAAAACGAATGGACCGTAAGAAAAGAGATAAAAAACCCAGATGAATGGAAAAGAAGAGGCCCAATGAAGTGTGATCGACATTGTTATCACAGCGTGTTTTACTCTTCGTAAAGCATTGAGTTTTTCAAGTGCCTGAGAGAGTAACCGAATAGCTGCAAGCCAAGAATGCCAGCCACTCTGACAAAGAACAGTAACGTGACTTCCCTTTGAGTAAAATTTACAAGCGCCAGTAAAACATGATGCACAAGTTTGGAAAGAGAAACAATAGCATTTCAACTGTGAGGGGGATTACAAAAGAAAACCAATATCCACGAATGTACCCTCAGGAGCACAGTGATACGGGTCGGACACCCAGTAACATTAAGATTCTGTTTGTTTTTACTTCAGCAGCGACACAAATGGAGAAGTTCTCAAGAATTTGAAACAAACTATAGAAACAGTCTTATGAATACGATTGCTACACAAGAATTACTGCTGACAGCCTCGTTAAAATTCTGTATTCAAACCAATGAACGAAAATAACAAAACAATGGCCATCAGAAGAAATTCGAGAGTTCGAATGAAGTAATAAATTGGCACTTTTGAATACGGTCCGCAGGTGACAAGAATACGCTGTGTAAATATTTCCTAGTCTCCTCATGCAAACACACACGTGTACAGATAAGTCAGTTTTGGAAAGTAGTGTATTTTTTTACACCGAAGTAAGAAATCGTTATCGTGAACATCACTGCGTTTTGGTTCAGCGAAATTCTGAGGTATTGCAGTAGGACACACAGAGTTAAACAATCGACGTAAGCAGAAAATCTCCCTGGTTGAAAAGTTATGATAGCTAACAGTCTGGCGGTCATGAAAGCCCACGTTTCCTTTAGGGGAAGCATGGTGCTGACCACACCATCATTCACCTGGATCAGTGGCCACCATCTCAATGCACAGTGTGCACAGTAGATCGTGCAAGTTTACCCGTTGCACGCCGGAATAGTCTACCGTGCACTCCTTAGCCTTCAGAGCAGTGGCGGAATGCCGATCTTGCAATTTAAATGCACAATTGACTGTGCAACAATAATAATCGAATTATAATATGAAGGATATAATTGTTATATAAACTTTTTTAATTGTTTCTTTCATTATTATTCAACTCTGTACCTTTATTTTAATAAAAAAACAAATGAACAATAAATTATTAGTTTAAACAAAATGAAAATAATCGACAGTCTACTTATATTACAGCAGTATTAAATAACAGCTCGAGGAAAAGCAATAAGCACAACATATTACTCAGACGTGGAACCTAGTTTTCCAGATTTTTGTTGTCCCTTTTGACACACTAGTTTTTCAAAATTAAGTATCAATGTTTGTGCAGCAGCTAGTCTAAGTTGACATTTTAAGTTCTGATCCGACAATTGAATTCTGCAGCGGTTTTTGTTTAATTTCATTAGCGAAAAAAGTTTTTCGCATATATGGATCCGAATATACTCAGAAAACGAGCGGCATTTCTAATGTAGTCGAGGAAATGTATTTCTTGGAAAATGTGAATAGAAATCACTCAAGCTAATTCTATTTTGGAATTTATTTTTCATTTGACGATTGCATTGCAAATCGGTAAGTTCAAGTCGCAATTCAGATGGAACATTATCAACATCTGTACAGTAAGACTCAGAAAATATTTGGAAAATTGGCTCTAATTGCACCACGTCTTGAAACCTTTTCTGAAATTCTTGGTTCAACTCTCTTAATATTTGAACATATTCTTGCAAGTCCATGACCTGAACAAACTGCTGAACTGTTGAGAGCTTTGGGAAATGTACCAAGTTCTTTGAGGTTAACTGCCTTTCCCATAAGGATAGTTTCATCTTGAATGCTCTGATACTATCACTTCTATAAAATACAAATACTCTTCCCATGAAGGCATAAATGTAGGAGTAGATGTCCTACCTGTCACATTACATTCTCCAACCGACATTATGTTTACGAAAACAAACCGCAAGAGACGAGACAACACGGCTGTCCAATTCCACGTCTTGTCTCAAACTGACGTCGCACGGCACTCGTGGCAGTGCACAGTGCTACGTCATTTGCTCTAGCACAAAATCGATCCACATGGTGACCGCTGTCCTGGATGATTGTTCATCTCTGCCTTGCAAACATGGGCGTGAGGTCGGCAGAGGGTCTAAAGGACCGCAATACCAGCGAATTTTAAACTCCTTTACCTACCGTTTCTCCACCCTGGTTTGAGAATGGAAGAACAGAAATAAGAGGAGCTTAGATACATTTAAACTCTACATTTATTCACAATGCTTAGATCATGAAATGTGAGAGTCATTAAAAGGTATGTGACAGAAAAATGAAAAATGAAAAAAGAGACCTTGCTAAATTTAGTTTTTATTAGAGAGTTTCAAAATATTTGCCGTTATTTCCTTTGGATATTATATATTCTCAAAGGGGAATGATTGCGATACAAAATTGGCCTCTGTTTATTAATGAAAACAAGAATACAATGTTAAAATAAATTCAGTTACTCAGCAATAGGATTACTATCACCACCATGAATAGGATGAATTGATATATGTACATAATGTGACTTTGTAGGTTCGTGAAACTAGAAGTCCAGGTTACAAACACTAAACATTGCTCTTTATTTATTTTGAAACACACTTCAGTCAACCTTTACAGTAGCGGAATTACGTCACCTACACATACAACTTGCAAGGTCATCGACCACAAAAGAGTTCACTTTTACAGCTGTTCATGCACACGCGTCCAATTAGCGACTGTCCTCTTGACGAGCTGCGGCTTTCTTATTTATAGCTTACTCACTATCCGGAATGTTTTCAATCAAGGCAGCGCTAGAAGAAAGACGAACTCTCCAGAAATCCGTCTCCTTCCCCCCACAGTTTCGGCGAGCTTTTATCTCCGCAATGCACTGTCCGTCTCTTTGAACTCGTCGGCCGCGGCGCCTCGCCTCAATAATGCGTTCGCGACAATACAGTACGATATTTCTTAGTGAAACATTGAAAAACTCCTACGAATTACATCAAAATACCGTCTCCACCCACTTTAATTTACTTAACATTACTATTCTGGCTTGTTCTACTTCTTGCAAATAAATGTTTGCAAGATGGTTTCAATTCACGTGTTGCAGCCACACAGAAATGTACAGGATCAAAGTATGACAATAAATGTTAACAAGAAAAGAAGCTCGCTTAGTTCGTATGTATGCTGGACTTGATATTTTTAAATACTCTTTGTATGGTTTAATGAGAAACAAACCAACAGACATAGAAGAGTGCAGTTTTAAATGCTGGAAATCCTGATCATAAAAAAGGCAAATGTGATATAAACCGCTAAAGCTCAAAACAAACTGCAAATTTTTAAATCCTCTCCATTGTTTTCTGAAGCAAGCCATTGTCTTATTTTCTGTCTTTCATAGTTACAAAATCCACTATTCTCACACAGTTCAGTACCATTATTACACAAATGTAAAGATTTGTTACTAAGGCTTCACTTATCTTAAGAAATTGGTGTTAATACTTCTTTCCAATGGAGATCGATTTCACAAACAGATCGTTTGTATCTTCAGTCCACAAACAAACTCCGTTGTCAAGGATTGCAGTTACCATGATTTTCTTATGTTTTTTTAGTATTATCAACATCTGAAAACGAAACAATCCTAGGTTTTTTCTTTCCATTGGAAAGAAGTATTAACACCAATTTCTTTAGATAAGTGAAGCCTTAGTAACAAATTTTTATATTTGTGTAATATTTGTTGCTTCACTATAGCTAGCTTCATTTTATACGTAATCAGTAGTTCAATATCAGTCAATTTATCAAACTTGCAGTTTGTAAGACCCATGTTTGAGAAAAAATATCGCGGCAAATTTTATCTATAAAGTATAGTGCAGGATGAGATTTTCCTGAAAAATCTTTGTGTCGCATCTTGCAAGGTACAGAACCTAAATACCAAGATTCATATTTATCATATTTCTCTCCTCTCTTACACACTGTATCCCTCACTCACACACGTGCACATATTATTCACTTAAATGTTTTGGGGAGTATTTGGTGGACCTTAAAACATGCATTTCGGAAGACATTTTGATATCAAATATTTTATCGATATAGCAATATTGAAAATAACAGTATTCCCACTATGTTAAAATGACAGGGAAATAAACTAAGCTAAGTGTAATGCCAGAGGAAGGGATGAAAATAGAGGAAATACTAAATGAAACACAAATACCTACACACAAGTTAAGAGATAAAAATGATTATATATCATGGGGAAAAAATCATTTAACCTTTAATAGCGCTAAGAGCACTGTGTATCCTGTTGATGAAATTTAAACTGAGACTTTGTTTAAGAGCGCTCTTTAACTGCTGTAATTCTCGGCGTCCCATTTTATACTGGGGGTGAAAGAGCGCTTAATTTTGCTCAAAGGCCTCTTTATCACACTTGGGATTTCTTTTACGAGCCGTAACTGTACGACCCGGATCTACCGACTTTGTTTCCCTTCTGAAGGAATCTACACGAAGGAGCTTAACGCCCGAAAGCAATCTATCGCCCTCCACCGGGTTTGAACACCTGACCTCGAGAACTATGTTACCCCATTTTGCCAATTTTACCAGTGCAAGCATGTAACGGAAGAAGTATAAGACATAATGTGCAACTATTCTAAACACACATACACGTGTTTTATTTATTTATTTGTTTATTTATTTATTCACTTATTTATTTAAATAATTACTAGTAAGTGGTAAAGTTTGACTAATAGCATGTCACTAATTTATTGTTTTGTGTGTACAAAATCGATATGCAGCGAAACAGTTGTTAATAATGTCAGAATCATACACAACTTATTAAACAATGCAGTAAATGGTAACACAGTGTACATTAAAACGAGAACAGAGAGTCAATAACGGTATTACAACCTTCTGTGAAAAACTGCAGAACACTTTATACAAAACGTTCCCAGGAATAGTAAATTGATCCAATTGTAGTCATTTGTCATAGCCTTATTTAGATTTAAATGATTTTACTATGTTTGAATTATTTATTTATGTATTTATTACAATCATTGCATAATTTGTTTCAATGGTGAACCAGGCTTTGTCGCTCGTAAATTGGATAAAATCAAAATGTTTAGTAAGATTATTACAAATATTCTTACTTCGGTACAACAGTAGCAGTGGTTGAAAATGAAGCCAATGTTAGGTCAGATTAGTCAATATAGAATAGCCACAGAAAATACTAAAAGACAGACGACTGCAAGTAACTTCAGTTCTAAAATGTCGAGATATGGTTCGTACCACAATATATCTATGTTTACTTGAGTATAGCAGTGAACCAGCAGCTTACGTCACGGCCTAATAGGTAAAACAAAAAGGATGGAGTGTTCACTTGCTTGTCCCTCTTCACTGCTGACCATGACTACTGAAGCGTAGCAACCAGACACATCGGAACTGTTTCAGCTTAGCTACCTGCTTGTTAGAAACATAGATACGTGTTCTCATTGTATCGTTATCATTTCACATTAATAAAATATACATCTCTATCAATGTCTTATAATGTTTCTCTTTTCTTCTGCAGGAGGTTGACCCTGCTGATATGGAACGTCTGCTGGACCCAAAGAGGAAAAGACCATTCTGCAACGCTTTCACAGGTAAGCTGATCCCTACGCAGTGTTTTATTTATCATTACTAAATCGCTGCAGTTTGAGGCGCTTGGTGTTTAAAACTTTATTTGGGGTAAATGAATCTAAATG
The DNA here is from genome assembly GCA_030765055.1 of Mantis religiosa. Lineage (NCBI taxonomy): Eukaryota > Metazoa > Arthropoda > Insecta > Mantodea > Mantidae > Mantis > Mantis religiosa. Next base: position 50,762,172 of record CM060956.1, read on the forward strand.
AACAATGAGGACCTGAACTTAACGTGAAATCCGAACCGCGGTAGGTAAAGCTTATGTCAGGGGTCACTCATGCAGCACAAAAAGTCATAATGTTTTAAGTGTGGTGCCCATATTCGGAGGTTCCTCTCTGGTATTATCTTACAGCATAGACATTCACAAGTACCTATTTTCAAATAAAATTAATTAAATAATTGACATTCATAAGCATCTACCCTCTAAAATTAATATAGATAACTATAGGATATGTTCTATTATGCCCGCCTCGGTAGCGTGGTGGTAGCGAGTCTGCCTCACGTTCAAGATGTCCCGAGTTCGAATCTCGGTAAGGGTGAGTTACCTGGATAAGGTTTCTTCCGGGGTTTTCCCTTATCCTGAAAGACGAATGTCGGGTAACTCTAAACTCTATGGACCCTGGGCTCATTTGAGCATTATTTCACCCATTCCATTCATCGTCCGACATGACAACGTTGGAGGACGTAAACTACAAACAAAATATACTATTACAAACGTTCAATGTAATGCCCTCCTAGCTCAATAAGGATGTACGTATCCATTAACCGTTTCCTATGTACTCCTTTGAGTTTTATGGAACTGCAGATTTTGCCTTTGAGGTCAGCAGATACATGAAAGGAAATTGGAGATGTACGGTCAGTAAATCCAGCTAGAATCCAATATTATGGACTTCCATGTCCTATCAAGGGACTACTATAATTGTGATCTAAAACATCTTTAGCAGTGCGTGGATAATAAGATGGCATTAAGGTCAGAAAAACTTGTTGAAACGGTACCCAAAGTAAAAAAAAATGTGCATATGACATAATAGTCTACACAAGAGTACTAGTCTGTTTCTTCAAGTGCTATCCTGATTGCAATTACTGAATTACGACAAACAGAGCACTCTTAATAGTTCTAGAAATAGCATTACAATAAAAATAAACCAATGCGGTAATGTCGGGCGTAATTTTAAAACTTTTACAACATAAACAAAAAATAATCCCGAGAGACCTAGATAAAAAATAATAAATTAAAACTATTATTAAAAGCAATAAGAATGTGTTTATTGAAAATTCTGAAAAACGGCCATCAATATACCGTTCTGCTATGTAAACGGCTCTCGCTGGTGATGTAGAGAGTACATTGAAAAGATTGCTTCACTATGGACCAAGAAAGAATAAACAAAGTAAACTGAAGAACTGTCGTATTGCTGCTTCTCTAATTTTATTATATAAATGTAATGGTCATGAAACAAAGAGTAATTGGAGATATACAATATTAAATATAAGTGCACAAACGGAATATTACATAGAAACAATTGAAATGCAGATGCCTACGTCCTCCTGCCTTCCATTATTTCTATATATTACATAAATTGCAACTAAAATGATGAAACAGGAATTAGAAAGTTTTACTCTATTAATATAATCAGATTTATCTAAAATTAAAATCCTAGTACCCTTATCCGCTTTAGTGAAAAAAAATCTTTTTCATTTAATGATTTCATAATATATTTATTATTATTTTTCTTAGGTTGGTGTTTATCAAAATTTTATAATATTTTGCTGCAGTTCAATTTAATTAACGATTTATTATTTTCAGTTAAATATTGACTAGATTTAAAATGATTTAGTCTTGACAGGCTGATCAATCGGCCGTAACAGGTCATTTTTGATCATTTAACCATGAAATAAATCCAGAAGTTAAATTATTAAAACAATTAAATGATCCGATAGATTTAATGATTTGGGAAAATATATTTATTTAAAAAATAAACATCGTGTAATGAATTTTGAAATACCGGCAGTCAATTCTGTTTTTAAGTTTATTTCATTTTCAGATTTTGGTAGTACTGGGAAAAACATAGTCACCTCTAGTGAGCGTGACCTTGACAACGAGGCTGTTTGAGCTGATGATGTGAAGAATTATTTCACGAAATCGCGATCCTCATCAATTAATAAGAAAAAATCATCATTTCTTATAAGTAAAGTTTTGTTACAAATTATTATATATATATTTGTTGCTTCACTCCCAATGCCTTCACATTTTACGTATTTATTCAAAGAAGAGTTTATTTTATCTTCTAATCACTCCAATTAAATAAATTTCATAATAACCAATTGAAAATTTTAAATGAAAGCTTGGATGCTGCCATCAGTAGCAGCGGTATCACATTGTAATGAAACAGATATCACTGGAATGTTTATTTCACATGTATTCGCATAGTAACTTGTACGGTTCAAGAGTACGAAAAATGTGGACTACTCCGTTACATGTTCCAGGTTGTGGCAAGAAGCGATCAGATGAATCCATGGGAACTCTTGTGGAATTGAACTCTGAACCTGCTGTGGAAGAACTCAGTCGCCAGATTCTCAGTGAGGCTAAGCTTTGGGAAGCCATTCAGGAAGCCCGGGCCGAAATCCTCAGACGTCGTCAAGATCAGGCAAGTCTTCTTTCTTTGACTCTACCTCATCTCGAGTTTTAGGTTTCAGCAAACTTAATTTCATAACCGTATTGTTCATACCGTCAAATACAATGTCTTGAATCACTATGAAAACCCATGAAGTTCATTTCCACTAGACATAAATCTAATTTAAACTGAGAATCTTTAGTATTTCACAAAGATCGAATAAGATACTTTGGCTCTAAAGAAATGCACGATGTAGTATCATTTTAACCAAATTATTACTGCGGTAAAAGGGAGTGACAAATGGTGAGCGGTTTCTCACTCTCATCAAGAGCCTCAAATGGATTTCGGGACACCGAAACAGCATTTTTGCCATCAATTAGCTCAGGGTTTGTCAAACCAACGGAGGCTAATTCTGGCCCGCGAACTGCATTTGTTTGGCCCCCCTTCGTTTTGGAGAACTTAAAAAAGAAAACGAAATAAAAAGAAACGGTGTGTCTGTAAAATTAAGCACTCAAACCTTTAAGTGATATTCAGTGTAATAACCTGCTGAAGAGCAAATAAAGGAAATTAATTTGGTTAACTTTTACAACTGTCTGCTGAATGACGAATTTTCCCATCAGCAAAACTTGCACGATGTTTAATATTGGTCCTCCTATTCAATATACATACAAGGGCTGTTCAATAAAGAATGATCACAAATTGTTTTGTCAACGTATCTTCACTCATCCTCATAATTTTGATGGTCCTTCTCAAAATAGTCTCTCCTGAATGTGATGCACTTGTCCCAGCATTTCTGCCACTCTTCAAAGACATGCTGGAAACCATTTTTTGAGAGATCATTCAAAATCATCTCCGCAACCTTCATCACTGCTCCTGATGATGGATAATGCCTCCCACGAAGGCGTTACTTCAAGTTACGGAATAGAAAAGACTCACTTGGAGCTAAATCTAGACTATAGAGAGGGTGAGGGATGCAGTTCACGTTAATTTTTGCAAGATATTCAGCAACAACATTGGCAATATGCGGCCGCGCATTATCGTGGTGAAGCATCCAGCCTGCTTCACGGAAATGTGGTCTTTTACGCCTGACATGGACTTGCAATGTTTTCAGGACATCCCTGTAGTATTGTCCAGCTACTGATGTGTGTGCAGGTACAACATGCTGAAAAACCATTCCATGAATATCAAAGAATGAGATGACCATAACTTTCCCAGCAGAAGCAACCACTTTTGCTTTTGGGGGGGTTGGTGATGAAGGGGATTTCCACACTGAGCTTTGCTGTTTGTTCTCATAATCAAAATGATGTAGCCAAGTTTGATCAGCAGTGATTACGTTTGAAAGAAAACTCCGGATCTTCCTCTAACATCAACTTTAACTGCATGTTACCTCCATTACAGCGGTAGGTGATACTGAACATGTCTGAACTTGCCTGGTTCTCACATGCGGGAACCAGGAGTACAAACAATGAAATTACTACGGTGTGTTTGTTTCACATTAAGCTAACAGAATATAATAAGGTTAGTGCGAAAAATTATGACCGTGAAAAAATTATGATCTTTCTTTATTGAACAGCCCTCTTGTATATATATGATGAACATTTAGAATCCGTTTTGGTGATCGGTAACATAAAATTATAACCACAAATGTCTGCAATTAAAATACAAAAAACCCAGAGTCGTTTCTCTCAGTGAATATGAACTGCTATTAATCTAAGAGTATTTCGTGTAGCATTTGTCAAATATTCCCTTTGAGTTACAACTCTTACATTATCATGAGATTAAGAATGAAATTTTAATCATGTATTAAGTATTTAATTACATCGGCTGTCAATATATAAATGTAGATTTTAGTTTAATAGAAAGGTTTTAAAGCAAATAATTTGTGCACCTCGTACCTAAACTTTATTGTTTCTATTTTAAACTTATGTACAATTCACCCGCTATTCATTCTCTGGCAGTTAATGTGCCTTCTCCTTTATGAAAAGTTTGGAGAACTCTTAAGTAGCTCACTAATTGGTCCACAAAGACCTCAAAAGACAGTTCATCCCGAGCCATAACTCCGAGCAGGAGAAAAATTACCATTCAAGTACTATTAATTGAACTTCCCTCGCACCGAAGACACCAGCGCTTCTGCAGCGTTAAGGGACAGATATTCTACATGCTTGCTATTTATGGTTTTAAAACTAAAACAGTGGAACTTTTAGGAACAAACATTTAAGGAAAAACTATTTTCATCTTTTAGTTGCTTATGTTTCGATACATCAAGATTAATTTGGGTTACAAGGATAAAGTTCGGAAGTAAAAAATATATGGACATGTGTTCATGTGTAACATGAGCAAAATCTTAACGAATCAAAAGGCGCGGTATTTCATCACTTGTTAACCTTTTACTGCTATAAGTTGAAAATTAATCTTTTTAGAATATACAAATAATAGATTGTTTTGGTTCCTATTTGCCCTGGAGAATAGCACATTATGATGCATATGGTCAGAAAACAAAGGAGACACCTCGTACCTTGAACTCAATGCAGATCTTTCTTGCGTACCACTTTTAAGAAGAACGAATTAGGCGAAGGAAGTGCAGAAGGTATAGACCGCAGAAAGACCTGTCACAGAGATGTGCAGATGTCCGTAATGAATCCAAGGTTACCGGTCACACCGGTAGGCTGCTAAACATTGCTTTCCTCTAGCGGGAAAGAGGGATACTGGACACACTTGAGGCGATTCAGATAAGGTTGCCATTTGGCAGAGTCAAGAAGAACTTTTCAACAAGCAAGCTTATACACCAACTGTGGGATCTGCATAGCCCTTAAGTGCACTTGAAATATGAAGGGGAAAAGAAATGACAGCAAATTAGGAAAAGGAAAATCATATCAACCCAGCATTTACCATGCTAACCAGACAAAATTACGAAAAACTCATGTCAAGGTGACTGGCTCCTGGAAATTAACACGAATGCAAGGATCGCACATTACTGTAGATCCATGTTGCTCGGTGCCTGCGCTGCAGTATTAGTTCACAAATCCGGACGCCCTGTATACAGTTCAAAGTGATCAAAGAAGTGAAAATATGGGACACCAACTAAAAGGCTATAATAGCTGAACATATACAGAACGTAATTTTAACCATTGTACTCGTGTCTAACGAATGAAAGAATATTGAATCTCGACAGTGTTGAGGCGTATTGACCTTGAGGTGACTAGCGCTGTGATTGTATCTTATCGGGTCTTATCTGGTCGATTGGAAGAGTGAAATATTAGTAAGTTGACGTACAGTAAGTTACGAAACACAAATAGAGTGCGGTAGCGTAGATGGTAGCATGTCTGCCTCACGTTCAAGAGGTCCCGAGTTCGAATCTCGGTCAGGGTGAGTTACCTGGATAAGGTTTCTTCCAGGGTCTTCCCTTGTCCTTCAAGACGAATGTCGGGTAACGTTGGAGGACGTAAATTACAAAAAAACAAAAAAACACACAAATAGAGCGATTGGAAACTGCGTATGTCTATATAATATGCTTTCTCGCGCCTGCCTATGTATGACACGTTGCTGTCCAGAAGACATGATTATATCTGAACAGAGTATACATACACTGGACTCACCATGTATGTGCGATAAAGTGAGGAAAACATCTCTATGTTGCGAAGTTTTCCCGATACGTCTTCTCGCTTTGGCATGTAGTGTAGTATATATCCCAAGTCCATGTGACATGCACAAGAAAATCCATTAGAAATATGCTATCCTCTGAGAGCTATTTAGTAAGTTCATATTAATGATTGCACAGAACATTATAAATATTTCTTAAATAGTTTGTCCTTAAGCTGCTTACTGTCATACTCAATGCATGAGCGTATTTGTTATTTTGACTTGCACGCTTTCTGTAGTACTTGTAGCATCAACATGTTTTTCCTTTGAACCGAGGCACTGAGAGGAACAAACCGAACGTTCTTTTATCAAACCACTGTTAAATGTATGCTGTAACTGTACCCCAAAAGCTATTGCTTATTCTTGAAGGGTATTTTTATGTATCCTTTATTAAATTCACCTCTTACATTCCGTGCCTTAAAGCAGTCAGAGAGTCTTCTTTTTTGTAAACGTTGGCAGTGCCTCACTATGTACAGTGATGTCCTGCACCATGTGTGTAGAAGGCATCCATTCAGCTGACTACATTTTTTTGCACTAATTTAAACAACCTCGCGTTCCTGTGAATTGTTTCAACGCTTTTTATGAAGCGTTAATAATTGTTTGCTCTTCACAAAGAAAATATTTATCATCTCTCGGGTTTACTTTGGGAATACGCGGAATGCATGTGTTGTATCTTTATTTACAGTTTCGTGTTGGCAGAAAACATGCTTGCTTTTAAAAAAATAAATACCCTCACCCAACTGAGGGAAAGGTTTGCTTTATTCCACATGAGGTAGTTTTTAATGCAACCAACAACGTACTTATCTAGAAGTAGGTAAGCATTTCTGTGTTTAATTTACTGTCGTATTCACACCTCCAATCCGTTCTATCTCAGACCTTTTTTATGTTGATAAAACATCAAAAAGTTTATTATTTATTCAATCGCCTTCAGTAAGCATTTCCCTGGTATTCCACAAGTGTGAGTTAATGTGATATTAACTTGTGTTCAAATACGTCAGAAGTTATTAAAGACGAGTTTGTAATTATTTTCTAACATCGGTACTACTGATGTTAAACACGAATATAAATACACATTTTTATACCGTTATGTTTTGAACTGCAGATACACAAGTAGTTTTCGAATGGTATACATTAAATGAGTATCGCATTGAGCCAATTTGTAAACCATTCTACAAATGTTAACATTCCCATCTTATTTCGATTCGAATATTTGTCTTACAAAATCGTTAGCATGTAAATGGTTAACGCGTTTACCTATCTTTCCTAAGGAATCTGATTAGCTCCTATTCCACCCTTATATTTATTGAGGCTACTGCACATTTAATGAGGAAGGGATGAAGTGAAAGAACCTCAGCCATAGGCAGTCAGGCCACACAGACCGTTCTTAAAGATCCAAACTCCAAGCCTCGACCCACTGCTAGAGCTGAGGGCAATTAACACCTGTAAACCAAACAGCCCTCGAGTGTCCAAGCCATATACCACGAAACCTAGAGGCACTTCTGAAGAAATAAGATAAAACGGAATAAACGGAAAATTATAGAAAAGGAACCGTGATAGATAAGAAAACACATCAGTATATTTGCACCGATGAGGAAAATCCACGAAAAGCTTCAGGTCAGAAGGGGAATTGAACCTATACTTTACAAAGGAGAGGCTCCCACATTACCGTGGAGTCATTTCGTTCGGTATTGAAACACTTAATGAGGATGAAAACCATACCTCCCCCGATGCGATCTGCTCCTCTGTCCCCCAACTGAACAATAATTTTTTCTAACCAATATTGTCAAGGATGCCCATCATCTTAGCACTCCACAATGCATTACAATTCAGTCTAGCGGCCCAAACTTTGCATCGTAGTTGTACATTGCATTTAATAGTACATTGTCGCGGCGACGCGATAAAAGGTTCCGCGCAGGGAGTGATAACATACGGATAGTGTATCACAGTGATAAAGAGTCCGGAACAATAAATATAGTGCGGAGATGAAAGACTTGCCGGCACAGATAAAATTCCATCTATAAAAGTCTGGTGACGTCTTGATTGTTTTATAGAACATTCGATTTCTTGTTTGTTCCAGAAATATCTCAAATTATCAATAGAGGTATTTAAGAAACTGATGACTCGCCAAGAATGAGTCGTATACAGGAAGAGTAAACAGTTGTAAAGTGTTGTAACGAGAGCTGATGTTGTAAACAAGTGTAATCAGAACGCTGTTGCTGTGGTCATCGACCTTGGTAGATTGTGATTGTGTATGTGATGTAATACTGCTACTGTGAGTGTGAATTTCTGCAAATTGGACTTCTAATTCTACGAACCCAAAAAGTCACAGTATGTGTGGTAATTTGTAAAGTGTTCATCAAGTCCCAGGAACATAATTAAAAGAAAAATATATCATTTTTATTATGCAAAAAGAACAAATGATAACTTAGTTTACATGTTTTGGCATTTTATAATTGCTTAAAAGTGTCACCAGGTTTTCAACGTTTAAATATTTGGTGCTCACAATATTATTTCATAGGCGTATAGATAACACGTGATTTAAAGTGAGAAAGAAACAGGCTTATGAGAAACTATTTCAGCAAATGTTTGTTTACTTTGATTAACGTGAAGCAGATAGAAGAGTAAGAATTCTTGAGAACAGTTTGCTCAAGAATGGATAGAGAAGGTCATGTGAATGAAACACATCAAATATAGTGCGATCCATATAAACCTGAACCATTTCAATAGGTCATAACTTTTGAAGCAACAATAGGCACACGTGCAACTTTGGAAAAATATAATACACAATTGGGAGATTACATTACACTATTTACATCTCAGAGAAAATGTTGGAAGTGTCCTCCACCAGCATCTATACATGTTTGCACTCGTCTCACCATATTCTCTGAAGTTTTACGTAGAGTATCCTCGTCAATGTTACTTATTTCGGTTCGAATAGATTCGTTGAGAACATCAATTGTCCGTGGCCTATTTTTGTTACTCTATTTTTACATACCCCACAAGAAAAATTCCGATGAGGTTAGGTCAGGGGATCTGGAGGGCCACAGACCTTTTGAGATTATTCCCCTGACCTTACCTCATCGGAATTTTTCTTGTGGGGTATGTAAAAATAGAGTAACAAAAATAGGCCACGGACAATTGATGTTGTCAAGGAATCCATTCGAACCGAAATAAGTAACATTGACGAGGATACTCTCCGTAAAACTTCAGAGAATATGGTGAGACGAGTACAAACATGTATAGATGCTGGTGGAGGACACTTCCAACATTTTCTCTGAGATGAAAATAATGTAATATAATCTCCCAATTGTGTATTATATTTTTCCAAAGTTGCACGTGTCTCCTATGATTGGTTCAAAATTTATGGCCTATTGAAATGGTTCAGCTGTATATGGATCGCAATGTATGTGTATTTTGCTTTCAATTTATATGCCACCTTAACATCTAAAGTTATATCGGTGGCTTTGCCTTTGGTACAACTGCTCATCGGTGAAGATGGTCCCTAGTTTACTCTTCTTTTCATTTTCATTAGGTATAAACTAAGGATGGGTCCTCGAAACTTGCGATACCTCGACACTCACGATACTTGCATGGTGTCGACATCGAACGATAATTCAGAAAACTCGCTCGGTAGGTACTATTTCGATACTTCGGTGATGATTCTGCAAATTTTACTTTATTTTTAAGGCATAACATATTATTGCCGCAAGTAGAACATTGCAAAGTCCTAGAAACTTCCAGGAATGTAATATTTGCGCAAAAAAGTCTGATTCACTGCCAGTTTCCAATTCCCAAGAAGAAAATCACTAATATCTCAATGACGATTAGTCTTCTCCTCTTTCCAGTGCACTGGATTAATGGAAAACAGATTCAAAATTTCAAAAAAAAAAAAAAAAAAAATAATAATAATAATAATAAGTTAGTCGCTAAATATTAGTGTATTCCACCTGCAACAGTTTTCTATGAAAGACTATTTAGTACAGCAGGACTCATATGTGACAGAAAAAGAAGTAGACTTGACCCCGAAACAGCGCAAGTGCTAGTATTTTTAACAAAGGGCACCGGGATAGCGCAGTGGTTTCTTTCGCGACTCTCGTGCTGAGGGTTCGAGTACGATTCCCGGCCCCGGAGTGTCGATTTTAAGTCGGCCCTATCCGCGCCTTTACCTCTGTCTAGCCCAATGCGGTTGGGAGTCCACGGTATAAACTGTAGGTCCACTCGCCTCGCCATCATCTTCGCTATCACCCTATCATTGGAGGTAATGAACACCGCCCTCTGGGTGCCTCCACCTGAGAAATGGGTCCGGTCATCACGTGGTGGGGCGAGGTTACCCCGAAGGCTGTAGTTGCCATATTAGGAGTGTTGGTAGGTAAGGTTTATTCCGGGGTTTTCCCTTATCCAGAAAGACGAATGTCGGGTCACTCTAAGCTCTATGGACCCTGGGCTCTTTCGAGCATCATTTCACCCATTCCATTCATCGTCCGATATGACTTAATTTTAGAGGACGTAAATTACAATACATATATTTGGTGTCCTGCACCGTAGCGTTGTGCTACGCCATTGTACTTTGGTTCCCTGCCATGCAGTGCGCCCGGTTTCGATTCCACCCTTGGAGGGTGCGGATTTTAAGTCCCGGTGCCCACTTTTTTAACAAAAACTTGTAAAAGTGTATTATTTTGCTTATGTCTAACGTAGAGCTTAAAAATAAGAACACTGATGGTTTAAGTTTTGTCTCATTAAATACGTGCACCTGTTTAATTTTATTGGCATTGCATAGTTCTCCCAACGTTTTATTTTGTATTGAAACTAGAAATGACGATATTGAGTATCGAAGTTCGGGTATTGTAGAAAATATCGTGTATCGGTATCGAGAATCGAGTATCGAGAAAAAATGATAAAAGTGTGACTCATACTTTCAAACAGTTCTCATTCTCTAGCCGGGAATCGAATACGGAAACTGTGGATTTGGAAAGTAGCATACTAACCATCAGACCACAGAGGCAAGAAAATGTTTTTGTAAGTGTGTCATTCTTGCCTCTTCTTTTCTTTTTTCTTTTTTAAAGAGATCACAAATGATATGTTGACATTCATATGCAGTAAGTGCATTGTTTCAGGATCAAGGAAGAAGTTTTATTCTTTCTTTCATTCTTTCTTTCATTCTTTCTTTCAATTTCACTTCTTCGCCTCAGGGGTATAAGCTGTACAGAAAGTAGCCGCTAATGTATAAATCCATAATGTCGCCAGTTTCGATGATTCAACTAAATCTGCTGCTTTTTGAGAAAACATCCAAATGTTTAGTAAGCATGAACATTCCTGTGAATCTGAAAAGCAATTTTCAAAAGCGGGAGTCTGCGTCGGTGGAGACGCAGTTTGCGGAAGTTGGTGCGTGGGATATGGAAAACGCTTCGAATTCAGAATGCGTTTAAGTATGCAAATGTTCGTTATCAAAATCCCGTAACCATCTCGTTATATACATTCATCGACATGAAGAGATCTTAGGATTAATGTCTCTTGTAGTTTTGCATAGAACCAAGAGTTTCGGGGCATGAAACGCCTTTCGGGTGTTCTCCAAAAGGCAAACGTGATAACTGAGTAAATGATGTACAAACTATAGATAATATCGTTTAGAAATGGTTCATACTAAAGCATAACCTTTCCTGTTCTTTAAAAATAAGTCTTATTTTCAAACCTATCAAAATAACAAAATTTAATATTCCTTACTTACGTACCTGTAGCATGACTGCAGTTGCCATAGTTAAACGAAATATTTACTTGTCTTGACTTTGTAGCAAGATGCCACAGTTATTTGTATGTCCAAAATAGGAACCAGGTTAGGTGTGTGCATAATTTCCCAGAAATCAAAACCAAGTTGGGAACGTAACGAAAATATCCACAAATAGTTAAGAAAGGGAATTGGAAAATGGCAATCTTAACCTCAATCTGAGTATTAAAATTGTAGCTTTCTAAGGTTATTTTAGTACCAATCATAAATGGGAACTACATAGAGAAGAGAAAATTAATAAATTGAGCCTTATGGATATTTAAGAATACGCAACGAACTAGGATGCAAAAGAGAAACATATAAATTTGTATATCGACGATAACGCGTAAACCAGGAGAGCGTTTCAGAAGACCACCCAGTAACATTGTTCATCTAAACTTAGGTAAAATTATTTAAAAAGCAATATAGTTGCCGATAGTGAGTTCCTAATTAAATGCCATTACTGAAGCAAAAATGAAAATGAGAGTGGAAGCACGTGCTAGCAGCTGCTGTGGGTGTTTTTCCAAACCTTCTAGTAGAAAAGAGTTCCAGCGGATTTTATGGGACACCACCTCTTTAACTACTCTTTGACTTTGTCCATTTTTATTGTCACTTTTCTAATCTGAGATAGTTAACCTCTCACTGTCACGTCACATAGTTTCACTAACGCTTAATAGTGTAGTGAAATACGATCTTTTTAAATTAACTTTCTCCAACGTAACTCATTTCGGACGAAGAACGAAATGGGTAAAACGATGCCCAAATGAGCCCAGGGTTCATAAAGCTTAGTTATCCGCCATTAATCTTTAAGGTTAAGGAAAAACCCCGTAAAAGCCTTATCCAGATAACTCACCCTGACAGAGATACGACTTCGGGATCTCTTGAAAAAGAGATAGACACGCTATCACCTACACTACAGAGTAGAGATCGATCTACGTGACTCAGATGGTTTTGAGCTGGCCTACTAATCCCAAGGTCTGCAGTTCAAATCCGGCACAGATGGCTGATTTTAAGTGGTTAAAAGTTACAGCCCATATTAGCAGATTTACTGACATGTAAACGAATTCTGCGGAACAAAATCAGTCACATCGACAGTACTAACATGATCCTGGCAATTTGTCGTTAACAAACAAAATATTTATTTGCGTAGTGAAATACGTACAATTTTATTTCATTGGAATTATTTAAGTTTAATTAATACAGTAAACCGTGCCTAAAACGCACCTCTTATATGCCGGAAACCTGGAAAAACTGATAATAAATTTCGGAACGAAGCTATTTCCCGAGTAAAATTATACTCTGAGCCAGAAAACAGCCCAACGCGGAAACGCAAATACGTTTCGGGAACAATTTACGTAAATAACCTGATTAAAACGGATTGCTTTATGTGTAATTGGTTACAACGTATGGATTTTAAAAAATTAAATAATTTCGAGAGTGACTGTACTTTGATACTATGTTGTCGAGCAAAGAGTTCCACGTTGAGGCGATAGTTTGATACAATTTTTAATGGGTGGCGCACAGTTCCACTTTCCGCTACAGTTTGAAGCAAATAATGTTTAGCTCAGGGTAAAGCAATGAGATTTATCTCAGGGTATGCGTGGGTATGTATGAGAAGGATAGTTTTAATGACACTGGAATGCCCATTTCAAACTGGTTTAATGACTGCTTCTTTTATCATTACATTAAACTCGAAGTTGCCGACCAAGGATTACCAATATCACTGTTTAAAGTTACTGAAGGCGAAATGCTTATTACTCGATAAACTTAATTCATTCTTCACGTACATATGAACCGACAAATATCTTCTCTCATCACTTCTGGTCTGCCCTCGACCAAGACAGAAGAAGAGGACTGCCCTAATCGGCCTCACGCCGAAGACTGTTCTCCACAGCTGCGCGTGGGTGTATGTGTGACTTTCAGTTTCTGGAAGCCCTCTTTTCACACAAAGATTCCCTTTGTAACAATTTTGTCCATTGTGATTATGCCCATGCCATTATTAATGGTCCGCAGAACGCCTATTCAAACGGAGTCAAGTACTACCCTTTAGAAATCTGCTAAGGACACTGTTTCTTACGTTTCTTTTGTTAAAACAACTATCCAACCCCAACTGCTATTCAACTCAACTGCACCTGCACGCGTTCCACACAAATATACATTCCTTTGAAATCCATTACGATTCTTTATACATCGCATTCCTTAATTTCGGTATCAACTTGTACCAAAGTTCCATGAACCATAAAGTCATAAACTGTAATCCTTCGAGGAAAAGAGAAAACATACCTTCAGCTCTCTCAACTCTCTTCTAAACACATATAGTAAGGGTACAACTGTTTTGTAGTGTATTCATTCTCAGTTTTGTTGTTACAGGTGATAAAGTACGAGGGGAAGAAAACAGTGAACTTTGGTGATTTTTAAAAACATAGTCTCTGTGTACACAAATTCTGTCAAATGAGTTCTAAACGTAAGACATCATTGGAGGAAAAAATTAAGAGTATTGAAGAACACGAAAAGAACAAAGTACTGCTAAATAATTAACTGTGTTGTTTAAAGTGGGTAATATTTTGAAAAAATAAACTTTAAAGATGGTGGTTAAAAGAAACAGCAGGGCATGTGAAATGCATCACAAAATCTACAGAGTACGACGAACTAAATCGCGCTATGTTAGACTAGTTTGTTAGTACGCGTGCTAAAGGAATCCCCATTTCTGGACCTTTGCTTCAGACTCAAGCTTTAGAGACAGCAAGAAAATTAGGCAAAGACAATTTCAAAGCTTAAAATGAATGCCCCCAGAATTTCAAATATCGCCATAACATTGTTTTAAATGCTGTGTGTGGTGAAGCAAATGATGATATGCAGACAGTTGCACACTGGAAAGGGAATATTGAAAACAGGCAGAGAAACTAGATGATAAATTATAATTATTGTATGTAAGTTGAAAATATAATACATAATACCTACATATCAGCTTATTATTATTTACACTTCATTCTATATTATTGGTTCACTGAAAACCTGTACGACTATTTTTTAATTTCTTTGTATTCAAACGCAATCCTCTTAACACGGAACTGTCTGTACGACACGTATTTTTAGACTGTTTTAGACTAGCACGTCTCCGTAGGTCTCTCCAGCTGTCGGCCAGCTTGGCGGAGATTCTCGGGAATGACGAGACCGCAGTTCGCAAAGTTTTAGCATACATTTAAGCTATAGGTTTTAGAATGTAGGCCCAAGGTCTTTGTGCATTTTATCCATTTTATCGCTTTTGAGGTTTTAAGTCCTTTTTAGTTTTTAGCGACACCGATGTGCGGTTTTTTGTATCATGCTTTTATTTCATTGACAGTCTTTTAGTCTTGCCTTTTTAATCTGTTATTTTAACCCACTTGGCTTTTTAAGGGCGCTGATGACCTCCAAGTTAAATGCCCTTAAACCCAATCATCATCATCATCTGTAACACAGAAACTTGGTTCCCTGTAGCTACAACCTTTCTTCTGTTTTCAATAGAGACAGAATTTACAGTCTAATTATTGCTTTAAATTATGAACCATAATTAATGATTTCTACTTAATTATTCGGTGAAAAGTCACTAAATACTCCTATCTGAGGCTCACATTTTCAGCAGTTGAAGTAATGTAGGTCTACTAATGCTAATTATTTAATCTAACAATAGTATTTCTCTTGCAGCTCCGACAGGCGCATCAGATGTCTGCCCAAGAGAGACCAGTACCATTGGCCATCGCTGGATACAGGAGGAAGAGGTCCACGATGGGGCAACAGGTAAATCTAAAGGAGAAATTTGAACCGAGTAAGCTGACGTTATCTGACGTGATATGCTCAGGATATTTCTTTTACTTCCATATTTCTGTCCAACTAGAAATGACTTCAAATAAAGCTAATGTTAGTTGTATATAAATAGCTTAGTTATGTACGACATGAGGAAACAACCTTCAAATGTTTTCTCATGGAAGGTAATGAATTCTTACATTGGAAATAAAATAAGAATTGTAACTAGCAACAAGTTTCAAGAAGAAGAATTGCAACAAGCAGGCTCATTAGTTGTTATACTATGACAATTTGGAAAACCGAACGACGTGGTGCCATGCTAATGTGTAATGTGTGCAATTCGCATTCAGGAGCTCCCCTTCGATCCCCATTCTAAACTCATGTGTTTTGTGTTTTTTTCGGGATGGTAGGCGAAATATGAAGTGGTTCCTCTTCTGCCACAGCTTCCCTAGCTCTAAAGTTCTTTACTTATTATTTTCTTCGTTGTCATATTTCAGGGTTAGTAAGACCAAGCGATGGTTGCTTTTGGCGGTGGTTGTGCACTTTGTAGACGTTTCTTTCTTAGCGTGGTTCAGAAACTATCCGTATGACAGCCTCCGAGTGGGCCTCAACAAGCAGGACCGCCAAGGGTGGGGGTGTCGTACAGCGTCGGATGCGTTCCACTGAAACGTTGGGGACGCACTCCATTGAGACCATTGTCATCCGGAACTGGCTCCCCTTCGGTCTTTCTCTTCATCCCCGCTTCTCAGGGATCACGGAAGGAGCAAGAATACCAGTGATCTGCCCCAGTTGCGAGGGCCTTTCCGTTCTTCCATACCATTATTTTATATTTGGAAAAGTGTAAACCTGCAACTTGGAATATTTCCAAATGGTGCGAAAATGTAAGATAAATTATATATTTTAATTATCAACAGTCTGATTTTTATAAGAAGATACAGGACAGCTGTCAAGTGAGGAACTTGGAGGGTGACAGGGGAAGGTGTTGCTGTGGGAACGTAAACAAACGTTACCACATAGGTTACTACATGGCAAAGCGAGAAAGCGTATCGGAAAAAAATTCGCAGTACAGAGGTGTTTACCTCAGCTTATCGCACATACACGGCGAGTGCAGTATATGTATACTCTGTTCAGATATAATCATGTCTTCTGGACAGCAATGTGTTATACATAGGCAGGCGCGAGAAATCATATCACATAGACACACGCAGCTTCCAATCGCTCTATTTATGTTTCGTAACTTACTGTACATCAACTTACTAATATTTCACTCCTCTAATCGACCAGAGAAGACCCCGATAAGGGACGATGGCAGCGCTGGTCACCTGAAGGTGAATACGCCTCAACGCTCTGTCGAGTAATACACTGGTTATCAGCTGTTCCCGCAGATTGCTGCTCCTCAGGTCAGTTATCGCTAGTGGTGTGCGGAAAACATTTCGGGAAACAGGGAAAGATTGCTTGAGCGTTCAGTTCTGTTGTGTGTTAAAACACTATTAAAATACGTCGTTATGAAACCAAAACCTTTTGGCCGTAGGATTAGAGGTAGACCGAGGATTCTTGGCTCAAGAAAGATAAGTTTACGGTCGAGGTGTTACATTGCATAGCCCAGCTGGATAATTTGTCTGTTTTCTTAGGAAATTCTTTGAAAAGTAAGAGGAGAATGTGTTTCTTCACAATGAACCGTTTGTTGCTTTCAACCAAGTGAGAAGGACTGCGTGAGTCCTTAAAATAAGTGAGTGATTGTTTCTAGAATTTCTAAAGTGAAGCAGATACAGCCAGGTCCATCAAGAATTGTACCTCCTGGGAAACAAAGCCCAAGAGCATCTCTGTAGTCTTCAATAAGATGCCATAAGAAGGCACGTCTTTGACTATTGCACCCCAAAGAAGGATCTTACCACACTTAAACTTCTTTATTCTCTTAAAGAAGCAGAGCTATTTGAAGGAAACTTGAACGAAGTCCTCTATCATCTGAGACTTGAGTTAACAAAATAAATAACAGAAAACTAATTCTCAAAAGAGTATATATTGCAGCGCTGAACGTTTTTATTTCAAGAGAAATTTCAATAAGAACTTGCATGAACAGTACGGGTGGATGAAACCTGGGTAAACGCCGGACATATTGTGTTAAAGGGCTGTACTAACGGCGCACTTGAAAGTACCACAAAAGCACTTGTAGGAAAAAAAGGTGACCGCTTTATTATTGGTCATGCCGGTACGTCGCATGGTTTTGTTCTTGACGCCCTCCTACTCTTCAGATCGAAAAAGAGCTGGGGTCTATCACGAGGATATGGACCCCGACTATGTTAAAATTCCACACACCGTTGGTGCTGATATGATCATCTCAATTGACGCAGTCGTTAGTAATTTACAAAATACTCACCCTGTGAAGACGCTACAAGTGAGTATAGCGCATGTGTATTGATCATTCATTTTTGTTTTTAAGGTAGGTAATACAGATCAAAGTGCATGTTTTTGTTGAAGTGAGATAACCTCAAATGCTTGTTTATATATTTGAGTGTTGAGAGGATAAAGAGGGTAGTGTGCGTAACTTACTGTCTGCTTCTAAGCAGCATTGCAGCTATCCATGTGGAGAAACAGATGACCTTCACGTATCTTTTTTTAAAAATCAGACTGAACATATTTTTTTCTTGCAGTAAACTAGATCAGTTTGGGAGAGGATATATTCATGAAAATCTTCATGTGGTATTTTTGGAAGATTTTGGCCTTAAACACAAAGTCATGTGAATTTTTGAGTTTATGTTCTGCACACAGGAAAACAGCAAGACAGACGAGCATTACAGAAAATGAGATAAACTTTATCAAAGAAGAATAATTACAATTAAATCAATCACAGATAAAATAACAGAATTTAGAATAGATGAGTAAAACATTTACAAAGAATGGCTGATGACAGGATATCAAAACAAAATTTTAGAAATAATCCGTAAGGACCAGTGAAACATCACGGTGCTGAAGTAAGACCAGAACGGGTTTGAGCTACACCAAGAGAGAAAAGGAAGAAAATGAAATAAAAGGTCTGGAAAAAAATTTTGAAAGCCATTGTTAACACTTTTGTCAGAAAGGTAATGTGTCAGTGGACGATACTTCTCACTATTGAAACGGTGACTAAAAAGACTTTAGTAAGTGCGTTCATTTAAATGATTGGTGTGATTTGCTCGCGTATCGATACCTTACCTCTGTTCACCTACTCTACTCCACCTCTCAGTTCTGGGTTTCATTTGATTGCATCCATTACAACATCACTTCATGTTAAAACTGCCCTTCGAACCTAGGTTTTTAGTGCAGAGCTATGGAGTTTAAAGTGGTGCACTGCAAATGTAAAAGCCACTTTCGTTGGGCTACAACCAAGCAAGAATCCTAATTGCCTTTACAACGTGAGCTTGATTTACGATTTTTCTCTTCTACTCCAGACCTTTAACCTTTTCCTCGAAACTACAAATATCAGCAAGACCTTCTAGGAAATGAGTTTTGTTTGTAAAACATCCTATTTATGGGAATGCGCATTTAAACGGAAAGGAAGAAAAAACTGCTTGAAGTATATCCTCTGCTGAACTTTTTGTAAACCGAAGCTGCATACTGGAATTAATAAAGAATCGCTTTTACCCAAACCTTACACAAAATTCATAAACTTACGCTTACGTTTTGTAACCATTTAGACAACTTTTTAGAGTGTCCTAAAGCCAAAACTGAGACTTATGTAATCTTAGCCTGTACTGCAAAAACGTAAGAAGATTTTTTTTAATTCTTTGTCATTTTCAAATATTTCTCAGCCGTCGTAAACCCCTTCGATTCCATGTTCTAGTTTTCTAGTTTATATGGACATATTTTAGTTATTTTTTCTCAAAACAACCCTAAAATTATGATTAAAATGTCATATTTTGATATATTGGCTTTAGAATACATATACATTCATATATATGATTCAATTTTATATTATCTTGTATAACAAGTAAATCAACATAATTACTACAGAAAGAAGTGTATTAGCTTATTAACCCTCCGTTAGGCGCGTGCCTAGGCAGAACACAGTTGGTTGGTTGGCGTGGGGCCTAGGAGGCCTAGGAGGCCCGTGCTCTATTTATGTGCATATATGCCTGAATTTTTTCTTTTTCTCCCCGGTTTTTTGGGCTTTAATTAGGTTAAATATACATTACTTTTATTAGTAAAATCATACATCAGCTAAAATATAATAGGAATAGAGTGTACATTATAATTTGCATTACAATATACGGAAAGAAAATAACATATTATAAAATATATCATTTCATTGGAAATGTTCAGTTACTCAAAGTCATCAACTATTTCTTCTCTGTTTCCCATGACAAAGCAGTTATCGCAAATAATTTTGGCGTATTTTCTCAGAGAGGAGCATTGCATTTCCCACATGCATATTTAGTTTTTATGTAATTTTTGTCTTTACTGCAGGATTCACATCGTTTCCTTTTCAGTGTTTCAGGTGCATTCGGCAACTTATCTGCTGTTAGTTGTTCAGGTTTATATTTCTTTAGGTGCTCTTAAGATCATTGGGTACCTTTGATGCTATTGCTCTTCTTTGTAGCTGTTGAGACAATAAAGCTAAGGGCAGCACTTTCAAATATCCCTATCTTGTGGAATATTTGTTTTGGTTTCCAAAAAAGATAATCCTAGAATTAATACCTGCAATATTCAACATATGGTAAAAGATTACCATTGGCCACCTTCATGTTGTCCTGGCTACATTGTACGTAGTACACAATTTATCTATTACATCAACTCCAGATTTAGTATCGTTGTAATGCAAGATTATTTCAGGCTTTCTCTCGACAACTTCTGACAGTTGGCCCAATTAAATATGTAGACTTGAGATCAAAACTACTGTTTCTGAATCTAATGATCTTGTTTCCACTTTATCTTGAGAATCAGAATCATCTGATTCGTACAAATCCAACGGTAAGGCATCGTCATCGAAAGTAGACGATGTACTTCATCCGAATCCTTGGGATTCTGTAGACCATACCTTTTACTGATATTTATGACGAAGAGCTAATAGCTCCTTCTACTGGTAATGCAACATTCCACGACTTACTAACGAAGAAAAGCATATCATCATGTAACGGGAGTAGGCGCAAGGGGCCCGCTAGACCCATACGACACCTAGCTGCTGATTCACAATCTTGTAGCTACAATAATAAACAGAAAAATTTGTCGCCTCAGCAAACATTCGAGTAAGGTGTAATGTTAGATTTACTAGTCAGGCAATTATGTAAGTGCGTTCGTTCGGAAACTACAGCTTTTATATAAAGCTAAGGGCCACCCAGGCCTCACGCGACTAACGGAGGATTAAGGTACGCAAATTGTATCACTTGTGTTTGGTAGTGTCAGCCATTGTCGAATTATTTCATATTGCAAGTTTATACCTGTTTTAAGCCCTACTTAATGATCTTGTAAGTTTGCTATAACTACTCACTTCTTTTTCTTCCATCGCAAGAGCTTGTTTCCACGAATAAACATTTGAAATCTTATCTCCAATTGAATAGTTATTGTTTAATTTCAGGAATATATCGTGATTAATGTGAATACAGCAGAACCGATTTGTATGAGAATACAAAGACCACTCTAAAAGTTCTCGGCCCCCTTGGTAGCGTGAATGGTAACGTGTCTGCTTCACGTTCAAGAGGTCCCGAGTTCGAATCTCGGTCAGGGTGAGTTACCTGGATAAGGCTTTTCCGGGAGTTTCCCTTATCCTGAAGGACGAATGTCGGGTAACTCTAAGCTCTATGGACCCCGGGCTCATTTGAGCATCATTTCACCCATTCCATTCATAGTCCGATGTGACTTAACGTTGGAGGTCGTAAATTACAAAAAAAAAGATATCATTACAGTGCATTATAATGTATTAGTACTTTATTTATTTGTATTAAGAAAACTATTTGAGCTAAAAATAAGGAGTTTTACGGTTATGTTAGACACATTACTCTCTAACTTCCTCATAGATTGCGTTTTGAAAAATTTCAATTCTCGTCTTAGCCTAAATAGTATTTATTAGATATGGATTCAGTTGGCACTCGTCACAACCCACTTACAGGGAGTGCAATATGACAACACCGCAGGACTCCGTTTGGTTGCTCACCTAGTAGCGTTCAAGGACAAACACCTTCCCATTTTTTTATAGTTTTTTTATTGATCGATCAGCAGTACAGTGCTTTACAGATCAGAGTGAAAAGAAGGTAACAGTACAATAAGAACAATAACACTCAGGGGTAGGCTAACTGGCCGCCCCCTAACTACATTAAGTTAGAACTCCAATAACACTCTCTGAGAAATTATGTCAATATTGGAGATGTAAGGCAGACATCAAGCACTAGAATCACTCGAGTCAGAGGTATCACTCAGAAGCAGGTCCTGTGGTAGTCTCCTCTTCAAGCGTGAGGGCTGGCGCGTGCGGACGCCGATGTTATAATGCACAGCTCCTGGAACTTCTTGCAACGTGGAAAAGAAATGACGAGCGATCCTGCGAATGTAGTCGTGAAGAGGTAACAGTCCTAGTTCGTGATGGAGCTGCTGATTACGGATGAACCATGGAGCGTTGGTAGCGATGCACATGAAGCGATTCTGTATGACCTGAAGACGACGTAGATGACATGTGTGTGCGGCCCCCCACACTTGGCAGGCATATGTAATAATCGGACGAACGAGTGATTTGTAGAGTAACAATGAAGACTGTAGGCCGAGGCTGGAACGGCGATGCAACAGAGGTGAGAGTTTTGAAAGTCGCCCGGAGGCCAGTGATATAAGACGATCGATATGAGCACGCCAGGTCAGTCGAGAGTCCAAAAGCACTCTAAGGTATTTAACGGGAGTTGTAGTGGCGAACCAAGGGACATTGTTCCTGTAAAGACACAATGGAGTAAGCGGAGTATATCGGCGAAGAGTGAAGATTTTAGCTTCGGTTTTCTGAGGGTTCAAAGATATCCGCCAAGACCTTCCCATTTGAAACACATAATAATGTGTTTGTTCCGTACTTCGACTCAATTAATTGGAACATATTAATTTGTGTCTTAGGATCGTTGTTTGTAACAGAAGAATAGTTGAGCCCGCTTCGGTAGCGTGGATGTTAGCGTGTCTGCCTCACGTTCAAGAGGTCCCGAGTTCGAATCTCGGTCAGGGTGAGTTACATGCATAAGGTTTTCCGGGGTTTTCCCTTATCCTGAAAGACTAATGTCAGGTACCTCTAAGCTCCATGGACCCCGGACTCATTTGAGCATCATTTCATCCATTTCAGTCATCGTCCAATATGACTTCTTGTTGGAGGACGTAAATTATAAAAAAGAAAAAAAGAATAGCTGAGTGTGCTTATTTCTTCAAATAGAAAATATGTATCATTGGCCATATTTAAATGCTTCTTATTTGTATATCTTGCACGCTATTTTTTCTGTCTAACTGTAGATAAACGCAAATTATCATTATTCTTATCGTGTTATTTTTTCTTGTTACAGCAGCAGCAGGCAGATCAACTGGCAGAAGAATCCCTGAGGCAATAAACTGGCGATTGATTTCAGTGTCCAGCCATCAAACGCCCTGCAAAAAATGCCATGGCGTCTTCGAAATCCCCGAGCACGCAGTCCCGTAGTTTCCAGCATTTCTGCACATACTTGTTTTGTGATGCACCTATGTATTTTATGTATTTGAACGGACTTTCAAGTGATATGTAGATATCTCTTCTGTCACGAAGAAAATTTGAGAATCCCTTGGGTTATATGTTCCTTAATAATATTAATGGAAAATCAGATTTTTGTTTATACTTAAGTAAAAGTAAGCCCAAGAGTTCATGATGTTATGAATATATATGTATGTTTCAACAATTACTCTGAAAATGTTGGATCCCTGCAAAATTAACTTACAAATTCTGATTTGAATTGTGATGTTAGGCTGATGTACGACGAGGTGATACGAAAATAATTGGTCAAAAGTTTGTTTTACACATCATAATCAACTTGTAATTTTAGATATTTGGTGCAATGGTGACTGGGTTTGTGCTCAAACCCATGCTCATTATAATTCTCAGCAATACAAATTAGACGTCTCAAAATTAATGGTGTTTCACCTAGGATTTCGTACGTCAACAATAACCAAACATCGATCTACTTGCATTTTATTCGTCTGTGGGCTGGACTAGATGTAATTTGTGTAGCATTGACTTGTATCTCCCAAAGCTTATTTTGTTGTTTGTAAATGTCATTATTTTGTAAATAAAGCAAGTAATTAAACTCTACCACCCAGCGCATATTCCTTGTTTAATTCAATCAAAATTCCTCTTAATTAACTTCCTACCCCGTTGTTCGTTTTATATGTTTGTATTTAATGCGCAGGATAATTCAATGAAACCAATCTTTTGCAACTGTGTAGTAAAAATCGATTATGCCATTTATGTAAGCTTACAAATATATGACATACCTAATACATGACATACCTACTGGCATTTTGGCCAGCTAGGAGAGCCTTAATTTCTTCAAAATTATTAAAGAATTAACAAAATTATCAAATTGTAATATAATCATCGTCGCGAAAAAAGAGGATATATGAGGGACTACTTCTCAAACAATAAAATGTTTTCCTGTGCTGCATAAACTGATACATCATTTGCATTAATATTATGCTTATGTTAGTTTAAAAAAATGATTGCTTTTTAAAACAGCATTTGCAAATGTTGCTTTCTTGAATTAATTCTGTAGAAGACGGTCGAATTACGAGGGCTGTTCAATAAAGAATGATCATAATCTTTTACGAACATAATTTTTCGCACTAAAATTCAATCTTATTATATTCTGTTAGCTTAATGTGAAACAAACACGCCGTAATAGTTTCATTGTTGGTACTCCTGGTTACCGCCTGTGAGAACCAGGCAAGTTCAGACATGTTCAGTATCGCCTACCGCTGCAATGGAGGTAACTTGCAGTTAAAGTTGGAGTTTCTTTCAAGTGTAATCACTGCTGATGAAACTTGGCTACATCATTTTGATCCTGACAGCAAACAGCAAAGCTCAGTGTGGAAATCTCCTTCATCAGCAACCACTAAAAAAGCAAAAGTGGTTGCTTCTTCTGGGAAAGCTATGGTCATCTCATTCTTTGATATTCATGGAATGGTTTATCAGCATATTGTACCTGCACACACATCAGTAACTGGACAATACTACAGGGATGTCCTGAAAACATTGCAAGTCCATATCAGGCGCAAAAGACCACATTTCCGTGATGCAGGCTGGATGCTGCACCACGATAATGCGCGACCGCATATTGCCAATGTTGTTGCTGAATATCTTGCAAAAATCAACGTGAAGTGCATCCCTCACCCTCCCTATAGTCCAGAATTAGCCCCATGTGACATTTTTCTATTCCCTAAGTTGAAGAAACGCCTTCGTGGGAGGCATTATCCATCATCAGAAGCAGTGGTGAAGGCTGCGGAGGCGATTTTGAATGATCTCTCCAAAAATGGTTTCCAGCATGTCTTTGAAGACTGGCAGAAACGCTGGGACAAGTACATCGCATTCAGGGGAGACTATTTTGAGAAAGACCATAAATATTATGAGGATGAGTAAAGGTACGTTGTCAAAAAAATGTGATCATTCTTTATCGAACAGCCCTCTTAGTTTCATTTTCTTGTAGGCTAATTTGAATAGGGTGTAACAAATCCACGCATATTGCCTTAAACAATAAGTATAGGGGCAAAAACAGGTCTTCCAGGGTCTTAAAGCCATTTCAGAGAATGGTTTAAGAAGTAACAGAACTTCTCTTCCCAGGGAAAATAACTTTCCATTCCCAGCTCGAGCAAGTTAAGTATTTTACTACAACCATTCCCTATCCCCGCGTGTACGTCTGAGTGGCTCACTTGCTTAGGCGACCCTGTGAGCCAAGGTCTAAGGTTCAAACCCGATCCAGACCAATGGGTTTTAAGTTCACTTAAAATGACTGCCTCACGTCGACAAAACTCCTGGGGAATGAAAAGCTGACACACCAGTGGCGCGATATGTTCCTAGTATAATTGTCAGTGTCATCCACAAACAAAAATATCTCAAATATTTCCTATCCGCAGTCTGCAAGTATGAGGATGGGAGTGAAGTATGCAAGTGCGTTTTATAATAACCATGAAAAACCAAGGTTAAGGAAACCTATAATATAGAAAGGTAGAGTCGGACTGAAAATCTCAATGCCGTAACCGGGATTTCCATTAACTGACTTCACAGTGGTTGGACTATAAAGCCAGGGACTTAAAGTACTTACGTGCTTTAAGTCATTGTCTCATGTGTATGTGAGAATTCCTAGTGGTTTACCGGGGGAAATGCGAGTCAGTCGGAGAATTTAATATCATACCGGAACGTTGGTCATGGTAGCTCAATGGTTAAGAGCAACCGGACAGAGACCGGGAGATCCATGCTTCAAACCTCGGCTACGGCATTGAATTTTTCAGTCTGACTTTACCTTTCCTACAGACAGCTAGTGTGAAAGAACAATTAATTTCCACCTATAATTTAACTAGTATTATAGGTTTCTGTTATTTTCAAGTTAACCCCCCTCGCAATATGATTATGGGAGTTCAAACAGCCTCTATAAATGAAAGAAAAAAAAACATTGTGATGTGTTACATTCGTAACAATTTCTCTATCCATTATTTAGCAAATATTCTATATACGTCACGCTAATCGAAATAAATATTTGTAGAAAAGTATATTACATATTTCTTTGTCAGTTCTAAGGGAATAAAGGAAAGCAGTAGGAGTAAGTGGCACTCACATCTGTTGAAAGCGGGTCACTAGTAATGACTTTAAATTCTTTCCTCTTTGCATTACAGATGAGAAAATTATGTGTTACACTCATATGATTACTCTTGTACAAACCATTTTTTTATATATAATTTTACGTCCTCCAACGTTAAGTCATATCGGACGGTGAATGAATTGTGTGAAATGATGCTCAAATGTGTCCAGGGTCCATGGAGCTTAGAGCTACCCGACATTCGTCTGTAAGGATAAGGGAAAACCCTGGAAAAACCTTATCCAGTTAACTCACCCTAACCGAGATTCGAACTCGGGACCTCTTGAACGTGAGGCAGACATGCTACCATCTACGCTACCGAGACGGGCTCGCTTGTCATGAAGATATTTAAAACAAACTGCACTTTAATGAAAATCGATTTTCCTTTTTTAGAAAATAAAATAACAATTTGAAAAAATGTTTCATACGAAGGGCATTCTTGCGATCGATACGAATTGGAAATATACACTGATGGCAGTAAGTTGAACGGAAGGGTAATATTGACAATAAACAGGAAGGTGACTCGCCAATTAAAGTACAAGCTGGACGACAAGTCCTCAAATAGTCAAGCCGAACAAATTGCAGTAGTTTAGTCTCTAAAGACAGTAAACGAAATGAAAGACAGAAATAGTGGAAATAACAGTCGCTATTAACATAGACAGCAAAGTCACAAGAGACTTAAAGAAAAATGATACATTATAGGACAGATCCGGAAAATAGTGAAAATTCTCCTGGAACGGAACTGGTTGATCCATTTTATTAGGTTGTCTCATAAGTCGGTTTTCTTTTATTTTGGTGTCTTGGAAAATGTATTTTTTATTATACATCGATCAGCAAGTATGCTTTACAGATGTTTGTTATTGAGACACTTTGTAACAGTATACATAACAATTGAGGTAGCCGTGAGCGACTGCTCTAGGTAAATATGATAGGATCACTAGAACACAAATTGAGGACTTTTAAGTTTGATAGTTATCACTCGTCTGGGTCGTCTGTACTGGAGAGGTCACTCAGGAGAAGATCTTGTGGCAGTCTGCGCTTGAGGCGAGGTGGTTGGCGAGTGCGAGCGCCGAGACTGTACGTAACATCTCCAGGGACCTCCTGGAGATGGTAAAAGAAAGGTCGTGCCAGCCGGCGGATGTACTGGTGAAGAGGTAGAAGACCAAGCCTGTGATGAAGTTGTTAGTTTCTGATGAACCATGGAGCATTTGTACCTGTACGGAGCACCCTGTTTTGTAATACCTGCAGTCGGCGGATATTAGTCTTGCTGGTGCCACCCCAGACTGGAGCTGCATAGGTAAGAATAGGACGGACTAGAGATTTGTAAAGAAGAAGGGAGGATTCATAACCAAGTGAGGTGCGCCTGTTGAGTAATGGGTACAGTTTTGAGAGCCGTGCAGACGCAAGTGTAACAGACCGACAGATGTGGGCGTTCCAAGTTAGTCGAGTGTCCAGTAGCACCCCAAGATACTTCACTGGCACACTGGTTAATAACCACGTGAGCCGTTCCCCGAGCAGCTGTAGTGAAGGAGGATCCCTATAAGGACATAAAGAGATCTTAACCTCTGTCTTGTTATTGTTGAGGGAAATGTGCCAATTAGAGAACCAGTGAGCTAGTCGATCCAGGACAGTTTGTAGTTCATGAATAGCATGACAGATATCGGAGTGAGAATAAAAGAGAGCAGTGTCATCACAGTGTCATCAGCGGAATCACATAATTCCGCCGTTTCAGTTTGGCTTTCACCCGAAGCAAGCTACCACTCATCAATTGCTTAAAATCACGCAATCTATCGTACAAGGTTCCGAAAACAGGCACTACACTGTAGCAGCATTCCTATATATCACCCAGGTATTCGATAAGGAAAATTTATTGAGTTTCTTTGGTTTGGCAATGCTATTTACAGGATGCCATGGCTAGTGTTGCGTGCATTGCGAGCAAGTATCAGTCTTCAGTTGTTAATAGAGTCCTTCTAAAGCACTACTCGAAACAAGATTATAAAGCCACTGTCACAGCTCGAAGATTATGTGAAATGGAAGGAGAAGGCGTCGTTAGTGAGCATATGGCACAACGATGGTTCCAACTGGAGACGAAAACACTACAGATTTACCGCGTTCTGGAAGACCTGAAGTATGGAATATTGAGGATGCATGCCAAGTTCTGCGAGAAAATCCGCAAAGAAACTACCCGTAGGCTTTCAGAAGAACTTGGTGCATCAAAAGATACCACACATCACTAGACTAAGACATTTGGAAAATAATACAGAAGCTGCAGAACTGTGTCTCATGAACTGACACCTCAATAGGCTGGACGGAGAGTGGATATCTGTCGTCAGCTTATCCGTAATCTATGGATGATCGATTTGTTAAGAGAATTGTCACTTGTGATGAAAAAAGGGTATATTACCAAAACCCTGATGCTTCGAAACAGTGGCTTGATCCCCGCCAACCTCCCAAAGTCATCGTTTAAAAAAAATCAGTTTGGTCCCAAAGTATTGTTGTGTGTCTGGTGGAATTTTGAAGGTGTGATTCACTGGGAGTTTGTTCCAAACGGGCGGGCGATTGATGCGGATCTTTATTCTCAACCACTGGAACAAGTTCATGAATTTTGAGACGGAGATACCCAGCATTAGTAACCGAAATAGAGTTTTGTTGCAACAGGACAATGCAACACCGCATCCTGCACGAACAATCTAACGTTGTTGCAACGCGTCTGGTACATTCATACTTATGCCCTGAGTGAACTGTGGTATGTGGCGCAGATTTTGCCGCTCCCTAAGCAGTTCGCCCAACGTTTTGAGACCCTGCTTGTATACTTCCTGTGGACGGGGAAAGCATATCAAGTTGCTCGCCCCCAATTGCGTCTTCCTCTAAAGAAAGGTGGTTGTGGTCTAGTGGATGTTGACAAGTGTCTGGCGCTGTTGGGAAAGACAGGATTGTCCTCGTTACTTCGCAGTGAGTTTCCGATTGACAAGAAGTTTTGGTATGAGCAATTATATACCGTGGCGAGATCGGCACGGTAATTTCAACGTTTGGTCGCCAAGTTTCGTGCTCTTGAAAACTCCGGGGAGCCACTGGAGAAGTTTCTGACTACCAAGAACCTCTATCGTCACTTGATGCAGCCAGGTATTCAACGACCAAATGTGGAAACAAAATACAGTCATGGTTGGAAATGTATTTGGGCCAATGCAACCAACGGTAACCTTCCGTCGATCTGGAGAGGAACTGTTTATGAAGTTGTTAATGAAACGGTTCCAACTGCAGAGATGTGACGTCATGGGAGAGTAAGTTCGAAGATCTGTGGCAAATGTGTGGAAGATGATACACTTGAGCAAGCTTGTACAACTGTCAGCGGGCTGACTTGATTTGGACTTCCCTCCGTGACGCATTACATAAACTTCGTCCAGAAGAATGCTTACGTTCGGTACCACAGTTGGTGCAACTGGAGTTTCGCTTCAAAGACATGAAATTTCATAATTTTGCAGTGTGGTTAGTTGCTGTACTCTACATTGGCTGCTGAAAGTAAGGCAAGGAGACACTGTGTTAGGAAAGCACTTGCGTATATTTTTAAAGGAGCAGAGATGGACCTATATACGGAAGAAAACCTTTCGTTCTCTGGAGCCATACATTTATCACTTGGAGCAAATGCAGATGTAATAACCATTTAAGCAAATAGAACCCTTCATATTGTCTCACAGCACAAGCCAATAAAAAAACAACAAAAATAAATAAAAAATAAATTAAAAACTTAGGATACTCTTTTTAATAGTCTTTCTTTCCTTAGAGATATTTAAATGATTACTTAAGACACTTATAAAAAGAGTTAAGTTTAAAAAAGAAAAAAAAAATAGCCTTAACTAGAAAAATATTAGGGAAAGAAATTTATAAAAAAAAACAACCATGGATAAAATTCAGGAATTGAGAGGAATCAAGCTGCTTCCACATCCAGAGTAAATCCCTGATCCTGTACCATCAGATTATCATCTTTTTCGATCCATGGCCCACTTGTTCTCCTGGAAGAAATGTTGACATTGAAACAGTACAAGTGTGTCACCGAATACTTCGCATCAAAAACCAGAGTCTGGTAACATCGTGGGATAATAAACCTCGCTGAGCAATGGGTTAAGACCATAGAATCTAATGGTTCATACTTTCAAAATTAGTTAATTGCTTGACAAAACACATTTCAAATGATTGTTTTTCTTAAAAAAAGGCATTACTTATCACACAATATCTATACTTAAAAATGGTTACTTCTCTATGTCATGTCAATTGAGATAAACATTAACTTACGGCTAATGTTTAGTACGTATGTTTAAATTGAATATAAGGATGGCTTAAGTGATAGTCAAATATTTTAAGAACTGGTCTGAGAACAATCCCAGAAAATTCAAGATATACCTACCTACATTCATTTGGCATGAACATATTTAAAACACATTGCACTTAAATAAAAATCTATATTTGTTTTTAAGAAGATAAAAAAAATTGAAAAAAAAAAGTTTCATGTGAAGGGTAAATCTTGGTGTGGGGAATTTTCTGAAATATCTTGTGTCGCATCCATGGAATATGTAAGCTTAAATATTAAGTTTGGTATTTAACCGACTTTTCGTTTAAGAGCTATACTGTGCATAGACACACACACGCGCGCGCGCGCGCGCGCGCGCACACACACACACACACACACATACAGGCACACGCATACCGACCTTGTTCTAAAATGCTTTATTTTAGATAGTGTCCCAAAATAAGTATTTCCGGTGAAATCTCGATATCAAATTCTTTAGTGGAATGCAATACTTCCTCTACATACGTACTATGTGTAGACCGAGCGGGATGGCTCAGGCGGTTTCGTCTGTGACCCGAATTCGGTAGGTGGTTCAGGTTCGATTCCCGTGGCCGTGATGTCCTCGAGCTACCAGGCGATGCTGGGTAGGCTAATACATTCCCCGAATTTCCTTTCCCTCCATTTTATCTCCATTATAATTTCACATCACCTCTCATTTGGTGGTCTCTTTCAAGGCAGTCTGGGCGTTGTATGGCAGGATGATATGCTCCTACTAAACGCTTTCGTCCTCTGGTAAGACAGTCTCCAGTGTCTAAGGCGGCCTAGTAGGCCGCTTCAGGAATGCAGTCGGCGGGATGCAGGCTATGGAAGCCTGCCGGGAGTTTTCCGAGCTCTGGCATGTTGGTCTTCGGTCTCCTGCCCTAATGGATCGCGGCGGGAGGGATACCGGTTGTATCGGATTATTATGGGCGAGAGCTATCTACGTCGGACTTCAAACGTCCCTCCCTATTACCCAGAAAGAGATATCCGACACACTCCGGGGCTCTTTCCAGTAAGGCAAGACCTAGACACTAACAAGGACCCCTCCCCATTACAGAGTGGAAGTGGATACGCGCAAACCACATGGGAAGACTCCGATTGCCTCGGTCGGGTCTCCGGTGATCTGGTACACGACTACTAGCTCTGCAGGGAACTTAAAGATGTCCCTCAGCCGTGACTGACGGCGGAGCCGCCCAGACGTCCCCGATCTCCCATGGGTATCAGGAACCATTGCCACACCATAGCCTACACAAACGAGCAACTCCCCGACGGTAGGAGCTTGGTTGTTCGACCCGATATTCTTCTGGTAACGTGAGAAGTGTGACGAGTGCTAGGGGTCCGCAGCGCTCGCACCACAGCAGCGGAAGTGGA
The DNA here is from genome assembly GCA_030765055.1 of Mantis religiosa. Classification (NCBI taxonomy): domain Eukaryota; kingdom Metazoa; phylum Arthropoda; class Insecta; order Mantodea; family Mantidae; genus Mantis; species Mantis religiosa. Next base: position 50,794,259 of record CM060956.1, read on the forward strand.
TGGATGCCCTCCCCTACGGGAGGTTGTATCGGATTTTCTGGGAGTTTCCAACTCCTTGGGTCGGCCGCCCTCTGTCTCCTCTCGCCTCATCCTTCCTCTTATGGATGTTAGGCTTGGAGCATGGGTACAAAAGATCAGTCTGGTCGACGTACCGAAACCATACCTATAATTTATGTTAATCGAGATAAACATTTGTATAAATATTTCATTGAAATACAACAGGCATATGGGAACACAGGCTTTACGCTACAATCAAATCTTTTTGAAGAGTCTATCACTGTATAATAGTTTTGAAATTCCACTCTCTTGATATGGTCAAATGTGAAGTGTGCACTCACGTAATCTTCTCTGTTTTTATTCTTACAAACAGTTATTCTTCTTACTTATCAACATAGACATTTCCAGAAATTGTTTTATTATATGTTTCCATCATACAAGCTGATAATAACGCACTATAATAGTTTTAACGGATCGTCAATTATTTCAAGAGTTGGCCGCTGTGTGATATCTTTGAAGTTCCATTCTATTTGGGTGACCACGATAAAAAAAAATGACTAAACATTTCAGATAAGTGTAAGTATTGGAACAATTAAATTAATAACATAGAATATATCGGAATTATTAACTCCTTAAATAAGGATTACAACAAAAACTGGCATAAATTGAGTGAGTTTCAACGAGCGTGTTTCTCCGCGTCTGTGCAGCAAGGTTTTTTTATGTCTTACAGTTTACCATTTACGTAAAAGACATTCAGGAATAAGAGAATGTCCAAGGCTATTCCCAGAAACTCCAGAAACATATGAAATATTATTCAAAATCGATAGAGTCATTTTTGAGAGTCATTTTTTTTTGGGGGGGGGGGATGTTCCAGGTAGAAATATTTTCATGTGGGGTATTATGGAGGGCGGGGATTTTATTGAAGATCCTCGTATCCTGTTCTTTGAAAATACACTTACTAAGCTTGAGTTCTGCGCCTGGCGTAGTGGGCTAGAGCGTGTGTTTTGGTTCCCTTTGTCTGGAATGCGCCCGGGATCGATGCCATACCCGGGGGTGCGGATTTTAAGTCCCGGGTATAGAACCGGTGCCCATTCAGCATCGTGAGGAAATTGAGGAGTTACTCTAGGTAGTAAACCATGGTCTAGAAAGCCAAATTTCCAGCTTGGGATGCCAAGATGCTGACCACATCTCCTCCCTGTACGTTTGGATGATCGTCCACATCTGCCTTGCCGTTACGGAGCAAATTCACAAAAACACTCTGAAACAAACTACCACTGAGTAGCGATATAGAGGATTTTGCTGACCTGCAACTGCCTTCGTTTGTGACGAAACTTATGTTTAACTAGCGAGTTGTTAAAGGAACAAAATTAACTATATATAAAGACGATGTTTATGTAACAACAATTTTTGTTCGAAAACATCTTTAAAGTTATTCTCCACCAAAAAGGTTCATCCCAGATGGCAAATTAGATATGCTGCCCTACTGAACCTAAGGTTCCAGGTTCAAACCCGGTCCACATAGATGGCTTTTAAGTGTGCTTAAAAGGTGATAACCTCATGTCAGTAGATATTTTGCTGGCGTGCAATAGAACTCCTTTAGGAGAAATTCGGGCACACCAGCGGTACTGATATGATCGTGGCAATTAGCTTTAACAAGCTTTTTTAATTTTTTTATTTATTTACTTTTTTCGCGTTATATACTCATAATTTTTTAAAAATACCATTCATTAGGATAATTTACGCACACAGCTACCGCATGCTAGTTCTAAACTTTTATATCTCAAAGATGGCCATCTTGAAGAAATGTCGAGCATTGAAGGAAGGCTTTAAGTTATGTTGAGTTTCTGATTATTCAAGAATAAAATATAGATCGAACAATTGTAGATTCGTTAAGAGTACCGGTGAGCCATACAGGTAGTAAATTAACTGTTAATAATAAATGCGTAAATTCTGCGCGTATGGATTGGTCCTTGAGTAATAAATTGACAACAGAAAAATGTTAAAGTTAATGATAATACGAGGGGTGTCAAAAAGTAATGTCTCCTATTTTTTCCCTTAAATAAGTAAATTATGTGAAAACTTTGTATTTGGCGCAATTCCTCAAACCTTCTTTTCCAGTCCCATGCAGTAGTAACTTCCTAAGTCAACAGGTGGCAGCACTGCATCCTCTTGCAAAATGGCTGACAATCGACATTCGTATTAGACAGCATTCTGTGATTGAATTTATGACTGCGGAAGGTGAAACGCCAATTCGCATTCACGAAAGGCTAAAAAATGTGGATGGTGATGCAACGGTGGATGTCAGCACTGTTAGACGATGGGTTCGTCGCTGTAACGAAGCTGAAGGGCAAACACCATTGGCAGATGAAAAGCGAAGCGGCAGGCCGGTGACTGCAGTGACCCCATGCAACATTCAGCGAGTCGATGACATCATTCGTGGTGATCGCCGGGTAACAACAGGTGAATTGTGTGGCATTACCATCTCTCAGTAAAGGCAGTGTGATGACGATTGTTCAACAACTGGGTTACTCAAACGTTTGTTCACGTTGGGTACCAAGAATGTTAACCACCCAAAACGAAGAAACAAGGAAAACAATAGCCTCCGAACACTTGCAGCGCTTCACTTTCGAGGGAGGGGTTTGTGGAAAAAATTGTTACTGGAGACGAAACGTGGGATCATTTTTTTTTTAACCTGATTCAAAGAGGCAGTCAATGGAATGGCATCACACAACGTCACCGAAGAAAAAGGAAGCTCATCGTGGGATTCATTTTGAAGAAGAGGAGGCTGTGAAAACATCCGTGCGTCAATGACTTAGGAAGCAAGACTGTGTGTTTTACTACACTGGAATACATGCCCTAGTTAAAAGGTGGACCAAAACTGTGGAAAAGGACGGAGATTATATTGAATAGTGACAAATTAATCGTCAATGTTGCAGTTTTCAAGCTATGTAAATTGGATTCAATTTTCTTGGCAATTAAAAGAGAAAAAAAATAGGAGGCATTACTTTTTAATCCACCCTCGTATTATGTGAGAACTATAGTAAAAAAGAAGGAAATAATGTCGTGCATTAAAGGTTTTCCAACAATCAAGAATTCAATAATTAGCTGTTTGATGCATCCAAATTGGTGTTAGGGTGAGTGAGTGTGTGGTGTTTTAGGGCCCGTCGACATCAAGGTCATTTGGGCCCGAAGTCAACACTAACACCTAAAAGCTATAAAAAAATTAGCTAAAAGGTAAAATATAATAAAAACACTCAACTGTTAAAAGGACATAAAAAAAACCATCTAAAGACTAATAATTTAAAATCTCTAAAATTAATAAATATAAAATGCAGGTTAGATGTTTATTAAAACCTATTTTAAAAACAAACCGCAGTGCCTTATCCAGGCCACTGGGTCGTCACCTAAAATACCGTGCAAGTTGGTCCCCAAGCCCAAAGATTGGCGAACGCGGGCGTACTGCGGGCAATCCAGCAATACATGCCACACAGTGAGGCGTACTGCACACGGGGCACACACAGGGGCCGGTTCCCCTCTTAACAAATGGCCATGAGTAGCTCGTGTGTGCCCAATTCTCAGCCGGGTGAGTATCACCTCGGCTCGCCGGTTATCCCTGCAGGAAGTTAGCCAGGGTTGTACGCTATCCTTTATTGCCCGGAGTTGTGTGCCTTCCAAAGCTGTCCAGGAGTGCTGCCAAGCAGATAGTAGTTGGCGACGGTAAAAACGTTGCACGTCCTGGAATGGCACCGTAGTTGTTAAACTCCGGGGCAAACGGCAAGCAGACTTAGCAGCCGCGTCCGCCTCCTCGTTCCCGGAAATCCCAACATGGCCTATGGTCCAAGTAAAAACAAAATTGTATCCGCGACTGAGCATTTGCGAGATCTGGGGTGTTTCGAAGTTAAAAAGTTGTACAATGTGCATAAGATAGTGAACATTGTACCTCGACTTAAACCACTAAGTTGGTTCAGTTGCGTTTGTAATGTAATTGTTTATCTTGTAAAAATATTCAAATATAGCAGAGTTCCTTAGACAAGCAGGTAAAAAATTGCTCAAATTCGATAGGATTAAAAGTGAAGAAATAAAGAGAGAAATTAACAATAGAACTTTTGTATGATAAAATGCCACCTTATCGATAAAAACAGAGTAATCACATGAACCGACCGAGTGAGGAGAGATACATACCACTTGAGAGGAACTAAAGAGAGGACGACAAAATGTTGGATGTTCCAAGAAGTGTTGGGCAAATGTTCTGTGGAGCGAGAATGGGAAATTGCTAATCATTGCAATGATGTTATGAAAACATTTAAAATATTTCTCAAGCAGAACTATGGCAGACACAGTTCTTTCCTTGTGCTTACATGCTTGAAATCGTATATGATTACATAAGGAATTAAATTAAATAATATGAAGTTTGTATTCAACTGTTAACTATTTATCCTTTAAAATCATGAATAATGGTTGGTAATCCGGGTGATAACTTATCATTTTATAACAATGCCACGTTTGATATTCATGAATACGGAGTTCTGTACTAAATGTTTAAATATTTTCGTATGCAAATTTAAAAAGGAAGTGAGTTTCTTAAAATCAACAAATAGCAAAACCTTATTTTTTGCTTTCGTATGTTGTTCTTGCCCCTTGACAGAAGTAAAAAATAAAATATGCCCAAAGTTGGAAAGTGTAACTAATAAGGCAGTTAACATAAAAATGACTTATTCGTTTGACTTTCCAGAAATAAAATAAACTAATAACTTCACAGCTGATAACAGAATAACAGAGTAAAATGTTTATTTTAACAAAAATATCTTTCATTGCATATTTTATACATATGATACATATGACCTTATCTAATGACATATGTGCCTTGTCGTCTTAGAATAATTACACAAGGTATCTGACAAGTTATTTGTCATTTATTTGTTGCAAAAATCCTAAAAGAAAAGCGACACGGCAACTGGCGCCTTCGCGAAGCAAGACAAATTACATTCACTTGCACAATGTAGCTCCAGAAGTGATTTCCAGTCTGTGTTTCTTGTAGTGCGTAATAGATTATCTATTCTTTCTCAACCAGGGATCCTTCACGACAGTAAGCCATAAATAGTACGCGACCTGGTTTAGGCAAGAGGCAACAATGGAAGACAAAGTCGATTCCCCAGTATTCGCAGTTATAGTTTTTGGCTTTTGCGAACAATTTTAATGAGGGATTCCAGAATAGCTGTACAATAAAAGTGCCACATGCCGTGGTTATTGGCGAGTTATGAGTATAGGTCATACAATCGAGCGTGATGGCTCAGGATGTTTCGTCTGTGGCCCGGGTTCGATTCCCATGGCCGACCTACCTGACCCATGGACTTCTGCTGTTTTCCTGGGTCGCCAGACGAATGCTGGGCGTGTTAAATATATCTCCCACAATTGCAACTCCAATATCATTTCACATCATCTCTCATCTGGTAGTCTACTCTTTCAGGGTAGAAGTGTCGACGAGAGCCTCAGCGCTGCATGGCAGGACGATATACTCCTGGTAAACGTTTCCTACTTCCGTGAGACGGTCTCCGGACCCTGGTGAGCCATTTCAGGATCACGGTGGCTGGCCTGCCGGGGAGTTTCCGTGGGAACCCTGCCCTTTGCACTACTATGACTCCTCATCTTGCCTCCCGGAGGTGCCCCACTTGGGGCATAGGTACAATATACCAAGACTGGAACTCCGTACCGGGGCCCTCCGTAGCGTAATCCAATCCAATTCAATAAGTCATACAGCAAAAGGGGATACCTGTGCAGAAGGGATGAAGTAAATACACCACAGAGGGCTACAAACAAACGCGTGAAGACTAACAGTTTCAAGCTTGAATACCCGTACCATTGCTCGAGCAGCCCATACGAGTCGAAATGGCACAATACGCTGACGACGTGTTTCTGTTCTGCAAGGACAAACACATTCTCAGAGCCTTCAACCCCATTCAAAGACATCTCCGCCTAACACAACAGTGGTGCCGGCGTTGGCGGATGTCCGTAAATCCGGACAAAAGCCACGCCATACTTTTCACAAAGCGCCACACCCCCGCAGACTGCCCCAACTTCAGCTACCGAGGTCGAAGGATAGAATGGTCTAACTCTGTCCAGTACCTAGGAGTAAACTTGGATAGAGGTTTAACTTTTCGCCGGCACATCAGGGACCTTTCGACGAAGGTACAGGGAGCAATTGCTTCCCTGTACCCAATGCTGGGGTCGACCTCGATGCGAGTCCGCATGAAGTTGTACCTCTTCCCAGCGCTGGTAATCCCGGTGATGCTATATGCCTGCGAGATCTGGGGCATGGCAGCAGACAGCTGTTTAGCATGACTTCAACCTGCACAGAATAAAGGACTGCGGTCTATTTATTCTGCGGGACGTTATTTTCCTACCAGGTTGCTCCACGAAGCATCGGGTCTTCCATACGTGGAGGATGAAATTAGGCGCCGGGCTTCAAAATTATACGCAAGTTTACCATCTCACAGAAGCGCCCTTGTCAGATCATTGGGAAATTATGACCCCACTAGACGCCGATCTAGACTTCATCGGGTCCCCCGTATGGCATGCGGGCACCCTAGATAACCCAGGAGCTAAACCTACCAGCAGCTAAAGCTGAGCTTCTCATAATTCTTCCAAGCTGTTTGGCATCTAAATTTCTCCCCAACTAAATTAAAAAATATTTAAAACAAAAAAAATGGGTGCTAAGTACTGCATCCTCTGCTTCAACCCGAAGGTACTTTGGTAACCTCAAAATTGACTCCCAATCAAAAACCCACATCACCTTCATCCTACATCTTTCAATAATAATCCTACCTGCGGTAAAACCCTTAATGGGTGGGCACGCAGCAAAAACCTTCTGGCTGTATACAGCCAGCCAGCACGAGCGAGCGAGCGAGCGAGCGAGCAGCCCAAAGAGGGCGGAACACCACCCGTCGACCAAGGGGAAGTGCTCTTTCCTTTGAGCAAGTATCCACGCCATCTGTCTGCCACTGTAATACTCCACGAAACCTTGAATTACTCTCGAAGAATGAGAAGGAAACGAATGAAAGGGAAATAAAAAGGAAATCCTGGCATTTCCTTGCTGACCAGTAAAAACCACGATGAAAATAGAACTCGGGATCTCCCGAACACGAGCTTCACGCATTATCGTACAGCATTCTCGTTCAATTATGTGCTATAGCAAAGTTTTCTACTCATGGATTTCATACACATTCCATGCAAAAGCGACACGACGCAAACAAATATCCACGCACACGAAACCATGTACTCAACTGTAAAACCCTAAACAGCAAAGAGCGACCAGAACCTAAATGCAGTGGCTGTATGTAAGCATTAATATGCCAACAAATGGGGTTTTTTTCTCTAGTCCTTACAGCAGAAACTATTTATTACAGCTTTCTGCCGCTCTAATGATGTCCCTCGGCTAGAGTAGTAATGATCTACCTGTCTGTTAACGAATGTCCTTTTAGATATAATTAACCTGAAAGAAGAGAAAAATTGTTTAACGAATACTCATGCGAAAACAGAAATGCTTGTATTTAACACAATACGAAAGATAACATTTAATGTGTAATGTATCTACCAGACAAATTGAATGAATCTTCGTCGGCCACTTTGGTCCCAGAATTCAAGACCTGGTATTCCCCCTTTTTCAGATGCTGCTGAGTATGGTGAAGTACTCTTGTAACTTGAAGAGCCTTTGTCCTAAATCGCGCTTTATGTTTCATCTCAAAGGAGACAACCGTAGTGAAAGTATAAGAAATCATTTTCGAGAAAACTTAGCTTTAATCAGATGCGTAGCATGGCTTCTTGATCACTGTGTCTTTGTTTTGGTTTTTTGAAAACATCAACAATTTCCTTAATTTATTTTATAAAAGCAAATTTTCTCATAAACACGTTCACCTTTTACAACGCCTTTAGTCTTTTAGGAGAACCTATACATGGAAATCGAGAAGAAATTTCCAGAAAAATATGTTTTTACTGACTGACTTTCTGCACAAGTATAGATTAATTTTATGTAATTCCTATAGATTGATCGTACTTTTCTATCTCATGTTAATTGAGATAAACCTTTCTAGAAGGTTTCGTTAGATATGACTTTGTAGATACAAAGCGAATAGAAAAAAGAGAGTCGAAAGTCAGATGTCTAAAATGTATTCGTATGTGCTGGCCTTGAAATTATGTAGATGCTCTTTTAATAAAATTGTGAGAAATGCCCGAATAGCGACAGCTCTTTATGAAAATGAATATCTAAAAATTAAATTCAACTATACGAATATCAATAAATTATGCATTTTAAACAAAATCGCAGTTTTTGTATAAAACGTTTTCCTCCTGTATCTTACGGTTTATCATTTATACAAAATTATACGAAATTCCTTTCGAATGAACAGCACTTCACTGGATAGTTCCAGAAAATTCAAGACATATGTTTCATTTTGGCATGTAAACACACACACACACACACACACACACACACACACACACACACACACACACACACACATATACGTCACGTAGTATTAATAAAAATGTTGAAAGCAATTTTCAATAGCAGTAGTAGTCGTAGTAATAATAATAATAATAATAATAATAATAATAATAATAATAATAATAATAATAATAATAATAATAATTATTATTATTATTATTATTATTATTATTATTATTATAATCGCGGGGGGAATTTTCTGAAAAACTTCGCATTACATATTGGAAGTTACTGACTGGACCGAAATATGCTATGGAAGAGATTCCGTATGGAGCTCCAAACTTTGTCCATTGTACCTCTGCCCCCAAGTGGGGCACCCCCGGAAGATAGAATGAGGCGAGAGGAGACAGGGCGGCCGTCCCAAGGAGCACCGACAGTGCAGGGGGCAGGTCCACACAATTGACCAGTTGGAAACTCCCGGACAGGCTAGTGCAACCGGAATTCACTCACCGGAGACCTGAAACTGTCCACCAGACCGGAGGCTGTGTGTTTACCATGCAATGCCGAGACACCCGCCGACACTTCTATCCTGAAAAAGACCACCAGAGATGATGTGAAATGATAATTATCATGGTGACACGGGAAAATCTCTGATGGGTCAGGTAGGCCGGTCACGGGAATTGAACCCGGACCTCCCGAATGCGGACCACAGACGAAACCGCTAGAGCCAACCCGCTCCGTTGGAAGATATGGAACTGGATTATTTCGGTAGTGACTCTGCACGGAGGCCCAAACTTGGTCTATTTGTACATATTCCCCCAAGTGGGGAATCCCCGAAGAGGAAGGATGAGGTGAGAGAAGACAGAGGGCAGCCGTCCCAAGGAGCCACGACAGTGCAGAGGGCAGGGTACCTACATTTTACTTACCTGGAAATTTCCTCCAGTAGGTCAGGACAACGGACATCCCACCCTACTGTGGTTCGAAAACAGTCCCACCAAGAGGCCTGGGTTCGGAGACCAGCAACCGTCCTACTTGGTTTACTTAGAGTACTGCCGAGACACCCGTCTATCCTGAAAGAGACCACCAGAGGAAAGTTGATATGAAATGATAATGGAGAGGAAATGGAGCGAAATACGGGGGATGCAATTAAACTACCCAGTATTCGCTGGGCGACCGGGAAAACCCCGTAAAAACCATTGATCAGGTAAGTTGGCCACGGATATCAAACCCAGGCCTCGGACCACTGACGAAACCATCCCGCTCGGTAACTTAGATATGAGTTATCGGACTTCTCGTTTATGCTCTTTGCGCGCGCGCGCGCGCGCACACACACACACACACACACACACACTCTCTCTCTCTCTCCCTCTCTTACTCCCACACAAATAGACAATATGCAAAATTCGCGACACTGGTAATTTCTGGGAATATCTACACAATGAACCAAAGCGGCCTGTACTGACCTTCAAACACGTCCCTGTGACATCAGAGGAGCCTGTGCAAATTTAAACTATTCTCAGCAATAATCGTAGGTATTTAGAGAAATGAAAACGCATTTGTGAAATGAAGCTTCTGAAAATGCACCTTGTGATCCAGTGAAACCCTTAGAAACTGAACATTGATAGTACCTATGTATGAAATAATTTGGAATGTTGTAAACAAATAACGTGCACAAGTAAAAATGTTTTAATCGCTGTATGTCGTAGGTTTTTTTTTTTTTTTTTTTCAGACCCATTCAGAAATTTAAGATATACCTTAAGTTCCGAAGATTGCTAAAATTGAGTGTGCACTTATTTGTTCTGAAACGAATTTTGTATACACTTTATATACTAAAAAATCAAGAGTTTTGCATATTTTGCTGACACTTGCGTTCTAGAAATGGCGAACGAAATGACTAATGATGGACCAAATAAGCTGGTATTCTATCCAAAATAAAAACGATATGTTCATTCACATTTTCTAATTAAGTACCAACTACAGGAAATAAATGTCGCATCAATTTACCTCAACCAGAAACCGAAGATAAGTTTCACATAATCGACTTAATTTTCTTTATTAGTCACCAGTTGTTCATATTTGTGAAAATAAAGTGAACTTATGGCATCTATATAAAGAGAGCGTTTAAGGCTGCCCGAATCAGAGCTCGTTCTCAAACAGCCACAAACAACTTCGCATCGTGCCATTATGGAGAAGTATGAAAGCAGAGGAGTTGAAGCTTTCGTTTTCACTACTTTATCTTTGCATTTACCATATCAAAACCGTCGTTTATGCTTTCACCAAAATCTATATACAACCCTAAGCAACGAAATAAACCTAAATGGATTGTGTTATCTACTATTGACCTTTAATATTCAATACTTATAAGTACAATTTGTTTCTGTGATTATTGAGCTGAATTTAACTGTTACAAAATAGTTTCTATGGACTGAACTCACAATGAAAACTGAATGCAATCAGAATACGAACACAGGAACAGTCGAATGTTTTGTAACTTCGGGTATCTATTCATAACAATGAAAGTGGTTTCATTATGCACTGTCTATTACTTCGAGTAAAGGAAGTAAATTACTGCTATTGATATTTTGTTACTTAAGTATACTTCTGCATCTACTTACCTAATATAACCAAGCCCGAACTTTAACTTCGTAGAATATTAGGTACATCAAACATCTCTTGTTTCACACGTCTTGGTAACGTGATGCAGTTGTTCACGATCGTCCGTTGTTTTCTGACGAGTTACAAGGATTCAGTAGATGGCATTTTTTCCCCCTTTCCGAGCGTTCAGGTTTCCGAAGTGGTCCACTGTAGCGCACAAACAAAATAACAGCAGTAATAATGCTCGTCTCGTTAGTGTGTCTGCCTCTTGTTCAAGAGGTTCCGAGTTTATATCTCGTTAGGGTAAGTTATCCTGATAAGGGTTTCTCCAAGGTTTTCCCTTATCCTGAAAGATAAATATCTGGTAACTCTAAGTTCTAAGAACCCTGGACTCCTTTGAGCATCATTTTACCTATTACACTCATCGCCCGATATGACTTAACATTGGAGAACGTAAATTAACAAAAAACCTAACAATAACAATACTCTTAATAACAACTTTTATGGTATTTTCAGTGTTGGTTCAGTACGTTGATACTAACTTATATAATGGACTACACTGAAGTAATTGTTTCTAAAATGTGTGTATGCGTGCGTTCTAGCAGCAAATTAATTTTATTAATTTTGGAAAAGGTGCAAGTTTTTTTAACTAGTTTGTTACCATTTACTTATTGTATTTAATAAAGCATTTTCTGCGGCGAAAACAGTTTTGATCTTTCAGAGGAAAAACCTGTCCAAGTCAGGAACTAATAGTTTTAATGATCCTCATTATCTTCTCAGATTTTACGATTTCATGGAGGTATTCTCTGTAAGTTAAATTATGCGGCAACATTGTTAAAAGCTATTTAAATAAACTGTGCATTTAAATAATTTGGTAAACTCTACACATGAGAACGTTGAAAAATCAGCATAATCTAAAAGAATTTATAAATAAACTGAAAACAATGTATATTATCCAGCTACTCAAAAGGTTACCCTGACTTTATGCTTGATAGTAAAAACCTCTCAGATAACACATTGATTACTCTACGTGGACGTAACATCTATTTGTGATTACAGCGCATTCCATTGGCTGAAGTGATGCGTTCATTGGTGCTTAGCACACGTTCGAGAAGCGTGCCAGTACCCCTCTCACTTTTCCGAGATAATCAGTGCGTTATCTGAGATGTTTATATTACCAAAGATAAAGCCAGGGTAACCTTTTGAGCAGGAAGATAATAAACAGTAATGCGTTTATTGTTTTGTTCTGTTTCTTTATTACTGTTTGGAGGGGATTCGGCACCTCGACCAGACTAGACTTTTGTACCTATGACACAAGTGGGGCATTCCCGAGACGGAGGATGAGGTGAGATGAGACAGAGGGAGGCGAACCCCAGGGAGTCACTACAGTACAGAGGGCGGGGTCCCTACACTTTGCTAGATAGAGACTTCCAGCGGTGGGTTTAGGACAATAGTCATTCCACCTACCGTGGTCGCGAAACAGTCACGAGGCTGGTTCGGACACCGGAGGCCGCCCCTTCCCCAAAACAAGGCAGACACCAAGCAAGCTTGCACATCCGGTATCTCGCCTGCCGCCCGCCTCGGTAGCGTAGATGGTAGCGTGTCTGCCTCACGTTCAAGAGGTCCCAAGTTCGAATCTCGGTCAGGGTGAGTTACCTGGATAAGGGTTTTTCCGGGGTTTTCCCTTATCCTGAAAGACAAATGTCGGGTCGCTCTAAAGCTCCATGGACCCCGGAGTCATTTGAGCATCATTTCACCCATTTCATTCAACGTCCGATATAACTTAACGTTGGAGGACGTAAATTAAAAAAGAAATCCCGCCTGCTGCGTTCTGAATCGGCCCACTAGGCCGGCTCGGAGACCGAACCGGGGGGTGGGGGGGGGGGAGGAACCACAGAAACAATGGGCTAGGTACGTCGGCCACGGGAATCCAACCCGCTCTACAGGCGAAACTACCTGAGCCATCCCGCTCGACTGAATTGATTGATATTGAACATTGCTTTTCATTCAATAAGCCGATGCCAAATAGCGTGAAAGACCGCTTAATATTGTTCACAGACCCTTTTATGAAATTTGAGGTTCTTTTACGTGGGTAAATCTACGTCAGGGGAACACCGACTTCTCTACCGAAGAAGGATTTTTACACTCGGAAAAATCCATTAACTTCTGCCGGATTTGAACCCGCGACCTCGCCAGCACATTATCTCTAGATCTCGGAGGACGACAGACAGTATGAAGATTATGTTTTAAAGGAAAGTTAATAGGACCATAAAAATGCCTCTGCTGTTTGCCTTCTGATATATCAATGTTTAGTTGCATAAAATGATTTTTTTTTTTTCCCCTGTGTGTTAGGACAGTAGCTGGGGCCAGCCATGAATCGTAATGTTAAAGAAAAGTAGGTTAGAAGTTCTAAAATGTTTACTGGTACATGTTATATTATCTACTGCATATATAACATTATAAAAAAAAGCGTGTGCATATGGCGTTAATTTATGAAGGAAACAGATGTGTAGCTTGTGATCAGATCAGAAAGTATGGATTTCGTTTAAAACCGGTATATTGATTTCAACTTGTTTATCTAAATAAGGTTACATTGCTTACTTTTTGCAACATATTTCTGCCACCTCTTCTGTATATACGCGTTTGGTTTGTTATGATATTGTGCGAATATTAAAGTGCGTTATTTGTTAACTCCTGTAGTTCCATTTGTTATTTTCATTTCATTTCCATCTGTGCCGCCGCAGCGTGCCCAAAAATAAAATACACTTTGCTTAACCGATAATGAACATTTCAGAGCAATGCTTGTTTCGACATATTTCATAAAAACACGTCAGCAGAGATACATGGATACGCAACACCCATCTGTCTCATTAGCAGCTAATGCCTCTTGAGTTTTTAATTGCAATTTTTCGATGGTTTCTTTTCGCAATGAAATTTATTTAAGGACTTACTGGTTTATAAAGCATTCTATATCCAGGCAGGTCTTATAAAATGTTTTTTTTTTTGCGTCATTAAGGGGGCACAAGGACCAAAATGCATGGTTCCATTAATCACACAGTATATGCTGAAGTGTTTCAAGCAATAGAACGAAATGTTGCACCCTCTTTATTAAAGGTAGGCAATTATTGAAGATGTGTTAGAGCACTTCAATCGTACCTATACTTCAAGATTTTATTAAGGTAAAAGAAGAATTATACTGGTCAAATAAAAAAAATTAAAAATCATGAGATTTCACAGTAAGTGTAGGTATACTTTGAGGCTGCTTCAACAAAAGCTATATTCTCCAAAACACTACTCAAGGGACTCGATAAAATCACCTTACCACATTTTAAAATGTATTCAACATTAATTAATTTTGTAGCATGTGCCGGTTACAGCAAAACACAATATTTGTACCAAATCTTCTTGAATGTTTCCAATATTTACTATGCCCACCTCGGTAGTACAGATAGTAGCGTGTCTGCCTCGCGTTCAAGAGGTCCTGAGTTCGAATATCGGTCAGGGTGTGTTATCCGTATAAGGTTTTTCCGGGGTTTTCCCTTATCCTGAAAGACGAATATCGGGTAACTCTAAGCTCTGTGCACCCTGGGCTCACTTGAGCACCATTTCATTCGTCTCATATGACTTGACGTTGGAGGACGTAAATAAAAAAAATAAACTATATTACTGCATACATTATTTGGCCATTGCAAACGAAATTAAACATTTGCTAACAATATAGGACATGAATGACAATATTTTCAGCTTTTCTTACATAGTGCAAGATATGTTTATGTCTAATGTGCTAGCCTCCACATCTCAAAAGTTCAGGTTCAATTCCCAGCCAGTAGTCTGAAAATGTGTGTGAATTTATATGGAATCCAAAGATTCTCTTGCAGTAAATGAGAACATCTCTGCCATGAGCAGTTGTTCCAAAGACAAAGCCACTGATCTACTTTAAGATGCTATAAATGGTACAGAAGACACCATTCCTCAAAACTATTTTTCTGTAACTCTACTGACTCAAAATACATTTTGAATTGTAATAGGTTTTGTGTTTATTTTTTTTAGCCATAGTTTATATTGTTTGAGATCTTTCAAAATTTGAACCAAATGGTTCAAGTTGCCTAAAGCAGGGGAGAGGATGATTGCATTTGGATACCTATCACTTTCTCTCTGAGCAGTAGTGAATAACAAAGGGGAAATTCATGTCAGTTACTGGCACCCTATCGTTAGCAGCACATGCCAATCAGTAGTAACAATGATACTTACACAATGACTAATTGAGAAGTGACAGATAAACCACTTATCAATTAAGTGTAAATGTGTGTATTCTAAAAGTTAGTAGAAAATGTCCTTTTTTATATATCACATTATTTCCCCTTATTCATAGTTAAATTAATCTTTGTTTTCTAATGTTAGCTGATTGAAAGCAGATGATTAAAAAAGTGTTTGTTTCTGCTGAAAAAAAAGTACGGCAATGTGATATTTTCTTTATTTAACTAATAAGATTAAAATAGATTGCTTACTAAGTAGCCCATTTTCTACATTATCCTTAAACTAAAACTGAAAAGCATGGGAAGACTGCTCCTAATGTGCATATAATGTATTAAAAAAAAAGGTTATGGTTAACCGCTTAAGAATTAATGAGGACATTTACACAAAAAATAAAAGGTTTTGGGATGTGAAATAAAAATGCTTTATTCTGCTTTCCATATGTTTTGTTTGGTGGTGATAATCATTGGTCAGAAAGTATGCGGTGGATTTAGTTCATATGTGCAGAAACATTAAGTACATCCACAAGTACCTTAGGTTGATATATATCTCGATTAATCTATTTATAAATTTTGTGGTAGCTCAATATAATTGCTTCAGGAAAAAGTCTAAACTTCCAAGTCCATCAGAACTATTGGAGATACATAGAGCATCATAAAACGAGCATCATTTCAACCATTTTAATGCCATCGGGTAGTTTGTTATATAGTAATACTGCTTTATGTTTGAAGTTATGTGTGAATAAAGTTGTATTGTGGCTTATAATGCGTAGATCTGATTTACTTCTTGTATTATGTGTATGTATCTGCGAATTTGTACTTGCTCAATTTGAAACAAATTCGCAGATACATACACATAGTACAAGAAGTAAGTCAGATCTGCGCTTTATAAGCCACAATACAACTTTATTCACACATAGCTTCGAACATAAAGCAGTATTATTATATAACAAACTACCCGATGGCATTAAAAGTATAACATCGGAAAAAAGGTTTAAACTGACTGTAAAATCATTTTTAAGAGAAGGTTGCTATTATTCAGTGGAGGAATACTTAAAACATGATCAACATATCAATGCTTCCTAAAATGATGTTTGTGAATAAATACCTGTGCAACTTCGGAGGTGATACTTGTAATATTCAGAAAAGCTGTAAAAAATATCCTACTAAAAGTAATGTCACAGACAACAGATGAGTTTCTAAGAAGTAAAATTAAATAATAAAGTAAATAAATCCTTTCATGGAAGTGTTGAAAACAGTGTTGTTGTATAAATTAAATTAATTGGGAGTCGATTAATGACACAAAACAACACTTACTTTTAAATTTTCCCGGAACCGATTTCTGAGGCCTTCCCTCTATCTTCAGCCGGACATCGACTTGTTCTCATTGGTGTAGTTGGCAATATTTTGTCATCGGTCTCCTCTGGTGGCGGTTCGAGGAACTTGCTGAAGAACCGCCACCAGAGGAGACCGATGACAAAATATTGCCAACTACACCAATGAGAACAAGTCGATGTCTGGCTGAAGATAGAGGGAAGGCCTCAGAAACCGGTTCCGGGAAAATTTAAAAGTGTTGTTTTGTGTCATTAATCGACTCCCAATTAAATAATAAAGTAAATATTGATTTTTTTTGGTAAAAATTATGTCTCTTACAGCCTAGTTCTTAAAAATGTAATACATTAAACTATTATTTGACCTAAGTTGCATTATTCTTAATTACTATTTGTATTATTATTCTGTTAATTACTACTGCATTACTTTAATCACTATTGTATTATTTAACTACTATTGTATTATTTAATTATTATTGTATTATTCATAAGAAATGTATTATTCTTATGGGTACAAATTTGACGAAGCCATGAATATTGTATATTCCTAAGGTGAATAAAACTATCTATCTATCATTTCTTTCATTCAATGCTGGATATCCCCAATCCAGTATGTTTCCTAATCCCAGCATTTTTCTTAAAATATTAAGTACTGCTGCAAATCTGAAGTGTTTTAATAGCAAGATTAACCATGGCACTTACCTTCTACCAACACAAGCAGAGGGTCCCAATTGTACATAGCCTCCAATTATCTCGTTTTCCTAGCATTTTTCTTTAACCTTAACACACCAGATGAATTTTTGTCCTATTATACTCTTACTCATACTGTTTGCCAACACAAAGAAAATCCCTGACAGGAATATGCTACCCTTACACAATGTGACAAGGACAGTGAATATGTGTGACAGAGAACACATGCTACACAAAGAGTAGAACCATTAAAAAAACAATACGCCCTATTCACTCAATGCTAAAATTGAGAATATTTAATCACAAAAGTAGAAGGCATCAGAATGTTTTTGAATGGGTGATAAGTGAAATGACCGGAGGATCACAACTACCAGCAGGATATCGGCACCAGTCTAACCCCCCTCCTCCCCAGTGCCTCATTCCCCTGGGACTTTATTTGCTATGACAAACTGTAGATGTAGTTTTGTCTATATCATTTTGATTACTGGTCTCCACCAAATAATTTAAATGCTTCCATAAATGTCCACAAATACCAGGGAAGTAAATGTAAACCAGTACAGAGCTGTGATTATGCTGAATACTATAGTGTCATCTGGTGCTTTGCAGAGATTACAAACATTATTTTCAACTACCCAGTGTTACACAATGCATTTCTTCCTTGGATTGGAAGTCCAGAGCCCATACACAGTGTAACACTGGGTAGTTGAAAATAATGTTTGTAATCTCTGCAAAGCACCAGATGACACTATAGTATTCAGCATAATCACAGCTCTGTACTGGTTTACATTTACTTCCCTGGTATTTGTGGACATTTATGGAAGCATTTAAATTATTTGGTGGAGACCAGTAATCAAAATGATATAGACAAAACTACATCTACAGTTTGTCATAGCAAATAAAGTCCCAGGGGAATGAGGCACTGGGGAGGAGGGGGGTTAGACTGGTGCCGATATCCTGCTGGTAGTTGTGATCCTCCGGTCATTTCACTTATCACCCATTCAAAAACATTCTGATGCCTTCTACTTTTGTGATTAAATATTCTCAATTTTAGCATTGAGTGAATAGGGCGTATTGTTTTTTTAATGGTTCTACTCTTTGTGTAGCATGTGTTCTCTGTCACACATATTCACTGTCCTTGTCACATTGTGTAAGGGTAGCATATTCCTGTCAGGGATTTTCTTTGTGTTGGCAAACAGTATGAGTAAGAGTATAATAGGACAAAAATTCATCTGGTGTGTTAAGGTTAAAGAAAAATGCTAGGAAAACGAGATAATTGGAGGCTATGTACAATTGGGACCCTCTGCTTGTGTTGGTAGAAGGTAAGTGCCATGGTTAATCTTGCTATGAAAACACTTCAGATTTGCAGCAGTACTTAATATTTTAAGAAAAATGCTGGGATTAGGAAACATACTGGATTGGGGATATCCAGCATTGAATGAAAGAAATGATAGATAGATAGTTTTATTCACCTTAGGAATATACAATATTCATGGCTTCGTCAAATTTGTACCCATAAGAATAATACATTTCTTATGAATAATACAATAATAATTAAATAATACAATAGTAGTTAAATAATACAATAGTGATTAAAGTAATGCAGTAGTAATTAACAGAATAATAATACAAATAGTAATTAAGAATAATGCAACTTAGGTCAAATAATAGTTTAATGTATTACATTTTTAAGAACTAGGCTGTAAGAGACATAATTTTTACCAAAAAAAATCAATATTTACTTTATTATTTAATTGGGAGTCGATTAATGACACAAAACAACACTTTTAAATTTTCCCGGAACCGGTTTCTGAGGCCTTCCCTCTATCTTCAGCCAGACATCGACTTGTTCTCATTGGTGTAGTTGGCAATATTTTGTCATCGGTCTCCTCTGGTGGCGGTTCTTCAGCAAGTTCCTCGAACCGCCACCAGAGGAGACCGATGACAAAATATTGCCAACTACACCAATGAGAACAAGTCGATGTCCGGCTGAAGATAGAGGGAAGGCCTCAGAAATCGGTTCCGGGAAAATTTAAAAGTAAGTGTTGTTTTGTGTCATTAATCGACTCCCAATTAATTTAATTTATACAACAACACTGTTTTCAACACTTCCATGAAAGGATTTATTTACTTTATTATTTAATTTTACTTCTTAGAAACTCATCTGTTGTCTGTGACATTACTTTTAGTAGGATATTTTTTACAGCTTTTCTGAATATTACAAGTATCACCTCCGAAGTTGCACAGGTATTTATTCACAAACATCATTTTAGGAAGCATTGATATGTTGATCATGTTTTAAGTATTCCTCCACTGAATAATAGCAACCTTCTCTTAAAAATGATTTTACAGTCAGTTTAAACCTTTTTTCCGATGTTATACTTTTAATGCCATCGGGTAGTTTGTTATATAATAATACTGCTTTATGTTCGAAGCTATGTGTGAATAAAGTTGTATTGTGGCTTATAAAGCGCAGATCTGACTTACTTCTTGTACTATGTGTATGTATCTGCGAATTTGTTTCAAATTGAGCAAGTACAAATTCGCAGATACATACACATAATACAAGAAGTAAATCAGATCTACGCATTATAAGCCACAATACAACTTTATTCACACATAACTTCAAACATAAAGCAGTATTACTATATAACAAACTACCCGATGGCATTAAAATGGTTGAAATGATGCTCGTTTTATGATGCTCTATGTATCTCCAATAGTTCTGATGGACTTGGAAGTTTAGACTTTTTCCTGAAGCAATTATATTGAGCTACCACAAAATTTATAAATAGATTAATCGAGATATATATCAACCTAAGGTACTTGTGGATGTACTTAATGTTTCTGCACATATGAACTAAATCCACCGCATACTTTCTGACCAATGATTATCACCACCAAACAAAACATATGGAAAGCAGAATAAAGCATTTTTATTTCACATCCCAAAACCTTTTATTTTTTGTGTAAATGTCCTCATTAATTCTTAAGCGGTTAACCATAACCTTTTTTTTTAATACATTATATGCACATTAGGAGCAGTCTTCCCATGCTTTTCAGTTTTAGTTTAAGGATAATGTAGAAAATGGGCTACTTAGTAAGCAATCTATTTTAATCTTATTAGTTAAATAAAGAAAATATCACATTGCCGTACTTTTTTTTCAGCAGAAACAAACACTTTTTTAATCATCTGCTTTCAATCAGCTAACATTAGAAAACAAAGATTAATTTAACTATGAATAAGGGGAAATAATGTGATATATAAAAAAGGACATTTTCTACTAACTTTTAGAATACACACATTTACACTTAATTGATAAGTGGTTTATCTGTCACTTCTCAATTAGTCATTGTGTAAGTATCATTGTTACTACTGATTGGCATGTGCTGCTAACGATAGGGTGCCAGTAACTGACATGAATTTCCCCTTTGTTATTCACTACTGCTCAGAGAGAAAGTGATAGGTATCCAAATGCAATCATCCTCTCCCCTGCTTTAGGCAACTTGAACCATTTGGTTCAAATTTTGAAAGATCTCAAACAATATAAACTATGGCTAAAAAAAATAAACACAAAACCTATTACAATTCAAAATGTATTTTGAGTCAGTAGAGTTACAGAAAAATAGTTTTGAGGAATGGTGTCTTCTGTACCATTTATAGCATCTTAAAGTAGATCAGTGGCTTTGTCTTTGGAACAACTGCTCATGGCAGAGATGTTCTCATTTACTGCAAGAGAATCTTTGGATTCCATATAAATTCACACACATTTTCAGACTACTGGCTGGGAATTGAACCTGAACTTTTGAGATGTGGAGGCTAGCACATTAGACATAAACATATCTTGCACTATGTAAGAAAAGCTGAAAATATTGTCATTCATGTCCTATATTGTTAGCAAATGTTTAATTTCGTTTGCAATGGCCAAATAATGTATGCAGTAATATAGTTTATTTTTTTTATTTACGTCCTCCAACGTCAAGTCATATGAGACGAATGAAATGGTGCTCAAGTGAGCCCAGGGTGCACAGAGCTTAGAGTTACCCGATATTCGTCTTTCAGGATAAGGGAAAACCCCGGAAAAACCTTATACGGATAACACACCCTGACCGATATTCGAACTCAGGACCTCTTGAACGCGAGGCAGACACGCTACTATCTGTACTACCGAGGTGGGCATAGTAAATATTGGAAACATTCAAGAAGATTTGGTACAAATATTGTGTTTTGCTGTAACCGGCACATGCTACAAAATTAATTAATGTTGAATACATTTTAAAATGTGGTAAGGTGATTTTATCGAGTCCCTTGAGTAGTGTTTTGGAGAATATAGCTTTTGTTGAAGCAGCCTCAAAGTATACCTACACTTACTGTGAAATCTCATGATTTTTAATTTTTTTTATTTGACCAGTATAATTCTTCTTTTACCTTAATAAAATCTTGAAGTATAGGTACGATTGAAGTGCTCTAACACATCTTCAATAATTGCCTACCTTTAATAAAGAGGGTGCAACATTTCGTTCTATTGCTTGAAACACTTCAGCATATACTGTGTGATTAATGGAACCATGCATTTTGGTCCTTGTGCCCCCTTAATGACGCAAAAAAAAAACATTTTATAAGACCTGCCTGGATATAGAATGCTTTATAAACCAGTAAGTCCTTAAATAAATTTCATTGCGAAAAGAAACCATCGAAAAATTGCAATTAAAAACTCAAGAGGCATTAGCTGCTAATGAGACAGATGGGTGTTGCGTATCCATGTATCTCTGCTGACGTGTTTTTATGAAATATGTCGAAACAAGCATTGCTCTGAAATGTTATCGGTTAAGCAAAGTGTATTTTATTTTTGGGCACGCTGCGGCGGCACAGATGGAAATGAAATGAAAATAACAAATGGAACTACAGGAGTTAACAAATAACGCACTTTAATATTCGCACAATATCATAACAAACCAAACGCGTATATACAGAAGAGGTGGCAGAAATATGTTGCAAAAAGTAAGCAATGTAACCTTATTTAGATAAACAAGTTGAAATCAATATACCGGTTTTAAACGAAATCCATACTTTCTGATCTGATCACAAGCTACACATCTGTTTCCTTCATAAATTAACGCCATATGCACACGCTTTTTTTTATAATGTTATATATGCAGTAGATAATATAACATGTACCAGTAAACATTTTAGAACTTCTAACCTACTTTTCTTTAACATTACGATTCATGGCTGGCCCCAGCTACTGTCCTAACACACAGGGGGAAAAAAAAAAATCATTTTATGCAACTAAACATTGATATATCAGAAGGCAAACAGCAGAGGCATTTTTATGGTCCTATTAACTTTCCTTTAAAACATAATCTTCATACTGTCTGTCGTCCTCCGAGATCTAGAGATAATGTGCTGGCGAGGTCGCGGGTTCAAATCCGGCAGAAGTTAATGGATTTTTCCGAGTGTAAAAATCCTTCTTCGGTAGAGAAGTCGGTGTTCCCCTGACGTAGATTTACCCACGTAAAAGAACCTCAAATTTCATAAAAGGGTCTGTGAACAATATTAAGCGGTCTTTCACGCTATTTGGCATCGGCTTATTGAATGAAAAGCAATGTTCAATATCAATCAATTCAGTCGAGCGGGATGGCTCAGGTAGTTTCGCCTGTAGAGCGGGTTGGATTCCCGTGGCCGACGTACCTAGCCCATTGTTTCTGTGGTTCCTCCCCCCCCCCCCACCCCCCGGTTCGGTCTCCGAGCCGGCCTAGTGGGCCGATTCAGAACGCAGCAGGCGGGATTTCTTTTTTAATTTACGTCCTCCAACGTTAAGTTATATCGGACGTTGAATGAAATGGGTGAAATGATGCTCAAATGACTCCGGGGTCCATGGAGCTTTAGAGCGACCCGACATTTGTCTTTCAGGATAAGGGAAAACCCCGGAAAAACCCTTATCCAGGTAACTCACCCTGACCGAGATTCGAACTTGGGACCTCTTGAACGTGAGGCAGACATGCTACCATCTACGCTACCGAGGCGGGCGGCAGGCGAGATACCGGATGTGCAAGCTTGCTTGGTGTCTGCCTTGTTTTGGGGAAGGGGCGGCCTCCGGTGTCCGAACCAGCCTCGTGACTGTTTCGCGACCACGGTAGGTGGAATGACTATTGTCCTAAACCCACCGCTGGAAGTCTCTATCTAGCAAAGTGTAGGGACCCCGCCCTCTGTACTGTAGTGACTCCCTGGGGTTCGCCTCCCTCTGTCTCATCTCACCTCATCCTCCGTCTCGGGAATGCCCCACTTGTGTCATAGGTACAAAAGTCTAGTCTGGTCGAGGTGCCGAATCCCCTCCAAACAGTAATAAAGAAACAGAACAAAACAATAAACGCATTACTGTTTATTATCTTCCTGCTCAAAAGGTTACCCTGGCTTTATCTTTGGTAATATAAACATCTCAGATAACGCACTGATTATCTCGGAAAAGTGAGAGGGGTACTGGCACGCTTCTCGAACGTGTGCTAAGCACCAATGAACGCATCACTTCAGCCAATGGAATGCGCTGTAATCACAAATAGATGTTACGTCCACGTAGAGTAATCAATGTGTTATCTGAGAGGTTTTTACTATCAAGCATAAAGTCAGGGTAACCTTTTGAGTAGCTGGATAATATACATTGTTTTCAGTTTATTTATAAATTCTTTTAGATTATGCTGATTTTTCAACGTTCTCATGTGTAGAGTTTACCAAATTATTTAAATGCACAGTTTATTTAAATAGCTTTTAACAATGTTGCCGCATAATTTAACTTACAGAGAATACCTCCATGAAATCGTAAAATCTGAGAAGATAATGAGGATCATTAAAACTATTAGTTCCTGACTTGGACAGGTTTTTCCTCTGAAAGATCAAAACTGTTTTCGCCGCAGAAAATGCTTTATTAAATACAATAAGTAAATGGTAACAAACTAGTTAAAAAAACTTGCACCTTTTCCAAAATTAATAAAATTAATTTGCTGCTAGAACGCACGCATACACACATTTTAGAAACAATTACTTCAGTGTAGTCCATTATATAAGTTAGTATCAACGTACTGAACCAACACTGAAAATACCATAAAAGTTGTTATTAAGAGTATTGTTATTGTTAGGTTTTTTGTTAATTTACGTTCTCCAATGTTAAGTCATATCGGGCGATGAGTGTAATAGGTAAAATGATGCTCAAAGGAGTCCAGGGTTCTTAGAACTTAGAGTTACCAGATATTTATCTTTCAGGATAAGGGAAAACCTTGGAGAAACCCTTATCAGGATAACTTACCCTAACGAGATATAAACTCGGAACCTCTTGAACAAGAGGCAGACACACTAACGAGACGAGCATTATTACTGCTGTTATTTTGTTTGTGCGCTACAGTGGACCACTTCGGAAACCTGAACGCTCGGAAAGGGGGAAAAAATGCCATCTACTGAATCCTTGTAACTCGTCAGAAAACAACGGACGATCGTGAACAACTGCATCACGTTACCAAGACGTGTGAAACAAGAGATGTTTGATGTACCTAATATTCTACGAAGTTAAAGTTCGGGCTTGGTTATATTAGGTAAGTAGATGCAGAAGTATACTTAAGTAACAAAATATCAATAGCAGTAATTTACTTCCTTTACTCGAAGTAATAGACAGTGCATAATGAAACCACTTTCATTGTTATGAATAGATACCTGAAGTTACAAAACATTCGACTGTTCCTGTGTTCGTATTCTGATTGCATTCAGTTTTCATTGTGAGTTCAGTCCATAGAAACTATTTTGTAACAGTTAAATTCAGCTTAATAATCACAGAAACAAATTGTACTTATAAGTATTGAATATTAAAGGTCAATAGTAGATAACACAATCCATTTAGGTTTATTTCGTTGCTTAGGGTTGTATATAGATTTTGGTGAAAGCATAAACGACGGTTTTGATATGGTAAATGCAAAGATAAAGTAGTGAAAACGAAAGCTTCAACTCCTCTGCTTTCATACTTCTCCATAATGGCACGATGCGAAGTTGTTTGTGGCTGTTTGAGAACGAGCTCTGATTCGGGCAGCCTTAAACGCTCTCTTTATATAGATGCCATAAAGACTGGCATGATATGTATAATGCGGCTGATACTAATATGAAATTTAAATTGTTTGTAAATAGTTTTATATTCTACTTTAATACAGCTTTCCCTCACAAAATAACAAGAACATGCAATAAGGAAGCAAATAATAGTTGGATAACTCCAGGTATACGAAGGTCATGTGAACGCAAAAGGCTACTGTATGAGTTAAGCAAAGGTAACACAACGACGGAATTTGATAATTATTTTAGGAACTATAAACGTATATTAAATAAAGTTATAAGACAGGCCAAAATTAATAATAATGACAATCATATTAACAACTCAAAAAATAAGATTAAAGCTATGTGGCAAATAGTAAACCAAATAACTAATAAAATGCAACACACACAAGGTAAAATAGAACTAGAACATAATGATAGAAGGATAACAGATGCAACTGAAATTGCTACATATTTTAACACTTACTTCACAGGAATAATTAATGATCTGGTTCATAATAACAATGGACATCCTCACAATCCGCCAAAGACTAATACTATTAATAATCTAAATTCTATATACCTCCATGAAGTTACACCTGAGGAAATAACTAAAATAATAAATGAATTGAATAATACATATTCTGCAGGTGCTGATGATATACCAGACATAATTGTAAAAAGATGCAGTAAGCACATAATCAGACCACTTGTTCATCTCTGTAATGCATCCATAACTAGCGGGATCTTTCCAGACGTACTGAAACTATCTAAGGTTATACCCCTACATAAAAAAGGGAAAAGAAATGAAGTATCAAATTTCCGTCCAATTTCCATACCCTCTGTATTTTCAAAGATATTAGAAAAAATAATGTATAGGAGGCTTCTCTCATTTATGGAACAACATGATTTAATTACCAACTCACAACATGGTTTTCGACACAAAAAATCAACAGAGACTGCAATATACTCTTTCTTAAATAGCGTTATAACCGCTTTGGATAATAAAGATAAAGCAATTGGTATATTTTTAGATCTAAGTAAAGCTTTTGATACTGTTGATCACAAAATTCTGTTAGCAAAATTATTTGACTTTGGCATACGAGGACCAGCGTACAGCTGGTTTGAAACTTACCTTACAAATCGAAAGCAATTAACAGAGATTTTCGACACAAACCCTAATACCAATACTCATTCGGCAGTTAGATCAGACTTACTTGACATCACATATGGAGTGCCGCAAGGCTCAATTCTGGGCCCATTTCTATTCATCTCGTATATAAATGACTTTGTAAATAGCATCAAGGCTCATAACACTGTACTGTTTGCAGATGACACTAACTTACTAATAAAAGGAAACAATAACGAAACATTAAATAATACATTAAGTCACACTAGTAAAGACTTGGTATCATGGATAGCTAACAACAACCTGGTTTTAAACACAGATAAGACAGTTTGTCTTAAATTTAGTATTACTGACAGAGGAAACAATGAAAGTATTCCTGAAGTAAAATTAAATAATAAATTAATTTCATACAAAAGTGAAACAAACTTTTTAGGCTTGTGGATACAAAATAACTTAAAATGGAAAACTCATACAAATCATCTACTAACCAAATTAAGCAGGAATATATATGCCCTAAGAATATTAAATCAGAATGTCAGCCTTCGTGTACTTTTAATGTCCTATTATGCACATATACATTCTATAATTAAATATGGAATAATATTTTGGGGAAATTCACCAGAAGCCAAAGATATATTTATTAAACAAAAACAAGCCATTCGAATTATAGGCAACGAAAGAATGCTATGTTCATGTAAGCCACTGTTCAGAAAGCTTTGCATACTTCCTTTGGCATGTGTTTATATTTTGGAGACAGCTTTATTTGTAAAAAGAAATAGATTTAACTTTCAAAACAACGGAAGTGTTCATATGCATTACACGAGGCATATTAAGGATATACACGTAACCTCAATCAGAACTACAATGTTTAAGAATGGAGTACTGCATTCCTGTACAATAGTTTATAATTCCCTTCCTAATGACATCAAAAGCATAGATAACTACAACATGTTTAAAACTAGAACAAGGGCTTTCTTACAGGAGCACTGCTTTTACACAGTAAAGGAATATCTGCAATTTAACAAATCCAGATAAACATTAAATATGAATTTACTTAGCTTGTTCATTTCTCTCACTCATAATTATATCCAATTTGTGTCACAATATAATTGAATGTAGGTTAGGTATATTTGATGTTTAACTTTGTAATATTAAGTGTAAATTACTGACGTATCCTATATCAAGGTACTATGTACAGATTTGATTTTAAAGGATGAATAAATTGAATTTGTAGTTGGTTTATTGATACTCGTCACTTACTTTGTATCAATAAACCAACTACAAATAGTTTTTGTGATTAATTTTGATGTCACTGTTACTAAATTCCTCCAAACACATATAATTAAAATTTTACCTTGACACATGTCACAGCAGTGGAATAGCAAGCATGGTTTCCAATCCAGTAATTTGCTTTCCAACTTCGTGGGTCATTCCCAGAGATTGAAATATAGCACACTCCCTTTTCCTAAGAAAAAGTTGCTTTACTACAAATTCATGTCACTGTGTGTACACTACCTACGCCACAAGCTTCCACAGTTAATTGCTGGGTTTTTGAAAAATCTACAGTTGCCCTATATTCTGGATTGAGCTTTCATGAAAACTTGTTCACATTAAATATAATTTTTTTTGCCCTGAGAATGAATCCCTTCACGTTTGTTGATCGAAAAATCACTTGTCCCAGCTTCAAGGGACATATTCCTCCCCGGGGATGCTGCCTTATCGTAGCACTGACCAGGTGGGTGGGGAGGTTTGTGTGCTCTAATGGAACAGAGCTATACAGACAGTAGCTAAGCTACCAGAAGGGTCACCCAAGTTGGGCACGTTTCATGCGGAGGAGCCGGATGAAGAACGTCCTACAACAACCTATCTCTCATACCCTATCCTGTTTCCATCCCCTTTTTCCCTACCCAAGCCAAGGTGGAAGGCATCGTGCTAAGGGCTGAATGGCACCGGGGATGTCTCGAACGATCCCCTTGGAGAACCAGGTCGAATCCCATTGTATTGTATTGTAGACCTTCTACTTCTGCAGGGGACTTCAGGGGTAGTGACAGATTACCCCCATAATCGTGGGACAATAATTGAGTCTGATAAATTTAAACAGCCAGAGCGCTCCTTAGCTGGGGACTCTGATAGAACCATGGTAGATCGGGCCCTGGCAATGGAACCCGGTGAATCAAAGAGCTCCTTTATTGGGGACTCAGCTTCTACGGGGAACATTCCCAGGGAGAGTAGGAGGCCAGAGAGCTCCCTAATGAGGGACTCCAAGGCCGAAGCCTCTGGGGCCTCACAAGAGGAACTAGAAGCTGACAAAGGTAAGGTTAGTACAAAAGTGAATCGAGAAGATTCACAAATTAGTACAAAAGTGAATCTTCTCGATTAACTTTTGTACTAATTTGTGCTTCACTGTCCCTACGCTTCTTCCAAGTTTATACTTTGTTTGAAAGGTAAGGTTATCGATCTAAGGAAGCTAGCCAGTAAGGTGGGCTCTCTAAAGATCAATAAGAAAGGGAAATCTGGAGCGGAGAAGAGGAGGCTGGCCAGGCTTACGGTGGGGGGAGGTGCAGGGGAACTGTGCCCTCTTTTTCTGCTGTGGTCGAGTCTGCTCTCCCGGGTCCCTCTAATGAGGGAACCACCCCTTCTTCACTCAAGAAGCGACCAAGGCCTTCAACCACACTGGAGGAAGGCAAACCATTGAAACGGCCTTGGGCTGAGTATTCAAGGGTTGTCCAGACTGGGCTCAGGATGGCTATTGTAAATGAGGGCTATCCTGAGGCACAGATTACTCTGTAACAGCTAGTGAATGGCACAGATTACTCGTAACAGCTAGTGAATATTCAGGCAGCTATCGGCAGGCTTGTGGATGAGCTACCGGACGATTCCGACGTGGTTCCCCAGTTTGTTGACTGCTACCTGCTTAAGGGGGCAGCCATAGTTGTTTGCCAGGATGAAAATTCTTGGTCTTGGCTTACCGGTATGGTGCCCAACATGAAGGCGTGGGAGGGCTCCAATCTAAAAGTGGTTGGTATGGATGCTCTCCCTACGTATAAGAGATTAATGGTCTGGATCCCAGGACCCCCTGTGGAGACGGACATCATCTTCAGACTTTGGTTCGTCGGAACCTGAATATTGAGACGCGGCAGTGGAAGGTGCCAGAGTGCAAGGTGGAGCCCAGAGGAGTTCGACTTGTGATCAGCATAGACTCGGCTGCCGCAAAGGAAATCCTAGAAGGAAGAAAATGAAAGCACTTCTGTGGCACGGGCCTAGCAGCGTTCACTTTGCTGAGGGCTGGAGCTAAGGAGACAGCATAGATGCACATGGTGAGTACTTCAAATGTAATTCACTGTGTGCAGGCCAACCTACAGCATAGCTTCGTAGCATCTAGGGTGCTTGTACGAAGGCAAATGACTGAAATGATACAAATTGCTCTGATACAGGAACCATGGAATCGTGAGGGCCATATCATGGGGCTGAAAGTTGCAGGCTTTTTTATCTTTAGTGCTTGCACTATAGAACTGCCAAAGAGACTGTCACCTGTAAGCATATAAAGTGGGCAATCCAATCTTTTGCCCCTTTCAAAAGTCCAGGTATGGATGGGATTTACCCTGCTCTGCTTCTGCAGGGACAGGATTTACTCATTCCAAACCTGGTAAGAATTTTTAGAGCTTGCCTGGCGATGGAGTTATGTACACCCATTGTGGAGACAGGCAAGACTAGTTTTCATTCCTAAGCCCGTGAGGTGCTCTTACCTTGGGCCTAAGGATTTTAGACCTATTAGTCTGACTTCCTTTCTATTAAAGACTTTGGAAAGGCTAGTAGATAGCCATATCAGAGGACTTATATCTATTGAAAGGTCTCTGAGTAGAACAGCATGCCTACCAGGTTGGCAAATCTGTGGATATGGCACTTCATCAGCTGGTTTTCAGGGCTGAGGAAGTGCTTGACCAAGGAGAGCTGGCCATGGCAGTATTTTTAGACATAGAAGAGGCCTTCAATTTTACTTCGTATGGCTATCTATAGAGGACTGATTAGACATGCAGTTAACCTATGTGAAACGATGGATTATGGCATCCCTGGAGGGCTGCCGGGCAATAGTGTCGCTCAACCAGAGTAGGTTGATGTGTACTATGCCCAGAGTCTGCCCTCAGGGAGGTGTCTTATCTCCACTCATTTGGTGCCTGGTGGTAAATGAGTTACTTGTCAGGCTCAATGAAAGTGGAGTATATGCCCAAGGCTACGCGGATGACATCTGCATTGTAGTCAAAGGCAAACTTGCAGATACAGTTTCAGGTCTTATGTAAAAGGCCTTTGAAACTGTTGAAAGGTGGTGCCGTGAGACAGAATTGTCAGCTAACCCTGATAAAACTAACCTCATTGTTTTTACAAGGAAGCGGCGGCTTGATGGTTTGTGCGAGCCAATCATTTTTGGGAAGAAGTTGCTTCGATCTGGGTTGGTCAGGTATCTGGGAGTTATACTGGATTCTAGACTGATGTGGAGAGAGCATATTGAACATAAAGTGATCAAGGCCTGCAATACTTTGTGGGCCTGTCGGAGGGCCGTTGGTGTGAGGTGGGGACTTAAACCACGAGTGGTTTATTGGCTCTATGTCTCCATCATCAGGCCCTCCATCACTTATGCTACGGTGGCATGGTGCCTTGTGTTACAACACAGGCTACCAAAAACAAACTAAATAAGATCCAATGCTTAGTGTTTGGGGATTACTGGAGCCCTGTGCACCACCCCACTCAGTGCCCTAGAGGCACTGCTTGGTTTGCTTCCTCTGGATTTGTTTATCCAAGGAAAGGCCGGGGTGACTGCTCATCGTCACTTGGTCTTTTAAAAATCTGGTTAAAGGACACAGAGAGATATTGAACAGGCTTCAGAAGTCGCGGACTCCTTGCGATGGGTTACGACAATATGAAGCCTATTTATAATTTTGACTCTGAATAGAGTCAGTTTTCCGCCCAGAGAGAAATGGACTCGTGGCCCACAGGTTCCTGAGTGTGTCAAGGGGTCTGTCTGGTACACACACGGCTCCAAGACCGACTCGGGGACTGGGGCTGGCATTTATTTACAAGGCTATCGTACTCACTGAGAGGTTATTCTACAGTATTCCAGGCCGAAATATATGCTATTTTGGCCTGTGTTTATCATATCTTAGGGATGCCTTGGCTGCATGGTCAGATTAGTATCTGTTCTAACAGCCAGGCTGCCCTGAAGGCACTATGTACTAGCACAAGGTCTAGGTTGGTACGAGAGTGCCAAGAGACCTTGAATATTCTGTTCTTGCTGACCAGTACAGCTCTGCTGGGTTCCTGGGCATGCTGGGATCAGAGAAAATGAACTAGCTG
The DNA here is from genome assembly GCA_030765055.1 of Mantis religiosa. NCBI lineage: Eukaryota > Metazoa > Arthropoda > Insecta > Mantodea > Mantidae > Mantis > Mantis religiosa. Next base: position 50,826,108 of record CM060956.1, read on the forward strand.
ATAGGCTAGCCAGGGAGGGCTTGGCCAACACGTTTATTGGTTCAGAACCTGTCCTTGGTATTACACCAAGAAGGGCTAGATGTGAGATCCTTTATTGGGTATTGCTTCAACATGGCACTTCATGGCGTAATCTTACCAAGGCTAGGCAGGCTCGGTCTGATAGAGGGACCTAGCAAGAAGAACAGCAGGATTCTGCTAACCTTCAATCGGGTACAACTTAGAAGTGTTGTTGGCCTGTTGACAGGGCACAACACCCTAAAGAGACACCTGCATGTGATGAAGCTTAGTGCAGATTACACATGCAGGAAGTGCAGTGGAGAGGATGCATCTTCTCTACATATTTTGTATGAATGAGAAGCACTTGCTGCACTTCTAAACCATACTTTGGGTTCAGACAAACTGAGACCAGATGATATAAGGAGTGCTCATCCAAGACTTATCCTGTCCTTTTTGGAGGCCACGGGGCTTGAATAAGCACTCCAGTAAGAAGGGAACAATGCGCCCAATATGCGACCTATGTGCAAGGGACCGAAAGGGCTCAACCCATTTATTTTCATTCATTCAAGGGACATGTTCACTCTCTTGGATCACCAACACTGGAGAAAAGATGTGTATAATAATAATTTAATGTAATATTAACAATATTTCAACTCCAGTTCGACACACAACTTAACAATGCCGTTCATTTTAACAAAATAACACACCATTACTCTGAAAACGAACTGAACCTTGAGTCAAGTCTATTTCCAACTACGTGACTTCTATTTTCATAGTAGGTACACTATTTATTTATGCTTGAGATAAGTACTGTGAGGAAGGAATGGTGTTGATTTTCAGGTTTCTCTATGTTGAAGGATGGATGTTGGGTAACCATAACCATGTGAAGATAAAATGTGCATCGCTGGCGTTCTGAGTATCGTAGAGACAAGATTTTTGTATGGTCATGATTCTTTCTTGTTTTAAGATTGGTATCTGTCATTTTCAAATATTTATCCGACCATGATTAATGAAGATGATGTTCTCAGTTCAGCATGTGAGATATGTGTATTGCATTCGGCAGTACTAGTAGGAGGTGCAAGCTTAGAATTCACTGGAGTCTGCAGTACAGCCTGTCTCCATATGCCTTTAACTTTTGCGAAGATTATAAGAACACTAAATTCGTGCTTAACATGTCAGTTTTATTAATATCTGAGAACTGGAAGGAAGATAAAGGATTTCAAAGACTAGGAAACAGTATCATTATAAAAACAAGTGATAATTAGCACTAGGCTATGATCTTGGCTTTTTATTACTAGTTTTATACATTTTACATTTGTATACTGCTAGGAAACAAAATCACAATAATAAAAATAAAATTTAATAAAAACTGGACTTCTGAGAAGCGAAATTCCCCAATAATATACACAGCAATATTGCACGTAACTCGATGTATGAATTCAGCTAATATTGCTTCAGATTTTATAAGATTGCTTTTAGTCTTCCACTAGTGTAATTAAGTAAATGTGTAACATGAAATAAAACAAGTTTCTGGGTAAGTAACTTAAAATGCAGTGATGAACTATGGAATGCAATCTATGTTTCTCTACATTACCTGGAATTTTCAAAATACTGAACATAGGGTAATATCTGACAAAAAGATATGATACTGATATCTATATACTTTAAACCAGAATCTTTCTGTATTTTAGTTTCATCAGGTTTTGTTATTTTTGTTACAGCAGATTCACAAGGCATTCTGAAAGAGATGAGAAATTCTGATCATTTATGGGTACAATTCTAATTAAACAAAACCAAAAAAAGAAAAATGAATTGTTATTCAAAGTCTAAGTTAAATATTGCTCTATGAATGTATTTCTCTTATCTTCATGCAGCTAAAACTGTTTTCAAATTTAAATGCTATCTGTCTTTTATTCATTATGTGCTGCAACACAAAAGGGGAACATGTTTGTCATTGTTAGAATTTAAAATTTGAAACAAACTATAATGATCTATTTGTTTACTGCAATCACTCACAGCCAAAACATTCAAACAGAAGAGCACTCATGTAATTATTTACATCTTTCTTGCACAATTGTTAGCAAATTACTGATACGCTCATACCATAAATACTTTCATTAAAGCAAAACTTGGCATTCATGTTTGTAACTTGCAAAGCTTATTACCATTTCTTACAAATAAAAAATATAGTTAAGTATCATTCAAGTCTTCACTTTGTTATGTATATACAGTTTTTTAATCACTGCAGTAAGTCAGTGAAGAAAATGCGTTTATGCTTAAAGCATAAGTTCTCAACTGGCCAGACAAACACTCAACACTGTCATTCTTTGTCCTTGGTTTATCATCAAGCAAGCCATTGAAACTCTCTCGAGGAATACTTCTAGGTGTTAGGTTAGGAATAACTCCACTTGATAATAGGTATAATAAAAAGGCAACTGCTTCAAGTGTGCAGCTACGTCTTTAGCCTGCAGCAATTTCTGGAATTTTGCCATACTTCGTCCTGTGAAGAGAAGCAAAAGTCTAACTGTACAACCATAAAACAGCAATAAATGTGTAACTTAAGCTTAGCAGACATCCACTTTATTCTCCAAAACTGTCAAATGCTTACTATTTTCAAAAACTGACCAGCACAATAAATCTTTTCTTTCTTTTTTCTCCCTAAAAATATACTTGCTTATGAATTTTAGTATAATTGTGTTTCAAATGCTCAGAATTTAAATAATAGTAATAATAATAACAACAACAACAAACAACTTATAAAGATGAGCTGGAATTAAAAACAAAAGCATTTGCTTTACCAATTACTGTTTTATAAAGGTAAATGTTTAGTGTTTGTTATTCCAACTGATCTTCATAAATGATTGAACAACATGGTTTCTAATTCTTATTTTACTTAAGTGCAATGATAAATTAGACCAACAAGTCTGCCTGAACCTGTTGTCACATTTTACTCAGTGATGTTTCATGTTTCTAATTCAAACTTCTTTTTCTAAATCTGTCAATGGGCCCTTAATCCGAACACACTCATTCACTCACTCTTCCTAAATTATCAATACATTACTGTTTCTCATATCTCTACTTTTGTGCAATTATATAATTATTAACCTGTGCTAAGCTGGCAATGGAGGAGAGAGTACATACCTATATAGGTATAATTGAATTCTCAGAGCAACCAGCAATGTCCAATTAAACTGTCATAGACTTACTAGATGCCTTAATAGTACATAAAATCTAGGTAATATTTTGCATAATCGCTTGCCTCAAAAAATTAGACTTTTAAATTACAGAAGGTTTAGGCAATAAGTACAACTGATATTAACATTTTTACCTTTTAGCATGAGTGAATTTTTAAATATAAAATTGCAATATAAATTGTACTTTATAGTATGTATTTTTAAAACAGATTATTGTATTGTTTGGTATTCGACTTAATGATAATATTTAACATTTTCAACTGTATTTTAATGTATATTCTTTTATATTTTTGAAAATATTCTTTATTTTTGACAGTGCCATGAGTCTAGTTGACTCCTACAGTTAATAAATCATCTGAATTGAATAAGGAGAAACCAATGTTTAAAGAACATGAAATGGAATATGTTTAACAAAAAAGTTCAAAATAAAGAGATGGTGAATGTTTTCCCATCTTGGTGTTCAACTGACATGCTACTAAATAGGGCAAAAAAATTTGTAACATTAAACTTCACAGGACACATTTTGAGAGTTGCTACTCTCATCTTCAAATGTAGCAACAAGTCTGAAACAAATGTTTCAGGGCTGAAGTTACTTTGAACTCAATGGTGAGTTTTGGGAGAACTCTTGAATAAAATAAAGAGTATGGAAGAAACACAGAAATTTCTCCCTATAAAGTGAAAAATTAACAAAGAAATGCAGAAAAAGGACAGCACGTTGGCCATGGTAGCTCAATGGGTTAGAGCGACTGGACGGAAACCAGGAGATCCGTGGTTCAAACCCGGCCATGACATTCAACTTTTCATATTGACTATCAAAAACCTTATCCTATATACGGCTAGAGTTAAATGATGAAGCCTGGGACTCAAGTACTTACGATAGTAAGTCGCACAAACGGTGTATCTCAAATGCAAGAGCCCCTAGTGGTTTACCAGGGAAATATACGAGTCAAATGGAAAATTTAGTGTCAGGACAGTATGTTGGTCATGGTAGCTCAGTGGGTTAGAGCGACTGGATGGAAACCAGGAGATCCGTGGTTCAAATACCAGCCATGGCATTGAATTTTTCATGTTGACTATCAAAAACCTTGGCCTATCTATGGCTAGTGTGAAGAAATGATTAATTTCCATCAATTAACTAAAAAGAAATACAATTTAATGTAAGACATTATTTTGAACATTGAGATTAACCACAGGGCCTTCTCCCTATAAAGTGAAAAATTAAGAAATATAATGATTACGTAGAAAATGAAGCTAGCTACTATTTAACCGCTTCGCCGATGGCCATTTAAACCCTTCAGGGGCCGGAAACGGATACCCAATAAACAGAACAGGACATTTAAATTGTTAAATGCTGTAAAAATGCATCATACATACAATTCCGTATCTTCCGTATTTATTAAGTTATTTAAACAAAACAAAAACTGGTTTAAAACTCATTAAAGGCAGTATAAATCTACAGTAACAATAAAGTAGAGACTACATTAATAAATTGTTGAAATTTCACTACTTTGTTTCACTGTAGTAAAAGCCATTCTTTGTGCCGAACGCACCTAATATGTGAATCATTTTGTTTTGTGTGTATACGAGCCATAGTATGTATGTTTAGCTACGCAGGCGACTTCTCAGGTTCAAGTTTAGTTTATTTATGCTATACCAAGCGATAATATGACGAGAATATGTTGCGTCACACACTCACACACTGGAATGAAAACTCTCTGTCAGCATCTGTTATTACAGTGTTTCTCAACCAAGGTTTCTAGTAGCCTTATGCAGCAGTTTTCGCTCTGTATTTCAGTTATTTATACTCTCTCTGTGTTCAGAGTGATTTCTTATAGCTATCAAGAGCTAAATGTATGGCACATTTGAAATTCTTAAATTTCAATGTTAACCATGGCTTAATTCCGTAATGTAGCAAATAAATTAGCTTGGGTATGATGTGTACAGGCTTCTGATATTACTGTAGAAAATCTGGAAGATTTGTTGTACGATTATGAAGGAGATCTTTAGGACATACGTAGCAGTGACGTGTACTGGTCTACAGATGGCATGTTAGCTACTCCATTGTTTGGGGAAATGGCGGGTCAAATATGGGTGTTGCAGATCAGCTATTACTAGCTATCCCTCTTTACGGAAAACAGTTAAATGGTAAAAAAAAGTATTTTTATACCACTGCATGTAACTATGCACAGTTGTTTAGTAATTTTCAGAGCTGTAAAAGACATTCATCTACCTGTACTTGCGCGTATAAAGAGCTCGTAACCTAATTGAGTATTATAATACTCAGAGGCCTCTTTATGCTAGGGGGTAGCAAAATTCACCACATCATCCCTCATACTTGAGAGAAAACACTTTCCTAAAAGTATACCACCCACACCCAAAAAACTTGTAACCATTTCGAAAATGTGTAGTGTGTTGCGAAAAAGAAGTTCGCAAGGAAACCAATATTATTTGGTGTGAATCTGCATACATGCCCTTGGGTGTTTATCCAGGTTTGGAGGTGTACAATTCAAAAAGAAACCTTTAAGGATACGTTTACATTCCTTATAGAACTAATTTAAATTTATTGTAAAACAGCAAGATTAAAATAATAAGCGTTAAATGAGCATTAAATGCATGTATGCGCAGGACGTCTATACACGTCCATATCGGTTTGGGGCATTTTAACTTGGACGTCATATGACGTCCATATCGGTGAAAGGGTTAAATCCTTTCATGGAAGTGTTGAAAACAGTGTTGTTGTATAAATTAAATTAATTGGGAGTCGATTAATGACACAAAACAACACTTAATTTTCCCGGAACCAGTTTCTGAGGCCATCCCTCTATCTTCAGTCGATGTCCGGCTGAAAATAGAGGGAAGGCCTCAGAAACTGGTTCCGGGAAAATTTATAAGTAAGTGTTGTTTTGTGTCATTAATCGACTCCCAATTAATTTAATAGCTACTATTTGCTACAAATAGTTATATTTGTGTAAAGAAATACAATTTAGTGTAAGATATTATTTTGAACACTGAGATTAACCACAGGGCCACGCCATGGCTGAGTGGTTAGACAGCTTGGCTCTCACCAAGGCAGGCTGGGTTTGATCCCAGGCGACCACATGAGATTTGTGGTGCACAACATAGCGCTGGGACGGGTTTTGTCCGGTACCTCCAGTTTCTCCCGTCAGCATTCCACAATTGCTCCATCATCTTTCTTATCATTCATCTTGCCCTCATATATATCATCCACTCCATTCACCTTGTTTCATTTTATATTACTCAGTGTTAAAAACCGACTAGAAACAGTGTTTTCAATTAATTTTGATGTCACTGTTACTAAATTCCTCCAATCATGCCTAAGTGAATTATGTTGAATTAAAAGAAGTAAAAACTGAAATTCAAAATAAGAAAATAATATCAAAAAGCTTGGAAGAAAATTTGGTAAAATCAAGATCGAGAGACGAACGTAAAGATATATATATATATCCAAATATATTCCTACTAGTGAAGGAAACAGAAATCCTGTGACTGCCTCTGTGGTCTGGTGGTTAGCATGCTAACTTTCAAACTCAGGAGTCCTAGTTTCAGTTTAAGTGGAAGAGAGGGAATTTTTCACCAACTTTCCTATTCTGAAAATATGAATGAGAATGTGAAAGTATGTGTGAGAATTTAATGCAGTAACCAAAGAGTACTAAACGGAGGAGAACAGATATGCAATAGAGTTGCTCCCATGGAAGTGAGGAAAAAGAGTAAGTGACACAACTGCAAAGTAGACAAGAGAAGTTACAATGAGATTTAAACAATAGCTAAGCAATGAGATTTAAACATGAATGAAGTGGGATAAAAACTAAAGAACTCAAAAAGATAAAATCATAAAAATGGAAAGTATGGAAGACTACATGAGAATATATTACGTAATAATTTCTGGGGTAGAAGAGCAAAACGGAATCACAGCATTTCAGGAGACACAGAAATTGTAAATAAAGAGATTAGGAATGAATATGAAAGGCTCTGAACTGTGGGATGCTTTCAGCAATGGTAAATTGGAAGGCAAAAGAAACATACAGGGAAATTCAGCAATATGGAATTGGCAGTAGAAGTAATAAAACAAGCAAGAAGAGCTGCATCTATGTATAACAAAAAGGATATATCTCAAAAGCAAAAAGAACAAAGTAGGAGGCTAACTGAAGAAAGAAATAAGGTGAGAAAATTAAATCTTTAATGCATTTATCGAAATAACAAACTGTGGATGGATTGATGGGCAAGTAATTGAGCAGCGAAGTGGCATAAGCAACATCAAAGAAGCAGAGCATTTAAGTGATGCAGCAGAGACAAACAAGCTGACTTCCAATATGGTGTAAATGTCCAAAATACATGAGTATATGGAGTGTGCAAAATGGAAGAGAAGAGGGTAGGGGGGGGGGGACTCAGAAATAACAGTCACTGGAGTGAAGAAGGAAAAGTATTGTGGCGAGTAAATAATGAAACAAATTTGGGTACTGAGGTGATCAGGGAAAAGCAGAGTGAAACAAGTGTGGGGATACAAAAGAGGTGAGAATTAGGCAGGAAAGTGAGATGTAAGGGCATATCAGCAAGGCAAAAATATGGCTAAGTTCATAGTTCCACCACCAGAGAGAGAGAGCATACAACAACAGATGCCAGTTGGAAGGAGATTGAAAATGGAGGCAGATGCCTTTGAAACTAGTCCCTCATTAATATAAACAAGTGACGAGTATTAATAACTACAAATAGTTTCTAAGATTCGATTAGGACTTCAAGCAGACTACACTAAATTCTCTTGTCATTTATGTGAAAGGGATAGCAGAGCTAGGGACATGAACTAGTCTACACTTGCAATTCCTTTCTTGGAAGTGTTGAAAACAGTGTTGTTATGATAAATTAAATTTAAAGGGAGTCGATTAATGACACTAAACAACACTTACTTTTAAATTTTTCCGGAACATGTTTCAGAGACTTTGCCACTATGCTCTTGTCATCTTATCGATGGCCAGCTGAGGATAGAGGCAAAGTCTCTGAAACATGTTCCAGAAAAATTTAAAAGTGTTGTTTAGTGTCATTAATCGACTCCCTTTAAATTTAATTTAGTCTACACTTACTGGCCCAAAAGACAAGTATTGACACCAGGAGTAAAATATGTTACAAATGCAGCCTTAATCAAACCACAAGAAGTTATTTTACCACCACTACCCATCACACTGGGAATCATGAAGTAGTTTGTTAAGGCCTTGGACAGAACAGACCGTTTCCAGAATATTGCAAGAAAGTTTCCACACTTATCAGACACAAAAGTCAAGAAAGGTATTTTTGATGGGCCACAAATCAAAAAGCTGTTAAAAGACCCAAACTTTGAACAAACAATGAATGCTGTGAAACTTGCTGCATGGATTTCAATTAAAGGTGCCATGACAAAGTTCCCAGGAAATGTAAAGAGTGCACAGTATGGAAACGACAGTGAAAACTATGTTGGATCACAAGAAGGAGTGAGGGTGTAGAATGAGCCTGAAAAGTGCAATTCCTTCATTCTCATCTCGATCACTTTCCTGAAAAACTTGTGGCTGTTAGCGAAGAGATGGGAGAGAGGTTTCACCAAGAGATCAAGGAGGCAGAAAGAAGATACCAGGGCAGGTGGGTGTTTGAAAGAAATGGCAAACATAAAGCAGCCACACCTAGGCAGCCAAGCCGTCATTCAAAGGGGACATCTAGGACTGCTTGCACTAAAGGTGACTACAATTTTTTCATGTAACTACACCTTCTGGTGTTGCTACACATATGCTTTGCCTTCTTTGTGAATTCTTTGGTCACATTTAATTGCTAGAGGTCAAAATCACAAATTGGTGCATTTCAGCATTACGAGAAGCAATAAATTCTGGTCTGACATCTGGTACTGGCACTTATATAGATGAAACTTATGTTTATTTGTGCCCCCTCTCACAAAAAGTAGTGGAATAGACATGTCATGGACTGTTTAAAAAAATATCACTGTATTTTCCTTATAATATTTCCAAACAACTTAATTTGTTCAGTACTTTTCATTCCTATGTCTCTATTTTGAAGAATCTACTGCAAGAAAGCCTGATGTGATACATAGAAACAAATAAATTCATGTGTGTTTGGAGGAATTTAGTAACAGTGACGTCAAAATTAATATAAAAATTATTTGTGGTTGGTTTATTGACACTTGTCACTTACTTTTTCAGTTGGAAAGAGATTGAAAATGGAGGCCAGGGCCTTTAAAACTAGTCTCTCATAAATATATGAAAAAGTAAGTGACGAGTGTCAATAAACCAACCACAAATAATTTTTATATTAAAATAAATTCATGTTCACCAACCCAAAACTAGTTAAGATCACATGTCACATCCCTTGCCACAAGAAAAGAGTTTCAAAATGCTTGGATAGTGTAATTTTCGATTGGATCAAGTCATGGTTTTCATTTCAAAAGTGAAATGCTACTGATGACTTATCTTTGTTTTACTTTCATGTTACTAAAATGCTCTTTGGCTCTGGTTTTCAGGTGTCTTTGATTGCTCTATGTAGTATTTTTCACAATCCTTACAACTTATTTGGTTTAGTCTGGATGTATTGATTGGTGGGATTCCATCTTTTGTTTTTGAATTTAACAATTTTAGTACTGAGTAGGTGCCAAAATAATATTTGTTCTTTGGAGATCTTTTTGAATTTATTTAACTGTTTTGGGTGGTACATGAATCCACTGAATGAGTTTACTTTCTTTTGATTTAGTGAAGGTAATTGCTTCTTTAGAGATTTCTTTAGCTTCGCTTACAAATAGCTTTTTCAATTGATTTGGACATCACTGTTACTGAATTCTTCCAAACACGCATAATTACTGAAGCCTACCTATTTACACCTCAGTCAATGATACTTTGCTTCACCCTCCTAACAATGCAACTTCTGCATAGAAAATATAATTTCACTATCTTTATTTACGACAAAGACTATAGCAACATATTTGCCATCTCACTTTTATATGAATCATTGCACAACATTTGGTAACCAGCTTTCAAGTTCACATAAAATCTCAATGTTTACAACAAATGTTAGGTTCACTTACAGCAAGTATGAAATGTGTATTTTTTTCACCTCTACTTGAAGAATGAGTAGGGTTCAAAGTATAAACTTGAAAGAAGCGTAGGGACAGTGAAGCACAAATTAGTACAAAAGTGAATCGAGAATATATTGACACATTGCTTCACTCACACTGTTTATTCACAGGACATGTTTCAAGCTGCTATCCTCAGCTGATACTCGATTAGTGCAAGTTGTAGTGGTTTCTTCTTTCTCCATATTGTCAATAGATGGCGTGATGTACTTGTCAAAGATGTCCGGTGGTGGAGTTTCAAAATTCATGACTATGATGATTTTTGTTAATGAAGATTTTTTCCCATACGGAAAGGTCTATGGGGTGATTAACGTATTTTATTAGAGATGTTTCCAAATTGATGTCATGTCTAGTATTCAAAAAATGAAAAGCCACTGCTGATTTTTCTGTTTCACCATTTTTAATGTTTCTCATATGTTCTTTAGTTCTGATGTTAATATTTCTTTTTGTTTTTCCTATATAAATTTTAGGGCAAGTTTCACATTTGATCTCATAGATTCCTGGTTTTTCTTTGGTAGTGATTGAATTTTTGGGAGGGCCTTTTAACAAATTTCTGATGTTAAACCTATTTTGAGGTGCAAGAGTTATGTTGTGTTTTGAGAAGATTTTTTGGAATTTGTTATAGGCTGATGGGTGGAAGGTGAATTTTTTAAAAAGTTTTTTCTCTTTTTCTCCTGTAGGTTCTAGGGTGGTGGTCTCTTTTATTTTCTTAGCTTTGTTGAGCCTGTTAACTGTTTTGTCTACTAAATTTGGGTTGAAACCGTTGGATATAGCTACTTTTTTTATGTGTAGGTATTCTTCTTGATAATCTTCTCTGTTTAGTGGAAAGTTGATCATCCGAAAGATTAAACTGTTGAAAATGGCATGTTGGTGTTGTTTTGGGTTGAAACTGTTGTTCTTAATGTAATTATCTGTGTGTGTCGTTTTCCTGTAAATACCAAAAGTGAGTTTGTTGTTCATTTTTTTGATCTTGATGTCCAAAAAGGGGAGCACACCATCCTCTTCTGTTTCCAATGTAAATTTTATAGCTGGATATTGTATATTCAAAAGTTTAAGACCATCTTGTATGAGTTTTTTTAGGTACTATTGCAAAAATGTCATCAACATAGCGATACCACACTTTGAAATAATTTGGAAAAGCTTTTGTGATATGTGTTTCAAAAGCACTCATGAATAAATCTGCCAAGAAGGGAGGCAATGGGTTGCCCATAGCTAGGCCTGTTTTTTGTTTATAGATCTGTCCATTAAAGCTGAAAAAATTTTGATTGATACAAATTTCTGTAAGTTGTGAAAGTTCTTCTATTTCTTCAGGTGTTATATGTATTGATTCCAGCCATTTTTTGAGAAGTGGAATAAGCTCATTGGTAGGTATACTTGGATATAAAGATATGACGTCAAAGGAAACTAAAGCATCTGTAGAGTTGATCTTTGTGTCCTTCAGGAGATTTAACAATTCAAACGAGTTTTTGATACTTAAATTTTCAAATTTTGTGAAGGATCTATCGGGCAAATTATATATCGCTAGAAAGAAGCAAGAATCAAATCCACATAAAAAGCAAGATTTATTTCTCTCATGTCAAAAACCGAACAATGTAACGAATCTGTCCACATGCAACTTCACGGAGAAAGAAATAGATTTCCTAAACAAAGGCCTAAAAACATGTGTAGATTACACAAAAAAACATTGAAAACTATATCGCGGACATTGAAATAGCGATATATAATTTGCCCGATAACAAAAAATCTACGATCAGAACACAGTGCTTAGAAACTCTAGATCATATTCAAAATGCAAATTCATAAAGATATTCATATAAAAAATTAATCAAAAATTTAAATGAAAAACCGGTAGTCTACACAAAAGCAGACAAGGGTAACAAAATAGTAATATTGGACGAAGAAGACTATCGCAAAAAAATGGACAACCTTTTAAACGGAAAAGAATTTGTTAAACTAGAAAACAATCCATTAAAGAAAGCATGCAAATCTGTGGAATTAGCAATTAAAAACAGTAAAATCATGACTAAAAGAGATAAATTGAACAATAAAATAGACAGTCCAAAAACACCATACATATATGGTTTACCCAAAATACATAAACCTGAAATTACCCTCAGACCAATAATTAATAACATTGATGCACCCACTTACCAACTATCAAAATGGCTGGTTCAAATCTTCAGATCCTTCTCAAAATTTGAAAATTTAAGTATCAAAAACTCGTTTGAATTGTTAAATCTCCTGAAGGACACAAAGATCAACTCTACAGATGCTTTAGTTTCCTTTGATGTCATATCTTTATATCCAAGTATACCTACCAATGAGCTTATTCCACTTCTCAAAAAATGGCTGGAATCAATACATATAACACCTGAAGAAATAGAAGAACTTTCACAACTTACAGAAATTTGTATCAATCAAAATTTTTTCAGCTTTAATGGACAGATCTATAAACAAAAAACAGGCCTAGCTATGGGCAACCCATTGCCTCCCTTCTTGGCAGATTTATTCATGAGTGCTTTTGAAACACATATCACAAAAGCTTTTCCAAATTATTTCAAAGTGTGGTATCGCTATGTTGATGACATTTTTGCAATAGTACCTAAAAAAACTCATACAAGATGGTCTTAAACTTTTGAATATACAATATCCAGCTATAAAATTTACATTGGAAACAGAAGAGGATGGTGTGCTCCCCTTTTTGGACATCAAGATCAAAAAAATGAACAACAAACTCACTTTTGGTATTTACAGGAAACCGACACACACAGATAATTACATTAAGAACAACAGTTTCAACCCAAAACAACACCAACATGCCATTTTCAACAGTTTAATCTTTCGGATGATCAACTTTCCACTAAACAGAGAAGATTATCAAGAAAGAATACCTACACATAAAAAAAGTAGCTATATCCAACGGTTTCAACCCAAATTTAGTAGACAAAACAGTTAACAGGCTCAACAAAGCTAAGAAAATAAAAGAGACCACCACCCTAGAACCTACAGGAGAAAAAGAGAAAAAACTTTTTAAAAAATTCACCTTCCACCCATCAGCCTATAACAAATTCCAAAAAATCTTCTCAAAACACAACATAACTCTTGCACCTCAAAATAGGTTTAACATCAGAAATTTGTTAAAAGGCCCTCCCAAAAATTCAATCACTACCAAAGAAAAACCAGGAATCTATGAGATCAAATGTGAAACTTGCCCTAAAATTTATATAGGAAAAACAAAAAGAAATATTAACATCAGAACTAAAGAACATATGAGAAACATTAAAAATGGTGAAACAGAAAAATCAGCAGTGGCTTTTCATTTTTTGAATACTAGACATGACATCAATTTGGAAACATCTCTAATAAAATACGTTAATCACCCCATAGACCTTTCCGTATGGGAAAAAATCTTCATTAACAAAAATCGTCATAGAGTCATGAATTTTGAAACTCCACCACCGGACATCTTTGACAAGTACATCACGCCATCTATTGACAATACGGAGAAAGAAGAAACCACTACAACTTGCACTAATCGAGTATCAGCTGAGGATAGGAGCAAGAGCTCTTGAAACATGTCCTGTGAATAAACAGTGTGAGTGAAGCAATGTGTCAATATATTCTTGATTCACTTTTGTACTAATGAGTAGGGTTGCTTAAGCCTGCCTCTAAGTATATCTTAACCAAAATAGGTTTTTAGATTTGTAGTCACATAATTCTTAAAAGCTGAATTACTCACCAGAAAAAAGTGGTGTGATTCAATCACTGTTTCCAACTTTGTTTATCAGCTCATCACAGATGGAAGCAAGTTCTTGATTTTCTTTCACTTTTTGTTCTAACATTTCTTCCAGTGAAGTTGTTTTCAATTCTGCCTTTTTCAGCATAGCCTTCAGTTTAGCTGTTTCTGCTTGCTGGCTACGACGCACTGCTTCCAGTTCTTGGTTTGCACTAGAAAAATATGGAATCAATAAGTCCAAGGCTATGGCATCCAACATTAAGCAAACATCTTATTTTAGATGACATCAATATATAGGGAATGATCCAGAACACACAGTGACGAGAGTTAATACTTTCAGTTTACAAAAGATAATGCTCATGGTTATAAATTTAGTAGATAGTGCTCATTAATGAACTGTTGTGAACTAAAATCATATTAATTTTGGGCTTAATTGTATTATAGTCCTTACTCATAGGAATGTTTTGAACTATTCTTTAATTAACAATGGTAGATGCCTGTACTATATCAAATGAGATAAATAAAGTTAAAAGTTGAATCATATCTGGGATGCTTTAAAATTCATTTAACTCAGTAACATTTTAACTTGTTACATAAAAATCTACTGTTAGACCTCATGACGGTGATGTGCATTAACAATTTTATAGAGTCGTTTTCACACTACTAATTTGTCCATTTACAAGTACAATCAGCAATAGGTGACTGTTATAACTAAACTAAACCATGTGTTAGAAAGTTAGAATCAGAACTGAAAAATTCAATGCCATAGCTTGGATTTAAACCAATATCTTCTGCTCTATGCGCATCTGCTCTACCACTGAGCTACCATAGCAACATGCTGACATATTATGTTTAGTAGATTATAATTACCTTTCCAACTGTGCCATTGCATGTGATTTGAGAACCTCATATTTCTGTTCTTGTTTTCTAATAGTTGCTTCATACTCCACTAGACTTGCTCTAAGAACTTCCTCATTCTTCTTGAAACCTTCTATTACTGCTTTACTTCTCTCATACTTTCTGCAATGCAAATAAATGTTTATTAAACACCTTCTTTTAAGTTCAAATTTCTATGTCTGATTTAATAAAATAGAAATATAATCATACTTATGAAGATCTGAGAAAGCAATTTCTATATTTTCTAAATGTTGATTGGCAGAATCCCGCTCTTTTGTGATGTTCTCCTTGTCTATTTCATGAGCTTGCCTTTCGTGCTCTTTCTCAGCAACTAGACGTGAAATTGTCTTTTCATATTCCTCCATGATAATGCTGGAAATAAACAAAATATCAGAAATAAAACACAATTCCTGTTAAATCTTTTAGTCAACCAGAAGCTTTTTTTCCCTTCTTTTCTTTACATTTATTTTATATTTACCAGCTCCTAGTCATGAAAGTTATCATTTACTGCTTTATAATATCTCACTATGCAAATTACAGTAAATAGCATTGTGTAGTGTGGGTCAACTATCATGACTTATTTTGCCCTCATACTTATTGAAATACAGAAGAGTTAAGTAATTTAATAAGTTTGACACTCTGCTTTAACAAATTGCTTTACATTTCTCGTTTTGTAATTGCAGAATTTAAATTGTGCTTAATTTTTTAAGCATTCAAATATTGGCGCATTAATTAAGATTATAATAACCAAATTGCTCAATTCACCCACATCCATAACATGCAATAAACATTTGGGGATATGCACTTATGCAAAATATGAACAGACTGAAAAAATGCTGGGTAAGTATATATCATTTAAACTATACATGCTTGTTAACAATGAAAAAAAATACATTATCAACTTGCACTTGTTTACATAGTGAGTTTCAACCTTTTCATAACTCTAGATGAAACACAAACTCATCACATGCCAGAGAATTAAGGAAAAAAAATTACGTCCTCCAACACTGTCATATCAGATGATGAATGAAATGGGTGAAATGATCCCAGGGTCCATAGAGCTTAAGAGTTATTAGATATTCATCTTTCAGGATATGGGAAAATCCCAGAAAAAACATCATCCAGATAATTCACCCTGACCAATATTTGAACTTGGGGTCTCTTAAATGTGAGACAGGCAGGCATGCTATCATCTACGCTACCAAGGCAGACACATGTCAGAGATGAAAAAGTATTTCAAATAGTGGGTGGGACCAGATGAAAAGGCGCCAAGAAAACATATCAGTTCCATCTGCAGGTAAAGTGCATGACCTTTGCCTCTAAGTGCTTTCAGACCTCCCTCACATATTTGCCCCAATTGGCTTCCAACTATTATTCCTTATTCCCGAACTTGGGAAATGGCTGGGTGGACCAAGTTTCACATTAAATGAAACTGAAGTTGAGACAGAAATTTGCTTTGTACAAATGAATAAATAGCTCATCATACTGGGAGGGAGGAAGGGGTATTTATTTGTCTTTAAACTTATATTTTTTCGTCAAGCAACTCTTTTAGAATGTCACTTCTATTTGTGCTACTTTCTAACTACTAACAAAAAATAAAACCTTACAAGCACTGCATTTTAATCTTCCAAATAGGCAGTAATTATTGCCATGCATCAGTGATCAACTATTCTAAAATGAGGCTGTTACCATTATGTTTTTATTTTTCCCCTTAAATTAAAAGCAGTCTCAACTAACAAAAATGACTGAAAAATATTTCAGAGCGCTTCTCCAAACTCTGCCACTGCATGCACTCTGGCTAAACCAGCTCTAAACAGTAACGATCAGACAGGGCATCCAGCAACATGTGCACACAGAAAGCATAGCTCGACTATTGCACTAATGAAAAGTGAGCCAAAAGTGACAGGGTAAGAGAGAAGTGTCTTCAAATATTCATTTACAATAATTCTCTCTAATCTTATGCAAATACTTTTATATAAGCAAGCTTTATTGCCATAGGGTACTTCACAACCTGAATGATGAGCTGAAGGGAGCAAGGGTAAATTGTAACATGAAATGATTGTTTGGACAGTGGGAATTCATGAGCGCATGACGTAAGTTGAATTTACAATATCCAGAATCAAGAGGCAGTCAGTCTAGCAGAGTGTAGGTTGGATACTTATTCTCAGTTTCTTTTTTGCTGCTGGTTATATTGCAGTCAATTCATTTGGCAAATAAAGTTTTCTGACATGTGCACCGCAGCCCACTTCTCATGAATGTTCAGGGCACATAAGCTAAGAGTCAAAATTCAGATTGCAAGATAATTTGCTTCATCATGACAATGCTTCTGCAGGCACTCAGTGTGATTTGGTATCATGTAATTTTTACCAGTATCCAGCAAATAAGGAAAGCTGAGGTGGCTTTTTAACAAGTGCCAAAGAGCTTATTGTCTTATGAAGAGAAAATTTCAACATCTCTAAGGAAGTACGGCAAAGGTACTTACACTTCTAAAAGATACAAGCTTTGTATTCAGTATGGGAGAATACCTTAAAAACATATAGGCATCGTTGGTAAGCTGGCACTTTACATTTTTAGAATCCATAAAATTAAATACTGAGCCATGTATGTTATCTGATCCATCCTCCATAAGAAGAAACTGTTTCCAATTCTAAGCCTGGAGCACTAATATCTTTACTCATGTGTGGCATTCAGTGCATATTCAACTTGTTTAAGGTACTTTATTAACAGATTCATCAATTTAATTTTAACCATGAAATAAATCTCAAAGTTAAATTATAAAAACAATTAAATGGTCCCATAGATTTAATAGTTTGGGAAAATATATTTATTTTAAAAAATAAACATCGCATAATGAATTTTGACATACCAACAGTTGATTTTGTTTTTAGGTTTGTTTCGTCTTCAGATGTTGGTAATGCTGAAAAAACATAAGAAAAAACATGGTAACCGAGATTTCCTTGACAACGGAGTTTGTTTTTGATGGACTGAGGATGAAAGCGATTTGCTTTTGAAATCGATATCCATTAGAAAGAAGAAAGAATTATTAACATCAATTTCTTAAGATAAGTGGAGCCTTAGTAGCAAATATTTATATTTGTGTAATATTTATTGCTTCACTGTAACTAGCTTCATTTTCTACATAATCAGATTTACTTCCATTTTGTGCTTTCTTCATATTACCTGCACAGAAAATGTAAATGATAAAATACATAAAATCAGACCCGTTTTTGATTAAATTATTTCAAAATTCAAAGAAAATTACGTGTCTAATGAAAAGATCATTGTTGATGAAAGCCTGATGCTTTGGAAGGGCTGCTTAGGTTGGAAAAAATACATCAAAACAAAGAGGACCAGATTTGGCATAAAGAGTTTTGATGTATGTGAAAATAAAACGTGATATCTTTACAATAGCTGCATATACACTGACCAAGGAACTGATACACCAGAGACAAAGATTTGGGGTTATCTGGTTCCACAGTAATGCACCTGATGGAACCTGTACTTGATCAGGGTAGGACTGTATTTAGATAATTGGTACAGTTCCCCTAATTATTCATGGTCTTTCATAACAGAAAAACAAATGCAATTGGAACAGTACGCTCAAATCGTATTTTTTGCCAAAAGATGTGAATATGAAGGCTCTAAGGAAAGGAGAAATGCAGGTGCGTCAGCTCCCACCCTTGACCTATGTTTCTTGGCAGGACAGGAGGGTAGTTACAGCATTACCCAATTGCAACTCTAAAATATTGATGACTGATACTGGAAAAATTGATGCTCGTAACAAAATGTCAATTTTCAAGCCCGATATCATCCAGGAATACAATAGCATATGGGTGGTGTGGATCTAGTAGATCAGGTATTACACGAATATCCCTCTTTGCGAAAAACAATCAAATGGTATAAGAAAGTACTTTTACACCAGCTGGATATAACCATATACAACTGTTTAGTAATTTGGAGAGCTCTAAACCCATGCAAGACAATGGGTGATATGAATAAAACTCAGCAATTGCTTTTGCTTGCACTCTAGCAAATGATCGAAGAAAAAGCAATTGCTATAAATTGTATGCATAAAGCACGTGCTTTTGCTTGAAAGCATTTACTAACCATACCTAGCACTTGCTTCCTGCCTACCAGACTACTGCAAGTGATAAATCTCTTAGCGCGCATGCGCATGTTACGCTACGTCATGAAAGCAGACGAACTGTACATAGTTTTTATCAGTTTGTATACACGTATTGTGCCTATTGGTGTGTGCTTTTGAATCAGTTACTTGTTTTGTTAAAATCTGCAATATATCCTCAGATAATTCTGATACGGAAGCAGACGAGTTTAATGACGTGTTTGTTAGCGTAATTAAAAACAAGAGTGTTATTAAACAAATCTCAAGTTCCCAAAATAAAACAAGAACAGGAGATAGCGATTGGACAGGCAATTACGGAAATTGAGCAACTTTGTGGTAAAAGAATGGAGTCAAAACAAATCACAAAGAAAATCAGTAATATGAAAGCTGCAGTTAAAAAAAAAAAAAAAAAAAAAAAAAAGGACACGAAGGCAACAGGAAACAAAAAGATTAAACTGAATCATTGGCAGCAACAACTATTTTCGCTGTCATCAGATAATAATCCAACCTTAAACAAGATTCCAGGTGATATTTTGAAATAAATAATTTTCCTCATATAATAAATGCATTTCTATTTCATTATATGTTGCGTACTCTATAAAATTTCGAAGGTAAGGAAGGACATTTTGTAGTATTTCATTCTTTTTTGTGGTACAGGTGCATGTGAGGGAGGTGTGCCAGGGAAAGAGGGTCCCTCTTTAACACCAGTAGTATCACAAAGCAGGCCCGAGAGACCTACAAAACGTCAGCGCATATGTGATTTTGAAACTGAGGAAAGTAGAGGTCTGTCCACCCCTGAGTACCAGAGGCTACTGATCAGTGAACAGCTAAAGTTAACAAGATTACAAATTGACTATTTTTTAAAAAAAACTAGAACTTCTGAAAAACATTAAAGGTGCCATATTGTTACACTTTATTATTTGTTACACTACATGTAGCTTGCACATTTATGGAAGCATAACCTTTGCGGTTAATGTATTCATCTCCGTGATGATTTGGTTTTGGAATTTTCACATGTGTACAGTCGAGAACACCAAGTTCAGATGGGAAATGGTACTTCCTCTGCCACTGAAGTTTAGCATCGTGCATACTCTGTTGATCCGAAGGAAACGACATCCAAAAATTAGTTTTTTCAACTATTTTGCTTGCTACGTATGTGACAGTTCTTGACACTGTACTCTGGTGTATACCCATGTCTTCTCCAACTCCAACTTGGAAACCCGGGTCTCCAACATATCTTAAAAAAGTCCTCATTTTCTGCTGACCACTCAAAGCTCTGCCGCGCATTTCGTGATTTTCTCCCACAAAATATTCACTTAACCACGTAACATTTTCACTGCTAAATCTATATAACATTTTGAAATCCCGTTCTTCGGGGTTCCTCCTTTGTCTGTAGACCTTTCTTTCCCGAATATTCATAAACGCAGCCATTTCTGCTTCCAATAAACCTTTTGCTAAGCTAGCGAAGTCAGCATTGAGGCACACTTCAGTTTTTCATAGCAATTGCTATGAAGCAAAAGCAATTCCTAGGTGTTATGCATACCATTTCTAGCAATTGCTACTCGTCATAGCTTTTGCTTAACTTGGCCTACGTGGCCTAGCTTTTGCTAAAGCAAAAGCAATTGCTAGATATTATTATGCATATATATCGAAGCATTAGCTAGATTTTGCTACAGATTTGAAGGAAAAGCAATTGCTTAGTTTTTATGCATACCACCCAATGACCTAGCGGGACCTCTGCATATCAATAGCTCACAGCTCAATTGAGAACTATAAAATTCAGAGACTTCTCCATACTGGGGGTAAGGAATCCAAACCCCAGCACCCCTCCGGCTTGAAGGAAAACATTTTCCTAAAAGGATACCACCCACAGCAAAAAAAGTTGCATTGCATCTCTTTAGAAAATGCCTGGTGTGCCACAAGAAAGGTGTCCGAAAGGAAACCAGTATGCTTTGTCGTAAATGTGGAGATGTACCCTTGTGTGTTTATCCCTGTTTTGAGGTGCACCATTCAAATACAAACTTTTAAAAGTAAGCTTTTACTTCTTATAGAATTTATTTAAATTTATTGTAAAACAAAGTTTGAAATAATTATTGTTAAATAAGAATTAAATGCATGTATGCACAGGACATCTATACACATCCATATCAGTTTGTGGTATTTTAACTTTAACGTCACACGACATACATATCGGTGAAAGGGTTAAAAAAAAGTTTAAGTATAAAGTGCCTTGCAGATATTACTTAAATCTATGCCCAAGCAACATAATTTTAATATGCCAGTGATTCCTTTATGATACAACAATAAAATAGTTTATGCCTTCTTTCACAGAGGATCAGTTAGTTGTGCAAAGAAAAGGAAAGAAAAAAAAAGAAAAGAAATTAAAATGGGTTAGTTAAGAACATAATAAAAACCTAAGCAAATATAATTAATAATGCAGAAGTGACTATAGTAATAAGTGATAAACATACTCTAGTTTCTTCTTCTTAACGATAGTCATCCATGCAGTCTGACCTCCAGAAATTGATTTATTCTATTTTGTGCCCTAGAAAAATGAGGCTACTGCATGTATGTAATAAAAATAACACAAATATGCCACGCACCCACACACACACCACGCACCCACCCACATACACACATGCACCCACCCACACAAATGTGATTAGAGCAATAACACATCTTTGGATAACATTCCACCTACCTATGTCCCAAAAGTGGTAATACATAAATGTAATGTCACATAGTAATTTTATAAAGTGATTATCAACTGGTGCCTTTTCAAAGTAACAAATTTGTTTGAAGTATTTTAATTTTACCTCATTTGTTTTTGTCCTTGAGCTTTTTCTGCTACCTTTTTGTTCAGCCTAATTTCACGTTCTTCGCTTTCCTTAAGGCGAGTCTGTAGTTCTGCCATTTGACTGCGCAAATTTATAACTTCCACCTTGTGGTGCTCATCTTGCTTTTCAAGCAATTCCCGCAACAAATACAACTCCTCCAGCATTTTGGCATGCTCACTACCTCTGTTATCCGACAGATTTGCTGGTGAGACTACCTCCTGCGAAACAATTATGCATTAAATAAATTATAAAACAGGAGCTGGCAACATTACCAGATTTACTGCAAACGCTAAAGCATATTTAGAGAGAGTTAGAGAGCATTTATGAACATCAAATTTAGTAATTCAGCTGTAATGGAATTGTCAATCATTAAATCATGAAATAAATCTAGAAACTACATTATTAAAGCATTTAAATGAATATTCAAACTTAATGATTTGAAACAAATCTTATAACAAATAAAAATCAAAAAACAAATATGAAATATTGTCCATTTCATTAATGAATTGTTTTACTATAATTTTGATTATCCATTTAGTCACCTAGATATGGTTACCAGGGCAATATACATATAGATTTAAATTAACTGATGGAAATTAATCATTCACTCACACTAGTTTGGATACAGTCAAACTGAACAATTGAATGCCATGGCCAGGACTTGAAAAAAAAAGCACGTGCGCCCGCATACCCACACCCACACCCCGCGCCCGTCCGCCCACCCACCCACACAACCACACAAAGCAGAAGTGCATGACTATACTGTCGAACGACACGTACATACCATTATGACTTAAATGCAATAGATTTAATATGAGCCCAAATAAAAAATTATGTGAAACACAACATAGTGTTTCAGTGTAGCAATGAAAAAGAATTGTTTTATACACCAATGCAAAAAGTGATAGTGGAGAACTGGCAAAAAGCTTGGTAACACTTGGAAAAACTAAAACAGCTTTATTGAGACAAGGATGTTTAATTCATTTAGAAGACTCAGACTCGATTTAGAAGACTCAACTGTGAGGGAACATTTTAAAATATTTGATACTGAGGAGAAAGAGGAATACGAAGTAGCAAACAATGAGGAATCCACCACTGGTCCTTCTTGCTCTTTGAAAGGAATGTTTGTTGTATTCCAACAGCCAACTGCTTAAAAAGGATGACAGACAGCAAGTGAGCAAGTAACCTCTTACATTTTCTACAAAATGGGTAACAACATGTACTATGTATAAATGGAGAAGTAAAGTCTGGTGTTTAAGAAAATTAAAAAGGAAAAACTAAAGAAATCCATTAAGGAAGCAACCACATTCACTAAAGAAAAAGAAAGCAACAACATATTCATTGCATTCACACACCACCCAAAAACATATAATAAATTCGAAAAGAACTTTATGGAACAAGATATCTTAGCACCTACTAATAGTTTTAAAATTGCTAAATTCAAAACCAAAATATGAAATCCCAACAATTAATAGATCCGGAATATACCAAATAAGTTAAAAGAATTGTGAAAAATGCTACATAGGTCAAACTAAAAGAAACCTAAAAATCAGAGTCAAAGAGCACTTTAGAAAGAACAAAATGAAGCAAAAAGATAAGTCAGCAGTACCATTTCATTTTTGGAATGAAAATCATGATATTGATCCAAATCCAAAATTATTAAAAGGAGTGATAAACCAAAATAAACTGGTAACATGGGAGAACATACTCATATGGAAAAATAAGGACCGAGTAAATGAACTTTGAAATCCCACCAGTAGTTAATTTGACAAAGAAGTTCATAGTTCCACCACCAGAAAGAAGGGAGCCGACAACAAACATGTTAGTTGGAAAGAGATTGAAGATGGAAGCAATAGCTTCTGAAACTAGTCCCTCAATAATATAAAAATGTAAGTGACTAAGTGTAAAAAAAAAAAAAAAAAAAAAAAAAAAAAAAAAAAAAAAAAAAAAAAAACTACAAATATTTTCAACTAATATTTGTACTGTTTAACTGTTAATAGCTTCAGCTTTAGGTTTCATTTAAATGTTTGTGTTCAAGAATGATTGCACAAGCTATATTTAATCTGGTAGCATGAGTGACATATATATATGCATATTATAATAAACTGAGTATATGAACAGATAAACAGTTCCAAGCCTCCCTCTTCACGTGGATGCCTCTCAGCCTCTTCTGGTGGTGATTTGTGACGTTATACAGCAGTCTATAACATCATCAACAAGCCAAGAGAGGAGAGATGGCAATGGTTTCAGAATGGAGAGAAGTATCCAAAATTTTTTTAAATGTTAAGTAGTGAAGCAAGATTGATCATCAAATAGCTAATATGTGACACATTACCTGCTTCGAGGGTGTCTCAACAATTTGCCGAACAGGTGCCACCACAGCCTGTTTGATTGGTGTACTTTCAGTGGACTTCACTGGAGATGGACTAAGTGAGATCAATTTATCTATGTATGAAATGGCTGGATTCTTGGTAGGTGTTACACACTGCTGCTCCTTCACAGGGCTTGAAACCTCCTGCACTGTCTGTTGTGCATTCACACTGCAAACAAACAGTATCATTAGTAAAACTGGTCAGGTGAGATGTGAATGTACTAGGCTCCTGAATCACATAACCTAAGCACAATAAACAAAGCTTACTTCATAGCTTAATTTACACGCTTAAGCTCAACATAGCACTAACTGGATATGCATTTCATTTTAATGTTTCTATATGACCAACATGTAAGTCTGAACTAATAGAAGCTTAATTAAATTTAAAGGGAGTCGATTAATGACACTAAACAACACTTTTAAATTTTTCCAGAACATGTTTCAGAGACTTTGCCTCTATCCTCAACCGGCCATCGACTGGTTCTCATTGGTGTAGTTGACGATATTTTGTCATAGGTCTCCTCTGGTGGCGGTGAGAACCAGTCGATGGCCGGTTGAGGATAGAGGCAAAGTCTCTGAAACATGTTCCAGAAAAATTTAAAAGTGTTGTTTAGTGTCATTAATCAAACGCGACTCATCTAAAATTTAATAATGACTCCCTTTAAATTTAATTTATCATAACAACACTGTTTTCAACACTTCCAAGAAAGGAATTGTAATAAAAACTTCTACATTTCTTTCTCCTTAGTGTCTTTGTCACCAAATAAAACTATTGAATGTTTTGTTTCAAGCTTTGCTAAATATGCATACAATTTTTCAGTTCTTTGAGAAGTACTGAAGTTGTTAATCCAGCTAATGATCATTGTTTATAAACATGGAGCCATCATTTCTACATTTCTCTTAGCTTTTGAGAAAATAAATTTATAGAAGGTGTTGCTAATAACTCATACTTTTCAGTTGCTCATATTCATAATTTTCCTTTTGTCTACACTTTTTAGCTCTTTTAGTGCCCTGAGTCAATTTACTCACATTTCTGAAGTCAGCTGTAGAGAGCCAGAGGCCTGTTAACCATCACTGGTGTAAAGTGACACAGGGTTTTATGATTAAAAATGTTATTGCTGAAAACTTTGTGCAATGGATAAAGTACTGAAACTGTTCTTAAACCAAGGCCTATTTAATATGATCTCCATCTGTAATATCATCATTTTGGGTAACATGTCAATAGCTTCTATATAGAGCATTAAAAGTAAAAAAAATTCTTTAACGAAAATTGCTTTCAGTCTTTCAGTTTAAACATTCATTATTAAAAATATACATAATATAGTATGACCTAAACAAAACAAAAGAATCAAGTTCTTAAACAAAAACAGCATCAGCATTTAGCACTGAATGAAATATATTAACATCTTTTCATCATCTATGCCTACTGTAAAAACCTGATGAGAACCACTTGGCTTTATTCACATGAAATGCATAGATTGAGGGGTTGTTTAGTGTCATACAATTCCCTTAGAAGGTCAAGAGTTGGAATCTTCTAAGGGATTGCATTCCAGCACTATGGAAAATCACAAAATTTACAGAATGATGTTTTACGAGCCAATATAATCAACTCCAGCACTGAAGGAGCCGTTCTTTCGAAGCTGATCATCATATGGTGCTTAAAATGCCCGGCACTTGCCCAACCACTAGAGTCTAAGAACATTAAAGGTACTCATTGCTGACTAAAAACCAAGATTAAAAACTATTCATGAGTGCTGTATTTTAACTCTGCATTTGGCTTAGTTGATAAAAGTGCTAAATTTTTTATTGGAAGAGCTAAGGTAATTCCTGCTTATTCTATATTTCTGGGGTATCCTCTCCTTCAATTTTAAAACAGAGGATGATACATGCATATCCAATGTCAAAAATATGAATCAGAACATGAGTTATTAAGATAGAGATAAAAAAAACTTACTGAGTCATAAATTAATCATATATTAATCATAACAATTTTAGCAGAGATAAAAGTTTGTCTTAGTATACTGTAATGTAAAGAAATCTCTAATGATAAGTTATCTGAAATTTATAACCATGAACGATAGATTTTTCTGCCTAATTTCATGCAAAATATTATTACTATTGCTCAGAGAATTAAATATTTATTTTGGGCAAGAAGCAGAAAGCATTTGCATGACAGTAACATAATAAAAAGAGAAAGAACAAGATATTTGTGTATCTGTACACAATTCATAAAAATTGGTGTGCTTACCTTTTTGCTTCAACAGCTGCAGGAAGAGGTGCTGATCCAGTCCTACTAACTGTTCCTACCAGGGGATCAAACTTCACATATAATGACTCTTTCCGCAAATCAGTTTCTCTTTGTGAGTTTCCTACAGAGTTCAGATATTCAAATGCTGATGGATCCTTAAACACTGTAAAACATATTAAAGAGTTCAATCAGAATGGTTTTCTATAAAAAAAAATGGAAAGAAAGAAAAATAAGGAATAAATGCATATGAGGATCACACTTTTAAGTCTATGATACTTGCCATCACCACTAGGTGCATCTTCAGCAATATCAGGTCCAGCTTCACTGTGGTTGATCTCTGAATTTATTGTAGAATTCTTTGGAGAACCTTCTACACTTCCTGTCTGTAACATGGTCAGAAAAAGAAAATTATTCTAAGCATTTTAACTTAAGCATCTGACAAAGATATCAGCTTTTTTTATGTTATAAAAATATTTGCTTCAAAATTAGCAATTTTTCTCAGCTTAGGAGTAGAAATTGAATAATACTTCTTATATCTGAAAAGATACAGTTCTACTAGAAACTATTTTAACAAACTATTCTAATGTTAAAGCAATCTATGGAGCAATTTATGAATGAAGCATAAACAGAATGAAAAGAACTAAGGGAAATATGTTTACAACATGACTTAAAACAAGGTTAGTTTTAAGTCATACATCACCTAAATTCTTTTAAAACATGTGGCTAATTAATACAAAACTATGTACAAAAGTAGTTCTGTACAGTGAATTCAAAAATTATATTAATTTTTTACTACTTCCAGTTAAACCGGAAGCAATGTAATTTCTTTTTAAATATAACACCCTATATTTGTTTACAGATTTGAGCAATATACTTCAATAAACTTTCAGCATATACATTCACTTGTAAGTTTGTACAAATAATTATTTTTAAATTAACAACAACAAAAAGAGAGAGACAGAGAAGAAAAATGTAAACTGAAAGAGGATATTTCTTTTCTGCTGTAGTTTGACATGACTGATTTACTGCTTTATGGGATTGAATCTGACATCTAATGTGCTAAATAATAATTCTACCTGAAGTTGAGTCAAAAAGAAAAGATTCTAATTTTAATTATGCTTACCTCTGTTGACATGCAACAATCTTACTGCAAGTTATTTAATAATATGCACCACACTAAAATTTCACATAAAATGGTGACAAAAATTGCAACAAAATTACTGGAACTTGAAGCATGAGAATTTACAAGATCAGATCCCCCAAAAAATACAACCAATGAAAATACCTCATTGGATGTTTTCTGTGTGCAAAAGAATCTGAAAGTATCTACAACTATTAAAAGAGTCGACATGAAAAATTCAATGCCATGGCCAGGAGTTGAACCACGGATCTCCTGGTTTCCGTCCAGGCTACGTTGGCCATGGTAGCTCAATGGGTTAGAGCGACTGGACGGAAACCAGGAGATCCAAGGTTCAAATCCCGGCCATGGCATTGAACTTTTCTTGTTGACTCTATCAATCCAATACCTTAGCCTGTATAGGGCTAGTGTGAAGAAATTAATTTCCATCAATTAACTTAAATATCTACAACTAATTTGGCATTAGAATCCAATTTAAGCCAAAGATCTGTGACAAAAATCCTTAAAAGTGTCAAGCAACATTCCTATAAAAATCAACATTTCCACCAATTTTTAGAGGATGATCCTAACAGAAGAAAGCAGTTTTGTAAAATAATAATTGTTCACTTCACTGTAGTGTTCCAATACAGTTAAATTTCAAAATAATGAGGCAGCTTTTTTAACAAACTTTTTCAGGTGAAGCCTTATTCTGTTAGAATGGATTTGTCAACAGACACAACTGCTGATACTAGAGTAGCTACAAAATAAGAATGAACATGGGTTCAGCCTATATACGGTTATCGTACTATCTTGGTATTGCCAGTTCTACAGCTTGCAGGTGACAGAGATGGAAGGTAAGTCTGTCTTTGTCTCACTGAATCCATTTAGCAAGTACTCTGAGATCTACATACAGATGCTGACAGAAGTTCGCTTAATATTTCAGCATGTGTGTGACAATGATTATTGCACGGTAGCATAATCCGAACCTTAAAACCTTAAACAGAACAGTTCACTTACGTAGCTATCATTCATATGCACACAAAACAAAATGACTCAAATTAGATGCATTCGACAGAAGGCGTTTGCTACAGCAAAACAAAATAGTGACATTTTAACAATTTGTGAATATAGTTTCTACTTTAATAATGCCATGTAAGAATACTGTCTATAATGGACTTAAACCAATTTTTGTTTCATTAAAGTACTTAATAAATACTGAAGATATGAATGAGTATTCATGAAGCCTTCTTACACAGTTGGATATTCACCTTTGTAGTATAAATCAAATTGTTCTACATAAAATACTTTTGAAAACCATCTAAGTTGGTATCACGTTTTTTAGCTGCTTGATGTTTTCTAGGAGATCTAAATATGGAAACTGCTAATTTGGTGAACTGTTTGCCTTCTTTAACAATCTCAAAAACTATTTGTAGTTGGTTTATTGATACTCGTCACTTACTTGTTTATATTAATGAGAGACTAGTTTCAAAGGCATTCGCCTCAATTTTCAATCTCTTTCCAACTGGCATCTGTTGTCTGCTCTCTCTCTGGTGGTGGAACTATGAACTTTTTTGTGAAATTATCATAGTTCCACCACCAGAGAGAGAGAGAGAGAGAGCAGACAACAACAGATGCCAGTTGGAAAGAGATTGAAAATGGAGGCGAATATCTTTGAAACTAGCCTCTCATTAATATAAAAAAGTGACGAGTATCAATAAACCAACTACAAATAGTTTTTGAGATTAATTTTGACGTCGCTGTTACTAAATTCCTCCAAACACAAATATTCTTTAACAATGTTTGTCACAGTATGAGCACTCACGCAACAAGCTTATGCCATTAATTCTCGACTCTGAGCGAAATTTATACTTTCAAAAATGTCTTTAATTGACAACTGTTTGTAAAAGTAATACATATTAACAAGAACATTCCAAGCCTGCTTATGTAAAAATCTTATGAGTTGTTTTGCAGTTACTACTAGGTGCACCAGTACTAGGCTTGCTAAACAGTATATTTACTAACTTTGAAAAGCACATGTGCATTCTTAAAAGGTGACCACATTATTGAATGCAAGGTACAAAATGCAACTGCAGCATAGTATGTGTGTGCTTTTC
The DNA here is from genome assembly GCA_030765055.1 of Mantis religiosa. Classification (NCBI taxonomy): domain Eukaryota; kingdom Metazoa; phylum Arthropoda; class Insecta; order Mantodea; family Mantidae; genus Mantis; species Mantis religiosa. Next base: position 50,855,862 of record CM060956.1, read on the forward strand.
TTCACTGAAGTTAATGATTCTTTTCCTTCTAGTCAGGTTCCTTATTTTTCCCTATCTCTGAAACCAGATGTGCTACAAACATGGAATTTGGACAATCATCCTCAGAAAAAATAGCTCTGTAACATGGAAAAAAAATAATTTTGTAATTGCTATCTTTAGGGCATGCAAAGAAATTAACCATATGGTTTGGCAAAGCGAACCAGTATGCATGCTTAACTGTACAATGTTGCATGCAGTGCACTGGCTAGTGGCTATAGACCAGCTACGCCTAGCTCTGCCTTATGTTCATTCCTACTTTGTAGCTACCTTAGCCAGAAACGATTCTACAAAAGCTGGAGCACAACCACAAACAGTATCCACAGAAATTGAATGGACACTACTGTGTGAAAATTGCAACACCATGAATGAATTCCGCAGAATCCAAACATGATGGGTGTGTAGAGGAGTGTGTATGAGATAAGTGATTAGGATTGCAGAGAGATAGTGCAGCCTGTGAAGGAATTCTAGTAGAACAGAATGACCTGTTTTAGCCAATTTCTAATATAGTGATATTTTGGTAAAGGGCATGCTGCTGTGACAGTGATGCATAGATAGTAGGTCATATGCAGCAATGAGTGGATACTGGGCCATGCAAGATGACCACAGTACAGGATGATGGTCATCTTACCCACATAGGCATAACGTAGCACACAACTTAATCTACAGTGGCTCAATGCTGGAGCATTGCAACAAGTGTGAACCTAATTAATATATCATTGTGTCATAGTCCTCACACAATGGAAGTGTGAACCTGTCTGCATCAATGACTCATTGCTGTCTGCTACAAATATGCCTGGTTGGATACATGTCATTATGTTGGCTTCAATTGTCCGGTATCCACAAGTGCAATGAGTATGTGAACGCTATCACTGTGTGCTGAATGGCAAAAAGTAATCTTTTCAGACAAGTCCTGCTTCAACCTATCCTACAGTAATGGCAACGTATGTGTTCAATGGTACTATAATAAGTACAATATGGAGGCTTGCAAAGTTGAGTGGTACATCCGATAAATACCAGTGTGATGGTTTGCAGAGCCATTGGTTACAACTGATCTCACTTCCTATTAATTGAGGGCACTTTGTGAGAGAGCCCAAGGTATTCCTCTGGCTTCAGATATCTCCAAGGTACATTTCAGCAGGACAATGTCCGGCCACATATTGTGAGGAATGTACAACACTTCTAAGAGTGATGGCTACCATTGCTTCCCTGATCTGCATATTCGCCTGACATATTACCCATTAGATATATATGGGATATGGTTGGTTAGTAACTGCTACGTCACAGTCCTCCAGTAACTAGTACCACAAATTAGGGCTGGCATACAAACTGCTTGAAGGGAGATCATCGAGAAACATATTCAGAACCTTTTTGATTCTCTGCCATGGTGTATATACATCTCTAATTGTAGTGTATGGAGGCCACATGGAAAATAAGTATTTTTGGAAATTAGATTAAGACTGAAAAATTTAATCATAATAACTCAGGATTTTAACCAAGTACCTTCAGTTATGGCATTGCATATTTTAGTCAAATTACCTATTTCCAAGTTTAGGTTCTTTAGTATTTATATTCATATTTGCAAGTTCTGCAATGGCAAATAATATTTATGTATTTTGATATTTTCTAGAATTGTACGTATCACAGCTTGCTTTACTGTATCTGCTCCAGTAATGGATCTGTTTACTAGGAAATGAGTGTATGAAAGTGCATATGAGTCACCCATGCTGCCAGATCTAATGTTTGTTGCAGTAAATGCAGTGATAGGTATTATGTATGGGTGACAACACTTGCGTATTTTAAACGAACCTTCCATCCTTGTCATACGTCATTGCTACACTATCTACTGGAGCAAAACAAGGAAAAAAAATGTGCTATCAAAATTAATTAGCAGTATTTTGAATACAATAAACACATTATTCTTTAAAATAAATATACTCTCCTAAATCATTAATACTATCTGTCTGCATATTTAGTTGCTCAAATAATCAGCAGCCTTAATGTCACATCAACAAATTATTAACAAAATGGAAGTCAGAACATGCACAACATGCGAGTAACGATTGCAAAACGTGTCCTGCTTGTGAACACAATTAAAACAAGGTAAGTGAAGTATCAGTTCTAATATATAAGAAATGTACATGAAATCAGTTATTTGATAAACAACACAACTGCCAGAAATACACATGGAAACTATCTACCAACACGTAATGAATTCAATGCTCTTTACCTTTTCTATGACACTATGTTGTGATCGAGGAGAAGCATCTCTAGAAGGGTTTCTGTTTGTTTCACTGATCGCCCTTGCTGGACTCCCAGAATGCCTTGATTTTGAACGAGGAGATGCAGCTGGACTCTGATTCTGACTTGGTCGTGGAGATTTGCGAGAAATTGGAGGAGACCTCTTAATGCCAGATTTGTTTACGAAAGGACTGACACCAGTTTCATCAACACCTACCACTTTTTCTTGAGTCTCCGCCATGACAGATTCTCCAGATACTGATTTTATTTCTTCAACTTCTTCAGAAGAATTAATAATTTCTTGCAGTACCTTTTCTGCTTCTTCGGTTATTGATTTATCAAAATCACTTACATAAGAGAAAGTAGTATCAGAAGGACAAACTTTTTCTGGTTTGTGTTCACCAGATTCATTCAAGGACGGAGAACTAAAAAACTCTTTACCATCAACAAATTTTTCATCTCCTAGCTCTAGATCCTTCTGTTGACGGCTACAAAGTGCAATTAATTCACTCAGTTCATTTGGTGGCTCATTAATTACACTTTCTTGCTTTTCTGTATGTTCCACATTCTCAAGAGCACCATTTTGTAACGGAAGCACACACTGAAAATCTTTATTCTGCACAAACTTGGCCTGTTCGCATGCAATGTCTGGAAGAATACTGGAAGCAAAACTGTCTTTCTCACCTACTTTTTTCTCTACATGCACAACAGGCTCATCGTTGAATTCCTGCGTTAGTCTGCGTTTAACATTGGATGGTGTGCTGCCTTTGAAAGATGATTTTGAAGTCTCAGAACTAACAAAGTTTGATACTGTTTGATCACCTATGCAAACCTCTGCATTTTCTTCAGCATTGGAAGAATAACTCACTTGTAGGATATCTGTAGTTTGCAAATCATTTGTTAAAATGCTAGATTTTGTATTATTAAAACTTGAAGTAGTTGAGTCTGGTGAACATTCAGCACTCAAATCTTTTATCCACAAGCTTTCTACAGCGCTTTTCTCAGATTGTTTAGCTTTATTTTCAGATTCTTTTTCATGTACAGTACTTGAAATTAAGTCTGTCTTTACATCAATTTCATTGGCAGTTTTCTGATTTAGAGATTCCTCCCCTTTGTGCACCTGTTCTGTAACAGGGAACTCTCTATCAACCTGCTCAAATGTACTTTTTTCAATTTCAGGTTTCTCGATAATATAACTACTATCTGCTAATACAGCAACCTCAGAAATGCCTTCATTTTTCACATTTTTAAAATCAAAAACCTCTTCCTTCACAATGTCTCCATTTTCAGATTTATCTGGTTGAGTGGTACTGCATGAATCAAGTTCAATCTCAGTTTTGCTAGAAGAGACCAGAGATCCAACACAAGTTGAAACTTCTTTAATATCACAAATTACTTTTGTTTGTTCTGAATCGTTTAACTGTACACTTAAAAGCTGTTCAGTAAAAACTTGCTCTGCTTCCTCTACCTGATTTATTACCTCCTCACAATTTGTCTCTGCTTGCTTTGAGGTGTTTAACTGTGCACTTGAAAGCTGTTCAGCAACAACCTGATATGTTTTCTGTACCTGATTCACTACCTCCTCACAATTTGTTTCTGTTGGTTTTGAAGGGTTTAACTGTACACTTGAGAGCTGCTCAGTGACAAGTTGATCAGTTTTTTCTACTTGATTTACTACCTCCTCAGAACTAAACTTTTCATTTGTGTCACAATCAGCAAGTGGAACATCAGACAAAGATTCATTTGGAATGTCAGAATTGCTTTCCTGTGATCTTATTGAGCTTTCAAGATGCAATTTATTGATCTGCACACAAAGATCACTGATATTCAATGGATTAACATCTTTTTCAGATGACTTTGCATCTTCATAACTTTCAGAAACAGATGAAATTTCACTGTGAGTTGCAGACTGCTCAGGAATGGTGATGACTAAAGATGGATCAGCAACTCCTGTATCAGTACTGCAAACATCTTGTAATTCAGAAACTTCGCTCGGAGTTGGTACCTCAGAATCATTTGTATTATCATCTGTGTTTTCTGCCTGCACACCAGTAGTTTCAGAGTGCTGTTTTTTGTCTAATGCCTCTTCGAAACTGTTGAGAATGTCTTCCAACAACACACTGCCAATTGGAGAATTGAGAGGATCTGTATCTCCAGCACTCTCATACTCTGCAGTGTCTGTATCTGTGCAAACAAAAACACAGAATTACAATTTATACAGTTACCTTTCTTCTGATATGATCACTTCATAGAAAAACGAAATAGAAGAATATTAAAAAAATTGGAGTTTAGCTGTCAGTATTCTTGATGTGCTTTTTATGTATACTGTATTACAGTATAAGTATCAGTCTCATGAACTAGAATGTGTAGGATTCAATGCTTTTCAAAGTCTAAATACTTGAAAAGAAACTTGACAAATAATTCTTAACACTATTTTACTGTTAAGCTGATTAAGTGATAAATTAAGATTACATCAAATATTTTAAGTTGATTAAAATATATGAAATATCTCAACTCACTTCTCCCAGTAAAACGAGGTTGGGCCATTACATATAAAATAGGGTTATCTTCATTACAGTAAAATATTTGTGAACAATGAATAACTAAGCAATAAATGTAAAATATGTAAAATTCTCCTACATCCTTCATCAGCCTTTGAAAGGTTCTACTTCACATTCACAAAATGGAATCAGTTGACATAGAACTCTAATTACTCTTTACAAGTGTGGTCTGCAATACTGCATCAATTGACAGTTACTTAATAAAAAGCATTACAAACTTTGATGTAAGAAAAGTAATACACAGGTGATCACTATGCTGTAAACAAAATTCAGTTACGAAGTCAATCATTTTGCTCTGACTGAGATGTCAATTCAAGAATTTCCTTCTCTCCAGAAACAAGAAAGAAAAAGCTAAACTTATTTCAAATTAAGGCCTCTTTTCTTTCTTCTTTCAACTTCTTTCTTTCTAGAAGTTTGTACAATCAAGTGTCAGAAAAGAGAAGAATCAAATATCTTGTTTCTGAGAACTGGGATATATAGATACAAGCAGCCTTAATCAAATAAACTCAGTGACTTAGCAGATCTTCACAAGTTTAATTTTTATTGGGTGAAATAATTTATAATTATGAATCAAGGTGTTAAATTCACAATGTTAATGGAGACATTTTGTTCTAGTAAAAGTTGAAAACAAAAACTGTGCTAAACACTGCATTTGTAAAGTAATCTTAAAAATATAGCAAAAGAACCCCTTAAAGCTCATAGATGAATCTACATTTAAAACAGCAGCCAAACACTTTACTCAGAAATGTCAGTAGAAAATACTGTGGATGTGGATGAACTATTGGAACATATGTACCTAGGAAATACCACTTACAGTTCCACGCCACTTATTAACTCAGAGTCATTCAAAACAGTCCTTCAGCTCATCATGTGATTCAGAATAAGCAATTATATTCATAAATGAATGCTTGAGAAAAAAGCAGACAGATTTTCTGAATTATTTTGGTAGTAACATTGCTTACTGTTGTGGAAAGCAACAGTTTTAAGGACATATTGCAGAAATTGCACACATACTAGCCCCATTCTGATTTTGTTCTAAATTCTATGTGGTAAATGACTAATCATTAAATAGTTGGGAAGTATGGCTGAATAGACCTTTGGTAAGACAGAAGATTAATAAAGTTCGAAAGGAATGGAATAATGGAGATTTAGATTCTTAAAATCAATAAATTAAGAATAGAGTAATCCTATTTATATGTAAATTAGCCACACAAGTAATTATGCTTAGATAATTTATTCACTCGATCGTGCAGTTAAGTATTGATATAAAGTGTTATTCTTACATTCAAGTTACACAGCAATAATTACCTTACTAGAACTCTTTTAGTTTCTGTTGCCAAAAATTCAACTACACTATTCTGCAACCATTCAACAATTTGATTTAATTTGGGATGCAAGGGATGGTGATGTGCATTCCATAACCTCTCCTATCCAAATCCCAATCTCAACCTGCTCGTGGTGCAACCTGCTTTTACCTATGAGGCTCTGGGGACTGAGTGTTAGCGGTATACCTACATCAGAAATAGAGGAAATGCTATTTCATCTCTTAAGCTGGCCTGTCACGGCATACAAATATTCCACAATTGGTGCTAGTGAGAAAAGCTAATGGACTTTAAAACTCCTCCAGGCCAGGTCCAATGGACCCATTAACCAAAGACAGGTGTGGCCCTCCAGACATACTGGGGGTTAAAATGAGTGGATGATGTAACCACCATTACAAGCAAAAAATTGGTGTCCACTTAAAAAACGGTTACATTTATGCTACTTAAAACATGACAAGTCCTTCAGATAAATTTGGAGGTAAAATAGTCCCCCCGTTCGGATCTCTGGGTGGGGACATCTGCAGGACGTCAATTACAGAACACCCTCAAAATTCTCCAATGGAATGCAGGAGGACTTTCACAGAGTAAAAAAATGGAACTTCAAAAAGTCATAAAAGAAAAAGAAATAGATGTATTCATCATTCAAGAAGCCAATGTAACAAATGATCTACTAAAATATTTTGAAATTTCTGGATTTAATATATATGTTCTCCCAAATCACGCCAAATAGCTAGTGGAATACTTACAGGTGTCAGAACAAACATCTTATCAAAGTTTAAAATTATAAAAGAAATGCAGCAAGAAGATAAAATAGAAATTATCCAAATTGAAATCTGGAAAGGAAATTCACGTTACACCATATATGGAACATACAATCCACCAAATAACAATCCTTGTCTGAATATAATAAATATACACCATAAAACAATTTTGATTGGTGATTTCAATGGTCATTCACCAAAATGGGGATACAAAGACTACAATGCCTGTGGCAAAACTATTGAAGATTTATTAAATTCTAACACTTTAGATCTTATCTACAAGAATGGGGATTGCCCCACATACTTACACTATAATGCAGTGCACTAATCCAGACCTATATTAGTATCTTCAAATTTAAAAGATAAGACAACACGTGAAATCATTGAAGACATAGGATCTGATCATAGAGCAGTTATTGCATCCATAATACTTCATGACTAACAAAATATTAGGAGGCCAAAGTTGAAATACTCTTGGAATTTTAGAAAAGCAAAATGGACAAAAATTTACTGAGGAAACTGAACAAAATCTTTACTCCGCTCAACATGAAGCATCTGTAGATAAGCTCAATAAAACAATAACATAATTCTTGAAGCAGCAAAAAATGGATCCCAAGAGGAAAAATTAAAAATTACAAACCCTTTTGGAATACAGAACTATCAAAGTTAAAAGAAGAAAGGGGCAGAGCAAGGCCAAACACTTACACAGAATAGGAATTTATACAAGTCCAAATTGTCCTCTGTGCAACAAAGAAGAGGAAATGACTGAAGAACATCTTTTAACCTGTGAAGCCTGTGGCGTTATTCTCCATCTTAATCGAGCCCCAAATTCGGGCGCAATGTTTGTAACCATCCATCTTAATCAGAGTGACAGAGGTAAAATTTTATATGACTCCGATTTCGTAATATATTATTTAATTGTATAATCTGGATTACAATTCACTTGAACTTTCTTTCTTAATCAGTCACTGTAGATTACCTCCAACACATCAATAAATCCTTATTTTTAAGTTAATATTTGTGGCGATATAACAGGTCGTCTTGTTTCTCGATGATTAATCAGCCCCAAAGTTGGGAGCGATCTTTGTGACTGTCCCTCTTAATCATTGCAGATCGAATTGTTTCTTGATGATTGAGTTTGATATATTATTTAATTTGATTGTATAATCTAACGTCCACTCCTCACTATTACGAATACCGAATAACTCTTTTTGAAGGTTATTAAACTTTCCGTTACAATTATATTCACCGCAACATTTTTTTCATCGTCATGAAACCAGATTGAAGAACATATCTATCTAAAGATTATTGATTTTCCGTAACTATCGTTATTCCTCTATTAATTTTGTGATTGGCCGATGTACTGCTACGTCACCACATTACATAATACAATTATTACTACGGCCAATCACAAAATTACACATATATTTGTTTTTAATATTGTCATTACATGGCCTACTAAGTCATATCAGAAAACAATATTCATATAAAAAGTTCTAACTAAAACATATCGTTACAAGCCCTACCTGCCGGACCCACTACACACAAATATTGGAAAGCAAGAGAGCTAATGGCTTCATTGTCAAAGCCTAGCATTTGAAAACAACAAACAACACAATTTGATTCCTTCTACTGGCCATATTCGGTATTTTGTTTTCAATAACTGAATGATATGGCACATTATCCGTTATATGAGGGCTGTTCAATAAAGAAAGATCATAAGCTTTTTTGACAACACAGCTTTACTTATAATTTTAATGGTCCTTACCCAAATAGTCTCCCTTAGATGTGATGCACTTTTATGTTTCTGCCAGTCTGCAATGACATGCTTGGAAACCATTTTTTGAGAGGTCCTCCAAAATCACCTTCACAGCCTTTACTACTGTTTCTGAAGATGGATGATACCTCCTGAGAAGGTGTTTCTTCACATTAGGGAATAGATAAAGTCACACAGGGCTAAATCCGGACAATAGGGAGTGTAAGGGACATATTTCACGTTGATTTTTGCAAAATATTCAGCAACAATATTGGTTAAACTTAAAGGGAGTCGATTAATGATTAGTGTCATTAATCGACTCCCTTTAAATTTAATTTATTATAACACTGTTTTCAACACTTCCAAGAAAGGAATTGTAACAATATTTGTAATACATAACCGCATATTACTGTGGTGCAGCATCCAGCTTATTTCACGAAAATGTGGTACTTTTCACCTAATATGGTCTTGCAATTTTGTCACTATTTGAGAAAATGTTCTTGAAGTTATTCGCTGATCTTCTCTAACAATGATAGCAGCAATGTTGATGTTTTCTTCCTTACGAGCAGTAACTGGAGTGCCAGGTCCACCTTCCTTTGAAATTTATTTGACTCTCCTCTGTAAATAACTTAAACAACTTGGAGTTGTGCTTTAGGGAAGAACAGATTCTCCATAGGCTCCTGTAACATTGTACAGGCCTAAGCTGAAGATCTGAGACAAAAGCAGAATTTCAAAGCTGCATATTGTTTCTCATGCATCACCATTTTGGTAGGCGATAATGAATGTCTGCCTATCACTCATAGGCAGGTATCAGAAGCTTCAACAATGAAACCACAATGGCATGTTTGTTATACATTTAACTAACAGAATATCATACAATTAAATTCTAGAACAAGAAATTATGATTGTAAAAAAAATTATCATCATTCTTTATTGAACAGCTCTTATAACAATACTTGCCTCTTCTAAATACTTTTAAGAATTTCTTTGGAAACCATTCCTTAAATGTATCAGCCGTCATCTCTTTACGATAGCCTGAGGTAGCTTTTGAGAGAAAAATCCATTTGCTTTTAGGTAAAAATTCTGTCTTAGCAGATCCTACATGACAAATGATGGGCCAACTGCCTTTTCCAATTGGTATCTTTAAGCCACCCTTATTGAGGATCTTACTAGGTTAACTTTTGAGTGTGGTTTATACGAGGTGCATTCAAGTTATAACACCTATTTTTTTTTTTTTTTTTCCTTTCCAGGACTGGTACCAGATAGAAACTTCTAGATTTTTTAAAAAATACACGTGGAATCTTTGTGAATGCGTGACAGAAATGGCAACACTGTACAGCGCATAGAACTCTAGTGGCAGCGACAAGAGTTAGGACTGTTTTTGATACTTAAAATGGCAACATTTTCATTGCAAGAACAGAGAGTAATCATTCTTTTTCTCCATTTTGGTTGTGTGACACCTATTGAAATTTGTCACCAGTTGAGTGAGGCATGTGGTGATTGTACCATGGATGTGTCTAATGTATGTTCATGGGTATGACAGTTCAATGAAGGCAGAACATCATGTGACAACAAACCAAGACAGTCACGGCCTCGCACCAGCAAGTCTACGACATGATCCAGCAAGTGGAGAACGTTGGTTTGGAAGACTGAGCGTTGCAGACATCGCCTCCAAAATCTGCATTTCTGTGGGATCTGTGCAAACAATCGTGCATGAAGATTTGAAAATGCGAAAAGTGTCTTCCAGGTGGGTGCCACGAATGCTGACGGGTGATCACAAGGCTGAGTGCATGGCAAATTGTCAGGCGATGTTGACGCGTGATGACAGAATGAATGGAACTTTCTTTCAATTGATTGTGACAATGGATGAGATGTGGATGCCCTTTCACAACCCTGAAACTAAGCGCCAGTCAGCTCAATGGAAGCACACAGGCTCACTACCACCAAAAAAATTTCGGATGAGCGCCACCGCTGACAAAAGATGGTGGTCATCTTCTGGGACAGCAGTTGTGTAACCCTTACTCATTGCATTCCAAAGGGCACTATGGTGACAGCTACATCCTACCAAAATGTTTTGAAAAGTAAACTCCTCCCAGCATTGCGTGAAAAATGGCCAGAAAAGGTTGTATGTGTGCTCTTTCATAGAGACAACACACCAGTGCATCGGTCGGACGCGATGCAGGAGGTTTTTCTTGACAACTTTGAAGTGATTGCTCATGCTCCCTATTCACCTGACCTGGCTCCTAGCAAATTTTGGCTGTTTCCCATGATGAAAGACTCTCCGTGGTTGCAGATTTACTAGTCGTGCCATTATTGCCTCAGCGATTTTCCAGTGGTCAAAACACACTCCTAAAGAAGCCTTTGCAGTGGCCATAGAATCATGGCATCGACATTGTGAAAAATGTGTATGGCTAGAGGGAGATTACATTGAGTACAGTCCGGCCGTTGTATCTCCGGCTGACGTTTTGCGATTGCAAGAGTTGGAGGGGGAAAGCCTCAACATTATCCTTAGAATGAAAATATAGGACTATATTAGCTTTAAAACACTGAAATGCAACTTACAATTTCTTTATCATGCAAGATATTTATTACAACTCCACTCTATTCAGATATTTCATGCACATCTTTCACACACACTAGCTGCATCTGTTGGTAGTACTCGGAGTCTCTACATCCGGTGTTGTGGTCAGGAAGTTAAAAGTGTCTGCTAGCGCCAATCAGCATTGTCGCTGCTAGGCGTGGCTCCCAAACACAACACCGTGTTGCCAGCTTAAATTTGTTTGAGCCACGTGGCTTTAATCTGCTTGCGCTGGTGAACTTTCTTTGGTCTATTTTGCGTGCATGAATTCCAATTTTTAGTGTTCGTAAGTTCTATTATTATCACTATTTTCATAATAGGGCTACTGGTTCGTGAAATACGCAAATACGTGAAATATTTAAAATACGCATTGTTCCGCTGCTTAAAATTCCCGCTAAAGAACTGACAACAGCCTGCTTCCCCCTCTCGAGAAATTTCAGAGCCAGAGATAGAGCGGCCGAACTGTAGTGACACTAATTTCACATTTTTCTAGTGATTATTTTGTGAGAAAAAAAATAGTAGGTGTTATAACTTGAATGCACCTCGTATTTACCCATGTCTTGTTTAAGTGAATTATAGGTTCTTAATATCCCCCATTACGTACAAGAATTTTAAGCTTGACGCAACAATGTCACTCACCTCCATTAAAAATTGATGCCTATTATTAGTCTTTCTGTAACGGAACCCTAATCCTCTCAAAATTCTGAAAGTCAATGAACTTGACCTAGTGTATGAAATTTTAGTTCTAAGAGTCCAAGTTATTTTCTGTATTGCTGTAAATTCACCTTGGTCATAAACTCAAATACAGTTCTGTCTACAATATTCTAGTCAGTCATTTAAATGACTTTGGATGTCCAGTATGTTTTCCAGATAACACACACACTGTAGTCCCACTGAAATCAGATTTTCTAGCCTCTCTGTGAATGCAAAACACACCTGCTTTACCTATACCACAAGCTTTAGCAGTAAGGTATTAAGAATCTTTAAAACTAATATGGTAGAAGCCACTGTACTATTACACTTGCTCTACTGCTACCTAAAGAACTGAATGTTGATTTGAACTCTGTAGGGTAAGTAAACACCGTCACTGATTACAAAGCAACACATAGTCATTTACATATGTGATGGCTCACATTCCTCAGATACAGCATTCTATAGGTAACAGGAAGTGAACTTTTGCTTTCTCGAATTTAACAAATGCTTTGGCTTCTTCAAAGTTATTGCATTAGCACATCATGTCAGTTTACATTTCAATTCTGAGAAATTATAAATATATGTACAGACATACATACAAACCAATAATGATGGTCATTACAGTACTTATGTTGCAAGGCATTATTATGTAATACACTGGTATTTTTATTTGTGCATATTTTGAGAACTATTTGAGCTAAACATATATGGTTTTTACAGCTGTGTTAGAAGTATTACTCCCTACCTTCCTTGTGGATCACTTTTTGCAAAATTTGAATTGTTGTCTTAGCACAATCAGCATTTATTAGAGATGGATTCACTTGCCACGTCACACCCCACTTAAGGGGAAAGCAAACCAAGACTGATTGGTTACTGGACTGGTAGCATTTAAGGAGAAAAATCATCCCATTTGAAAGTCATAATACTGTATAACAATATGATTTGTTTATTTAGCAAACAGTCACCAAATGATTGTATTAGCTTGTGTGAAAAGCAGGATTGGAGAACTGAATACCCCAAACTAAAACCATTTCATTTAAAGCTTCTGACAAAGTTGTTACTGTTTGCCAACAGAGAGAAAGTCCCTGACAGGAATGTACTACCCTTACCAGTTTCAAAACAGTACAACAAGAACAGTGAATGTGTGCAATGGAGAACACAAGAAGAACCATTCAAAAAATCTTGTGCCCTACACATAAAGAATTCACTCAGTACACTAAAAACAAAACAGGAAGGTATAATTCACATAAGCAGAAGGCATCAGATGTTGGTCAGATGTTTTCGAATGACCTGTAATTGAACTGACCCACATGTCAAAGAGCTACCAGGCAGGGTATCAGAACTGTTGTCTAATTGGCAATTTCCCCCCTGCGCTTCATTCCGCTGGGATTTTCTTTGCTGTGACAAACTGTAATACAATCCATATGGTAATAATTTGTAAGTTATATTTTGTTTCGCCTACATCACCCAGAGTAATTGTAATGATACTTCTGGCTAAGTTATTGAAAGCCATATGTAACATATCAAAGCTTTAAAATAATAGTATATCTTTAACATTCAACTTACATTGGATCTTTGTTATTTAGAGCAATAAGCTTGTAACTCCAAACTATGTTTGGAGTGAAGCATACCTGTGTCAGTTTGCTTCTTATACACTGATTCTGGTTGAAGAAGATCAGGCAGTGAAACTGTTTCTGCAGCGCTGCTGATAGTCTGGAAACTGCTTTCTGAAGCTGACTTCAAAGATATAACATCCTCTTTAACAACTGGCTTCACAATGATAGATTCTTTTTCCCTGTGAAAGAATAAATTCCTAGCTTAGTACACTAAAAAATTGCAGAATTCAAATAACTATACTAATAGCTAGTGTCTGAATTTCACCTATCTTGAATATTATATGTAATAAAGGGGCTAGCTTCCCAAATATACTATTTGCATCATAAAAAATAAACTTGGCTGAAGATGTAAATGATGTATTTGTGAAACTAGTCTCATTATTACAAATATTAAAGATATGTGAAATTTAGTCACTAAATGATGTATTTGTGAAACTAGTCTCATTATTACATATACCAAAGATATGTGAAATTTAGTTACTATCTATTATTACAATTTATTAAGTTCATACTTATTAACATTTTGTTTGAAACATAGTTTTCCAATAAAAACAGTTCAAAATTATGATTATTATAATTAAAATTATTTTGCATAAACCGATTTTTCAACTGCAGGAGAGCCCCAACGTTCTGTATACAGTTTCAGTTTCATATGCACGGCAAACCCTGTGCAGAACTTTTCAGTGCATTAGCTGAAAGCATATATTTAAGATATAATGAACATGTGATGTAGGTACATGTCCCTAAGAGGCATATTGATACATGAGTAGCACATAAATGCAATACATTATTAGCTTTAAATTCACTTGCCAATAACCTTGTATTTATTTTTCTGCATAGATGAACCAAAGAATGTTTGCTTATTGCTACATGAAGAAAGTTAATTACACAAAAAGCTGAAAAACAAAAAAAAAAAAAAAAAAACAATAAAGTTTCCACATGTGTTACAAAAATCTTTCACAAAAATTGCATTGACAATATTACTTTGTATTTCTGAGATGTCTACTTTAAGAAACCTGTATTGCTATTGATTCTACAGGCTTTCTATACTTCTAAGAAATAAATTAAGCAAAATACATATTTAAAAATTAACACTTATAGGTAATTCCTGAGGTATTTGAGAAACAGAATGAGCAGTCCAGAATGGATGATGCAATTTAAGTATCACCTTTTGCTTTTAAGGTTAATTTGGAGAACAAAGGAAGATTTCTAAAGGAGCATTTGAAGGAAAATAATAAATACCATGCACTAGTAAAAATGAGATTTTTTAACTATCTAAATGGAAACAATATCATCTGGATTGACCACATCTTATATGTGCAATTACTTTCATGTACCTAAAAAGAAGTAACCAGGCAAATGTACACCTTTAGAATGTGCATCTAAAGCAAAGAATGCTGTAACTATGAAAGCCCCTAACATTTCGAAGCATTTCAATGATTTAAAGTTTTGCAATAAGGAACATACAACACCTATTTGCACCTGTCTATACATATATTGTAGTATGCAATTGCCAGATGTTGTCTTATACTCTGCAACAATGAAAAATTATATACACAGGAACTAAAACTATAATTCTGAGGGGTTGAAAAAGGTTCTTTAAAAAAATATTTACAAATTTTGAACGATGTTTAGCTATCAACAAATTCTTGTAACATTATTTTAAAAATACCTGAACGTGTAACAATGGAACAATATAAGGCCCGAAGCAAACTCAGCAGATGTTCCCTTCATACAGAATTCTTACAGTGTAGTTTGAACTAAAGAATACGTTCAACATAATTCCAGCAGGGGGAAAACATTATATGATGAAAGGTTGAAAAATAAGTGCAAACATTGTCTACTAGGAGTGGAAAAACTTCCCTGGTGGATGTATAGTATGCAATATCTTAAAAACACAAAAAATTACAGAATATAAAGTAAGAAGAAAATTATATATAATACAATTCTAAAATTTATGCTCTCCTACAATATACCAGGAGAGTCTTCTGCACCTATTTATTGTGATCTATGCAACCCGCAGTTTATAGTCTAATGTGAAAACATTGAACCTTTTAGCATAAAAGCCGTCATTGCAGCTCTGTCCTATTCGATACTCTACTCACCAGCATTAATACTCACCGCCCTGAATTAGGACCAAGAAGTTGCGAAAAGCTTAATTAAATGGTTTTTCATGCATATAATACTAACAAGGTGTTAAATGAATGCTTTCCCAAAGGGCACCAGAGAGTACGTGGCAGCTGGCAGAGTGGGTTAGCTTGCTAGAGTGTGGTGATACGGAGGCTAGGTTCGAAACGACATCTCATAGTTTCGTTTCCCCCCCCCCCTTTCTCCCAATCTTTATTGCCTGTATTTTTGTTACCAATTTGTTTATTATTACTAATGGTTCACTTGTGAGCCAAAGACAAAAGGATTACAATCCGATAATTAGGGACCTATAGGGATTTGCTCACCATATAAGTTGGGCTGAGCTCATCCTAACGTCAGGTAGTTGAAACCCTTGACCTTTAAAGGGTAACCACGGGCTACCTTTATCATTTATTAGGGATCATGTTTAACTTTGTGACCCTTATAATCTGTACAGTATGTATTGTAAACCATGTTCCGTAGTTGCTTTCATTTTTAGCAGAATATCGACATTAAATCTAAGATTTTGTTTCATGCTTATATCTTGTGTTTCACTTTGTATTTGTGAAATGTTTGAAACTTGGTTGAATGGGTCAAGCATAATACCCACCATAATAAAGATATCTACTAGGAACTACACATTTATAACTTATCTACCAGCAAAAAACATGGCTACTATTTTATTTTGTAAACACCTATAATGTTATAAAAGTGTTATTTGTATCATAATATCAAATTATAGGCCCCAAGAGATAAAACAAAGGGTAATACAATTTTTGAGCTCATCATGAAGGACTTAAACCGAAGTCAAACGGGCATACTAGTGAAGTTACCTGTATGATACCACTTAGCCAACGCTACGTTGCTACAGAAGCTTTCTATATGAATTAAATAACCCCGGACCTAAGACCTACCTCAAAATTTTACAGGGTTTCTACAGCTTTATACAGCGTTTTGAGCTCATTTTGGTAGTTTTAACAGAAATAAAAAAAAAAACGGCATCTTCCATTATAGTTACTGTATGAGTCAAAAACTGCCTTAATTTGTAACAGAAGCGAAAACTATCTACCTAATTCTTAGCATTTTTTGTATGGCTGTACAATGGAAACACATGTTGGCTGAAGATTTAAATCCAACTGGTCCCACTGTGTAGATCTGTCATTTTGTGTTCCAATGTTATTGCCAACTGATGCATGTGATAGGCTGTTCCTTCAGGGGCATGTTTAAAGGTGTAGTGAATGTACGCTATTAAATAAAAGTTTGCAAACTCGTCTAAAATTATTACTGTAGCTTTCTTATCTGGGTATGATGTTTTTGGAATTGACATACAGTGATTGCTTTTAGTAAGTTGCATAAATTCAAAAATAAATAGGGACAGGTGACTCACCTGGTATAACTTCTGATAACTTCTGAGTGCTAACTTCTTAGTCTTGGGGGGGGGGGGGGGGTGGAAAACATTAGCCTACCAAAAGGCTAATCAAAATTCATTGTAAACAGTCAGAAATTTCATAAAATAGCCCTAAAAGCTGAACCACTTCTAGTATCAGTAAAGAATATTAAAAGCAGAAGCATTAACAGTGAAGTATTCTTCATTTTTGAGTTTGATTTATGAGTCACTATGTTTACACTCAAACTTCACTTGTTGTTGTATAAATGAAACGTTTTCAAGATCATTCATCTCATTCTCAGCTGTTTGGTGACTAAATGAACATTCCTCTTCTTCCACTACTACGGTGCTCCATTCCCTCTGCCATCTGGTGTTAGGGGCACTAAGTTTTAATACTTCATTTAATGCCGGGATTTCAAAATTTATATTTTTATCATGGTTTTTGGTTATGAATATTTTTTCCCAAATATCCAATTCTAGTCACACCATTTTTGGACAGAAAACCACAACATTGGCCATAACATTAAACTGTTAAAATCTTTAAGTACACCCATAGAATTGGATATTTGGGGAAAAAATATTCATAACCAAAAACCATGATAAAGTTATAAATTTTGAAATCCCGGCATTAAATGAAGTATTAAAACTCAGTGCCCCTAACACCAGATGGCAGAGGGAATGGAGCACCGTAGTAGTGGAAGAAGAGGAATGTTCATTTAGTCACCAAACAGCTGAGAATGAGATCGAATGATGTTGAAAACGTTTCAATTATACAACAACAAGTAAGTGAAGTATGAGTGTAAACATAGTGACTCATAAATCAAACTAAAAATCGGTAAAGAAGTTCAAGAAATACAAAATTTTAAGGATATCCATTTTTGAAGTAGTAAAAATGCAGTTAATACTTATGCAGAACAGCATTCATTTGTCCACGAAAGAAAACGTAAGAATAAAAACACTAGTCATCAAAAAGATCTAAAATAAATAATAATAATAATAATAATAATAATAATAATAATAATAATAATAATAATAATAATAATAATAATAATAATAATAATAATAATAATAATAATAATAATTTACCCTATGTCTTCAACATCGCTGAATACAAACACAATAGATTTCTCTAATACAGTATAGCCTCAGTATTCAACAAAAAAAAAAAAAAAAACCTCAGTCTTCATAACTGGAAGTTATTTGTGGGCTGTTATGCTGTAGACAGATATTCCAGGTATTTTGTCCTCAACTACAGTGGACATCTTCAGTGTCACAGTTCTCTGAAGACCTCATTTAAATTATTTTTATCTAAGTTTATTTAGTAATTATTATATGTAAACACAAAGATATTCCAGGTATTTTCTCCACAACTACAGTGAACATCTTCAGTGTCACAGTTCTCTGAAGACCTCATTTAAATTATTTTTATCTAAGTTTATTTAGTAATTATTATATGTAAACACAATCACAAGTATAACTGCATTCTCTGTTATAGAATATTTTTACACATGTAACTTCTTTTGCATACATTGGTGGAAAACAGTTTTCAGTGAACCAGTTTCTAGAATGTTTTTTAACCCTGCGCTAATCTGGCACAAGGAAATTACATCACTAGTCTGGTGGGGTTTCTGGCACCCCAAACATTTTTTAATAATAAAAATATTTTAAATGTGTTCTAATTTAACAATATCATTTAAAAGTATATAAGAAATGTTCTGCTATTATTTAATAAAATTAAACTAAACAAGCTATTATGTTTCCTGAAAATCTATTTTGTACTCATTTGGGCTGAATATCTGATGAGTCTTGGTCTTATCCACTGATTTCAGTTTCAGTAACACACTCCTCGCACAAAGGAAATACATGATCCAAGCACTTCTTGCTCCCCCACACCCCACAAGGACAAATGGAGCAGTGGCATTGATGTTTTTGGACCTTTCCTTTCTGGTTCCCTCACTGGAGTGATGGATTTCTGCTTCAGCGTGGTCCTTAGTTTCCTTGTAAGGTGACCACTAGCTTCAATATGATTCTGGTGGTGATCTTTGATTAGGTCCTTAAATCACTGACATACCTGCTTCAAAATCTTTATCTTCACTATCTTGAAGGGAACTGCATATGTGAGCTACATTGCCGTCACATATTACCACACTCTACTGTTCACTACAAAACTCTCTAATCAACTGAGCAGGAATGAGCCAAGCCAACACTGAAGCTTCAGTAATGTTACACGATTAGTCTGCTGCGGTGTACGACACTCAATAGTTGAAATGTTTGAATTATCTATTTTTGGCTTCCTGCTAGATTGAATTACTGTGTACTGTTGCTATTTACACTTCATAACAAGAAGATATACAGAAGGACAAAGTTCATTGTTATAGCATGACAATGCAACCATGGGGTGTGAGATACCCCACCAGACTAAAGCAGGGCTAAGTACATTAGGTCACATGTTTGCAAGAACAGTATTGATAAATATTGTTACTTTTGTGGAAAAGTAATATTTGGAAACTGAAAACCCCACAATCACCCATTATAAAAAAAACAGCTTAAGAACTTCATTTTTGGCTTTATGGTTGGAGATAAGGTTTGATCACCAAAATGATCCTGTATGTCACATTCTACAACATTCATTTTAACACGTACCTATAAGACAATACCTCTTGAAGCTCTAACAGTCTTTCTTTTTTAATTTACGTCCTCCAACATTAAGTCATATTGGACGATGAATGGAATGGGTGAACTGATGCTCAAATGAGCCCAGGGTCCATACAGCTTAGAGTTACCCGACATTTATCTTGCAGGATAAGGGAAAACTTGAACTCGGGACCTCTTGAACGTGAGGAAGACATGCTACCACCATGCTACCAAGGTGGGCAACAGTTACTTTTGCATTGTCAATATCTCCGGCTTGTACAAAATAAGTAATTAATAATAATAATAATAATAATAATAATAATAATAATAATAATAATAATAATAATAATAATAATAATAATAATAATAATAATAATATAATAAACACAAAATCCAATATCACAATATTCCTTTAGCAACAGACTTGTTCCTCATGATGAATTGATGCCCATGCCAAAACTATCTGAAAACTACTCTGAGCCAGAATAAGAGTTAGAGGAAAGGTCATTCCCAGAAGCCGTTAAAAGTATGACAGAAGATGAGATTTTTCCAAGCCTGCCAATGAGCTCCTCTCATTATCTCTCAGGTTGAATTCAATGACCATGTTCGAGACTTAATTCTCCGAAACCTAGTTCAGCTACAAGGTTCCACAATGAAACTTCTCAGCTTCTGCAATGAAACTTTCTACAGGATGATGCGAAAAATGTCTTTTTATAGAAAGAGTCAAAGATTTCAAACTACTTTTCAATGGAAGGCAATCTGATGTACTGTATCATCAATAGTTTAATGGAAGAACTTAGCAACTCTTCACTGACTCATTTAAGACTAAGGTTGAAGGTCATTTTACTAAATAATGGTAACACACATCCATTAATAACTCCCGCACAATTAGCTAACATGAAAAACTACAAACATGTTTTATTACAATGCTACACAGTTATGAAAGGCCAACAAGCTTCAAGTACACTTGAAAGGCAACAAGCTTCTATGCAACATATATTCTGTAAAAATCAGCTAATCCTGTAATGTTATTTAAGAACATAGGGACATTACTTGAAGCATTAAAGCATCAACAAACACCTCAACCCATCAGTACATTCTTCAAACACAGCACTGACATAACTGATTGTTTTGTTTACGTCAAGCTATCATCAGTGACAATAATTGTATAGAGTCACTGCAATGACCATGGGGCAGGCCTATGTAATTCCAAGCCATGTCAATTTGAACCAATCACATTTGTCTATCCTGATAATCTGATCAAAATGAATTTGTCCCAGCTATTTCAGATCATTTTTTTTTTTTTATCCTCCCCCTACTTAACCTTCCCCCCCCTACTTAACCTTCCCTTACTGCTGTCTTTAACATCTTAGATCATATGATATATTTTGCCTTTGGAACAACTGATCACTGGCAATGATAAGTCACTCATTTTACTGCTGTGTTAATTCTTAGATTGTCTTTAAATTTGCATACACATTCTCATTACTTTTCATTCTTTCCGACTATAGGAGGATTGAGAATAATCCTGGCTAAGGAAAGAACTCGCCACGAATCGAATTCGGAACCTCCAGATTTGGATGCTAGCATGCTAACCATCATAGCACAGAGGCACTTTTTCCCTACTTTATTTTATGTCAATTTAACTATGTGCGATATGATGCAATTGATAACCAATACCTCAAGGACCAGTGTATGACATACCGTTAACCTTCTAGAATAGGTACAATACTCTAACAGTTTTATTTTTCATATTGCCACAGAGGCATAGATACAACTGTACGTCTGCTTCTGTGATGGACAGAAGGGAGCTTTGACACATCATGTTCACATAAAATAGCACAATTTACATTGAAAATGTATCTCTTCACACTGCAGGGCAGAAGGTATCAGGATACTGTCCACTCTACCCTGTTTTTATACATTTTCTATTTCCAACTGTCTTTCAGTTTATCATTTTAGAGACTTGATCATAGCAGTGAATATCTAAACCATATTTACCTTGGCAAATGAGAAAAACCACAGATAAAAAGTCAGGTCCGCCCGTGGGATTTGAACCCAAAACTCCTGAATGCATGTTACATTATCACTTGCTAGAAGCATTCTGATTCCCCATTTGTAACCTAAAGAATGAAGAGAACTTAGAGAACAAGAAGGGTTAACATAGATAATATATATACTAAAATATGTATAAAACATCATTTTTCCTTTAACATTTGTTTCAGTAAATACCATCCATGGTTTCACCTTGTTCAGGTAATTTCCTTTGCACTAAAAGTTCAGGTAATATCCCTTCTTGTAACATTTTACAACGCTTGTAATACTATATTAAAAATTGACTCTGCAAAGGGGCAACAAAGCCTACGTGATCCTTATATTGTTGATAGATAAATAAGTGTAGTGGAGTATACTTATTTATATTCTGTATTTGAGTCACATCATAGCTTCACAATATGTAGCCTACTTGAATAGTTAACGCCAGTGCAGCAATTATTTGTTCACTTCATATATTCAACAAGGTGCCACTATTACAGAGCAGTATTCGTCCATGACTGATAATTGCAAATCATGCCCAATATGCATGGGGCAAGTAACTAGTCTATATTATAATTAGATTGACATCACAACTATTCTGTTCACAGAAGTAGAGAGCAACCACCTATCACGTGATTTGGTCCACATGCAAAAGAATGTTGGATGTCTACAACTGGCTAAAGTTCAGATATAAATCGATCCCTATTGGATGGAAGAGGAACAGCAACAAACTCTATGCAGTCGCGCAAATACGTGGAGCAAATGCCTGTGGAAAACTACTGGAATCACATGTAGGAGGCAAAGTTACGATAAATAGCAGAAACAATAAGCAAATGGCAGAGTGACTTACCTTTTTGGAACCTTTTCTACCAGTTCGACGACGAACTCTCTCGCGAACTCGACATTGGCTTCATGTTCGGATTTGAGCGGTATTGGTGGAACAGGTGGTGGTAGCGCTGGAGTCGTGCCGCCGCCTCCTCCGCTCTGCACAAGCAAACAAATAGCTTCGAATAAAACTAGACTTCTATGGCAAGACCACTGCAACCATTATAAACCCACTGGCATAAAAGCCAGTTTCTCCTACCACTGTCCGTGACCGAGTAACGTCACATGCGTCTTTTTAACTCTCCCTTCCCTGAGCACATCGTTAAAACTTTTCAAATTGTAACCTTTTCCAACATTTATGTCCGATTTCACCAACAGATATTAAAATCGACGTTAATATAACGTAACAATTGTCACAGCGCTAACAAAGCTGTTAAATTTCTTGCATTTCACCATCCTGCTTTCTGAAAATGTTAACAAACATGTGTTAACACTAAGAGACGTGTAAATATTAGAGCTACGTATTATTTTCTGATCGTATGCGACGCGCTTTTCATTTTCGTCTGCACGCGGCTGAAAAAATGGCGGGTAAACAATATCGTAAGAAGAACCGTGGGTCTAATTTCTCATTGATGGAGAAAGAATCGTTAACTGAGTTAGTATCAGTATTATTTAAATTTAAAACGAGGTGCGAAGGACAGAAGTGACTTGCACGTTTCAAGACGGGACGTGGACAGTGCATTATCCACAAAATTCAGTGAATTATAAAATCGCAAAGATATTAGTACTTTAAGTAGAGGTGAGATCGGCATATTCCTTTCTATGCATATTCTAAACCTAACTAGTACTTCCGTAGTAACCTTCATAGCAACTTGTTTCGACAGTCTATTCTTCTGTAGAAAATTTTCTTCTGATAGCTCTTCAAAATCATTTCTGCTCGTAGGCCGTACTCTTATTAGGACTGCCATTTAGACGGTCTTAAATATAGCAAATCGACATCAAAAGCTGCGTTCACGCCCAGCATTTTGACTATTTACAATTATTAAAAACTTAACAACAAAAACATGGCTTGTTAGTTTAACAGAAGTGTTCAGCTAACACTTGTTGACGAAATGCAATTTTTGTTGTAACTATTGCTAAACTCGTGTTAAGTCTTAACATCTGTTGGTGAAATCGGGCATTACTGTCTTTACACTCACGTAGTAAGAGGCAGAGGAAGCATTACATTGCACCAAATAATAAAATAAAAAATTAAAAAAAAAATAAACGCCTACATCGAATTTTACCAGAAATGCGTATTTTGAGGACCTTCATTTTAAAAAACTGCATTCTAGAAACAACTCGAAAAACGAAAACTTGTATATATACCATTCCAACAAAATCTCTCTGCCCGCGACAAACTATCCTTCAAAATAATGAAGAGATTTTAACTTGACCTTCATGAAGTGTTCGGGTCTATTTTGATCCAATAACAATTTTGATGGTTCATAATTTTGAAAAATTTTGGTTTAAATAAGTTCCCTATCCTGACCGTTAGTCTCTCAGTAAAGTATATTCTGACAGAAAAAGAACTCAATTAAAGCTTTAGTATGGCCCTCATAGAAATAGTACCTCGGGGAAGCTTTTGGGGTCTTTTTGACCCACCCTGTATTAACATGCATTACAGCAAATTTGACAATATTTATCAACAATGTATGCGCTGTGGCAGATAAAGAACTGAAGTCATTGCTTTTGCTGTAACCAAATCAATGCATACGTGATTCAGTTCTACCCAAATCACTAGTCTTGTTATTTAAAATTCACAGGTTTTGTGTTTTTCTCAAGATAGTGCAAAATGGCAATCCAGAAGATTACTGAACATATCTGATAGTAATAAAGTAGTTTCGGAGGATGAAGATCACGTTTCAAAATGCAGACAAGGGTATCATTTGAAACTGTACCCTCCAGATCAGAAGAGAAGAGGCAGTAGTAAGAAGAGAGGCAGGTGTCCTCTATGTGCAAAAACTTATAACAAAAGATCAGTAAAGTGTGCCAAATGCAAAAAGTTCATTTGCAAGAAACTTCTGACAATGTAATCTGTAGAAACTCTTACTTACAGCTAGCCACAGGGTAATAAAATTAGAACACACTGCACTTCAATATTCGATTACTGTGTATTGTACACTTTTGTTATCCAATTTTAATAACCCATACATTAAACTATCTAAATTATAATTTTGTTTATGATTTTAATTTAAAAATGTGTGAAAATGTACCTATGAAAAATATAAAAACCTGGGTCTCTTTAGAGCCGAACATATTGAGTTTATGTGTAAAATAAACACCTTAGTAAGGTTAAGATATATACATAAGCTATACAGGGTGCCCCAACGATCTCTGCGACCTCAAATATCTCCAAAATGAAACAAAATATGAAAATTCCAATTGGCTAAGAATGTATGTACATATGTCAGGGGCTCACACAATGAGAAGGTATGCACAATCCACAAAGGTAAACAAACAACACATCCAACACCAAGTTGCGTTTTTTTGAAATGGAACATGTATGCTTATTTTAACAAAATGAAAACTACAGCTACAATTCGTGATGATACACTTGGTTTCACGTTTCTAAACCTCATACGTGGCTGTTAGACGATGGCAATGGCGCCACCGTTTCTGACCTAATGCAACGCATGTACATAGTAGCCAAAGAAAGTAATATAGGATAGCGTAAGCAAAAATACGATGAGGGAGTGTGTAAACCAGGACATTTGTTGAAGTTAAATGAGTGCGATATTTTCTGTGACAACGAACACTTGAACCTTTCCACTAAGTTCACGTACGAAAACAAGAAATAATTTCTAATTTGAATTCCTCGATATAGCTTTTAATTCTTTAATGTTTCAAATTCTGGGGAACCATCCTGTTAATTTCTATGCAATGGGCAGATCGACATAATTTTAAAAGGTTATCAACCCACTGATTTCTATCTCTAACGGATAGAAAATGTATAAATAGCATAAGAAGCATTTTGGAATGCAATGGTTTAGGAATATGTTTAAAGTTACGAATACTACAAGAATTTTGAAAAGAAGCAAGATTAAGATTTGAAGGTATAAAAACTTGTTTAGTGGCTTGACGGAAGAGAGATCTGATACCTTACGTTGTAATACACTTAGAAGAAATAGTAATGTGTTGCACTCACATTACTTTCTCTGCTCTTGTACAATCTATTCTGAGAAACGCTTACTCATCTACCTACATGTTACTGAAGATAAAGCATTACCTTATTGCTAATTGTCTTGTATGTGCAAGGGAATCGGGAATACAGTAGGCTTTAAGCGATAGTCAGATCTTTTAAGAGCAGATATCTACGTGATAGTTATGAAATTCATCTCTCTATATTGCCAAGAGATAAAAAAAAACTAAGTTCCCGTTTGAGAAAAGCATTGAAAAATTCAAACAAATAACACGAAATGTCTCAAAAATGTTTTAACACGCAGCAAATTATTAAGTACAAATTTGTAATATGATTTAGATGATTACATGCTTTCAATGGTAATTTTACCCCTTTAGGATACAAATAGACGTTTGTGGAAATAATTTGGGCAAGTTCATTTGTCCAACAGATAAATATGTTAGCTGTAATTGGAATTACTTTCCGAGGTGACACTAATCTCTGATTTTATTTCAGTTTAAATAGTGGTAGGATGTGAGATATTACGTGGAGAATGTTTATCTCATATTCTCTCTGCGGTGATTAAATGCGAGTTTTCTCATTTCCATATGAATGACGCAACTCAGTACCGTGAATGACGGAAGCAGTGTCACCCCCGCGATCACAACATGCTCCAACAGGAAAAGCGATCTGGCATTCAGGAGGCAACTTCCACTTATCTGGTGCTGGGCGTTCCTGGAACACGAACGCTGTCATAAATGATGGCATACAGTTATATTTCAATGGAAAGAATAAGACGCAAGGAATGGAGCGTTTCATATAATTATTCTCTCACAAATTCAACCAAATTAGTAATATATACGTAAATTGTCATCTTTGTCGTCCTCCGTGGTCTAGGGTTAACATGCTAGCCTCTGGTTCCAGAGGTCGTGGGTTCAAACCCGGGGGATAGCGACGGACTTTTTCGGGCATGAAAATCCTTAGCATGGCATCTTTCCGAAGTGAATAAAGCCGTTGGTCCCGTGTGATGTATTTAAGACATGTAAAAGAACATCAAGCCTTATAAAGAAGCCTCTGAGCAAAATTAACTTTCACGCCCAATATAGAACGGGACGCTGAGAACGCGGCAAGTAAAGGGTGTCCACAAATAACTCGATTTCAATATTTGAATCAATTGATTTATTGTATTCAATCAAAGCGCAGATAGGCCACGCCGTGGCTCAGTGGTTAGACCGCTTGGCTCTCACCAAGGCGGCCCGGGTTCGATCCCAAGTGACCGCAAAGTGAGATTTGTTGTGGACAACACGGCGCTGATGTGGGTTTTCTCCGGGATCTCCGGTTTCCCCCGCCATCTCATTCCACTGGTGCTCCATCTTCATCTCATATATCATCAGTGTCATCGCCTGCGGTGCCGTATGTAGTAAAAGTGGGCGTTAAACACTACACATTCATTCAAAGCGCAGATAGCCTATTGTTAGGTAGCCCCTCGGTAAAACAAAGAAATGCTTTCAAGTATTCGCCTTCATTTTAAAGAGAAAGTAACAGCCAAACTAACCAGAAATTTCTAATTTTTAATTTGCAGAAATACATTATATTTCAGTTTACGTGTTGTCTTTCTTCAACATTTTTCATTACATTTAGTTTTATACTGGCTGAAAACGGCAATGTTTATAGTGTTTACAAAAGTAATTTACATTCGTTTAGTACAGGTAATTTTGTGAAATACCTGTAATTACAGTGGAATGGATTCCGATATGACGGAGGAGAAAATGTCAACGTCAGGAATAATCTAAGTGCCTACCGAACTTCCTCATTAAAGCCTGGCTTTACATCAAATTTACTTCATCAATTTATAACTTATGTCGGCAATACTGCCAGAAAGAATATAAAAATCCGTTCTATTATTAGTATTTCTGCATATTAAAATAAAAATTCACTCTCCTTTAATTGTCTGCTAAAATTTGTTTTAAGCGGAGTCGAATACTTTCTTGAGTCTTAATGTATGCAGTGTTGAACTATAAAAGGGGCAAGTTCACTAGAAATATATACCAAATACACCGAGTGACTTGAAACTCCACCGACAACCCCGTATGTGTTGGAGTTAGCAAATTAATCACTTTTCTAACAGAACTCTAATTCGGAAAAACATGATATAGGCGTTGCAAATCCTATGCTTTTATTTGGTTTAGGTATCGATATGCAAAAACCATTAGGCATTAGCATACATTGGTTGGCTAACGTTCTATGCTAAAACATCACGTTACAGTGCACTGTTTGTATCCTGATTACGTAATTGTGTCATTGCAGTAGCGTAGTCAATAACAGAGTAGGTCAACAATCCTTGATGCACATTAACGCACATTAATGATACTCTTATTGGGTGGGTGGAGTTTTGGCAATAAGTTAAAATCATGCTCATCACTATACTGAAACTTTGAAGCTCAATCATACTTTTCAGTGCGTGGATTATATTTCTAGTAATCATCGAAAACAACATACGATTGTATGACATTAATTATTAAATCACGCAGGTTTTAAAAAACTATGTACGAAATACCCATAATACAGTATTGATTTAAACCAAATTACAAATGTATTGATAAATTTTGTTCATATTCATAAACTTACAATGTGTACAAATGGATGGAATCAGAGGGAAATTATCGGTAGAACTTGTCAAAATATAATATCCTCAGGAGACGAAAATAATATAACTCCTCACATTTGCAAAGATTTCCTAAATGTAATGTTACACGGTAACTATCCAAAACCTCTGTAGCGTAGGTGGCAGTGTCTGCCTCACGTTCAAGTGTTCCGAAGTTCGAATCCCGTTCAGGGCGAATTTTCTGGGTAAGGATTTTCTGGGGTTTTCCCTTATCCTGAAATGAATGTCGGGTAATTCTAAGCTCTGTGTACCCTGGACTCATTTGAACATCATTCCACATTCCACCCATTTCATTCCTCGTCCAATACTGACCTAACCTGTTAAACTAAAAATATTAAACAGTGATTTTAAGCGTAACTTAGTAATATTTTAAGCAATTCATTACTTTATTTCATTTTATATGCTAGCAACTGTTCAGGTGCTTATCTTAAAGTGTTATTATAGAATAACGTTCTATATCATAAATGGCTTACTGCCAGATCAATTTAAGAAACAAGCACCAGTTTCTAGCACACACTCTGCAATAAAAAGCGATGAACAACAAGCTCGAACGAACATTTCAGGAAGCTCATCGTTGCGAGCATTAGGCATGTAATGTTTATCGTCGTGGTCCATTCCAATGAAACAATATACGACCAAAGCGTATCTTGAGCTAGCGATATTTTAGAAACGGAAAACATATAAGCATTAGTTTAAATGAACTAAGGCTGCACCGACGGACATTATTTCAAGTGGCAAAACATTTTCAACGATAACTGAAGCTCATGATATAAAATGTTCCAAAATAATGGACTTTTAAGGCCTCCCAGTACGGACATAAGACACATTTCATGGAATAGGTGTCCATTTTAATATCGCCAAAGCCCGCCTTGGCAGCGTAGATGGTAGCGTGTCTGCCTCACGTTCGAGGTCCCGAGTTCGAATCTCGGTTAGGGTGAGTTACCTGGATACGGTTTTTTCCCGGGGTTTCCCCCTTATCCTGATAGACGAATGTCGGGTAACTAAGCTCCATGGACCCCGGAGTCATTTGAGCATCACTTCACTCATTTCATTCATCGTCCGATATGACAACGTTGGATGACGTAAATTAATAATAATCATAATAATAATAATCATAATATTAATAATAATATTAATAATAATTAATAATTAATATCATCGACAATTACTGCAACGTATACATTTGATACTCTTAAATTCCAAATGTCATGTACACAGAACAAAGATACGTCTTCGTATTATTAATTTTAAATCTTTTGTTTACTCTGCTGCTTACATATAGTGGGCCTCTCCACAAAAATTCTATTTGGAAATGTCAGTGACGTTTCGAATTCCCTTGAATACAAAGAGAAACGAAGGGGTTTGTGGGTGTGTAACAGAGACAAAGATGATATACTTCTGTGAACACTGCAAAGAAAAAAGAAAAGTGAATCTATGTGTGACTAATTAAATAAGGCTCCTTTTAAGGACGCAATGTAAAGATATCCTTCATTCAAATACCTGTTCGTATGGGCCTTATTAAAATGAAATAAATAGCTATTATTTTGATAAAATGTATGTCTTTAAGAGACAGATAAAAACTGTATTAAACTTTCGTCTATCTGCTACAAATAACTCAAGTGATACTAACAAAGCGAAGTACAGTTGATCGGGCAGCTTGTGGTTTAGCAGTGACGTAATCGAGACCATATCGTTATGCTGCACACAAAGCACGGTGCTTCCTCTATGAAGGTTGTGTGTTTACAAAAGCAAGTTAGAAAATAGTTCACTGTGATCCGAGTATAATACTACAAGTGTATATGTGCGTGCGCACGCAAAACGTTACTTTATTTGCATTAAGCTTATGCTTTAAGTACAATACGTTGATAATCGAGTCTTTAATTTATGCTGTAGGTTTAACTTTTAGCGTATCAATATTTAGTTCGTTCTTTGTCCTTACATGTTATCAATATTGTGCAAAATATGCACTATAAACGACTATGTCCACATTTGGAAAAGACTCATGCGGTATAAGAAATAAAAATTTATGTTGTAAGGTCTATAAAGCAAAACTGAAATTAGAAACCGCAATGGTACAAAAGCACACTGTGACAATAGCAAACATTCGGAATACAGTATAGAATAAAGGACGACTACATTGCAAATAGTTGCATACAATGTTTTATTATATTCTGAACATAGTGTTTTTATGTTTTATGCTCCGGCGTAGAAATTTTAATGGGTATACTTATACGTTAAAACATTTAGCTGACAGATAATTTTAATTCATTAGCAATTAAGTGTATGCTGGTCATGTTCCAGTATCAAAATGTACCTTCCAAGTTCGCAAAACATACTTACAATCAGCGTACGAGTGTGACCGCTGCCTTCCGGGCAATATTAACCAGTAAGATTTCAAACCCGTTCGAGAAAAAAATGCTCGCTATATATACGATTTACTGTTTGCATCCTCATGAATTCTGACAAAAGTATTTAATATCAAGTTAAATATTCACGAACATGCTTTAAATTTACACATAAAATGTGTTGAAAATACTTTAGGGTGTATAGTAATAACATCAAAAACCAAATAAACTTTGTAATACAAGGTTTGAGAGCAGGTACGTTGAAGAGAACTGCTCAAGAATTCCTATGCCAGGTTATTACCAAGTCCTTCATTTGTTAGTTTGTTTAAAATTCAATTCTTTGTTATGATTGCTGTATTCAAACGACATTCTCTACTCAATATTCTACAAACGTTTCGTACGAAGGCTTGTATTCTATTCCTTGTTCAGATAACATTTCATTTCACATTTACATATTTAGTTTAGGATATAACAAGTTTATTATTATTATGATTATTATTATTTCCTTATGTGATCTCTGAAATGTCATTCTATTTTAATAACCGCGAGAAAAAAGGAATATCGACTTACCTCTTGAAAAAGGCAAGTATTTGAGAATTCAAACCAGTAACAAAGAATATTTCCGAAATGGTTACTGCGCCACAAAAATATATTTGAAATGAATTGTGTTTTAACGACATCGACATTTTGGGTGAACTACGATTTTGTCTCTTACTGTTTACAAGTTATACAAATGTCATTCAGAATGAAGAGGACTTCACAAGTTATTCCCAGAAAATTCAATTTTTATAAAATGAAAAGATATATATTCCGTGCAAAGGCTAGTTTGAATATGTGAATTTTCATACAACTCATGTCGCATCCTTCGAAGATGAACTTAACAAATACATTTCTCGTGTTTCTCATTGGTTTTTAGTTGCAATGTGCATTTTATTTATCTCTCGCACACACACACTCGCACACACGCGCGCGCGCGCACACACACATTAATACATATGAACACCCTTTTTCTTGCCTACTTTTATATAGGAGGCTTTAAAGGATGTATTTCCACTGAAATCTTGATATCGAATTCAATACTCCCCCTACTTACTAGCGCCAATTAACTGTCAATCAATGTGCCTATGTATGGCTGTCAAGGTGGAAACTACGCGTATTTCACCTACAGGTAATATTCCATTCCTTTGATACCTCCACGTTGCAGGACATTAAATAACACTACATTCACAGTTTGCAGCGATTCCTAATTTGTAGCACTGTTTCAGAAACACTACTAAGAGAAAACTGCTTGCTACCCCTTTCTTCACGCTGGTTATCCTATGAGTGATTTCCATTTTACCAATCAAACTGTAACACGACCGCTAGTAATATACGATAAATCACACGCATTAAAAATGACATATGCAGTTGTGTGTAATAATCTGGATCGACACTTAAAGAAATCTCCATTTACAGTAACTTTCTCGTTCGTATCCATCCATCACATTTTTATTTTGAAACTAAACACACCTTGGGTTTTCGTGACAGCAGCCTGCCTAGGAAATCCATTTCGTAGAGGAACTAATCGGCCGTCTACACCACCTGGTCTTGCAAACGGATGAACCGACTACTGTTGTGGTAGTCACGTTAAGTCGTAGCCAGCTTACTAAATATATCGCACGTCATTGAACTACCGCCAAATGCTTGTACCTCCCTCGGTCAAGATGCATTGGCCAATGACTTGCGACTCTTCGCAGCATGTTCCGGACATAGTGCAACTTCCGGCACTTCCCCAAGTCAAAACGTGTCCTTTAGTATTGACTGCTTAACAGCATCCACTTGATAGTACCGCAAGAAATAATCTCACTGTGGGATCAATTAGAGGGAGCAGTTTTGGCAAATATAGACTGGTTCCTTTAAAAACTAAAATTCTGTAGCCTTATGAAAACCAATCTGGTTACATTCACGTGCATTTTTCTACTAGCGTTTACATTTATACAGCTTCTATGAACTATTCAAACGAAAGCTCTTCCATCTACTTCTGTTAATAAAGATAATTCTTTATAGAAATAGTTTCACTGCACATCTAGTTCCCTAAAACATCCCATAGTTTACCAAGGCCTCGCGAGAAACAACTGTAGCTATAACGAGAGCACCTTAAAAAAAAACTCACAAGTATTACAAACTTCGAACCCATAATAATGGGCATGGTGCACAAAATGGTATTTAAAATAAATTATGTATTTTGAAGAGATCTGTATTGTGCAGCACACATTTTTCTACCAGTCATATGAACTTCTTACAATGAACACGTCTCCACAGACTATTCATAGAAAATTCAAGATATACATTCAATGTCAAAAAATTTAATACGATTTTAATCAAACTCAATGGGGTCATTTTTTAAAAAATCCAGATGATTTAAAGACTTCCATGTGAAGGGTAGTTTTGGTGGAGGAATTTGTGAAAATCTCCGTATCGCATCTTTGCAAAATTCGAGCATTAATAACAAGTTTGGTATTTATTGGGCATTCTAATTTCGAGTTTTGCTAAACACGCACGCGCGCACAAACCCAACTCCACCCCCTTTACTAAAATGCCTTTCTTATTCAGGGCCTCGAAATATATATTTTGTGAAATCCGAATAGGAATTTTAGGAGGAATGCAATAGCTTCTCTACTTACTAGTAAGTGGCACAGAAAGATAAAAATATATTTTCATATGGGTTTCTCCATCCAGTGCTCCACAAATATTCTTCTAAACCTTATCCCTCCTTCTTCCTGATTCGTATTAGCTACGGTAAATATTTGCATAAACAGTTTTATTACACAGTTCATTGTGGGTACAAGGAGAATACAAGAGACCAAAGTGATAACAATCCTTTAAAAAGGGATGGCTATGAAAAGCTTGAAGATTCCATTCTCATATCGTGACACCCCCCCCAAAAAAAAATCCCATAGTGACTTAGAAATTACAAGAGTATAAATACTTGACAGTTCAAACTAAAGAAAGAATAAAGAGTATCTCAGAAATGATTAATGTCACAAAAATTATTTGACAAATTGTGTTTTAATGAGATTTACTTTTTATGCATTAAAGTTTCTGCCCCTCCATTACTGTTCGTAAGTTATACACAATTCGTTCAGAATAAAGGGACTTCACTGCTATTTTTGATAGTAAATTAAAAAATTGCATAAAGCGGAGTTTGAGATGTGGGAGCCACGCAGATTAAATTTAGACTATCTGTAAAGATTACTCGGGTGTCCATGTCGTATGTGCTTTTGCCCATTTCAGCCGCTATTGTTTCACTGTCTTGGTCAATAATGGCTGTTTTCTAGGACGACGGGCTAGAAGCCCAGCTTGCAGTAGTCTGTTTCTGATCTACTGGAGATGTCACATTTCTTCCGTCTCGCTTTAGCTAGTTCATGGCAAGATGATTTTTTGAGTGAAAGCCTTTTCAATACCCTGTGCTGTTTGGCAGTAGATGCCCTTTTTCGATCTCTTCCTTTCTCAATCATTTCCTTTTCTCCCTATATTTTCAATAATCTGAAAATCGTAGACTGATAAAATTGTGTCCTAGAGGCTATCTCTCTGTGCTGAGACCAAATGGAAGAGTAAGTAGGTACAGCAACTTCGTTTTCCAGTGCTAATTTAATTAAGAGGCCCATCTTCTCACTGCAAAGTATCTACCCAGATTGTATTAAACACACTGTAAACACCAACGACAACAAAGACTTGTTTATTGTTGGTGATAGGAAGTCAAACAATCAAGGCAAGAATTTGGCAACCACCTTTAACAACAATGGGGCTGGTATAACGAAACAAATAGCTCCCGAAAACAAAAGATCTAATTACAGGTGATGCAATAAATATTTATACCATTGTATATACAAACACTAAAAATGTTTTTTCCTCGGGATTCGCGGTATATTAAAGCATACAAATATCCCTAGCGATATCTCGCATCGACTATTTTTTTAATGGAATGCATTAATAAGTCTTCGCTTAATGTTCCAAAAAGTAAAATTGCCAGACGTTTCTTAAAAACATCCATCCGTATACAAGTGCTGGGGCTCCAGTTAAACTAACGTCAAAAGACTAAAGCTGCATATTCCAATTAATTTCCTTAATTTATCTGGAAGGACATCATTTATCTTTTGTCTGAGCTGTATTCCAAAATTTAAATTCTGATTTCTTTAGTCGCACTTCTAATTAAAGAACAGGCAAATGTGACCATTTAATGAAACAGTTTTCCATATACGACTTCATCCCCTCCTACTTTCCTAATATTCAATTGCCAAAGGAAGTAAAAGATACAACAGCGAAGATTACAGGATGAAGATAAATGCAAAAGACAACAAATGTGGTTATAGGCAAAAAAGCATACTGCACTTTTAATTTTGATATAAAGTAGTGGAATACGTGATTACTACTCAAATTGCTAAAAAATGAGCCAAATTCAAAAATTAAATAAGCAGTTTATGAACAGCTATGGGAAACATGGTGGTGACTTGCGAAATGCGGCGTAAGTGTAAAAAAATGTACTGCATATTTTTGCTTATAAAGTTAGATAATACTTTTGATGCATTTTGACTGCATGTACATGATGTTTATGGGCACTGGGAGGTTATTTTTACCCAGACAAGGATAATTTTTACCAATATTAAAATTTGAATATATAGAAAACTAAACATTAGACATTTAAATTCGGTATGATTACTGTATAAGGATGTGTGCATTTAACTACTGTATAAGATTTCAATTACGTTCACATAGGTCCATGCAAAAGGGACATAAATCACACCGTGTGTACTGAAAAAAATATTGCACCCTATATTTCAGGTGCACTTAACTTGCAGGAATTTAAAGCTACATGCACCAAGTTTTATCCTAAATAACCTAAGATACAGTTTTATAATATCGGCTAAATGAAAATCACATATATTTATACTATGCACATGAAAAATTAATTAGTTTTGAGTAAAAAAAAAAAAAAAAGATAATATTTTCAAATGCTGAATATTTGTTTTCATCCATTTTATAAATCACATGAAAATAAATGTTAGCCGAATGTGTTCAAGGAACATTGACAAATAACCACTACAAATTTTGTGTCAATATATTTTATAGTTTTTGAGAAACATGCACCTAAAGTATGAAAAATCAAGGTTTTGGGAAATCACGATCAAAGATTAAGCTCCATTCTCAGGAAGTGGGCGTATCATTACGCCGATATTTTTAAATTGACGAATTAAAGGACTTTAATACCAGCTGACAACCTATGTTATATATATATATATATATATATATATATATATATATATATATATATCTCATTTTAAAGCTGAAGAATTGTATAATTTTTAACATTAAAAACAAAAAATGGATTTTTTTAAAATCTATGGACCTCCCAGTGCCCTTAAGCTAACCTCCAGTTTGCTATTTAAAGCAGTTCTGTGGCTAATTACTACTACAAAATAAAAAATGTGGTGAATTCATTGGCAGAACCAATTTATGCCCCACACTTCCACACATGCAGTTTTCCCCAAATTCTCAGTATAGTAATCTTAATTCCTACTGGAGACCTGACGACTTGTTTTCACCTTCCATATTAATTATATATTAAGGGAGAGAACATATAGTACTTTTCTGAGGTATAAACGCAATCAGAAGAAAATGTGTTAGTGTCGCGTACTGCATTTACCATTTCTTACACAAATGGAG
Source organism: Mantis religiosa (assembly GCA_030765055.1). NCBI lineage: Eukaryota > Metazoa > Arthropoda > Insecta > Mantodea > Mantidae > Mantis > Mantis religiosa. The sequence goes on from CM060956.1 coordinate 50,892,306, forward strand.
ACTGAACTGTAGCATTTTACTTTAATGAAGTTTGTTGATTGGCACAGATGTAAAGGAAACGTCGTAACAATTTTATCTTACTTATATTGATTGTATTTCAATTTAAAATTGGCTGTGTTTTAAAAGTCTAACAAATAGCTATAGCTGATATTCTGTAAGTACCAGCTTGTTTTAGTAGTTACAATTAAATGTATTTGTGATAGTATGCAACCAGAATGGATCCGGTAAAAGATACTGACTGAAATATCAGTATACCGTGCACACAATCGCAAACAGAATGGAAGCTGTAGAAGATACTGACTGAAATATCAGCATACCGTGCACACAATCACCTTACTGCTGTTTCGTAACACAGCGTTTATTTCTTACCTTAATGGAAAGTTGCATGAATCATTGTAACCGCATGCAGGCGTGAGCATATGCCTCGTGCAGCGAAACCGTCAGCTGTTCTGTCCGTACAGTGCATAGCTCATGAACGAGCACAAAAAACAAAAGTGGCGTTTTTCTCAAATGGTAGCAGTACTGATGAACGAATGTTACCTAAAAACTTACAATTCAAGATCTGCTAACAGCCTATACTGTAAATACACAAAACAGCATATAAAGTTGTATTCTAAGCAGTTTCAGGTGTTGAACGCCGTATTTCATATGCTATGTAGAAGTTAACCTTACCACCATACAAAAGTAACAGGGCACCTGCTGCCGTGCTAGGGGTCGCGGGTTCGATTCCCGGGCGTGGAGGTGGGGATGTTTATCCCACCAAGATAATTCCTCATCTTCCCCAGAGTCTGGAAGTATGTATGAAAGTGCGAATGAGTGCGTGATCTAATGATTAAAACCCAACGAATACGAGTTAACGCCTTCCATGTGTTCCAAAAGGAGAACACCCACCGATATGACCATTGGAGTTAAAAACGGGGTGTAAATGGAACAATTAAAACAATAATAAGATTAATAGGGACTGAAACTCAAAGTACTTGCTGTTATTCACAATTCACAAAGAGTATTTTTATTGTTTCATGCCAAATCACAGGACAACAGGATTCAACGACTAGAATCGTAACCCACATTGACATTTCTCAATGTTAATATTTATTTGTTGGTTAAAAGTGCTATTGATTGCTTTAACTGACAGCAAAGAGGTGTAAAATCACTAGCGATAGCATTTCAAATGTAAACGATATTAACAGGAGATACTGTCCAAAAGAAAATTCATACTTTTAAAAATAGTTCATAGCCTTCACAGCCTCATCCATTTCTTCTGGAAAGCAGTTCCTCGCTATCTATGTGTAGTAAAACGTCCGCTTTTACTACATACGGCACCGCAGGCGGTGACACTGATTACACGAGTTGAAGATGGAGCACCGGCAGAATGAGATGTCGGGGGAAAACAGAGATCACGGAGAAAACCCGCCCCAGTGACGTGCTGTCCACCACAAATCTCACTTTGCGGTCGTCTGGGATCAACCCAAGTGAGAGCCGAGCGGTCTAACCACTCAGCCACGGCGTGGCCTAAATTGATTTTCATGTAAACACAACTGCTGTATTTACTTCAATGACGTAACAGTTTACCTCCGTTCACTTGCTCTTCAAGACACCTCAATGAGATAATTCAGTAACTGAGGGCAAAATACACGGAGTGATGATTTATCCCTCCTGGATACTGACGCAGCCATAGACTGAGGGAGCTTCCTATATTTAATGTTTAAACGCTTAAATTAACGCCAACACATAAAGAAGCATGTACTGTGGTAAAGTATAATGTTCAGTGATTATATAAAGGAATGTGCGAGCAACCCTTGTCTTCCTACATTTTCTGTTCCCATCATTGTTAAACAAAGTCCATGTTAAGATTAGTGACATCGAAACTAAGATGTGCACCGCATCAAAGAGGAATCGACATCTATCACGTGATTAGCTCCATGTGAAGAAGATATTCTGATATCTCTGATTGGCTAAATTTAGATATGAACTAATACGAACGGAGAGGTGTAGCATCTAACCGTACTCCAGATAATATTTTATCCGTACTGACTGGTGAGATGATAGTTATCGAAGGAAACTAAGTGTTCTGAAAATAAATTTACTTTTTATGGCATTCTTGAGGCAACGAAGAATTCCACACAAAGTTCTTTTGTTACATTATAATGAATAAATTATGGAAGAGAAAACGCATATACTTCAATGCTTGGTTCATTTGCTGTAGTTAATGATCGTGGGTCGTCTTTGGTGTTACCGTAGCTTTCAGGAAACAATTATGTCTGGCATAAACTCACTCCTTCCACATTGATGTTTCAGCATTAGCTTCTCGAGCAACCTTACCGTTTGTGAAAGGGATTTTGTAGGAAAGCACACAAAGCACTGTGTTAGTCGAATCAAATGGGATAAATGAGCATGCACAATAACGATCTTTGTTATCATGAAGCGACCAACAATTGATAAAATAGTATCCTTTACTATGGTTTATTTTAAAAAGAAAATATATAAATACATAACTAATATATAAATTACCGAATATACAAGTCATTTCTTTTAAGATAATCGTGCGTTCTCTCCCCAAAGAACTTTGTTACTCAGTATTGCACAATATAATAAACTGTGCTGTTTTCTCTTCCGTTAACTTCCAGTAAAGATGATATTGCGCAGGATATGGGCGCCACTGAATTTTCTATTGCATGATGCACGGCGCCGTTCCAATATAAAGGCGCCGTGCATTGATTTTCTAGCTTGTCATCTTTTCCGCCGGTCTCTGAACACTGTTCTATATATTTTCTCATTGAGACCTCTGCTTCTACCTCATACTTCTCTTGCTGTTTATTTCCTAACATTCTGTTCAATCGCGTGGGCCAAGAACCAAATGCCTGACGTTTTCACGATCTGCTGTGTTGAATTCACTCCTCTTGGCAACTTGCATGGCACAAATAACAAGCACTGCTTATAAACATCCTTAGTTTAAAATCCCAGGTTTATTTTTATTTCTGAAATGCCGAACTTCCTTACTATATAGTTGACAAAATTATTAGCGCTAAAATAGCTTTACAGTGCGAGATTTTGCCTTCATTCAAATGTTGACAAACAGGGTATCTAAAACGAAGAAAAAATATAATATACAATCTTCTCTCCTAACGATTGATTGATTATTGGTGTTTTAGGGCCCGTCGACAACGAGGTCATTTGGGCCCGTCTCTACTAACGACAAACTCACTTAACATACATTATTTATTTACTATAGTACTCATATAAACCGCCGTTCTAAATACATTACTTTATTCACTATATACCTACGTTTAGCCAGTAGTTTAAAATTAAGTAAATAATGGTTAGTTATATATGAGATAGACGATATTAAAATGTAAAAAGGCTCGTAAACGTTAAAGAAAAATAGTTTCTTCAACTATGCTATCAATAGCCAGGATCATTATCTGCAACACAGGTAGCCGGAATTTCGCTGTGCTTTTAAGCACACATACAAACCACGGCCTGGACCGCCGGGTTTCAAGCAGCGACCTTGTGATCAGTAAGCCAACGCTTAACTGAGCCACCCAGACCAATAACTCAGTATTTGGGAAAGTAAACGTGCAACATGAAATATTTGGCAGAGAATTGATGTTACATAAAGACGACATATTTCGTGTTTTCATGAGGTCTTCATTTTTTGTGTAGTAAGTTATGAAGAGAAAATTCATACATACTACAAATACACATAATTTGTCACATAATTCTTATATAAAATGTATCAAGTGTGTATGTGTGTGTGTGTGTGTGTGTGTGTGTGTGTGTGTGTGTGTGTGTGTGTAAAATCATTACTCATTTCTGAGAAAGTGAAAAACGACACTTTTTTCACGTAAAGGGTAGTTTAGTGTAGAGGAATTTCTTTGCAAAACCTTTATCTGATTTCCTTAAACCTGTCAATGGTATGAAATCTATCACTATCACTCGATCAATCACTATAACTATTTATCATCATCAATCACTATCACTATCTCATGAAACAAAACTTGTTCAAAATTCAGCGGACCATATGACACTCCATGGAAATCTCAAAATTGAACTTTTGGTTGGAATGCACTGTTCCCTTTAATATTTTCAACGTTTGTTTTCTTAATTTATCTGACAAAACACGAAGAACATCACATGAAGTGTAGATATGCTACATATTACTGAGTTACCGAACTCAAACCCGGTTGAGGCCAATTATTTACCTACGGTTAATTGTCCTCAGAATAAATAATTTTGGGTTAACTCCATGTTCCATGGACTCCGGACCAATTTCAGCATCATTTTACGCGTTTCACTAATACACGATCTCGAACATCACCCACCCGGTTATAGGACATTGAAATGTTCCTAATGTATCTCCTGTAATTATTGATCAGTAGTGAACTTCTCACTCAGGGTTCAATACTCGTAATGCATACTACTAACCTTGACCAAAATCTGTTTCTACCGCCAGTTTGACTGCTGACATCAGCAACAGTGCTATTTGTAACTGCATTAATAATCTAGAATTGTGTGAAATAGAAGCATGTGCTACTGCATTCCACTACCCACAATGCGAAGGTAGGCCTCGAACTTCTGCAAACGGCAGTATGTGTTACTGGGGGATACTGGCAGATGTCATATTTTCCCAATATGCGAACTTTCAATGTTCACATATTTTTGGATCCTTAAGGTTAGATCCCCAAAATGATAGGTCAGGTCACCTGTATCTGGGTAAACGATACTGCTTTAGAGCAATTAAAATGTTATAGTAAAATAGGAAAGCATTCCCAAAGAATGTATTATAATACCGAGCAATGCGAAATGGCTCTCATGAAAGAATGCGAATTCAATTATCTTCGAAGACGCTTACCTGTTTCTTTTTCAGCGTCTTCATTCAGATGCATGACAAGGTTTCTTAATACCCAAAACAGCTGAGCGAGTAATCGCTTTTCGACGCCTTGGAAAACTAAGCTAAAAAACTAGTAGATTCCAGCTGACATTCGCAAACCAAGCGTTTTTGCTTAAGATTTCCCGCAAGTTCTTTTCAAAAGATCATTATTCAAGATAAGTTTACAATAAGGGAAAACATTCATTTTCAGAAAATCCATCAGGAGGGGGAAAACGCTACATCAGAAATTAAGTGTTCTCAGTCTCAAGATATGAAGCCAGCACAAACTAGTACTAAAGAACAAATCGAAAGTGTACTTCGATAGTTTCCAATAAGTAGTTTAATTAAACATAGTAATGAAGCCGTTTTGAACACTTTCAACCTTATACGTTTGTCATAGAAATGTTTTGTGATAAGACAACGTAAGCATAAACGATACTGTATTGTGGGGTGAACGGGTTTTCTTGCAAATTTTTCATTCGGTATTTGGCAACTGTTAAAATTAAATAAGTTTGGCATTTAACACTTCATTTTTTAGTTATACAGTCTTCCAACAAGAGCGTCCTATCTTTAAGGCAAGGCTACACTGAAAATTCGCCGAAAATGTTTAAAATCATGGAATTTTTGCTTTTAGCATTTTTGGTAGCTTAGGGTTTGTAGTAATAGATGGCATGCTATTCTTATCATTTGCACCATTTTAGGCCATCAGTAACAATGTAAAGAGACCTTTAACAACCGTTAAAAGTAACAATCATGACTTTAAAATTAATTTTCTGAGAAACTTTTTTCTAACACTTTTCAGTATACAAAGTGGCTCAGGCGTCAAAGTTTTCCATTTAACTTGGTGAAACTTCCAGGATAGGTCCATAATATGTAAATAAGAAACTTCACATTCCCCCTTTTCAGTTAATGTTCATGTTTTGAAAATTATATGGTGTTAAGTAATAAAATAAGGTAATATTTTCAAAATTATGAGAGCTAACACGTGGAAAATATTTTAGAACAAATGCTATAAGAGTATTCCAAAAAAACAAAAATGTGGGGCTTTTAAAATTGCTCTGTACTAGCCGAAAACAAAGATTCAAATTAAAAGCTCAAAATTTTTGACGTGTAGAACATTTTTAATTTTTGCAGTATTTTCACAAAAAATAATTAATAATTAACTATTTGGTGTAGCAACATAAAAATTTGCATGCACGTTTAAAATGATACTCTAATTATGTGGCTAAATTTTCATAATGATGGGTTTATTATTATAGAATTTGGAATTTTCAGTGTAGCCTTGCCTTAACATGTGATAGCGGCCGTTGTTATTGAGTTACAGCAGTCATTTTTTTTTTTCATGTTGTTACAGTTATTGACAAATAACCTTAGCACGTTAGTGTTCAGCAACGCGTAGAAATTGTGACAAATTATCAAAATGGATCATCTGTTCGCCAAACCTTCTATGTACTGCGTGAAGTTTACGGTGTGCATAATCTTATAAGGGACTATTTTTGGCCGCAATTGGATGGTATGTATCTGAAATATCTGGTTCCAGCAAGATGGTGCCACATGTGACACTGTTCTCGAAACAATCGATCTTTTGCAGGAGGTTCCATCATTTCCCGTAGTAATGTTAACTGGCCCCCGAGATCATGCGATTTAATGCCGTTGGATTACTTCTTGTGGGATTTTGTTAAATCTCGAGTTTATACCAAGCAACCACAAACAGTAAATGAAATGATCTTATGAATACCATCAAGCATGTTATTTGTGAAGTTGGACCTAATTTACATTCTTGGGTCAACCGAATACGCGCAACCCAAAGAAGTCGCGGCGATCACTTAACCGATGTTCTCTTCCACGCGAAATGACAATTATGCTTCAAAAAAAAAAAAAAAAAAAGAAGTAATCCTCTGTTCTTTATAGAACGTGTTTTACTTAAGTTCAAAGATAGGACACTCTTATTGCAAGACCCTATACTATTCACAGGTGGCAGACATACGTTTTTGTCTAAAAACATGCATTTTCGATAACATTTCGAATGTAACTTTTGGATAGAATATATTTTCTGTACTTAGTAGGTACGTGGTAAAGAAATTTTAAAAAATGCAAACCTATTCAATATGAAGAAACATCGCTTGTCAATTATAAAACTACCAATTGCTTTCACAAAAGGATTAGTTCTGAACAAAGGAATAAAATGTGCAAATAAGTCAAATTCCATCCTCAACGATGACTAAGCCACAGTCAAAGATGGTTATCGAACTTAGAACGCGCGCTCATTAGCATGCAGCTGCTTCACTCGAGGATGAATAAGTACCGAGACGGAAGTGTTTGTACCAATCACGTTTCAATGGTTCTATTATGGAGACAATAATGACGGGATCCGTCGAGAATGTCTTATGGACCGTTAGTGTTATTCCTTTCACTCGAGCCGTTGTCCACTTACTACAGTTTGTCAGAAGACATATCAGCTCTAAAAGACTTAATATCAGTAGCTCAAGTGCACAATTAGGGTCTTAACCAACCGTTGTGGGGGAAGAAGCTTAGATTTCATTCCGTAGTGAGGCTCTACGGCAAAATTACTGACGAAACTACAGGGAGGTCCAAAAATAGGTATTCATTACGATGTTACAGATACTATAAAAAATTAATGACTAATTACAACATCCCCAAATCTGTGAAGAAAGTATCATTCAATTTGACCTGTGCGCCTCATTTGTATATGCGGCAGTGCATTAGCTATTTATAGTCCTTATTAGCTTATTATCACTTGAACACTGGTGCCTTCTTACAACCTTCTATGAACACATTAAAAGATTATAAGCACAATAAATTAATACATTATGTTCACAACTTTCCTGAGCTTCATATTGAGGAATGACTAACGTCCGATTTTATCTTACCCCCTTTTGCACGATAACTAGAGGAAACACACGAGAAGGTATAGATGCTGTTTGGATGCAGCCAATCCATTATTTGCGTATTAACTGGAGAGAAGTTGTAACAAATTTTGATCAGCTTTCCAACAACGTTTGATTCGGTCCAGGAATAGTCAGAATTGGTAGAAGGCATTTAGCAGTATTTTTTACCGTTTGTAACCAGAGAGAAATCAACCAATACTATTTGCCGGAAGAAAAAATATATGGTTCCTCCTTCGAAATATAATCGAGAACAATAAGATGTGTGATTACCTAATTATTTAAATAGTACAAAATTTTATTATACTCCAATCACGGCAAAGCAAGCCTTAACTCGGAACTATCCAATACATCTAACTTTAGAGGAGCAGGCACTAATACAACATGAAAATATGTTGCGGTTAAAAACAACAAAATGGGAGAAAAGATTACTACAACCAATCAAGATGAAAACACAAACAAATTTCCTACACAAAGTTACGGAATTAAAAACAGATCTGAATCTTCCTAATTGTAAAGAAAACATTTTAATCCAAGAAAACCAACTAACTTTTGAACCAATTAATATTCAATTAGATTTAGAACAAATAGTTACAAAATCTGACACTTTCAAACCTGTACTAAAAGCACTAGCATTAGAAACTGTGAACAATAGATATCCACCTGAAGAATGGTTACATATCTACACAGATGGATCTAACTTGGACAACAACTCAGGAGCAGGAATTAAGTGTGTACTGTTCTCATTCTATCAACCAGCAGGACACCACACAACAAATTTTGATGCGGAAGTAACGGCTATTCATATTTCACTCCAACACCTTCTTTACAGAATAGATAAATTCAAAAATGCTGTCATACTTTCTGATTCTAAAGCAGCATTATGTACAGTAAGTTCATATAAAATGAGGTCAATCCAAATTAAAGAATATCACAAAATGATCAAACAACTTCAAAAACTACAGAAAAGAATTATTACAGTGGATACCTGCATATTGTGGAATTGCTGGAAATGAATCAGCTGATTTTCTTGCCAAAAAAGGTGCAAATTTAATTTAGAACAAAAGTAAAAACTTACCCTTTACATCCATAAAAGGATTAATCAAAAGCAAATACAAAAATAAACAAAACCAATCAATATCTAACAAAGCTAAAGACAAAAAATGGAAGATTTTAATTAAAAATCCAGAAATTATTCCAGAAATCCCACGTAAAGCTGCAGTAGCAAATTTTAGATTACTTACGAACATGATTATTTGGCCAAACACTTACACAGAATAGGAATTTATACAAGTCCAAATTGTCCTGTGTGCAACAAAGAGGAAATGACTGAAGAACATCTTTTAACCTGTGAAGTCCTACCTGCCGGACCCACTACACAGAAATATTGGAGAGCAACAGAGCTAATGGCTTCATTGCCAAAGCCTAGCATTTGAAAACAACAACAATTTTATTATTATTCTACACAATAACTTGTGTTCGCTCAGCTGCCAACCGATTCCCCCTTCTTTCTCCTTAATTGTGCTTGCTTTTGCTTTCTGGTACTGTACTGACGCGAGGTATGTTTTAAGTTAAAATGACAATGGCTACATTCAGACAAGTACTTTAAGGCTTTAGCGAACACTCTTTAAATACGTTATCAAGGCAAATATAAAAGCATGTTTGCATTATTTTAAGGTGCAACTTAACTTCAGTTTAGAGGGAGTGGCAGAGTTTACTCCGACAGATGCGTCTTATCAAAATGCGAGTGAGATAAATGTCGATAACTCGTATTTGTCGGACCATATATTTGCCGTCAGCCGTTTCTTTTATTACCCGTTTAAACATTATTTATCACGAATTCCATTATTTGTTTCTCGAATTTATATTTCATAACTTAAATAGTTTGCATTCTGGACTTGGTGTTACCTAGTTTTTGTTCTCTGATCGCGTACACCTTTCTCTTAAACGAACTGCTTTATTAGCTGAGGCAAATTGATTTCCGTTATAGCTGTCCAAGTACGCTCCAACCAAGTTCCTTAGAGAACCTTTTCTTGTTGATAGCTTCCAGTTTTTACCCTCTTCGCGGATACAAACAACAGAATTACGTAATTGCAACTATCCCGTTAAAGCGCTGACTTACACGGCTTGGCACACAAATGGAAATGGTTCAGGCTACCCTGGACTATGCTCCAATGCACACTAATTACATCTGATACCATCTAGGTTCACAAACGATCTCGTTCCAACCACTTTTGAAACCGAAATCTCGTGCACGCACGGTTCTCCAATTACAAGGTAATCTATCAGACTCCTATAACACCAGAAAACTTTTACCCTCGTTTCATCAGTAAAGAAATTTTCTCGTAAATGATCGCTGATGCCAGGACTTTACGCCGTTTAAACCGTCTCAAATGCCACTATGCAATGGGAAAATACTAGCGTCATTCAAGGAACAGTCCCGCTTATATCAATTTAATTGAACTGAAAAGGATGAGGATCAACATTACCAAGGATAATTTTATAACGCAATATGTTATTGCAACCTTATACCATTTGTATAGAAGCTACAACACTGGGTATCCAACTGACATAGCGACATACCAAATAGTTACCACAAATCTTCAAGTCCTTAGATTATTTTAAAATGACACCGCTCTAGCTCACTGTTTTATGAGTGTAATAGTTGCACAACAAATTTAAGGTTAAAAGCCTGCATTAAACAGAGTTTGGGATTTAAAAAAATACGCCTTATCCAACACAGATGTCAGAAATTCGCATGATCCATCGTTTCTAGAACGCCGTGTATGGTCCACTGAATTAAAATTGTCATATGCAACATTTAACTTTCCTACTCTTATAGCGCATTTTCCCCTCTTATTCGAACTATTCTTGCAAATGCTTATTAATATAGCTTACAGAATTTGTTTCACTGCACTTTCATTATATTCAAGGGAGATACAGAAGGTTAAGAAGATAGTCACATATTTGAAAAGCATGTCTTATACGTTGGCTTCGAAAAGCCCTACTCTACTAAATCGCGAGAAACAAATTAAGTGACCTAGTATCTTAATGCACTTCTAAGTACTGAAAAAATTAACGCAATAACACAATCTCGGAGGTGGATAACGCCACAACGAAATTTACTTTTTTCATTCAATTAAGTTTGTTTTTATTTCGTGTGGTTTACCATGCACAATGCATTCACAACGTATTCATAGAAAATTCATGATATACACTGTCATGCAAATATTTAATTGAGGTATTTTTCCAAAATTGTTAGAACGCCCTCTTTTTTGTTTAGAAAATAAAAATGCAGAACGAACATTTTTTCTGTGTAAAGGTCCGTTTAAGACGGACGATTCTCTAATAAATTTCAATGTCGCGTTCTTAAAAAGATGCTGAACAAACTTGATATTAAACATAAAATTTTGGTTTTGAATTATGCTTTCTATCTCTCACAGAGGGGCTATGTTTTATTCTGTAACTTCACATGAAAACAAAAATGCACAAACAGTACGCTTCTTTTAGTACATGCTGAATGAGGTTTCCATTGGTGAAGTAGCTAGCATTTAACATTGAGCCTGGGTTTCCTCTTTCAACATTATAAAAAGAAAAGTAATTGCAGTTCTTTTATTTTCAACGAAATGACTGCAAGCTGTCATAAATTAAGTGTATTATATAACTATCCATTGCACAGGATATCAAATGTAACTTAAGTACCAGTATAACTAAAATTCCATTAGGACCTAAAGGACTTAATTCGGTTCCGCAACAGGCAAGGGATAAGAACTAAAGCACATCAGAGCATTGCTCAAAATAATAGAATTAGCAGCGGGGAGTTTTCTGAAGTGAAAAATTAATACAAATAAAATAAACGAATGTCTACATAACATTCCAAACACCTAGAATTTTAAACGCTGGAAAGGGAAGAAAGTGTTGCATCGATGAGAGCAAGCTCGACGCTTGTGCTAAGGCAACGTTCTGGAGACGTTCTGACAAGAAACTGATTTTCTCTCGGGTGTTTGCAGTGACCACAGCAGCAACGGCTTGGCTAATAGAAAATATGAACACCACTACTCAAGCACTTCACCTCCAAAGGTGTTATTTTTGTATAGTTAAGATATTATCGTCACCAAGAACCAAGCAAACCAATCATTTGCGTGTATGACCTGAAAGTTTTAGGCTATTTAATGGTTAAATACATCGAAACCGTTTCCGGAGAATAGGTGCAAACGGTCATTTAGATTATTGCAATATTACCCCTAATGAAACAAACAGCAAGAAATTAGCAAGAAATTGGCAAGATAATTGCCACGAGCAGCTGCCGTACGACCAATTTGTATTTGAATTTCTTCTGTAGGCAGGTCTGACCTCGAAGTTGGCAGAATGAAGTTACTGCGCATTTCTGCAGCGCTCTTTATTAAGGCAGTAATTAATTCCTTAATTCCATGACATCGGCGCTGAAAATTAAGTGGGGTGCCAAGAACAGGATTCCCAGCAGAAATCTAAAGCTAACTTGCCTTGATTTCCCTGACCACTGTTTTATATTTGCGCAGTTTTTAACAGTTTCCTCCATTCCTATTAGCTGTCCAATACACAACTTTAAGCAATTTATATTGCTAGAGTGATACTTCATAGGAAAGTCTGTTTCTACAGTACAACACCAAGCAATTTTGGATTACATGATGAACCCTGCCACTGATAGTTGATGTTTTTTCTGCCACTCGCTCCCAACTTTCAAAATGCGCCAAGCGTCAGCATAACACAAAACTGATAATGGAGTAAATCAACCTGCAAGTCACTCACAAAAAAGGTGAACAAACATATTCCTATAGCACTAGAGAAAGTGCAGCGCGCGCGCGTGTGTGTGCGTGGGTGCGTGCGTGCGTCAGTTCCTCTACATTTAGTTTAAAATCGATCATTTCGAGGGTTGGGAGGGAATTTTAACGAACAATTGGTGTACAATCTTAATACGCAGCTTGTATCAGTACAAATTATCAGACACGTGATAACTCAAATAATTTTCCTAACATTTCCCGACTTGCCATTTTTTCTATATACTTGCTCTGCCTTTCCCTGAGCATTTTGCCATTCCCTAACTTTCTAGGTGTGTGGGAACCCTGCAAGAGCGCCCAAAGATGTTTAACTTTCTAGTAATAGCAGCCAAACATCGATTTCGGCATTCTAGATGCGCTATGAATTAAATAAGACCCGTCTTTTGACAGAAACTATAAGTCCCCCCCGACCTTTAACGAGGATGAAAGTTTGTTTGTGTAATAGGATTTCTCGAGCAATTCCTACAAAATGCGCTGTAACTTAGGGCGATGTTACAGAGACTATGTAATACAAGAGAAAGATTTCCTTTTCTCACTTGCAATACGCGCAAACATAAATCGGGATTTCTCATAAATAACATTTTAGTCAACTGTACTAAATGGCAAAGCGTCGAAGCGTATAAAAGGAACGTGAAACAACCGAGTAACCCAGGAGCTAAACCTATCAGCAGCTAAAGCTGAGCTCCTCATAATTCTTCCAAGCTGTTTGGCATCTAAATTTCTCCCCAACTAAAATACAAAAATGTAAAACAAAAAACAAAAATTGGGTGCTAAGTACTGCATCCTCCCCTTCAACCCGAAGGTACTTTGGTAACCTCAAAATTAACTCACAATCAAAAAACCTACATCACCTTCATCCTACATCATTCAAAAAATCCTACCTGCGGTAAAACCCTTAATGGGTGGGCACGCAGCAAAAACCTTCTGGCTGTATACAGCCAGCCAGCACGAGCGAGCGAGCGAGCGAGTTTGTTACGTAAGCCTACCGCACGAACACGGAAAGTGTATTGTCACGCTGCTCGAACGGTTACCATGGTGTTATCTTTATTAACCTCTCAGATAACGCAGTGATTATTCTTGTAAGAGTGAGAGGGGAACTGCTGTGCTTCTCGGATCTGTGTTAAGCACCAATGAACGCATCACTTCTGCCAATGGAATGCGCAAGAATCACAAATGACAGATATATGTTCACTCCATGTGGAGTAATCAGTGCGTTATTTGAAAGGTATGTATTACCAAAGATAAATCTATGGTAACCGTTCAAGCAGCACGACTATAGACTAGGAAACGATGCTAGTCTGGCAGAACGTGTCTGTCACATATCTTTGTTTATGAATGGTTCGTAATCTCTATTTACTCTAAAGTTCAAAGCGGCATTATTCAATTACTTTTCGATGAAAAGGTGTATCAGCTGGAACAATGAGACGTGACCCCCCCCCCCCCTTATTTCTGCTAAAACAAACCAATAGAGTTAATGTGGGCTCAAATTATGTTGCAAACAGAGATAATATTTTTAAACTGACTGACGTTGAACGACTTATTCACGAAGAAATTCACAAGGAACACAACAAGATTAGGAAAACTGCGTGAGACATCAGATAAACTACAAGAACACAACTTTTGGAAATAAATATCAGGTAACGAGATTTTGGAACCTATCATAAATTTTTAGTACTCAGATATTGAAGACAATGACGAATTATCTCTTAACGTAAGTGACATTCACAGCTATACGGAAGCACCGCTGGTATTTTCGTTGGATTAGAAAAATAATTCATAAACTATAATTAACTTTAAATATTTAAAACATTTACGTAATATACGAATATTAATATAGCAATTGTGATTTCAACAACTGGATTATTATAAAACTTTGGAAAATTCAGTTTGCGTTCTCTTATGTCTAGCGCCACGGACACTCGCAAGTGTGTGAGAGAGGGAGAGGGAAATAAAAGAGTGGGGATAACGAGGTGGCAACGGTGAAGGCTCTAACGCATCTAATTCGCTACAGGCGAGAACCCTTCCCATTTGAAACACATAATAAATGTTTGTTCCCTATTCATTTCTTGAGCAATACACAATTCCATAACAAATATGTACACTTTTAGTCAGCTTTAACATTCTTCTTGTATACAAAATGATGAAACATTTGGTATAATTATATTTATAATTAGCTTTTTCACACATTCCGTTTATAGGCTAAAATTACAAAAGGAGAATAAGATTGAAAACTTCAATGGCAGCTGAAATTTAAAACATATCTTAGGTTTTCCGTACGGTGCTCTAACCAACTGAGCTACCATGGCAACATCCCGGTGCGACATTAAAGCTACCAACTGACACCCATTTGTTCTGGCAAATCCCAATGTGTTTTTGTAATTCATTTTGAGACAGTATAATCCAATGCTGGCTTACAATAAGAGTGAAGTACTAATAAGTATTAGCTTTATAATTAGGCTTTCAGAGAAAATATAAAGAGAGCTCATGTGGTACTCATACTCATTCACGTAATTATATGTGTACGTTTGGAATATTAATATTTAAGACTGATGAAGCGTCACATACGTATGGAGTAATTAGACACTACTAGAGCCTATATAAATAGCATAGTACAAAACATACCTGCCTTAAAATAGGTTTGAGGATATGTAGTTCACCTCGTAGACAGTTCCAGATTTCTTTTACGAAAAACGTATTTTATCTGTTTACTAAATAAATTATTCTAACCGAAGTACCATGGAACTGCATATTATTCTAATTAAAATTGCTCTCAAAGCAACTCGTCTCTTCTAAAAGGTCATATCCATAAGGACCAAAATAATACGGCGAGATAAGGTCCTTTAAACCAGTGTAATGAAAAATCCAATTCTTACGCCGTTTGCTGCAGTATCGATTAGTCCTATGTATGGGGGATGGCTGACACAGTGTCTGCAGATTCTTTTGATCTCCGTGTGTGCAGCTCTAGTGATAACGACTCCCCTGAGTCTAGATTCTGTGACTAGAAAATTCTCCAATGAGAGAGAGAGTCAAATGCAAGAGTCAGATACCCATAAGTGTCGTTGGCCATACTTCAATTTTCCCTAACGGCTTGCAGTTGATTCTACCAATAGCTAAAGGCCCAAACCTGTTCATTTCAGAAATGTTCACAGTTTTGAATCCATAATGATACAGAATCGCGAATCACCTCCTTCCAAGCGCATCAAGTTTCAAACAACGACGTTCTTCGGCTACGACCACCAATTTGCAATTTGAATTTCGTCAAGAAAAACTACATTCTTAAACTCCACAGATTTTCCTGTGTAATATGCTTGCAAATGGCATTTGCGACCGTTTGAACAGCATAAGGACGCACGCTACCGGCTAAAATGTTGAATCCATTATTAGAACTTCTACATGAACAGAACATGTTTTCCAATAATTTTAGTAGTTAGCGGTTAAATGAATGTTGGATGATATTTTGGCGCCTGACCAGCTTTCATTTGAATGCGCCTCACACAGTCCCCGTTCTCTATTAAATGTTAAAAGTAAGTAATAAATAGATACCTTATGCTATAGAGGACCAGTTGTCTGTGGACATGCCAAAAGGAAATCGCCCGCCTCGGTAGCGTAGATGGTAGCGTGTCTGCCTCACGTTCAACAGGTCCCAAGTACGAATCTCGGTTAGTGACTTAGCTGGCTAAGGCTTTTCCGGGGTTTTCCCTGATCCTGACATACGAATGTCGGGTAAGTCTAAGCTCTATGGAACCCGGACTCATTTGAGCATCATTTCACCCATTTCATTCATCGTCCGATATGACTTATAAAGACGTCAATTACAAACAAACAAAAAATGAAATCTTCCATACTGAGCTGGTTTATCACAGGTGTGTTTGCCATCGATGCTACGAGGCTACTGATGTCAAACAACAATTAATAGAAAAGGCCCAAATGCCTGTCACCATTTTGATTCCAACTTAAGGCCACAGTTATAGCGCTGATGTTTGGTAAATGCCTAAGAGTTTATGAAACTTGTAAAATCAACCGTGGTTTTATATGTATTTCGAAGCAGATAACACTACACCTCTTGATCTACATATTTTGGATAACCGAGACAAGACGGTACACAGCCTAAGAATGTATGCAAAACGCGCGTATTATCATCACTATCACCATCACCACCGTACTTTTGTTCGATAGCAGAAATATACCTATTTTCAAAATTAAAATAATGCAAAAAACCTAACTACCCTTTAGTAGTTGCTTTGGGCACTGTTTACTATTATACATCGGAAGAAACAATTTTCGAAAATTTCAGATTAGAGACCGGATATTTCACAATTTCAAAATGCAAATTAGAGAACGATATTTGCTTCATGCTAAGCTGCACTTCATCATGTTTGTTCCTTAAATCACTACAGGAAGAAATTTATTCTAGAAATTCTGATTTGGTGCGATTTAGTTGACATTTCCACAAAACAAAACCATACAAAACTCAGTAGTTTGTAATGTCATATAATGAAGTCCTCCGTGGTTTAAGGGTAGCAAGCTTCTAAGCGATCCTCTACACCCAACATAGAATGGGGCGCTGAGAACCACAGCAATTAACAAGCATCCATAAATAAATTAAAAAATAAAACAAATGAAAAACAGGTTTGCAATAAGTCTTCAAAAAATCCAATTTATTAAACTACCATAATTTAATAACTAGTTTCACAGTTAATCATCTAATAGTGCACACGTATGTAGCTTATGTTGTCAAATTATGCCTACACAGCATACAGTTTATACATTAGAGCAGGTAAACTTTTAATTTTTTTAACAAAAAAAAGGAAAAGAAAAAGCTTCGGGATTGTATAATAGTCCAAACGGCACTGATTAAAGGGAGACTGATTACATACTCCTGAATACTTTGATTCTGTAGAAAGTTGTTGAACGAGTCTGTCAAGTCAATTTGGCATTATTTCAGAAATTTTTAGTGATAAGGTCTTATGCAATCAAGGTTTAATGCAATCCTCAATCCCATGCTAATGTGGAGTTTGATTGAATCTATTTTCCAAAAATGTTTTTCACTTTTAATTTTAAAATATACATTTTGTAAAGTGAAAATAAAAATAGCATACATGCTTACTTATTTTATGTGATCAATTTTGTATATTGCTCCTCAATTTGTTCATAGTACTACCTTGTGTAAACGTGCATTTTTTTTTTTTTTTTTTTTTTTTTTTTACATCTGTGTTAACAAATAATACAGACTTAAAGTTCTTTTGCGTCGTCAACCATAAAATATAAAAACTGTCACTTAATACATGTCCATTTTTCTTTAATGTATATATTATGGCTATACACAAACGAAGTTTTACATTAAGAGTTACCTGATTACGAAAGCTCTGAAAAGTTTAACCACAATTTCTCATTTGAATCTCTTTCAATATTGTCACGAACCCATTATTTACAATAGCGCGCGGCTCGGAGAGATAACGGACGGAGAGTGTATCACGATTATCTGCTTAAGCAGATAAAGATAACGCGGAGATAAAGGGCTGGCCGACACAGCTTAAGTTACGCGTCTGGAACGTTCGGATTTCGGCTAAGTGACAGAACATTCGATTTCTTGTTTGTTAGAGAATATTCCAGAAATATCTAGTGATATCAGTAGTGGTATATATAACAGGCGACACGCCAGCGGAGTAGTTGTAAACAGTAGTAACCAGTGTCGTAATGACAGAGTGTAATCAGAACTGAATTGTGTGAACTAACAATCCAAAAATATCTATTCGATTGCAAGAGAACAATTTATATTCATTAAAAAAGACGCGGAACAGAAGGTAGTATTAACGTGTTATATCGTCTGTACCTATGGATCACATGGTTACAGCTGAGATGTTATGCCTTATTCGAGTGTAAATATATTCCGTAGTTTCCCTCTGTTATATTCGGATATTAACCTCTGCGTGCATTGTGTGGAAGGTAGCTTTATCAATCGATGAGTCAACACTCGCGGTTGCGCCCGAAGGATTGTGACACGCACAGTATTCCCCTACCATGCTGTGCAAAACCTGCCACAGTACTCCGAACTTTCTCCAGAATACGATCGTGTCAACTGGAAGCATTAAGGAGGATGTACCTAGTTTCCTGGAATACACTGAGAATAAGAAGCTACACGAAGTCGTTATCTTGATTTTTGAAATTGCTAAATAAGCATATTTTCCACTAGTTTTACTTGAATACTCACTGATGAAAACGTCGCGTGCTTTCACCAGAAACATTAGTTTTCTACTCAACTTACGAAGCCTGAACCAATCTTCCCCATGTGATTTTTCTTCAGAGTTGCAAGCTTGTTTTCCTGCAATCCCTTCAGACGAAATTAAAATGTAATTACCAATATTATGGATATATGGTACTGAATTACCCTTTTATTCGTAAAGTATACAAAACAAATACAATTAAGAGTTCACTCGAAACTCTCGACGAATTCTACCTGAATTATAAATACATCTATTAACTTCTGGAAACAAACCTGTTTAGATCAGAACATAAAATAGCAATATGAACCTGTACATAATATCTAAAAGCATTTTATTGGGGAAATGTTTGGCAGCACATGAAATAATTACTCTTGCAAGACTGTTTCTTATTAGATCAGAACCCTAATCCATACCATCTGACAGCTGAAGAAATTGCTATGATCTCCATTCTTGTTTTTCTTTCGGCTTTATAAAAATTGTCAAATTCTGTAACTGTACATGCTGTCACATTAAGTAAAGATATAATCTAATCAGGTTAGTTACCATGCATTTCACAAGTATCAATGTACTACTGATGAGCACCTAGAATACTCTGACATTCCACTTCCTATGTTTTACAACTCAGTGGACAAAGTGGGTCAAATTCACTTTTCTGAACTTCCTTTTCTAACAGCCATATCCACTGCTGCTAATAGTATCAGCTAGAACCAGTCTCCAGAATGGTTTATGTATCAACTGCTTATTGCAACCCTACACAATAACTTAATCTTCAATTCACGATGAATTTTTGTTCAACTTTGCTCTGATTCTATCCTCATGCGCTTTCTACCTGTAAGAAACTGATTTCAAACGACACAATACAATAGTTTCCTTACCACTTACATTTCCTTATTCTAGCCCCCAGAGATTCCCTAAAACAAAATAGTGGGCGATTGACAAGTTCCTTAATTCTGTGACAGTATATTAAGTCACTATAGCTGTTAAATAATAAAAGCAAAAAGAAATAATGCGTCAACCTGGTGTATTTTTTCAAATGACAAGTATGATGAATAATGTACATTTTTATTTCCTTTCAAGGATTTTTTTAATGTGTACTTATGTTTTACAAGGCATGCGTTTACTTAAAAATTTAAAATTTACTACTTCTACCAAGATAGGCCAACGACCTGTTCCGAGGCTAATTCTATGTCAGTTGTGTTGGTCAGTCCATCGTCATCTTGGTCGTCCTAAGCCTCTTGTTCCCTTAGGTTTATAATACATTGCTAGTTCTAGGGAATCTACAGGATGGCACTCATTAAAAAGTTTTATGACCAACATTCTGTATTTTTGTGCCCCCCCTCTACCATCTGCTGGGTGTGGGCAATGTTTCAAGAAAATCTAAAGCTAAAACAGATAGGTTTTAAGTATGCATACGTGAGGTTCAGTTGCATGTAAAAGAACTGTGCTGGATGAAAGTCCAGTACACCGCGGCGGTGATATGAGTAACTGAGGACGCCAGTATAACGAACAAAATTCTGCATCACGTTCAAGAGGTTCCCAGTTCGAATCTCGGTCAGGGTGAGTTACCTGGATGTTTTTTCCAGGGTTTTCCCTTATCCTCAAAAACTAATGTCGGGTAACTCGAAGCTCTATGGAACCTGGGCTCATTTGAGCATCATTACACCCATTTCTTTCACCATCCGATATGACGACGTTGGAGGACGTAAATTAAATCTATATTTATTTATTATTATTATTATTATTATTATTATTATTATTATTATTATTATTATTATTATTATTATTATTATTATTATTATTATTATTATTATTATTATTATTATTATTATTATTATTATTATTATTATTTATAAGTTAGAGTATGTAATCACTGATACACATTCAGAAAGAAATTTGTATGCCTAAATAAGACTTGCAAACTATAACGTCAGACTATATTTTAGAAAGACTTGCAAACCATAATGTCAGAATAAATGTTAGCCGCTTGGAAGCAATATAGAGATATTAATTTCGCCAGCTTGATGCGGATTCTTTTAATTTAATACGTCTAATATAAAAGCCTCAATCACACGGACTTCTACATGTAATAAAAATGAAGGGAACCATATTTTGCGTAGAACTTTTTTGGGTATACACAAACGTAAAAGAAGTATAAGTATGTCGATTTATGATGAAAACAGCGTTAATGTAATAGCAATTACATTCTATATTGGACTAGAAGAGACTTAAAATTTAACTGATTCGGAAAGGCCTTAAATGCATTTTTTTTTTTTTTTTTTTTTTTGTAATTTACGTCCTCCATCGTCATATCGGACGAGGAATGAAAGGGGTGAAATGATGCTCAAATGAGTCCAGGGTCCATGGAGCTTAGAGTTACGTCTTTCAGGATAAGGGAAACCCCCAGAAAAAACCTTATCCAAGTAACTATCCCTGACCGAGATTCGAACTCGGGACCTCTTGAAATTGAGGCAGACATGCTACCATGTACACTACCGAGGCGGGCTTAAATGCATCATATTTAGTAAAAACATTCAGAACTGAGTGCATTATCACACTTTCAGAATCTTCCCCTTATTTTTTGTAAATGTATTCTTATACATCATTTAATGCTAGTTCTTCACAATATCACAGCAACTTTCACTACACATCTTGGATAAAATAACCCTGCTTACACATTTAAATGTTCACGGAACATTTTAAACTCTTTAAATCAGTATCCAACTGTGATATTATCTTTCTGACCATTTACGTAGTTAAATACAATGTTTAAACTATGAAGGAGCGCAGTGCGTACAAAGAGCAAGTGAAGTTTTGAATGTTGATTTTCCTAATTTTTTCCCGACGTTTTGCCGCGTCAAAATGTACCCGTGGAAAACTTCTACGAATCCTTTATTTTCTTTATTTTTGAAGGGAAGTAAAGCCGGTGGCCCCGTGCTGTGAATTTACGATACGTAAAAGAACCTGAAGTCCCATAAGGGGACCTTTGAGGAGAATTATGTGGTGTTTCAGACCAAAAGAGAATAAGACGCTTACAACCACGGCAGTTAAAAGAGCGTTCATAAATACTCCATTTTACTCCGGGAGAAGTCTAATGTTACACAAAATTTAACATTTGATTGTAAAGAAGCAAGTTTTTTCCCCCTTCCAAGGAATGTCATAATTTACATATTAACAAATTTCAGATTTATAAAACCCAATGTTTAAACATTTTCTTGAAGAAATTGAAAATTAATTTTATACTATTAACTCCGTTGAAAAATCTTGTAACTGTATTTCTTCTAAACATAAAGCCATACATTTCAGTTACAACGCCCGCGTTTCTTAAGACAAACTGATGGCGCCATACTCATTATTTGCTTACTGTTCGCATACAAATTAGATATCGTACGAGTTCACCTACCTGCGAAACTGATCCAGTGGATTCGAAGTGTTTCACTATCTCGAAGCGTGAACTGCGGGACAAATCTTGTTTCTTGATCAAGTTTCACGTGGTCAGAAGCACGCCGAGTTAGTCGAGCGCGGCCAAGCAACGACGAGGTTCGACAAACTGATGACTATCATTTAGTCATTTGCAGTAAAACTTGTTTATCCAATAGTAAAACGTAAAATCAACAGTTGTGAGTAGAACATAATTGCCTCGCTAATCTAATGGATATGAGTAACAACTGGTGACCTTCAACCTTTGACAAACTAATTAATGCACATACTTGCGCACCCTTCAGACATAAGGAGCTCGAACCTTCCACATTATTCATTCATCCCTACCAGGGCGAGCGTCAACTTAAAGATAATGGTGCTTTACTCTTTCCCAAGTGCCTCATTTTCATATCCGAGAGAGACACGGCTGTATTCCTGTAATCCCAAACATTCTAAAACCAAAATAAAACAGATGCAGCTCCCCAGACTAACTTAGAAGAATGTAGAGCAATTTTTATGGGATTTATTAACCGTATTACATTCACATAACGTTCTCTACCCATTATCGTTTATTTTATACACTGAAAATACTTTTACAAAATCTTGTTTTTCTATCTACTTCGTATTAATCGAAATAAACTTTAAAAAATAGTTTCATTGCACATTTCCTTGTAGGAATAACTGGAACAGAATAAGCTGAATCGATATTTAAAGACAATACAATCACGAGAAACAGCTGGACAACAAAAATAATGACATGTTCAAACCAATAATAGAAGATAACTCGAAAATGCTTGATGGTACAAAAAACTAACAGAAATATTATTTTAAGAAATTTACAATTTTTTTCTCTAGTAGATTTTGGTACACCTTTTAACATTTAAGTGTTAACAAAATTTATTCCAAATGAAGAGGATTTTAACGTATATTCCCAGAAAGTTCAATACATATTTTGTCATGTAAATATCTCAAATTTGTGGTATATTGATGAAAATTATTCTACACTAGTCGTGTGTAGAGCACGGTTTAAATACGTAGTTATATACTGAAAAATTAAATACCACAGCCGGGAATAGAACCACGGGTCTCCCGGTATCCGATCGGTTGCTGAGCTATTGAGCTACCATGGCAACATACCAACATGACATTAAAAGACATGTTTAAGTACTCTAACACATTTCTAACTTTTAATTAAAAGATATAACTATTTTAAAACTTTTAGGTTTCATAAA
This sequence comes from Mantis religiosa, assembly GCA_030765055.1. NCBI lineage: Eukaryota > Metazoa > Arthropoda > Insecta > Mantodea > Mantidae > Mantis > Mantis religiosa. The sequence goes on from CM060956.1 coordinate 50,915,772, forward strand.
TCTTTAATAGTGAATTGTTAGTTAACCTTTTTTTTAACATTAAAGACAACTTTCGAGAAGGCGATGACCGAGCTACAGAGACTCCCATAAATAATCGGACAAAGCAGAGTACTAAGTTTTGAAAGTGAAAATCAACATTTGATGTGCTGTTTTATTGAAATTAATGATAATCGACAGTTACACGGTTCCTTCTTGTAAGAAAATAAATTTTATTTCACATAAAAATTATATAATGCGTGCTTTTTTAAGAACTAAAAAGAAATATGACATTTTTTTTACCTCAAAAGTAATCGGACATAACTTGAGGGTGATACAAAATATGATTTTGTACTTTGTGACTCTCCCTCTTCTTTTCACTACTTCTCGCGACCTATTTGGCATGCTGTGAACCAGGTTTTTCAGGTAGGCTGTAGAAAGTTTGCTCCATTTCTCTTGCAATCTCTCCTTCAAGTGCTGCTTGGAGTTGATGGGGTCTTCCGCACGGCTTTCTTCAGTTTATCCCATACTGCTTCTAAGGGATCAAGATCCGGGGACTGAGGGGGTGGACGCAGTACATGAGGACAGTTGTAAAGTAACCATAGCTGCCCAATGTGGGACGTACGCTTCGGATCATTATCCTGATAAAATGAGGAGCTGTCCAAAATACCCATCATTTATGCATTTTGTTTTATATTTTGCTGTAATAGTCTAAGATAGACTTTCTTTTTCATGGTTGTCTATGAACACCAGCTTTCCCACTCCCGTAGAGGAAATACAGCCCCATACCATTACACTTCCTCTGCCGTGTTTGACTGTGCCTTGTAAATTGCGCTCTTCCAGCTACATGTTTGGTTTCTTCCACATAACCACCCTGCCATCGGAACCAGCAAGGTTGTATTTGCTTTTGTCACAAACAATAACTTGGTCCCACCAGTAGGTTGTCTTGTTAACAAAGTCTTTGGCAAATTGTAATCGCTTCCTTTTATTCTTGCTGGAACGGTATGGCTTTTTTCTGGCTACGCGACCATTAAAATCTTGTTTTCGCATGACCCTTTTGACCGTTTCAGGGATTACCGGAGCACTTACGTGCGGATTCCGTTTTACCTTCCGCATAATATAAGATTCCTGCCTATCGTTAAGAAGTTTTGGTCGCCCTGGCTTTGCTCGAGATTCAATTCTGTCTTCATACTTATACCGGTGAATTGTATCACTAACTGTACTTTTGCTAAGATACACAATCTCTGCTATTTCCCGGTATGTTTTCTTTTCATAGTGATAGATCACTGTCTCTGTTCAAAGGTACTCTGCTTACCTCTGGGCCCTTTAATATGCTCTTGCCTTCTTGGTGCACAGTTGACGTACTTCTACGATGTTGTTTTGTCCACTGACAAACTTCATCTACTCGTTTGTATTGCATTTCATTTGTGCTGTCCGATTCTTTTTGGATCGTAAACTTATGCTGTAAACAAGGTTGAATGGGGAAGCTCTTAGTTTAGCCCCATTTTCAATCTCTAAAATTGATGTTCATAGTAAATGAATTTTGCTTAACAGGAGTACCTTGAGATTGATACACGTAGTCTATCCTGCTTTATAGAGTACTCCATAGTGAAATGCAAAGTCTGTCCGATTATTTATGGGAGTCAGTGTATATGGCTTCTGAACGCTCCCGTATGCATCTGTCTGCTCATCGCAGCGCTCTCTATGAGATGGTGTTAAAAATAGATTTAAATTGAAGGTTAAAATGCAGTTTGAGCAGAATCTACGAGGAATGTAATTAAAGTACACGTCCCTCCAGTCACAATAAACAGTGGCGATTTCTTTTTCCAATATAAAATACGATACCAAAATAGTCGGGTATGAAGAGAGTTTACAACCATTTTAAACCTGAGTGGTGTATACTCCTTTGAATTCAAAGTGTACAAAATGTGTTATTTCTGATAAAGGAGCAAAAATATCTTCTTTGTTTTCCTTCTTCTGCTTCTTATTCTTCTTGAAGCAGTTGCTCCGAAAACCTTCCGAATAAATCCACAAACGGTAGCTTTGAAAATTACAATATGTATCAAATGAAAAGGACCAGCAACATAAAAGCATGTATTATAATTTAACGGAGATATTTTCTGTAAAATTATTCAAGGCCATTTTGGTAAGTCTCTATTACTTTTAAAATTCCTCCCTTTCCAGGTTTACAAATTAATTACGCTGCAAGTTCTTCCACTGAAAATGGCATTCTGAATGGGAAATTCTCATGAACAGTTTGGTTTGCTGCAGCCATTCCCCGACTTAACTCAGGGGTATGCCAATATTAACATGGAATTAACTTTCTGCTAAAGCTTGTTCGATGAAACAGCATCTGCGTTAACTTCAGTATTAAATCAATTTAATGGATAGGTAAACTTTAACACTGGTTGGTGAAACCGACTCTAAACTTTCAAAACTTTCCAACTGACTCGTTTGTTTCCCGATAAACCACTAGGGGGCTCTCATAGGCTTCAGAGTTTAAACACTATTAGGTTAATTGATGGAAATTATTCTTCCACAAAAATCGTGTAGGCAAGGTTTAGATAGACTAAAAAAAGTGGTATATTAATCAAAATCGTTAAGACATTTTCAAGAATAAAAAAAAAATGAAATCGTTTCCAGTGAAGGGTATACAGTTTGGAATTATACACACAGTTAAGCGTGCGCGGAGATGGACCTTTTTGCTCTATTTATTTTAGGATGCCTCAAAGTTACTGGTGAAATATTAATACCAGATTTTTGGGTAGAACACACATTCTTTGCACAACTAGCACTGGTCCAGAGAAAGTCAGGTATAAAACATACAAATATATATAATTTTCTATCTTAAAGTTCCACGATTATAATTAAATTTGTCTGTTCTGGATGCATTTAAGTTCAAGGTTGTGATGTCACCCGGGCTCCAATCGGCCTTTACTTGAGCTGCTTCTTTTAAGGGTATGTATGACTGAAATTTCATGAAAATCGTGAAAATGACTTTTTTTATTTTAATTCTATAAAATAATTTAGACATTCCCGAATGTGAAAAATGCATAATTTGCCTCCGGACGCCATTTTTAAATGCTTATTTAAATGTCGGTGGCCTTTAAACTCTGTCAGAGTCACGTCCTCTTTTGCCTACATCCACATTCTTTGGCTGTTTTCCGTTCATAAATTTTCAATTCAAGAAAAGAAAAATGAGGCTTTCAGACAAAATAGTTCCTAAAATGTTGCCAATATATCAGAGGCTGGCTTCTACAACATTACTAGAAAGGTGCAAAACAGGAAAAACACAGAATGCCAATGAATCTTTGCATCATGTCATATGGAATAAGTGCCCAAAGGAAGTTTTCATATCAAAACAAAAATTGGATCTTGCTGTTATTAAAAGCATAAGTGAGTTTAACATGGGTAGTCTTAAGTCATTGGAGCTGCAGCAAAATATCAGAGGTGAAAGTGTAGTAGACTCAGCAATGAAAACTTCAGTGCAGCGAGATCAGACTCGTATCCTGCAAAGCAAGAAGCGAAGTTGTGCAGAAGAAAAGCAACATCTAAAGAAGAAAAAGGTGGAAAAAGCAGCAACAGAGGAGAGAAAACAGAAATCTGAGGGTCCAACCTATCAGCCTGGTGGATTTTAATGTGAGTTATGCAATCAAATCTTTAATCGCTGTTTTCTCAATGTTCATATTTTCAGCATTTTTCTTCCTGTAAAATGCTCCTTGCGATGCAGTTTTTGTACTACATTCATGAAACTTCCTACACAGGTTCAGAATATCATGAGGAATGGAAATTGCCCTAGGTTTTATCGTGAAATGTATATAAGCATATATTTTTAATTTTCAAACACAAAACTTAGTTTTTTAGACAAAAAAGAATATTTGTAAATTAAAAAATTTTTGTGACCTAAACTAAAGGAGACACAGAAAAACCCAGAGCAATTTCAAAAAGAATGTGTATTATGAACATAGGGTTAAAATATTAGACCAAAATTCAAAATATTTTGTCGCAAGGGACTTTTTTAGTGACGTAACAAAAAACATACAAAATTTATCATAATTTCTAAACTGCTGGAGAAAAATGGTTTAAATTTAGGTTGTAACATGTTTACGTTATACTACACCTATGGTGTAAATTTAAAAAAGCTAGCATTATTAGTTCAGAATTTGAAAATTTCAGTCATACATACCCTTAAAACCCAGTATCAACAGAATCAGTATGCGGGTATACCTATAAAGCGGTTCTCAATGACCTACTTCGGTTTTTGTTTGGAGTGCTTGTCTAAAACGTAAAACGTAAGAAAGACAAAGCACAGTCACAAGACAGACAAGTTCTTTGAAACTCGTGTTTATCACGTTCAAGCTAACGATGACCTCACTGGCCAGTCGCAACCAAGGATACCTACGTAAGTGCACTTGTACACATTGAAAGTGGGCGTTTGGTTGCACAGCAACAGGTTGTTTGTTGTCTGAGCTCTTTCAGTGCTTCACCTAACAGACTATTAAATCACCCAAGTGTATAGTAACTAAGCTTAAAAACTGAACGAAAAAAGCTTGAGGATTTCTATATGGCGCCGTCGCATTTCACATTCGTAAATGGGACAAAATATCCGCAAATTGTTTGCAGGCAAAAAGGTGCGTTCTTTTTCGTGCAAGCTCAAAATTTGCGCTTAGTGCAGTGCCCTTATAACCAATTCTAATCAAGCCCTGACCAATAACCATTTGGTATCTCAAATGTTATACGCGTTCCAGGATACATTCGACTTCCTGGTTACAGATACAGAGGCCGACAGAAGTATTCAAATAATATAACATGTAACATTGCACGTACTATAAATACTGTAACATTTATTTGGCAGCGTTGAATTGTTAAATATGTAAACATTAACCTTTTGTGTCACCGAAACAATGTTTGAAATATTACTTTGCATGTATTTATTACACAATCTGTACTGTATTTATTCTACTGTCTCTCTTATTGGAGGACAAAAGTATTCGAACGTACCCAATGGAACAGAGAGAAAGGTGGTTGGACGTACCCTACACGCCCCTACCACATAGCAGTTGTGTTTGTGCTATCTCTCGAGACTGTGTGCTCAAAGTTATTCAGCCGATTGTGAACTCACGGATAACATGGGACATAAAGGTAAGGAGACAATGATGGCAGAGAGGAATATCATGATAAGTATGTACAAACAAAACAAGTCTCTCTCTGAAATTGCCAAAACCATTAACAGAAGAACAACTACAGTGTTCTGCATATTTCAACGCTTCTAACAGACAAATTCTGTTGTAAAGAAACCTAGAAATGGTGCGCCTTCTAAGTACACCACCAGAGGCAGGAGCAAATAATAAAAATGGTGAAGCAGAATCCGAGAGTCAGTGCATCTGAGATTAGAGGATGCCTTGAGCAATATTCTAGCACTGTGGTTCACACTAGAACAATTAAACGGGTTTTAAATAGTACTGGGCACAATGTCCACGTTGCTAGGAAGAAACCATATGTTAATAAGTTGAATAAGAAAAGGCGTATAGAATTTGTTAAACAGTATATGGTGAAACCAACAGAATTCTGGGATAACGTTCTCTGGTCGGACGAGAGCAGATTCTGCTTATATAAGAGTGATGAACGTCTTAAAGTATGGAGACTGCAAATACAGCATGGGAACCTAAGAGCATGGTAGCTATAGTGAAACATGGTGGCAGTAGTGTGATGGTATGGAGCTGTATAGCGTCATCTATATTTGGGGAACTGGTGTTCATAAATGGGATCATGGACAAATTTGAATACAAGAGGGTTCTTGTAAACAATTTTAAAAAGAGTGCAGAGAAGCTGGGATTAGGACATGATTATTACTTCGAGCAGGACAACGATCCGAAGCATACTGCTGAAATTGTAAGGCTTTTGATCGTGTACAACACTCCTCACACTTTAAAGACACCGCCCCAATCTCCAGATTTAAATCCTATAGAGAACATCTGGAAGGAACTCGAGCAGCATGTGAGGAAGTATCACATCAGAAGCAAGGACCATCTGAAAGAACTTCTTCAAACAGAGTGGAGCAATATGGATTCTGCAGTCACTAAACACATACAGACAATTCCCAAACGATTATCAGCAGTAATTCAAAGAAAGGGGTTGATAACTAAATACTAGCTGTTCTCTGTTCGAATACTAATGTCCAGATGTAAAGTAACCGTTTTATTTCTCCTTGTAGTGCAAATTAGTTTCAGTTGCTATTTATGAGTTCATATGTTTAATGGAAGACTCAAGTTTATTTTTTACCAGTTGAATTTACGTATGCTTACTCTGCGTAGCTTTAAAATAATATAAGTAATAAATATGTTTACGTTCGAATACTTATGTCGGCCTCTGTATAACATGACTTTCTCTACTTATGATAGCCACATATTGTTATATTCTTACAGTAATGGAATAAAAAGTAACCCTCCTATCCTCGTTGCGTCATTCAAAGTATATCCTACGAGTGACTATTTCATTAAATATACATTTACAGATCTTATATGCAATTTAGAAATCCAGCACAACAAAAGTTGTATCTTCCATACCTTACCCCCTGGTTGAATATATTGTGACTTTGTGGGTTAGTAGAATTAAAAGGCCGAGTTGCAGAAATTAAAAATCTCCTGTATGTCCGTAGCAATACACTGTTCAGTTCTCACGTAACAATACATCACATATACACAGTCTTCCAAGGTCGATGACAATAACAAACCGTGACAGCTGATTACATTAGCTCTCGTTACAGCAACACAGCTCACTCTGTTTACACAACTCATCTCATGGCTTCTTTTTATACACAAATTCTTTTTTTTTTTATAATTTTTTATTGATCGATCAGCAGTACAATGCTTTACAGATCAGAGTGAAAAGAAGGTAACAGTACAATAAGAACAGTAACACTCAGCGGTAGGCTAACAGGCCGCCCCCTAACTACATTAAGTTAGAACTCCAATAATACACTCTGAGGTGTAAGACAGACATCAAGCACTAGAATCACTCGAGTCAGAGGTATCACTTAGAAGCAGGTCCTGTGTTAGTCTCCTCTTCAAGCGTGAGGGCTGGCGCGTGCGGACGCCGATGTTATAATGCACAGCTCCTGGAACTTCTTGCAGCGTAGAAAAGAAACGGCGAGCGATCCTGCGAATGTAGTCCTGAAGAGGTAACAGTCCTAGTTCGTGATGGAGCTGCTGATTACGGATGAACCATGGAGCGTTGGTAGCGATGCGCATGAAGCGATTCTGTATGACCTGAAGACGACGCAGATGACATGTGTGTGCGGCCCCCCACACTTGGCAGGCATATGTAATGAACGGACGAACGAGTGATTTGTAGAGTAATAATGAAGACTGTAGGCCGAGGCTGGAACGGCGATGCAACAGAGGTGAGAGTTTTGACAGTCGCCCGGAGGCCAGTGATATAAGACGATCGATATGAGCACGCCAAGTCAGTCGAGAGTCCATTGAATTTTCTCTAAAATGTCACCAGATAAAACACGAATGTTCTAGAATGTAACTATAACGGTGCCGGCAAGTCTTTCACCTCTGTGATAAACTCTCCGTCTCTTGTATATCGGCGCTATCGTTAATTGCTTATGCAAGCTCCTTATTATCATGAAACTTTATCCGCCGACTGTTGTCTTTGTGTGCGCAAGCCGCCTTATCGCGATCGGGTTCGCAACAATATGTACATATGTAACTGGGGTCTAAAATTAATCTCCACATTGCAAATTATGTCCTCTCCTCTCATTTCGATTTTCTGAGCTTCTTATCCACTTAACTCTTGCCAAAAGTGCCCCTTTCTGTTAATGCTCTCTTTTCTTGAATCTGATAGAATTTTATTGATGATCCCTATTTTTATTTCACTTACTATCCCTTCAGGTTTTAACTGTTTCAAACACTAGCAAATAATGTTACAAGTAATCCATTTTCTCAAACATATTCCAACTTTCTTTGTGGCAGTTTCTTACTCCTTTTGGAAATCTCTTCGCATCCACGCTAAACTACTTATCCAAACTGATCACACACGTCTACATACTCGAATTTATTATTCCTTCAATTTCATGCAATTATTTTGTACAAAATATACAACTTTTGTCCTCAAAATAGCTTAGATATCTTGCTTCTCTAAGTCTTCCCCCCTTTATCTCACTTATTTTCAAAACTCAATATTAGTGCCTTTAATGTCCAATTCGCATATAAAATTCTCCTCTAGCGATTTTCTCATACCCCCATTGTGTCACACTATATCCATAAGCACTGAATTAGGTCTCACTAGTTCCCGAGGCAGCAGGTTCAAATCCGGTGGAGGGCGATAGTTTTTTCCGGACAAAAAGCCATAGCATGGCTTCTTTCGCAAAAGAAACTAGTGGTCCTGTATCATAGATTTACGGCAGGTAAAAGAACCTCAAGCCTGATAAGGAGGCGCTTGAGCAAAATTAAGCAGTATTTCACCCCCAATATAGTATGGGACAGCAGTGACAGTATCCATAAATAACTCAATTTCATGGGCCTCAAAATGTGTATCCTCGGTGAAAATTCCAAATGGATTTTTGGGCGAATACCTATATTTCTTTCACCACATACAAACATACATATACGTGGCAGAGAACAAACAATGTCATGTTACGAAATCGAGGTGGAGAGCCTATGAAAATGCTTTTTTAATATTTGATATGAGCATCAAACTACCTTCTATGTTTTATATTACACAAAGCGATTCACCCAATTTTAGTTAAGATAAAGTAGGGTAATCAAAACTTGAGTCTGATAAGGGCTAACAAACGCTTGGGAATAAATATTGCTTCAACTACAAGCTCGTTAATTTCGCAATAAAAGCTCTATTGCAAAAGTCCCCCAAATCCTTCATCACACCTGATCTCTCCTTTCTAGCTTTCATAAAATTTGACGAAAAGACTTGTTCATATGAAACCCGATTTATTTAACATGTAGCCGTAAAACTTTCGTTTTTCACTTATAGATGGTAATTTAAATATTTTTTTTTTTCTAAAAACAAAGCATTGCGGTAGTTTCTTTATAATATAAGAACTAGAAGCTTTCCTGATACGGTATATGCGCCCATAATAACTCCAAAATGAGTACAAAAGCCGAACAGACAAGTAGTAGATGATGTGTAATATATGCTCTTATAATTGCCCTTACCTAATGAAAAACCCAAGGGGAATTAAAATGCTATAAATTATGCAAAACTAAATTTGCGCTAGGAAAACGGTAAAGCCGGACATCTCAATTTGAACCGGTGAAACCGTTTACATTAAATTTTCTGTGTACTTCTATACACAAGTGCTAATTCTGGAGCGCTATCATAATATTATTCCAGGCTAATGCAATCCTTTCCGCCCTGGTGTTTTGCATATGAGTTTTATTTCAAACACGTTTCATTTCATTAATTTCAGTGAATAACAAAGGTCGGCGTTAGACAAAAACCTTGTTTTGACTTTTTTTAGATTCTATTTACTTAAACACGCGAATCAGGTTATTCCCATCAGCAGCATTAGGTCTGCTAGCCTTCTTCCTCTCATCCCTTCAACTGCTAATCATAAATAAAGAACCGTCTTCGTTTTTCCCTTCTATGGTCACATGGGTTTGTGGGTTTATCCTTAAAAAAAAAGTATTCGTGCATAGTCGCGTTGTTTCTTCCTCCTTCATAGCATCTGTGTGTTATGTAATATATGCTTCCGTGGGTTTAACTTCTTAGTCAAATCGATATGGTTACTGAATCACTGTATTTCAGACAGTTGGCCTTAGTTGCCTAGTTGCCTTGCTGAGCCATCAATTTCGTTACAACTCGGCTTTGGCTGTATGTAGACTCTGGAATCGTGAAACCGCTGGTTGTTCTTTGAGTGTACACGTACTCACTGTGAATCTGGACAAGTGAGTTATTTGCGTAATCGTACTATTTAGTTCTTTCCTTTTCAGTAGATGGAATTCGTGGTATTCAATATCCAGTCCGTATTAACCATTGCACGAAAAACAAAAGGCCCTGGCTACGTTAGCCAGTCTGCGGAATTTGAACCCAGCACATCCGAATGCGAGCTACAGCGATACCGCAATTCTGGAGAAAGACGAAAAGAAATACCACGTTCCAGGATTCTATACTTGAATATTTTTGCCAGACAAATGAAACATAGGGTTGTCGGAAGCTTCTCCTGATAATCAGCAATCCCGCATAATTCGTTGTACAGTTCCGCAAGCCTCAGCTATGCGTACACCAGCAGCAGACCAGCAGAAGAATCGAGTCGTCCAGGTTTACCTGGACGGAGTGTTTGCTGCCCAGCACCTAGCCGCTTATTGCGGCTTTATCTGGACAGTATAATAGAGTCGTCTTTGTCTCAGGCGGTTGTCTTCGGCAGTGGTATGTCTAGCCTTATGTGCGCTGTTGCCCCGTGGGGGGTTGTGCTCCCAGTGCTGGCTGCGCTCTTCCGCCTGCCTGGGAGGCATCTGAGCACAGTCCGCTTAACAGGCTAGAGGGAAAGGAACAAATGTTTAGGTAATGGACTAATGGGGGTTTGAAGTCAGGGGAATGTGGCCCTGTTCAATTCTGGTTACCCAAAGCATCTTTGGTCAACCGGTAGCTCGGTCGGCGGCGAGGAACCCTGGGGTCGTAATGGCCAAGGGTGTTCACCAGTATGTTGGGATGGCAGTTTAGCTTATCGTAGATGGTGCGGGATCTCTCCCGCAAAACGTCCACAATGTACGGGATTCCGGAATAGGTGTGAATTTGGCAATACTGTATAATGGCACACACCTCTTAAAAGCAAATTGAAGCCGAGTTTTTATTTATCGAGACTCTAACTGCCAAGGTTCTCAGAATCTCATTGGGCATCAAAGACCGTTTAATGTTGCTCAGAGGCCTCTTATCAGGTCTGAGTTACTTTCAAGCGCTGTAAATTTACGACACGGCACAACGGAGGAAGAAATGAAATAAAATGTGTAGTGTTTAACGCCCGCTTTTACTACATACGGCACCGCAGGCGATGACACTGATGATACATGAGATGAAGATGGAGCACCGGTGGAATGAGATAGCGGGGGAAACCAGAGATGCCGGAGAAAACCCGCCCCAGCGCCGTGTTGTCCATCACAAATCTCAGTTTGCGGTCGCCTGGGATCGAACCGGGCCGCCTTGGTGAGAGACGGAGGAAGACTCTCTTAAAGAAGTGCACCTTATTACATGGCAAAGCGAGAAGGCGTATCGGACAAAATTCGCAACAGAGAAATGTTTACGTAAAGTTATCGCACATACACAGCGACTCCGGTGTATGTACACTCTCTTCAGATACAATCACAGCAACGTGTCATACATCGGCAAGCGCGAGAAATCATATACAAGGTGATTGAATATTGTGACAAGGAGAAAGTTGGAATCAAAATCCCTTTGTGATTTCTCAGTAGATACTGCTGATCAACTGTCTGGTATTGTATCTATAGCACTTTAACCCTGCAAGTACACTGAATCAAAGTCCGTAGAATTGTTGTTTCTCTTTCATTTCCAAGGCATGTTTTGCCTTCGTAACTATGTCGGTGAGGGGGAGATTTATTTTATATGTGATTTAAACCTATGAATTTGACGTTATTTTTATTTATATTTTTTCATTCAGATCCATCATTATTAAACTAACAGATTGTTTCATAATTAACTGCAATAATAATATCTAAAATTATATACTCATAATCTTCTATAGCTTAACATTGTGATGCATTTAAATCATGTGTTTATATTATGGCAATGGCTTACTTGTACAGACTGATCACACTTCAGAAAATTCGTTTTTTTTTTTTTAATTTTTTTTATTTACTTACGTCCTCCAACGTTACGTCACATGGGACGAAGAATGGAATGGGTGAAATGATGCTCAAATGAGCCCAGGGTCCACAGAACATAGAGTTGCACGACATTCGCATTTCAGGATAACTGAAAACCCGGAAGAAACCTTATCCATGTAATTCACCCTGACCGATATTCGAAAAATAGTTTTACCATATACTGCCTATAAGTACAGAAATTATTTAATACGAAAAGGTTTCCCTTAACGAAATACGTTTCTTTTTTAACCAAAGGACTAAAAGAATTAATAATTATTGGGAAAAGGAATGGATTACTGAAACAAGAAGCTTGAGGCTGATGGTTTGTATATAATAGCGACAGTGAGACATTTTTCAGTGACAAAACATTGCTGATGATATATTTGTCATTACGCCTTTGTCACATTTTTAGAAATTATTCCCGTTGTACATATTGATCACATTACAAAATTAGTTATATTACCATGCGCTTGCTATATAGTTGCAACAGTAATTTAATAACAAAAGCGTAGTAATTAATTTAGTTGGTTTTCTCTCTTTTCCGTAATGAAAATTGCTGAAGATAGGGCTGTTTACCATTTTCAGTATTTGAAAAATATTACAATAAATACTTACGTGGGTAGATATTTAATGCATTTATTAGCATTAAGGTTATTTTTATTTTAATGTACCTATGTTGCGTATAATAATTGGCTGACCGTTCATATCACACACACGCACGCGCACACACGCACACACAGCTTCCAAGTGATCTATTTGTGTTTCGTCACTTACTGTACGGCAACTTACTATGATTTCACTCTTCTTATCACCAGATAAGAACGTGATGGCAGCGCTGGTCACTCACGGTCAATACGCCTCAACGCTTTGTCGGATAATATATAGTGTCGCGAACCCTTTATCTACAATTGGGCGGCTTGTGTACACAAAGGGCCGGCAGATAAAGATAGCACACAAATAAAGGTCTGCCGAAACAGAGATAAATGGAAATTTCTAGTGACTTCTTGACTGATAGAGATTATTCAGTTTCTGGTTTATTTTAGAACAGTCTAGAAATTATCAGTGAGGTATTTAAGAAGACGACGACTCGCCAAGAGGAGTCGTAAGCAGTAAACAGCTGTAGTGTGTTGTAACGAGAGCTGATGTAATCAGATTGCTGTTTTGTTATTGTCATCGACCTTAGTAGACTGTGTACGTCACGTAATGTTGTTACGTGAGAAATGAACGGAATTATTTATACGGAAATAAAGAAAATTTGGAATATCTGCAACTCGGACTTTTGATTCTACGAACCCACAGTCACAATATCTTCGCTTGCTTGCATAATAAACCGACTGCTGCTCTTTCTTTTCTTCTATTTCTTACACTAGGTACTAGATGTTTACCTATTTTAACATACGCACATCACTAAACTATCAAAAAGACACTTTGACGTCCAATTAGCTTTCACCGAACGAGAGCTAACAAGCACACAGAATGCCATTGGTGGACAGTTGACGTCATTAGTACGTGCCACTGCGCGTCCTGCCTCAGGCGCCAAGTTAGCTGTCCGTCACTACAGTAAACATGGCGATAAATCTAGAAAGGCACATAATCTCAAATTACCGGAAAGTATTCGTGTAAAATCTAACTCACACTAGAATAATCCCGTTGTAAACATATAGGAGGTGAGGCAGAAAGATTCTGTTAAGGACCACTCTTTAGGATAAAGGAGCACTCTTAGGCTGCTGATTAGTAGAGCGAAATTTAAGAGCGTTTCCTGGATTTCGGCTTCAAATTAGTGCTTATTTTTAAATGGAAATATTTTCCTGTAAATCGTAGCTAAAAAGTAACTATTTGCCTCAAGAAAATGAATCCTTCGTGTCTCTGGTTGCAGAAAACAGTCTGGGGAAGATTTTGAGGGGGAAAAAATGGTTTGTATATGCACTTTAATATTTGTCTGGACAGAAAAGAAAACTTTCGAAGCCATAATTTATTGTTAAAATTTCTCGCTTCGGAAGGGGGAGCCGAATCCATGCGTATACATCCTATAAAAAGCGGTACTGAAGTAGTGCTTGAGCTGAAGTCCTTAAAGTTCAGCTCTACAGCAAAACAATCGGTTGAAGATTTATTGCTCGTAGTAAATCTGGATCCTTTTCCCTTATATATTCTCCGAATCGAAAGCTAGCGATCATTCATCCGGTGTCTGGGCAAAGCTACGGAACCGGTCTGGTCTTTAGTCAAGCTCCACGTGACTGTTTAAATGCGCAGACTTCGTGTGATGGATAGCAGAAAAAAATATTTGCACACTTGTAGATTGTTAAGAATTACATGGCAAGTAAGCGTGAAGAATTTCTGCGTGTGAGCTTCTTCACGAGTAACAAAAGTAGGCAGATGCTATTAGCCAACAAATTAAGATCATATCTGACGTCAGTTGTGGAACTGATAATAAAAGGCTGCGAATTCAAGTATCTACCTGTTACTGATCATTTAAATACTGAGTTACTTCTACTACAACTTTTGTTACTTTCATTCCTTGCCGTTTACCTTACACTAATATTGGACACACTGTACTGCACTTAACCCCATTATATTTAACAGAAAACGCATTTTCTGAGGGAGGTCCTGTATACACCAAAATATTTTTTTTCAAAAACGTTTTGTCAGCTTTTTTCAAGGTTAAAACAAACTGTTTTACCAAATTTCATTTTATTTATTTTATAAAAGAAACATCCGATGGTTTTGAATAAAATGTTTTACAAACTGACATAAATAATAAATTGTATATCCCAAACTTCCTGCCAATGGCTTGTGAACAACTATCATTTTGAATAATTTAGCTATGAAACAACAAATAGACAAAAATTACTATGAAAAGATGTAAAAATGCATTAAAATATACAATGTATAATCTGTTTTTGTATGCCGTTCACCATACTGGAAACTTTTTTTTAAACATTTGACTTCTACATGCTTTCAGTACCTACAGTAAAGTGTACACTGAGACCAATTCAATACATTTATAATGATTAACAAGTAGTGAAAAACGAACTACTTTTTAAGAACAATTTACAAAATAAATACGAAAGAACATTTAAGTTAGTATAACACAACAATGTTCATTGATTGTTATAAGTGGGCTTGCAAATATATTAATTCACAAGCGAACCATACGAATACTTCTTTTGGATTTAAAACCGATAAGTTTTAAAAATGTGTGGTGTTCATCGAATGTTTCTCATATAGAAAGAGGAGATTACTTCACGTGTGGATGTCTTAAATAAGGATTTCTAAGTGGATTTCTTTTATCCAGTGAAGGATAAAAGGGAAAGAGGGGCGGCAAAACAGTTAATATTGCGGCATTTTTAGTCGCGATGTCAGTCTGATTCTAAAATGGACTATAACTCAAGAAGTGACTTGGATAACATATACGTATGTGGTGCCAATTGACTGTAATTTTTCCACATGCTTCATTATATTCAATTAATATTTTTTTCAAAATAAATAATAAATAGCGTATGGTAAAAAAATCAATTACAAAAAAAAAACTTATTGCGGGTTACACAGGCTTGCGTCTGAAATGAGAGAACAGAAAGCAATGCATACGCTCGAGATGATTAAGTGCACTTTTATAAGTACATGGCTCGACCTTATTACGTCATATGCACATCTCGGCCATTACTTCGCTAATTGTAAGGATTGTCCTTACAAGATACTGTTCGCTCTTGCCTGAACTAAACTTGAGAAGCACTTTTTTTTCTTTATCTCCATAGAGTATGATGAAAATACGTGTTTCTCAGAGCCCCATTCTATTTTGGGCGTCAAAGACTTCTAATTCTGTTCAGAGGCCTCTTTTCATGCTTGAGGTTGTTTTACGTATAGTAAATCTACGACAAGGGATTACCAGCTTTACTTCCCTTCCATAGGATTTTTACGTTCGAAGAAATCTATAGTCCTCCGCCGAGTTTGAAGTGTGTGTGTGTGTGTGTGTGTGTGTGTGTGTGTGTGTGTGTGTGTGTGTGTGTGTGTGTGTGTGTGTGTGTGTGTGTGTGTGTGTGTGTGTGTGTGTGTGTACAAGCAATGAATAATCATTTACTCTTTCGCAACAGTTTAGATTAGCCGGCCTGAACCAAACTACAAGCTCACGCATTTCAATATCGATTGGATCAAACCACCTAAAGGTGCACACCCGCTGGAGGCAGTGAGCTAAGGTATCACAAAAGAAAAAGATCTCCAGGAAAAAAATATTTAAGTTGAACAAATGGGGAACATCCTCCAAGGTTTTGAAATTTTAAACTGTGAGCTTCTACGATGTACACCACTAACGTTGCACGAAGTTTCGAGCATTTATGTCCTAAACTTTAGATGGTGTCTAAACAATGACTTTTAACCCAAATGAACCAATTTTCTTTTACAATCAAAGACATTTTTATATGCTTGGTTTAATTAGAAGAGCAGAACCGTTAAAAATGGTTCCTGGATATAAATTACGAAGAAACTGACAGGCAAAGACCATTTCTAGGATAATTTTAAAATATCAGGAATTGAAAATGCTTTGGCAAAAAAGAATTTATCCTGAACGCGACAAAGCAGCAAGAGAAAGCTCAACCCAAAGCTCATACAGCTCGTTTTTACAACATAAAAGACAATTTGTGTGGATTATTACAAAGCAATTTAAAGTGCAGAAATGATCCAATTTGCCAAGAAAGTTTGAAAAAGCTGATCAAAGAGCATTTTTAAATAGCGGAAGTGTAAACGATGTTAAAAAACAAACTAAAAATCTATTACTTATGATCTATTGGCATACACTGCACATTTATCAAAATGTAACGTTTGGGCATTCCAATACCTGTAACTAAACCAAATGCGATGTTTGAGGATGTTTTCCTCAAAGGTATTAGAAAAGCTAATGCACGACAAGACTTCCTTACATCTTACCATGCCACTAAGTAGCCCTTTTTTGTGTATCAGAAGTTTTTCGCAAGTGTGTAACACCATCCCTGGTTAAAAATACCGCAGTGTTGACTGGTAGAATGTAATAAAAAAGGAAGGAAGACAACTGCAAAAAAGAACATATTTTATCAACTTTGTAATTCAATAGGCAAATACGTTGCGCAATTAACTGAAGCTTGTAATAACCGGTGTATTTACTCTAAGAAAAGATCATGTTACCACAAGTTATTTTAACACTTGGTAGCACAGAATGCAGCTCACATACAGAGGCCGACATAAGTATTCGAACGTAAACATATTTATTACTTATATTATTTTAAAGCTACGCAGAGTAAGCATACGTAAATACAACTAGTACAAAATAAACTTGAGTCTTCCATTAAACATATAAACTCATAAATAGCAACTGAAACTAATTTGCACTACAAGGAGAAATAAAACGGTTACTTTACATCTGGACATAAGTATTCGAACAGAGAACACCTAGTATTTAGTTATCATCCCCTTTCTTTGAATTACTGCTGATAATCGTTTGGGCATTGTCTGTATGTGTTTAGTGACCGCAGAGTCCATATTTCTCCACTCTGTTTGAAGAAGTTCTTTTAGATAGTCCTTGCTTCTGATATGATATTTCCTCACACACTCCTTGGGTTCCTTCCAGATGTTCTCTATATGATTTAAATCTGGAGATTGGGGCGGTGTCTTCAAAGTGTGAGGAGTGTTGTACGCTATCCAAAGTCTTAGAATTTCAGCATTATGCTTCGGATCATTGTCCTGCTGGAAGTAATAATCATGCCCTAGTCCCAGCTTCTCTGCACTCTTTAATATTGTTTTCGAGAATCCTCTTGTATTCAAATTTGTCCATGATCCCATCTATGAACACCAGTTCCCCAAAGCCAGATGAAGCTATACAGCCCTATACCATCACACTACTAACACCATGTTTCACTGTAGCTACCATGTTCTTAGGACCCCATTCTGTATTTGGCAGTCTCCACATTTTAAGATGTCTATCACTCTTGTAAAAGCAGAATTTGCTCTCATCCGACCAGAGAACCTTATCCCTAAATTGCGTTGATTTCACAACTTACAAATTCTATACGCATCTGGTGTGAACCACAGTGCCAGAGTATTGCTCAAGGCATCCTCTAATCTCAGATGCACTGACTCTCGGATTCTGCTTCACCATTTTTATTATTTGCTCCTGCCTCTGGTGGTGTACTTAGAAGGCGCACCATTTCTAGGTTTCTTTACAACAGAATTTGTCTGTTAGAAGCGTTGAAATATGCAGAACACTGTAGTTGTTCTTCTGTTAATGGTTTTGGCAATTTCAGAGAGAGACTTGTTTTGTTTGTACATACTTATCATGATATTCCTCTCTGCCATCATTGTCTCCTTACCTTTATGTCCCATGTTATCCGTGAGTTCACAATCGGCTGAATAACTTTGAGCACACAGTCTCGAGAGATAGCACAAACACAACTGCTATGTGGTAGGGGCGTGTAGGGTACGTCCAACCACCTTTCTCTCTGTTCCATTGGGTACGTTCGAATACTTTTGTCCTCCAATAAGAGAGACAGTAGAATAAATACAGTACAGATTGTGTAATAAATACATGCAAAGTAATATTTCAAACATTGTTTCGGTGACACAAAAGGTTAATGTTTACATATTTAACAATTCAACGCTGCCAAATACTACAGTATTTATAGTACGTGCAATGTTACATGTTATATTATTCGAATACTTCTGTCGGCCTCTGTAGCTCGCAATGTGCAAACCTTTTAAATATCTTAGACCTCGCTTATCTGCATCACTTCATGCTTTTATACTTCTGATTCCGCGGGCCAAGTAACGGGAAATTTGCCAAAGGATCGCAAATTCCAAGTGTGTATTGCTTTTAACAATGAGGCATAAACAGATACCTATGAATTCTGACGTCATAGCTATGCGCTGACGTTTTATCTATTGCTATGCTGAAAATACAAAGGAGTTGTTTTCAATAACTATCCTTAATTAAATAGCATCACTGTTTCTAGACAGTGATACCTACTTAATAAGAGCATCAAAAGTTATTTATGAACATGTATAAACATTTCTCATAAGCAATTCTACATCAGCAACTTTTGCATTGTCCAACTGGAAGCACTTTCTCCCCAATTTGAATAAAGCTGCAAATTTATTTCCTGTTAAAGTTGATAATTATGTAACTGCTTGGCAACTGTTTTCTATATGAATAAAATAAATATCCTTTACCATCACTTAAAATGTTTTTTGCATATTTTTAGTTGCATCCATTTACAACACGGTCCAATATTTAACATATTTTAATTCGTTATTACATACTGTAGCACAATGAATGAAACAATATCGTATTTAATGATATTACGGCGATAACTGCGTTCGTTCAGACATATGACCTAAAAATCTCATATTTTGATTCGTTTCTGCTGAATGCATCTATTTTTGTCCCCAAAGTAAACGCAAAGATGAACGCCAGTCACAAAGACAAATGACTGCAGGATCAGTACAAACGGATGCGCCAGCCCGATAAGTTTCAGTTAATGTGCTGCAAACTATAAATATTCCTGTCTCCCTTCCCAGTTGTTTTGCATGTATTCATTTAGATATAAGAGCCGATGGAATACTGCACTACTCAATAATAAATGTCCTGAATATGGGAGAGGAATGATTGCAGTTAATACTTGAACGCATGCTAGGCAACGATTGAGCCTCTCCGTTCTTTAGAAGTGTCCAGCTTACATGGTGGCTAAAACTGCTAAGATTGCAAGCAAAGAATACTGATTTTAAAGTGTTACGCTGACTTTAATATGGCATCATTTCAATTATATATATTCCCATTTCAGCTATAAACGCATTGATGCGGTTAGCTGCAGGAATGGATTTCCTAAACTGAGCACGCTTACGCAATTTTCTCGGCAGCAGAAAACGCGGTAAATCATCCCTACGCAAGCAGCACGAGTGTCAATAAGCAATATTACATAGTTAAAATTCCAGCACTTCTTTTTAGTTTATGTTCTCCAACGTTAAGTCAATTCGGCCGATAACTTTGGAAGCACGTGACTAACACGAAATTCGATGTAAAGGTATAAAGATAGTCCTGTACAAAGATTTCAAGACTTTTTGCTACTTTCGGTTTTTGTTGATTTAAAGGTAATGAACTGCACAGGATTATCTATGTGCATCATTGCAGGACAAACTAACCCGTATACTAAATCGCAATGCAATACCAATATTAAAGTGTAGCTTCCAATTCATTGCTGAATAGATCAATATCATGTGACCGCAAAGATGCAAGAACTGTTCTGTTTGGGATATGCCAGTAAATTCACTGATAACCGAGAGCCCAATGTCACATTTATTGGCATGTAAACCACAGTCCTAGGCACACGTAAACTTTCATCTATTTTTATCAATTAGCACTATATTATCGTGTTCACCTAAAGCGTGTGCAGAACGACTTAGAAACGTGTGGTCAGGAATCTTACCAGCAGCTGTACATACTAAGCTACGCTAATTTGTCCAATTATAATAGCCTAATTCTACCTACACTCGTGTTTTTATCACTAAGCTTCAGACATAACCAGAAAACTAAATTGGTGTTTGCACGATTTCTAATGGACATGTGCCCGCCTCGGTAGCGTGTCTGCCTCACGTTCAAGAGATCCCGAGTTCGAATCTCGGTCAGGGACCTGTAAGGTTTTTCCGGGGTTTTCCCTTACCATGAAAGACCAATGTCAGGTAACTTTAAGCTCCATGAACCTCTGACTCATTTGAGCATTTCACCGATTTCATTCATCGTCCGTCGACTTAAGGTTGGAGGACGTAAATTACAAATAATAATAATAATAATAATAATAATAATAATAATAATAATAATAATAATAATAATAATAATAATAATAATAATAATAATGGACATGTATGAAACGGTTGCCCAACATTACCGTAACACTAACCCTTCCAGATTTAAGACGTATTGTTTCTATGTATGAAGCATTCTGCCTGTACTTTCTAAAATAATACATATTACTCAGTTATTTAGGTAATATACAGCTGGAAAACCACTTACAGCTCCAGTTTTCTAAATTATTTATTAGATGGGTTACTGTTTCGATTATGAGATTTTCATTAAGCATTTTTGGGCATAAACCTTTGTTTGCTGAGCTCATTGGTTCCTTAAGACAACAGGTGGATTGGTGACCGTTTACGTAAAGAATTTAAATAGAAGGAAAATCATCTGCAGTTAACCGAGCTTTACGATTATGTTTACTTATGAAAAGGTGTAGCAATAATATGTCATATCAATAAATAATATTTCTATATGATGAAGCAGAAACAGAAAGGGGGGGGGGATATTTAGAAATAATCAGAGCTCGTTTGCTGTTCTGCAATAGTTGGTAAAAATTAATTTAAAAAGCTTCGCTGAATGACAAAAACAACCTACTTATTTAATCGAACATGTACGGAGTATTTGCCAAGTATTTTGATCTATTGAATTATTTATTTCGATTTGTGTAAATTCAGATTTACTTCAACTACAGAATCTGATGTATTACGTTCTGCGCACATACAGGAATAGCTCAGCAGGATTAAATGGCATTGATGTTTGTGTTGATACTAATCCCTTAAGTAAACAGAATTGACATGTCGCATTAATCCGACAGTTGAGGTACTACGAAGCATATGTGATTCGTGTACCCTTGAAGCTCAAGTACATATGCGAACTGGGTGGATTGCAATGCTCCTGCGTCTCTCTCAAACGGGAAATTAACAGAAAATACCAATCTCCGCCTTGGACTGGAGGGGGTTCCCTCTCTCGACAGCAATCACTTTCATCAAGCGATGTATGATCAAACTGGGTCTTCCAATTCATCTTCCTAGTCCTCTATTGACAGTTTCCAGTCACACAACCCACACCAATTACGACAGCTCGTCGTTTACGAGGCTTTTGCTGGATATTAAACTATTAATGCTCGTATAATGGTTTCAAAATCTCGATGCTTGCACATGAATCCTGTTTCCCAGTGTTTTTAGTTTTCTGTATACTGAGCTTGGCAGTTGAAATTTTCAGTAGATTAGATTTTGTCTCCAACGTATTGAATATAGCCGATCTTGTCCTCTCAGGGGCTTTTTTTAAAATGATTCTCGGCTTTTTGAGCAAAAAATAGTTTTCGGTACCGTTGGACAATTTACGGAGCATTTGAGAGAGTACCTATATTTGCAGGGGCGTCTTTTTTAAATTAGATTTTTATCACTTCCGCTGGCTTTTTGACTATTTCAATCTTTTGAGATGTATTACGTAACCTAAGTATTTATTATTCTACAAGTTAAATTATTTTTCAGTAGTAATAAGCTGACTGCGGGGATGTCAAAACGATTAAATGGCAGTGTGGGATGTTTTCCTTTTCTGGTTAAATAGTAAAGCTTCTGTTGAGAAAAAATTAACTCTGACTTTCTATAACTGGTTGCTTTGTGGGTCATTCAGTTTGAACTGATTAATATTTAATGTTATGGCCAAATGACTGCAGTATTTGCCTATTCTATAGCCATAATCCCTTTAAATTATGACCTTTACTTTTTTATTTTATTAATAAAATAACGATAAACCATTTTATAGGATCTTTCTGGTAGGAAACCTGGGTATCAACTCAAACGCAATTTGATAAAATTTGAACTTTATAAATTAAATTCCTTAAAGGAATGTAAAAGAATGGATAAATAAGCCATAACATTAAGGGATGAGCTGACACAAAATAAGTATTTTGCAATGCACATGAGTTGGACTGAATATTTTATAAAAAAGAACAAAAAATCCAAAAAGCGGCCTTAAATGCAACGAAGAATAACGCAATCAGAGCGATTTAGAAAACGGAAGAGAGCTGTGAAAATGGAATGAGCTTATTATCTAATCAGTGAAAATTACGTATGGCATGCTAACATTTTCTTCGAAAACTATTTCAGTTTAAGTGCCATTAAATGCACCATACTCCACTGACACAAACAGAGGCTGTTCCCGTCTCGCACTGTTGCAAATGTTAAAATGCTCACTCTAAGATTCATGGTTGTGCGAGTAATTTTCCCGAGTTTCAAATTCAGCAATGCATTCAAAACTAGAGGACTAGTTTTAATAGGGGAAAATTGGTATTTAACTTTAGCTATGCATTCGAAATTAAAGTTTCGCTGTTTGTTATTATAAAATGTACAGGTAAATGGATGGAAGGTGGCCAATTGCTCGTATTACCGTGCTACTCAAAAGGTTACCCTGGCTTTATCTTTGTTAATAGAAACTCTTAGATAATATTGGCTGAAGTGATGCGTTCATTGGTGCTTAGCAAACATCTGAGAAGCGCGCAAGTACCCCTCTCACTCTTTCGACAATAATCAATGCGTTATCTGAGATGTTTGTGTGAACAAAGATAAAGCCAGGGAAACCTTTTGAGCAGCACGATAATACCAAAAGTTATGCCAGTTCAGATACGGAATCATATATCCCGCAGCCATTTGTTTATACAAGGATATACAGAATTAAACAACGCTTTAAAATAAATCGCTGTTACTGATATTCCCATTTAAACTTCGTAGGCCAAATGGTACTTTCTACCCTTGAAAGAATAATATTATTTCTAAATACACCACAAAAAATTAAACCCAGAAATGCTGCCACGTGCCTGTAATAACATGTTTAACAAGTGTATTTAAAGTACATTATCGCATTTCTTTTTCCCCTGCGAAATGAGTAACTTTGTGACGTGAGGCACTGAATAAATGCTGAAGTCAAGAGGAATGCTTTCGTTATATTAACTTATGTTTTATTGCGGAATTATTTTGACAATGATTAAATTCATTGCAGCTAAGAGTTTCACTAATTCCTGCAATTAAGGAAGACGCAATTTCATCTCGTTTGCCACTGTAACAATTTCCAGTAGAAAAGTAGCTTTTAACCCCTTGAATGTACTTCCTCTTTTAAAAAAACCAGCCATCCATCATGCATTTAAACGCAACGATCACCTAAAGCATTAGAATGAAATGTAAACATGAAGATTTCTGGAAACACTGGAAAGTGGATTAGCAGGGCATTTCTTTTCTCAAAAGCCTTAGCATCGATTTCTGCTCTAATTTGGAGCTAAGCAGTCTAAACTGCGCTTAAAGAAAACCGCAGATTAAATTCCTTTTCTATTAAGCCGTACAGGCACGTACTGTGCACTTCAGTTATCTTTCTCACACTTGGCTTGGTGCGTTACCATCTGCATTCTAGAAAATTTGTGTTAAATGCCAACAGTTACCAAGATTTTCAGGGTGATTTCCACCCATGCATTTACGCTTTACACAGAAGCGTTTATCATTATGTGTTAGTTCCTGTGCCGCTTACCTAAGGAATGCTCTGGAATTTTGTGCTCCATCCAAACATTCTCACTAAAGATTTATCAAGGTGCCATGAACAAATAATTTTAAATGTTGATGTGTTGCATTCACATTCCTTTTCCCTACTAAATCTTCCACTAACCTTTCTAACAAAAGCTCATTACTTTGCCTACTTCTAATGAATCCCGGTAAAATTTATATTCAATCTTACACATTTCCTGTTCAATGCAGTATGTATGAAGTGAGATTTGTGACGGACAACACGGCGCTGGGGCGGGTTTTCTCCGGGATCTCCGGTTTCCCCCGCCATCTCATTCCACCGATTCTCCATCTTCATCTCATATCATCAGTGTCATCGCCTGCGGTGCCGTATGTAGTAAAAGCGGGCGTTAAACACTACACATTTCATTTCAGTATGTATGAAAGACATTTATTTTGTACAAGATTAACAGTTGTACACAAAAGATTTGAGACAGTGCTATTTTTTTTTTATTTTTTTAATTTTAATAGAGCTTAGAGTTACCCGACATTCGTCTTTCAGGATAAGGGAAAACCCTGGAAAAAACCTTATCCAGGTAACTCACCCTGACCCAGACTCGAAATCGGGACCTCTTGAACGCGAGGCAGACAGGCTACCACCACGCTACCGAGGCGGGCGAGAGACAGTTCTATGAAGTGTGTGCTAGTAGATAGCTGTAAATTTCTATTTTCTGCTCTTGTAAATGTTTACACCACTGGAAAGGGATAAAAAAGAAAGAAAAAACTCTGTTTTTGGAAAACGCTGATTTCGTTAAATAATATTAACTACTTTGTGGCAATAAACTGTTGGAAATAATGATTATTTTCGTTTGCATTTTATAAATAGTATACTTTCAAAACAGAATTTACATTTATCAACACTAAAACATCAGTTATTTTATAGGCTGTCGTATGACACATTATCCTCATACACAAAATTATGAGATGCCTTTTATTTGCAGTTATGGAGATGACGTAAGCAGAGAATCAGTTTTGATGTGTGCAGATCATTTACTCTATGAAACCCATGTGTTCTGTAAATTCGCACAACTTGACATATTTATGACCTTTAATGTAGGAGTTAAACTTGCTGCCTATTAAACGCTATACAAACTTCTTTCAAGGCAACGCCCTTTAGCTAATATGTATTACTGTACAGTCCGTGCAATATGATGTTTAAGACACGCCCTTCTATAGTCTGTAAAAGACTATCGATTCTGAAGTTCGACCTTTTACACACACGCACGCCCTTATCAACCCCGACTATGTCCGTTTCTTACGCAGGCCGCGATCTCAGCCTAGTCTCTTATTTTGCTGGTAAATCATATTGAGCATGACCCTCAACCACAAAGATACGGAAAACACTGCAAATAGCGACACGAATAAAATAAAATTAGGGAAAAATAGAACTTTAACTTAACTACAGAACAGTAAAGTTAATGCTGCAGAGGGAGTCTCTGACAGGTTTTGCTATGTACCTATAGAATGTTGATAGAGTAAGAAGTTAAACTTTTTTAACATTTTATGATTATTCCTGCAAATTTACATACACATACTTATACTCCCAGTAACGCTTCCAGACCACAGGGGGAGAAGGGAATATCCTGGCTAAAGAAAATACCCAACCTCCAACCGGAAAACCAATCCGGAATCTTTGCAGTTAAATTTAAAATACCAGACCACAGAGTCAGTCTCTGGCCAGTCTTGTTACGTATCAGTAAGAAGTAATACGTATTTTATTTTATCACCATCATTCAGTAAATTTACCGTTTACCCCAGAATACATGTTTGTGAAACATCGCACATAGAAGACATACCCCGCAATATAGAAGACTATATATGGAATAGATTAAGCAGAAATTGAGATTATAGAAATAGGGAAATTGGGTGAAGAAACAGATGTAGAATGGTTCACAAGATGGTTCAAAATGCTGCTGAAGGAAAATCGTATTACCAACGTGTACTGTCAACTGTTTATACGTCGCCAAAAGAAATTTCGTATAGAGTCATAGGTTAGTTTGGATTTGGCAGATATGTCAGTTGTTTGACGTGTTCGCTAAAAAGTGCTCTATCGTTCTGTGATTGGCGTTTTACTTTTGTTTTAAAAAACTTGCGATTGGATAAGAATGAAAATGGACGCTGTTAAGGCAAGGCTACACTGAAAATTCCAAATTCTATAATAATAAACCTATCATTATGAAAATTTAGCCACATAATTACAGTACCATTTTAAACTTGCATGCAAATTTTTATGTGTCTACACCGAATAGTTCATTAATTATTTTTTGTGAAAATACTGTAAAAATTAAAAATGTTCTACGCGTCAAAAAATTTGAGATTGTAAGTTGAATCCTTGTTTTTGGCTAGTATAGAGCAATTTTAAAACACCCACATTCTTTTTTTTTTTTGGGAATATTCTTGTAGCATTTGCTCTAAAATATTTTCCACGTGTTAGCTCCCAAAATTTTGAAAATATTAACCTATTTTACTACTTAACACCATATAATTTTCAGAACATGATCATTAACAATAAAGGGAAATGTGAAGTTTCTTATTTACATATTATGGACCTATCCTGTAAGTTTCATCGAGTTAAATGGAAAACTTTGACGCGTGGGGCATATTGTATACTGAAAAGTGTTAGAAAAAAAGTTTCTCAGAAAATGAATTTTAAAATCATGATTGTTACTTTTAACGATTGTTAAAGGTCTCTTTAAATTGTTACGTGATGGCCTAAAGTGGTGCAAATGATAAAAATAGTATGTCATCTATTACTACAAACCCTAAGCTACAAAAAATGCCAAAAAAGAAAATTCCATGATTTTCAACATTTTCGGTGAATTTTCAGTGTATCCTTGCCTTAACGCGGATCTTTCGCCGACTATAACAGCTTTAAACGTGGTCGAACATAGATTTTTGACGAGCAGCGTCCAGGAAGCCGGGCAGACGTGATTAAGACTCTCGCTGGCCCTTGAAGAAAGCTCGCGAAGTGGCAGAGACCACAGGTGTGTCCAGGGGAACCGCAACTCATATTCTGATAAGTTGGAGGTTTATCCCAGCCTGGTGGGTGCCGCGTTTACTCACACTAGACAACAGGCAGGTGCGGATTTCAACCTCGAAGCTGTGTTTGAAGGTATTTAGGGAAATCCGAAAGACGTTTTGCGTCGAGTAGTGATCGTCGATGATACCTGAATTCATCATTATATGTAACATTTTAAGCTTTCACGGCGAGAGTTATTTATCAAGGCTTGGTGGGTGATCAGCCGTGTCAGGTTTATTAATGTTAATGAATTCATAAACTTGACACGGCTGATTTTACCTGCGAAGACTGTATTCATCATTATACACCAGAAACCAAGCAACAATCAAAACAATGGAGTGTTTTCGGGGAATCTGCTCCATAAAAGACATAGATGTCGGTCGGAATAATGATGGCGAAATTTGAGATGCGAATGTCATACTGTCCAGCAACGCAAAGTAAGTCCATGAAAGGAATGTGCCACCCAGTGCCACTCTTACACAGTGGGAGGACAGCGAATATGTGACAGAGAACGCATGCTACACAACGAGTAGAACCGAACATGAGCCCTGTTCACTCTGTACACTAAAACCGAGAAGATTCATTCACAAAAGTAGAAGACGTCAGAATGTTTTTGAATACTCGTATGGGGTGTCAAACCTATCCAGGGAGAGTGTGGGAACCTTCTCCACACCCCGCTGCGTCTTCTGCCCCGGAGACTTTCTCTCCTGTGATATACTGTACTCACTTCTTGAAAAAGGAAAAACGATTGTTGGACGCTACAATGAGTTACTGGTCCATTTGATAAAAGGTTGGGGACTCGATCGTATCTTTACCATAAGTAAATGCTACAATGCAGCAGTACATTCATCCGGTGCCGCCAAACTACACGATTTGTGTTATGAACTAGTGTCAAGCCCTCGTGCCCAGCCGACCAGGCCCCCTGTAATTCCTTTTCGTTCCCAAATATAAAGAAATGGCTCGTGGGTAGAAACTTTAGATAAAACGAGGTTATATGGAGACAGGCCTATTTTGCAGAGCTGACATCTTATTTTTGAAGGGGTTAAAGGTAGCAGGAAAACCAGAAAAAAGTGTATATTCCTATAAGGAGTAGCCCTCATATATGCTCGCTACACGCGGTTAACTCATTACAAACACTAGTGGACTTGGCTTCTGCATATGGGAGCGGGCCATACGATCAGTAAATGAGGTACCAACTAATTTAATTGCAGGTGGTTTATTGTCTATATATAGTAAGTTTTACTAGCGAAAAAAAATTACTTTTTAAAAGTATCAAAATGGCCATTCTGCATTAACTACAGCTTTAAAACCCTCCTCTCTTTCGCATTAGGGGATCATGATCACGGCTTGTTACACATCGAATCGATGCGGTTTTGTTGTAACGACTTCCAGCAAACCGCATGTAGCCCATAACGTAGGGCCGCTCCGTAATCCTACCAATCCAAAATGTTTAACTATTTCACAGATAACACCAATAACCAGTATTTCCAGGCGGGTTACCGCTTCACAACCAACAGATAATGGTAAACTGCGTTCGTAGTATTTCAGTTGGTAATTTGGGCAAAGAGAAACTTCCCTAAGGAAAACGTTATAAGCCTATAAACACATCAGAATATACAGTGAACTTTAAAAATTGAAGTACATCACATTACTATGCTATACCAAACACATTACTATATGATGAACCAGAATTTCGGTGTAAAGGAGTATCTTGTTTGTTAATAAGGCTGTCGACTGACAGAATCATATCAACGCCGCCGGTGTGCCGGAATTTCACTAGCAGTTCTTTTACATGCCTGCAAATCTACATAGGGATGTTGCTTTTAAGCACACTTTAAACTTATCGGTCTAGGCTGGACTTGAAACGGTGATCTAGGAATGAGTACCAGCGCCCGAGAGACCCAAAATTTCGGTATATACAATCTGGATGCTTAACGTTTTCAACTATAGGTATTTTGTATTCTTGAGTTAATCACCTGTGTAGCGAAAAATCACAAAAATTAAAGTTCTGATGGCAACATCAAGAAGACCGCAACAAGTACGTTTTAAAGTAACATGGACTCTTAAAATGTGGAATTTATTAACTTATCAAACCTTGGAGTTTGTAATTAATGGTATGCAGTAGTGAAAGTTCGGAATCGTTTCGAGTAGGTTTCATTTTATGGAGCCATCAAATGTTGAATATATTTATCTCACACCCTGTCTTCCAAAACTTCCAATGATAGCTCATTTAGGACATGCCAATTTATTTTGTTCCAAACCGTTTACAACCTTAATGAAATATGTATCAGATAATTTACGTGCTATAAATATATTCAAACTGGGCGCCATTCAGATACCCCATATCCCTACATGAACGCATGGATGCACACAGGCAAGAGGGCAACCAAGCGATATTCAATTTGGGTCCTTCACGAGTACAATCCAATCTGGGAGCCCAATTCTGTGATGTAGGGGTGCCTCACATTCAAGGGATTCAGAAGTCGAATCTCTATTAGGACGAGTTACCTGGATACGATTTTTTTTCAGCCTTCCCTTATCCTGAGAGATAAACGTCCGGTAACTTAAGCCACGAATCCCGAGTTGATTTGACAATCCTTTCACTCCTATCATGCATCGTCCGATACGACCAGAACGTTAAACGTTAAAAAAGCATATCTAAACATATGTACCAATGAGTATTTTACGTTTTACCAATTATTCATGTGGAAACTGACGAAATTCCACAATAACTTACTATCTTTTAACAGCAGCACTACGTTAATTTAGAAAATATGTATAAAATACTTATAGGTATAATATAGAGAGCTTAATAAATATCTTTAATAAAATTATAAATGAACACCAATTCGATTAACATTTATGCATTAATAAGGAAGATAAAGTCACTGATAAAGCAGCGAACCCAGGTCACACATGCGACAGACGTCAAGCTTAACCACTTCAATAAAAAATTCTATGCCGAAGAGCATAAACTAAGGTGCATAGCGCAGTGGCTCGCCGAAGTTTTAATTTGATTATGACCTTGAGTGATAAAATGTCATTTGTCACACGCTGACTACTAACTCTTCTAATGAGTACTCATTTACGCCAGCTATTATGTAATCTTTAGCGAAATAATACAACCGATATTAAACCTGTCCTCTATTCTGCAGAGTATAACGTTTTTCAGCATAGTCCCAAACGGCGTTGATGCACTTCCGCAATCTCTGCGCCAGAAACCGAGTCATCAAGGAAGCAGACGCTAACTGCATTGGTGACACGCTTAAGACGCAAAGTTCCATGACCCTAAGATTTCAAAGAAATACAAGGCGCCAGGTCCGCCGCTAAAGCTACAACTACTTTAAATGCGTTTTCTTAGTTGCATACTGCACTGTCTACTGCTGGATCTCTGAGTCGTGCAACCCAAACCACATTAAGAAATAAAATAAACGAAAAATCTAGAGAAACCGCGTAGATATAACAAAACCTGACTGTCCCAAGTCTTAAGGAAAAGCACAACAAAGGAAACAGATCACACTGTAAGAAAAGGCCATGAATAGCTAAGTCAGGCAACAATTTTTCTTTCATTAACGTCAACAAAAAAGGAAGAAATTGAAATGAGTTACGTAGAAGTGCAGTATCTCCATTACAAAATATAAGAAATGGCGTTATAAAAAGAGAGGTAGACAGAAGGTACAGTGAAAAAATGCACGGATGCTGCAGTGGTACTGACATGCACCAAGGTTGGAGGAGATATGACCGAGAGGATAATTGTCTGATCTTTCACAGGATGGAGGAAAAGAGGAAAGACTTGTTTAACTTGGTGTGGCTAAATTTGGCTTAGAAGACGGACAGTGGAACGATACATCACTACAGCGAACAGGAAGATATAAAAAAGAGTCGCTGAAAAGTGGAAGTTGAATTATGAAGAGAGTTCCAAGGAAATGCATGTTTGAAATCTCTGAATATGAAGAAAGGAACATTTAGGATGTGAATAAACCGCATCTCAAAACCAAGTGTCGAAACAGACACCAAATTTGATATTTATATCCATTATATTCCAAGGACGTGATACAACGATTTCATGAATATCCCCAATCCCATATCATTCTTTACATAGGAAATGTTTCGTTCTTTTTATTTTCTCAAAAGCTGCTCTAACGATTTTGATCAAAGTGTCACGTGATATGTTTAAGATATTTACATCATAAACTGTACATCTTGAATATTTTGGCAAACCTTTTAAATCATCTTCATCCGGAAGGAACTTTGCATAGTTTAATTTTTATATAGCAGTATTATTTACTATGTACGATGGTGGGTCAAAAAGTAATGCTTCCTATTTTTTCTTCCTTAAATAAGTTATGTGAAAACTTTGAATTTGGCGCAATTCCTCAAACCTTCTTCTCCAAACCCCTGCAAGTAACTTCCAGCACTGCATCCTCTTTCAAAATGGCTGACATCGACATTCGTATTAGACAGCGTTCTGTGGTAGAATTTTTGACTGCGGAAGGTGAAACGCCAATTCGCATTCACGAAAGACTAAAAAATGTGTATGGTGATGTAACGGTGGATGTCAGCACTGTTAGACGATGGGTTCGTCGCTGTAACGAAGCTGAAAGGCAAACACCATTGGCAGATGAAAAGCGAAGCCGTTACACCATTGCAGAAATTGAGAAATTGGGATGGCAAGTCTTACCTCACCCCCCATACAGCCTTGACCTGGCACCATCAGACTTCCATCTGTTCGGGCTACTAAAGGAAGCTCATCGTGGGATTCATTTTGAAGATGAGGAGGCTGTGAAAACGTCCATGCGTCAATAGCTTAGGAAGCAAGACCTATGTTTTACCACACTGGAATACATGCCCTAGTAAAAAGGTGGACCAAAACTGTGGAAAAGGAAGGAGATTATATTGAATAGTGACAAATTAATCGTCAATGTTGTAGTTTTCAAGCTAAGTAAATTGGATTCAATTTTCTTGGCAATTAAAAGAGGAAAAAATAGGAGGCATTAGTTTTTGACCCACCCACGTATTTACAAACGCAAGCCAAGATGTGTAAAAAATTGTACCACTGGAATCTTTCATTTCACTTACTAGATCAAGAGGGACGTCTTCCTTTGTAATAAGCTAACACAGCTGTACACCTGGACCATGATCCCACAAACGTCACGTATAAAGTATACACACATGCGGCTGTGTATTTCCTTAGAGTTCAATACCATTACATCCACTTATATTTGTCTTCCCACTTAACAAGATGACAAAGCCCGTATGTTTAAAATAAACATGACTGTGTTGAAAGTCTCAAAGCAACAGCAGTAAGCATTGTCTATACCTTCTATCTCTTCAAACATAATTAGCAGAATTTCTTGGCACGAGTGAAGCAAGTATCAAGTAAGTGTCAACAAACCAGACTGTGAGCATTTCCATTAAAGGCAATGCCTGATACTGCCCATAAATGGAAGCCCATGTTTTGATACCACCAACAGTAATGATCGACCCTGGTGCAATATCTGAATAGGTAGCATAACCTCAATGACGTGGCCAGTCCTGCAACTTCGTGCTCTTAAGTTCGACAATTTTATCCCCACCATCGTTTTGTGACCTTTTCTTCTTTTCCCTCCCGGCATTGCGTTCTGAGTCACTGCCATTTCCTTTTCTACTACTAAATGTTTAAACAGTTCGACAGCTCAGCCACACATGGCGAATGAGCCCCACAGCAAATTCAAGCTAATAAATAGTATAAGGGAAAAAAACATTTCATGAATACTATGAGCGTATACATAACTTAGTCAAAAAAACGTTTCCAGGTAATTTAAAAAGTTGACAATACATTTGAGAAAAACTGAAAAATTGCACGTTCTTTTGATTATTTTTAAAGTTTTTACCAGACGAAATCAAAATGTTTAGCTTATAATAGATTCCGTGCCCAAAGATAGATTTTTTCTTTGATGGACCATCTTCCAATGTGCCTTGATGCTCTTGGCCAGGGAGTACCAAAATTTGCAATTTTAAGTTGTCCAATTTCCTTCCCCTGCCCCTCCAGAGGGATGTAACAAACTCGTATATAACTATACTATCAATTAAGTGTTTGTATCACTTGTTCCGCTCCTCTTAATGATGACTCAAAGATGCAATTAGGGAAATGCCATCTAATACTCAACATGTACATCGGTAGGAATTATGTTTTATTTTGCACTGACAGTTACAGCATAATGGATGCATTCACCGTATTAAAGAAGCAGAAGAAAACTATGTCCGTCTTCCGCGACACAAATTTTGAAATCCAGTTCAATGGTGACACCTAACGGCAGAATTCCCCAGATTTTCCGCTCGGATTCCCTTCCAACATTTTGACCTGGTCGTAAAAAAAATCGAAGGTTTTTACCCATTAACTAAATCGCCTCGATGCACAATGGATCAGTAATGGTCGAGGTGCTTAGGACGTTGATAAAACATCACTTCTAACCTAAATCACCATCAGTCTGAAACTCCATAGGTACAAATTTTGCAATACGAGACATACTTTGTGGAGCACAGCTCTGAAATATGGTCATAACGGTTAGTTGTTTTGAAGACGGTGGATGAAAACTAGTCAATAATCCAGGTGTGAATCAATCACTACCAATTTTATTCATAGGACTGCCGCTAATTTTTCATTCCACCTAATAAGATAACTATATTTGGAAGGCAACTTAGTTTTTTTATTGGATGCTCACTGACTACTATGGTTCTCCCATTATATACTTTTTTTTCAGTTCTCTTTATCAAAACTGAGGTTCTTCTACGTGCCGTAAATCTACGACACGGAACCACCAGCTTTACTCCCCTTTCGAAGGAAACCATGCTAAGATTTTTACGCCCGAAAAAATCCACCTGAATTGAACCTCGGAACAGCGACTCATTGCTGCGATAACTATGTGCGCTCTTGTTAACTGTAATTTAAAGTTGGTATTTTTAAAAGGAGTACACTTCAAAATTAAATTATGCGCTCACGTGAGTGCGCTATTGATGGCGTTTTCCTCTTCTGGTGACAGTGGTAGCACTAACAAGAGGAAATGGCGCAAGGGTGTACCTTGGCACACGTGAAGTTCATATGAAACCGTCAGCTGTACATGCAAGCATCGACCAACAATTTCATTGGACGAAATTGTTTGCAATTTATCTCCGCAAGATAAATTACCATGGAATCAATATGTTGCATGTGAATATCAGTTAATCCCGCAGCTGTGCAAAGGAAAATAAATTCTCGTAATATTAATGATAAATCACAATATATATTGTGGTATATGGGTTTTTTCGTCTACTGGACGTGGAGTACCTATGCACTGTTTTGTGGTTTAAACATTAGTCAAATATCATTATCTGTAACATTCAAGAAACCAGTGGCCATCAGTAACTTGGTTTGACAAAGGCTTGATATTCTTCGAAAATCGTTGAATTACGTATACCGGAAAATGTCTTCTTACTATATTGCTGCTTTCCTCTGCATTTTCTAAATTCTATCATCGTCTGCAACCACATTCTTATACATGCACCATGAGTGGTTAGAAATTCCTAGCCACTTTTTCACTTCTGTGCCTTTCCAGTTTCCTATCCCAAGAAGCGCTCTTTGTTCACTTGCTGTATCAACATAATATAAAGTTCGAGGGCACACGCAGCTAGAACCTTGGGGATCTGTTAACTGTGGTGAGATGTATGGAAAAATGCTATCAGAGTAAAGAAACATGTTAACTACATAGATTCCAAGTTAGGATACTATACTGTCCTTCCAAAACTGTTCAGTCTAGTTTCAATGGTATCTCCAATTTGAAGAAAAAGCTGAAGATTATGTATCACATGTCAGCTCCATCGTTCAAATTAAAGCAGTACTTCCATCTGAATATGTTGGTAAACCAGATCTGAGATGAAACTCTGTACCCATAATGGCTACAGATATGCTCAGGCATATCATTGAGCCCCTTCAGAAATGTGCAATTAATAATAATTTCCAAATGTTACCACAAAAACGCCAACACAACCTGCAGAACGATCATATAGAAAGGCGATATTTCTAAATTGCATTTAAAAAATCTCTTCTAAAAACGAGGAGTTAGAAACGACTAAGTGTTAACTTCAAACAGCCTATTAAACTAATGGAGATTGTATTATATCTAAGAACTGTGAGATTGACAAAAAAATTCAATAAATCACTCACAACAGGAAACGTAGTCTTAAATCAAAAGGACCCTCTTACCTGGATCAACCATTTTGCTTGAGTGCAATATCTTAACACGCAGCAAATTCAGAGGAATCCGTTTGGAGCAAAATTAATTACTCTATCCTTTTCGCCGTTAAATATTCCGTGCAATCAATAGTGCTGACTAGACTGACCTCGTGGCTCAGCTGGTACAGCGCTATTGTTACGAGAGCTTTGGATTAGACTTCCAACTGAGCTCCAGACATCTTTCTTTGATAAAGGAGATTCCTCAAAACGTCCCCGGTTTGGCATGTTGATTAACTGGGTTTTCGGGTGATACAATAAGAGTTCACCCCTATCACGATTGACGCACGGAGATACATGTCCACGGTTATTCTATTACACATTTATCCTAATGAGCACCAACTACGTTGCATTATGGTTTGTGCTACAAATGTAATCAACATTTAAAATAAAATAATGTCTCTGTACGCCAATCTTGTTCGCTTTAAGTATAATGTTTTACCAACCAATTTAAGACAGAGCGCTTGCATATTAGCACTGCCGAGTTGACATTACATCGACTGATTTCTGTGAATACAGAGTTTAAAAAAGCAAGTTGTGTAACCCGAAACAAAAATATGAGTATGTATTAAGTGCATTTGCACTTTCCGAAGCCATAAACTAAAATAATTGGATGCTCTTCCAGTTCACAGATATCCGGAGGAAAAAATAGCCATCTGACCGCTGAAGATGTTATCAAAGACAACACGCTCCAAAGTCAGCGGTGAAAAAACTTTACTTGCATGTTAAGCACCACTTTAGCTAGTTTCGTTAGGTAAACAAACACATTAGTATTCAATGCGCTACAAAAGAAAAAATCTACCCTGCACATAAAAATGATCACAGGTGTGCAGGAACCCTTTATGGGCTAAGGCAGCTGTACTTCGGTGTGTGGCATATGGTTGGCGGAATAATTACTCTCCCAGTTACTGAGAAATAAACCGCGCTATTCAAACTATAGCTCCGAGAATGAGTAATATGGCGCCTGAATATAAAGTCGTTTGCTCTGGTTTCACTTCATTATATTAAGTTAGTTTTTTCGTAGCTGGATTACAATATGTTCATGAACAAAACTACCTATCAGCTTAACTGTTGCACCGCATGTTTGCAAAACACTATACTGGGACACCATACTTCGCTTTTTGCGAACTGAAGATCAGCGAACTCTGAAATCAAGTGGAATGCTCTTCGATACGCTCCGTTATCTCCTACTACACGCTTTCTGGAGATAGTTTCGGTTGTCCCAGGTCAAACTGCTATTGGTTTTTGCCGTTAATGATTTGTTATCTGAGCATTTAGCATTGCACTTTGGCTACATTGTTTCAACATGCGAAAAATGTCTCCAGTTGATTAAAACATGTCTAAAATTGTTGTACCATGTTTAGACAATTTTATTGCTGATGAACGGTAAAAATAATGTCCTGACATTACTGCCCACAAATACAACCTAATAAAATATAAGAATTCCTTATGTTTTACATCAATTATGGCAAAGGAAGCCTGTTTAAAAATGGACAAGGGGAAACATAATTCCTGTTTTTATCTCGACAGAATCAGCACAGCAATGCAAGCCGCAAACTTAAAGCCACATTTGACAGCAAAACTAGAAAGTATAGAATGTTTAGCAATGGGGGAAGCTCACCGATCCCAGAAAATCCTTCGCATGCCTGACTTTAACCACAAAGTGTGGAAAATCGTTTTGAAGAGTCATGATTAACTGTTTAGTGGTCAATTCCCTACCCTATTTCATGCCAACACAAAATAAAACAATTAACAATTTGGGAAACCACGTGACAGGTATGTCAAGTGTGTGAACATCGTCCATCTCAGTCGACCGAACATCTCAGCACGTGCTTTTGTAATGTCCTCCTGCGTTAATCACACATCTAAGGGCAATGCGAGAATATTTTAAGTGATTATGCTTCATATAGCACTGAAGTAGAAAAATAAATGTATTAGTAGAAATTATGTACAACTTAGCATCTTAACAAGGCACGAAATGGAATTACATTAGAGTCCAACGAAATTAATGACACGTCAAAGATAAAAACCAGGTCCTACATTCTATATGCTACCAAAAGCCTAGCCCTGGATTTAACCAGGGTTGGATATAACTCTAGGAAAAGTAATTTATGGAAAGTTACAACGAAAACCTTAAAACCCACCTATACAAGAGCTTAGAATTATGACACTAGGCAAGTAGCTAGAACAAAGGTCCCCACACAGTATAAATGTCTGCCAGATATGAAATTATGATAGGAATCATAGTGTGGATGTACATCTGTGCCTGGCTTTCACGTAACAAGCTCTTTTATCTATATTGTTAACCTGAATGGTTTATATGAAAAATTTGTTTGGATCACAATGTTAAATCGTAAATATGTTCTGATTTCGGTTCAAAATTGATATGTCTACGGAAAAAATTGTAATGCAAAAATAAGTCAAATATTTAAATTGCAGTAATCTTAAGCAATTGTTTACATCGTGTCTCACAAACAAGACAAACGTGACTTAGACAGATAATAACGTTAGTATGTTGAAGCCACGATTTGCTGACGTATCTCCTTAGACTTCCTTGAGATTCAAAATTGGTTTTTATCTCCTAACATTAGAAATGCTAAAAAGCTCAAATAAAATATACTTATCAGCATGTACATTTGTAATTGGAATCTCAATGAAAATCTCTTCCAATCTTCGTTCATAAAAAAGTAAAATGCAAATACGACCAAATAAGACAGAAATGAACGCTGCAATATATTTTTGTGGTCTTTGCAGCGTCAAATGTGATATTTTAATACTCCATGTGTCCACTGTAACTTCTCAAAATCCATCCGCTACTTAAACTTATTAATACTGCACACTCTTAACACTGCATGCAATTCTTGAACTCACAACAAACAGTTGGCATAAAATTCTACTTATAAAGTTTCTCAAAATGTATTTTGTGAATAAATTTCAGAAATTATTGCAAGTGATGCTTAAATTATGATTTGATGCTGGATACTGTACCTTAGCTATAACTTTCAAATGAAGTAATGTTACTTCTGTA
This sequence comes from Mantis religiosa, assembly GCA_030765055.1. Lineage (NCBI taxonomy): Eukaryota > Metazoa > Arthropoda > Insecta > Mantodea > Mantidae > Mantis > Mantis religiosa. The sequence continues at coordinate 50,954,243 of CM060956.1, forward strand.
TATACATTTTTTAATAGTCACGAAATGAATAATGATTTGATTGAAATTAATTGTTCTTTCACACTAGCCGTGTGTAGGACGCACTATGAAAGGGTAGAGCCAGACTGAAAAATTCAATGCCATAGCCGGGATTTGAACCACGGATCTTCTGGTCTCCGTCTCCGTTCAGTATGGCTCTACCCTTTCACAAGGACTTGATTGTTTACATGACAGAAAGAGCAACTGTATGCGTATCGTAAGCCAACTTTTTTTTGGGGGGGGAGGAGGAGTTAATCCAGAAAACGTTTCTGATATTAACCGTGTTTCAATGAACTGTACATTTTTCATGCAGTAAATTTATTTATTATGGCTTTCCAGTTGTAAAATGTACCCAGACCAAAGAGAACTTTCCAAACTATTCTCGGGAAATTCAGAATATACGTTTCATTGTGATGTAAATGTAAGTTTGGAGTGGAAGAATCTGAAATGAAAAATCTTCACCTTAGTGCCTTAACAGTATCTAACATATGACAGCACGAGCAATATTTTGGCTTCATTTTGAGTTATGCTTTCTCTCAACCCACCCCCTCCCTCTCTCTCTCTCCAATATCTTTTAAAACGAAATATCGATATCGAACTTTCGAATGGAACGCAATACTGTAACATACCTTAATGTCAGAGAAAGTAAATGCGTGGTAAGGTTATATTCACTATGATTTTACTTACGGGCTTCTAATACATGATTATATTTCTTTCTAATAGCAAAAACAACAATGCTTGAGCATCATACAATTTATTTTCCAAAATGGATGTACCTAAGGCTCTTAAACCTTTTTTTACATTAACTGATATTAAGAAATGAACGTGAAAAAACGTGCCAGTTGTCAAAAACGTCACTACCCAAAACAAACTTTAGAAAAACTTGTTCCTAATTTAAACAAATCACGTGCGAGACTGTAGAGTATCATTTCACGTTTTAATATCTTCGGTATAAATAATCGATCTATCCACATCTGGCAAGATACACGATACTCCTGCCGTTCTCTGCAGCAGGCAGCCTTTATTTTCTTTCTCAAACATCAAAGATCTGTTTCCGGACAGCTTATCAAGCAACAGTTCCTTTCAGAAATAAAGTTGAAGTTTGTGTGACAGATCTCTCGCGCAGCACACGTTTCTCCAGGAAAGCAAAATAAACCGTTAGCACTGCAGCAGCACCACTCTTGAACGGGGGGGTTGGGTCCTCTCGGTATTCTACAATCGATAATCCCGCTTCTGTTCTGTCTCTGCTCGTCATGTCGAAAACCAAGACGTTTTCTACCTTATTACTATAGGAATGTCTTGAAAAGGTTATTAATACCGATAGGCAATTATATCCTGTGTTGTCAGTACATGGTTATCATTAAAACACTTAAAACAGACATGCTACACTTGGTTACAGATATTGTTCCAATCGTATTGACATCTCTAAAAATACTTAAAAATTATTGTAGTTTAAAACTTATAAGCATTAATCATAAACATTTAAAGCAATATTATGCGGAGTCCACGTTATGAACAGCTGACACCTAATGTCGCCACCTTTCTTTGCGCATCCGACAGTGACAAAAACTTGCACTCCCTGTTCGTTTACAGCTGTATTCATTTTTCAATGTCCACAGCTGAAATGGGTACAGCACACACTTCAAATGTACCCTTTAAATAGACTCAAAATCACCAGGCTCTTTTAAAAAGTCGACAAATTATTAAAACATATATTGCGTCGTGTATTGGGGTCTGCACGCCTACTTTGCAATGTTGGATCTTTTAATTTTGCAAATTCAGACGCTGTTTTACCTACTTTCGCTGATGAAGGTTTTTAACAAAATTAAATAAAATGGTTTAACAAAATGGTTATATAGATACCATTACATAAAAACTTTTAAGAAGTCACAAAAGGTATTCACAGAACCAGACGATACCGATTTAAAAAAGCAATTCAACTAGGCACTTTGTACATCCTATTATTATTATTAAATTCCTGAACTATTTGGCAGAAATCCACCTATCAAATACTGGGCGACACTGTAGAGATATTATTTTTTTCTTGCCACATCTCATCTCCCAATTTAGTTTATTTTCAAAATACGGATTGAGAACAAATTAAATGTAATGAATAAAATATCTACATTATTTACATCTCACGCATATTGCAAAGCATCTGTTCGCACAATATTCGGATTTGAACCTATGCAGTAGAAATTTTCGAATACAAATTATTACTACGGTCAATGCCGTTTCTCGTTAACCAACCGTTTTATATTAGTTATTTTAGCACAGTACAACTGCACGAACACATTTGGGAGATGCTTTACCTGTCACCTGTATATCTGCTTTAGAAATTACCACTGACAGTGCCTCGTTACCATTTTAACCCTTAAGTTTTCAGCTGTAGGATATTACAAGGTAATTACTCTCACCCTTTGAAAGACATTCCCCATGATCCTTCATTCCAATGGCAGATTCCGGCAGAACCCGCGAGATTTACACCGGCACTTGCACCGTCCACCAGAGGTATACGAGACTGTCTGTTCTGGCTGCCCCGACCGAGGAGGGGACCTGCCTTCCAGCTACGCCTGCGCGGGAGTTGTCATGTCATCATCACACAATGCTTCCTACCTCCGGCAATTTGCTTGCCGTATAGTGTCATTCTCGACAACTATGCTTTCCAGCATTATTGAAATCTCAAAAGTAGTCTTGAAATGCAACATGCAGTTGCTTCCGGGGTGCATCCCCGGTTGGCGCATGCTTCGTGACCTACGCAATAAACCCTCACTGCAGTACTCAAGTGGCCGCATAGAAACAGTTGCAGCAGAGTGTCCTGATTATAACATTATCCATACTCCTATACTCAGGATACATTCCAATTTCCAGAAATATTAGTTCACAAAACTTGCCACCGATAAAAATTACAACTGAATATGTTTATATAAAACATAATTGAAAATTAAAGGCGCAAATTATGGTTTCATATAAAGTCGTGTGCATGCCCCCCCCCCCCCCCCACACCCGTTACACGTTACCGTACACTAAGATTTTGAACAACTTTTACACATATATTCTTTGGTATAAGAGTAAAAATACTATGGAGCAGTATACAGCCTTAGCACGTATGGGCCTGTTAATGACAAAATATATACTCTACATTCTTTGAGAGAGGCAATTTCGGGTATTTTTGGGCACAATTGAAGGTGATTAAATTAAAAGAATTGAATATCAGAAATACCATAATTGTTTAATTCATTTATGTGCACATGCATATTTCAAAATCTTTTATAAGAAAAAAGGGAAAAGATACTCGTAATACAGATGTTCTTCATAGTTGATCTTTTGCACAAGGCCACGTGCAGAGAAAGTATGTAAAATTAAACTGGTACAATGCTACAGCTTGGATTTGGTCTTCCGTCTTCCGCGGTTTCTATAATCAACCAAGCTGCCATGCAGCTTCAACGAACGACATTAAAACCTCAAACTGATTCGAATTGATTTCTTATGGCTACTTTAAAATACCGACAATTTCAGCATCTGAGTATTCTGGGTTGTGGCTTCTCAGCCCACAGGTCCCGCATTCGAAACTGGGCTGCGGTGAGGATATTTCTTAAACCAAAGTCATTCCCTTATCCTACGAAAGAAGAGTCAGCAAATATGAATCTTGGAGTGAATGCGAGTAAAAATTAGTGAATAAAACAAATGTTAAGGAACTCTACAGGATCAAACAAGGAACTTAAAGATCGCTATAGAAAAACAAGAGGTAAAGATGAATGATCTCTCTTACTACCGTTTAACTATCTCCTAATCTAAAAATTCAAAATTATAACCAGTACCTCCAATGTGTGATGCGAAAAAATGTATTTGAAAGAAATTCTGTATATTTTTTCCCCCCACAGGAAAAATGCTTTTAACAGATGTTATTTCCACTAGGAGGGTGCAGAAACTACTTGCTTTAACTACTTAGTGATCTACAACGGAAAAGTTCAGAAACACCACAAAATATATGTATGGATTTAACCCCTCCCTCTTTAGTGATTTTATCTACCCCTCATTTCGTGAAGTAAGAGGAAGTACTGTACACCAGCAAAGAAAAAATCGATATGGAGATTTTAATGAAGGAAATTTACGTTTTGACTCCCTCATTAAAAATAAGCATTTTGAGTCCCTCAGTTGAGAAAAAATCCTCCCCCCCCCCCCCAGCGTCTGAAGATGAGGTCCAACATATGTTAATTATGAGTGAGTATAGGCCAGAAAATGGAAGATTTTATTTGTCTTTTTTGTCTTTTTTTGGGCCTTTTTAACTAATTTTTCATTTAAAGGTCCTTTTTCTAGCACTTTTGTTTCCTTTTTTAACTTATTTTGGCTATGTTTTTCCTATTCAACAGAGTCTAGCTTAAATTTCAATTTGTAATATGCACATCAGACTGGCTATAGCAGGTAAAAGCTGAGATGACCTTTCTATTGTAATTAAGTCATTAGCACCAGCACAATACCTAGTAAACCCTCTCTAAACATTATATTAATTTTGAACAGCACCGTGACAATAACCTCAACCAGGGGGTAGGAGTGGATAAGTTGCTTTTACTGGAGTTCCACAGTTTGTCAAAGAAATCCTGGCCGCTATCATGGCAAAAACTTAAAACGTCTTTACGTCCTTTTTTGCAATCTTTAGGTCCTTTTTTGGGATATTTTTTTCTTTTTAAGGATGCTTTTTACACAATTTGTAGGTCAACTTCCTAGCCCTAAAAGCTTTTATAAAATTGTTCGTAGAAGAACGAATAGGGAAAGTTACGTGAATGTAACAAGATTTTTAGAAAATTGCTAACGTGCCACTCGTAAATCCGTGCCTAAAAATATACAGCTAGAAACCTAAGACTACGTATGCATACCGATAAAAGGACCCACATATGGTATGAAACGAATTTTCATCTTAACACAAGTTTCTTCCGGACTTAGAAACTGCGGTCTGCTGGAGTTTAGATCTGTTAATTCTGATTCCGGCCGTGAACCCTTCCGAATACTCATGAATTTTCAACTATTTCAATGAATGCGAGATAAATCATTTGCTGAAAGGGGCACTCTTGGAGAAATTCCACCTACACATAGGCAACACTTTTCTCACTACCATCCACCCTCAGCCGATTCTAAAGGCGTCTTTCTTTATTGCAAATGCTGTGTACATTACATGCATCTGCGAATGTGAATACCTTCATCTTCGTGTCTACAATGCATCCTATATAAGCAAGCTCCAACTGCAAGGTGCTTTCTCCGAAGCATATTTACTTAGGAACCATTAACCGCTGCTGATTCACTTAGGTTTTTATAGCCTTGAGCAAGGAGAAAAGCCGGCAAACACCTCCATCTAAATAGGATTCGAAGCCTGCGTTTTCCACCTTATTTGGAAAGAACAGATTTTATCACGACGTGAGTGGAGACAGATGTTGTATGGTAAAGTGCTGGAAGGTTAATTTATATATAATGCATATATGGACATGTTTGGGAGATTTCATTTGATTTATAACCTACTATAGGTTTTAACTGAATAAAGAATTGTGATACAACATACGGTGAAAATAATTTACTGGTGTTAGAATGATTAACCAAACAACTTAATGCATACATCAGGATAGAAGCAGGAATGGAGCAACTTTTTGCAGAAAGAAAGCATCACTGGCTCCGAACATATGGTACATTCTGATATTTTGCCCACCTCCACAGCGTAGTTAGCATGTCTGCCTCACGTTCAACAGGTCCCGTGTTCGATTCTGTCATGGTGAATTATCTGGACAAGGTTTTTCAGGGTTATTTCCTTATCCTGAAAGTTGAATGTCGGGTAACTAAGTTCTATGGACCCTGGGTTCATTAGAGCATCATTTCGCCCATTTCATTCGCCGTCCATTGGAGGACGTAAATTTCAAAAACATCTGATACTGTGAATATTTAATTAAGAAATTTGATAGTGGGATTCCGACTGCAGAGACTGCATAAAGCGACCCGGTGGGACTGGGCCACGTCCCACCCTCCAGTACGCCCCCCACTTATGACGCTTATGGAGGGCAAAGGTGCGGGAAGTAGCTGAGTGGTTGGTCTTAGGGCCGAAAAGGGCTGTTGCGCCATTACAACAATGACAGACCTTCGGAAGACTGTCAAACCGAAAGCAATGACACAGTATTTCATGAAAATAATACAATCAATTATAGTTTGTGCTCATTCAAAGCTTAGTACATAGTTACAGAATGACGAACTGAGCCAAAAACATCGCGCCATCCGACCCATGGATGCCAGAAGCATTTGTTGAGATAAAAATCCTCAGTCAGAACACCAATTCTGGTTGAAAGATTGTAACTTGCTTAAGATCGTTTTGGAAAAGTTTCTGAACGCTGGAAATGACTCTGGAGCGATACTATTGAATATATACGACAATCGAGGAAACAGCTACAGGAGTGGGGTATTACGAAGCACATCACGTGACTTAATTTAAAGCTCCATACAAACAAGGCACGAGGAACACGGTTTTCAAATACGAACAATAAACGATCTTAATTTAATTTCCAGATGTGTCCCGTTTTTATTTCTAGAAATATGAGCATGAATGGTGCGAAATGTCCCCAGCATACAGAATAGCCTGTTACATATCCAACATGAAAACATATACATGTATTAGTAGGTGTATCAGTTCAAAGAGTCCTGTTTTCATTTAGAACTATTTTTCTTGTTTAATGCAACTTTAACTTCTTAGTTATATCCTAATAGTTACCGTATGCTTGTTGGTTTACCTCAGTCAACTTAGTTGCAAGTCGCTTTCCAGAGTCATTGTTTCCAGCAACTTTTTGGTAGAATTTCACCTATGGAACTGCTGCCTATTCTTTGAAAGCACATACATATATGTGATGCTAAACCTCTGTTTAGGTTACCTGGTCATAGTTGCGTAGTCACCTTCTGAACCATATACTTATTTCTTTTGTTCTGCAAGTGAAACTTTGGCTCGTGTTAATGAATGTATAATTCAGTATTTTCAGCCAAGTGAGGGAAGCCATAAACGGTCAGACAACCCGTTACAATAGATTTGAAACCATGACACCTATAATGCGAGCCATAGAAACTACACACTGAGCCGTCTTGTTTCATATTGTGCACTTGAAACACAGCTACGAGCTTTACAATTTTGCTCTCTCTGTTCGCAAGTGTACTCAAGAAACACCGACTGCAATGAAACCTAAGTAATCGCGCATAACAACCATACTTCTCACAGAAACAAATCAAATGGGCAACTGTCTACAACTTTATTTACTTTCATGGCTCTAGTTATCAATCACACAATTTTTTATTCTAGTTCCTGTTGGCCGTGATAAACATTCGCAAAAATGCTTCCAATTCCCATATTGTTATACTGACAGGACCTTGCAGCTCTGCTGGCGAAAATTTGTTAAATGTAAGGAAATTTCTCCCCTTAGTCTCCAAATCGCAAGCCCTCCATTATCGCTTTTTCCCGCCTTCAATGTGCAATAGGCAAATTCAGAAAACCTGTAACAGAACTTGCGTTTCTGTGGTGTTGATCAACACTGTGAGTACAAACAACAGGTTTCCATCTTTGTAATACATTTGGAATTAACTCTTGCTCGTGTCCACATATACAAACTATGTTACATTCACATGACTTTCTCTATCCACAATCTTTAATTACAATGTGGTTTCTACAAACTAATCATACATAGGATTTCCAGCACGTCTTCTCCGTATAAATGGAGATAAACGTTTGCAGAAACAGTATCGCGAATTCGTTATGAGGAATACAGAAAATGGAAGGGCTTGCCAAATATTTAATGGTGGGATGCTATATGCCAGCTTAGGCATTGGATGTAAGTTACACGAGATTGCAAAATAAATAAAAATAGAAGCGACACCCGGATGTCTGACGATTAACTTACTCAGCAAGACGAAATTACGGCACACCGACAGCGATGTCACTCCATTGACAAATTTAAACCTGCTTGGTATATTGGAAATAAAAAAAATGTGATATAAGCTGTGTGTCTGGAGTTCTATTATGCATTAACTGAGATGATGATATATATATAATCATCATCATCAACTACGGCGGTCATCAGAGCCCTTTAAAAAACTAGTCATGGCAAAAGCCAGATATAAAACTTTCTAAAAGCTATACAAGTGTAACAAAATCTATTAAAAATACACGTACATAAAAAACATCAATCAAACCTACTACAAATTTCGTTCACTAAATCCTAAACTCTAAACTAGACAAGAATCTAAAAACCTTCCCCATGGGTCTCCACGCACGGCCTACACGTGGGTGGGGCTGTTGACCGTCTCCCTCAACCACGAAGAGGAGCCCACACGAGGGAGACTGTTGGCTCGGGACCCCGGGTGCGCCAAACCCGTACCTACCGAAGTAGGCCCTTGCGGGGTGCATTACTTCTCTTATGGTTCAATTACTACGTAAAATTATGTTTCAGAAAAAAAAAAAAACATGACTTCACAGCCTATTTCCGGAATTTCAAGATACACATTTCGTCACGTAAATATCTTAGGCAAATTTAGAGAAATTCTTTAGAAAATTGCAAATTTCGAAATATGTCCCACAAAAAAGGTAATTTGTGATGATGGAACTTTTTAAAAATATTTCCTACTGCATCTTTGGGAGATATTGAACATAAATCCAAATATGGTATGTAGCCGAATCCGTTATTCTATTCAAACACACGCACGAATGCAAGAAAGAAAGAGATAACGTGGATCCTTTTATAATTCCTTTAATTTAAAAAAAAAAAACTTAAAATTTCGATTTTTTGGGTGGAATATAATACTTCCTCCTACTACTATTAAAAACTAAATCAGGTAACATTTCCAGGACTTCACTCTGTCCCTTATTTATTATTAGTGAGTGTACAATTTTTCTTACGAGCACTTGTTTTCTTATTAATAAAATCAATCAAATCTTCTAGAACTTAAAATTTCACTCTTTGCATGGCCTCCCGAGAAAACCAAGTCGATGGACTCTTCCAATGAAGAGGACTTCACAAGCAATTCGCTCAAAATTGAAAATACGCATTTTATTTCTCATATATACAGTGTTAATATATGGGGTTAAAACAACTACTCGGAGTAATCTTTCACAACACACGAAATTTAGAAATGTCCCATGTAAGCATAATTTGGAGTTAACGGCTTTTTTCCCCTTCTTCCCTAAATGGAAAGTAATGAACTTCTGAGTTATGCTTCTCTCTGTATCTCCTTCCTTCTATGATTATGACCTTTTTATAAAAAGTTTTATTCATAGGCCTCAAAACACGTATTTTGGTGCTATCTCGAAATCAAATTTTTGATTGAAACAGAATATAGCTTCTCTGCCAAAAATTAGTATAAAATATTTGAAAATTCAAACCAATTACAAAAGAATATCTCCAAAACGGTTAACACCACACAAAAATGTACACTAATGTGCCGTAACGATATACAGGGTGAGTCACCTAAAACTTGCACCGTAAATATTTCTGAAATGGTATGTGCTATTGATATGCGGTTTTCACGGAATTGAACTATGGGCAGGGGCTCGCATTTTCAAATGATACACAGATTTTTATAATTTTTAGAAAGTGTATTTATGTACAAAAGTTACATTTTTTAAATGGAACAATGCGTATTGACATTAAGAAAATAAAAGTAGAATAAATTAGAATGTCAATGGTGTTTTTTGCACGATTCTAATGTAAGTAGTTTACGAGAAATCGTCATTTGTACAAAACGGGACAATGGCTAGGACAAACTAAAGAAAAACAAGTGAATGAAGAAAAATGAGGATTCTGACAAGTAAACAAAACTGTACCCTCAAAGCCTGTGTTCAAAATGAGCACCACCAGCTTCAATACAAGCTTCCAGTCTAGTATGTAAAGATTGCTGTACACGTTCTAGCATTTCAGTGGAAATTTCAGCGCAGGCAGCAGTAATACGCCGTTTCATATCTTCTGGTGTAGTTGGTATGTCCTTGTAGACAGTGTCTTTCAGCTTCCCCCACAGAAAAAAATCTAAAGGAGTCAAATCTGGTGAACGGGCCGGCCAAGGTACAGGTCCCCTTCGTCCAATCCACCGATTTTGAAACAATCCTTGAAGATAAGCTGTAGTAATTCGTGCACTATGGGCCGGACAGCCATCATGTTGATACCACAGATTCCTCCTAGTCTGAAGGGGAACGTCTTCTAACATCTGTGGAAGATCGTCTGTTAGGAGGTTGAGATACTTCTGTGAATTCAGTGTTCCTTCTATGAAAAAAGGGTCAATGATGTGATGGTTCACTATTCCACACCACACGTTCACACTCCCTGGATGCTGACGTTCTACCTAACGCAGCCAACGAGGATTGTCAACAGACCAATAGTGCATATTTTTTAGATTTACTTGGCCATGATTAGTAAATGCTGCTTCATCAGTGAACAAGACACATGACAAATTTGGAGTATCATGTCTCAATGCCCATGTATAAAAGTTCACACGATTCTCAAAATCATTGCCATGCAGCACTTGATGGAGAGAGATGTGATACGGATGGAACTTATGACGATGGAGGATGCGGATTACACTTCTTTGACTGATGCCGCTTCCTCGTGCGATTGCACGAGAACTAATGTGGGGATCTACTGCAACAGCAGCTAGAACATTAATTTCTCCTTGCTCTCCAGTTGCTCGTTTGTTTCTGGTGCGTTTTCTAGACGTTATACTACCACTTTCACGTAATTGGTTGAAGAGGTTCACAAATAATTGACGAGATGGTTGACGTCTATTCGGATATGTTTCCAAGTACACTGTACAAGAAAGAACTGCATTCTTTCCACATTCACCATAAACTATGAGCATATCTGCTTTTTCTGCATTGGTAAATACCATCTTCCAAGCACGTCCTACTGCTTCAACTATCACAAAATAACTGCCAGTGTAGACAAAACACATTGTAAACAAACATAACAACATCCTAGCCTAGCAACTAAGCAACTGAATGGAACAAACAACTGCCGGTGCGTTCAATTTTCAAATGACGATTTCTCGTAAACTACTTACATTAGAATCGTGCAAAAAACACCATTGACATTCTAATTTATTCTACTTTTATTTTCTTAATGTCAATACGCATTGTTCCATTTAAAAAAATGTAACTTTTGTACATAAATACACTTTCTAAAAATTATAAAAATCTGTATATCATTTGAAAATGCGAGCCCCTGCCTATAGTTCAATTCCGTGAAAACCGCATATCAATAGCACATACCATTTCAGAAATATTTACGGTGCAAGTTTTAGGTGACTCACCCTGTATATATATAATTTTTGTGCAGTGTTTGCCTATCCTTATAGTTTGCAGTTAAAATTCATTCACAGGCTATTCCCAGAAAACTAAATATATACATTTTATTGCCATGCATTGTTACAATTTATTTTTAAGCTTCTAAAAATTTGTACAACAAACATTTTTATAATTTAAAAGTGGCTTTTATCCACATTGTCATTGTTATAAGCACTAATTTGTTTCCTTATTGAATAATTATTTTAGTCTACCATCCACCCCACCCCCTCAAGGTACACACGAATTCCCCTGAAAGGCAGTGCTATAGCCCAATTTAATACATATATTTAACAATTGCTAGAAAATAAACCTAAGTACCTACATATTTTAACTCAAATCAAACACGCTTAAGAACAAAAGTAACAAAACTGTCGTGCGAAGCGTAGCTTTTTATTAGTTATGTGTTTCGCATTCTTGGAATTTGGTAATAATAATTATGGAGTTTGGTATTCATGCGACACCTCGAGTTATAATGTTCACAGATTCAACAGACTTTCGCATTTCAGATGTTTCACATTTCGGATTCAAGGAGCCTCAAAAAATATTTCCCGAAAAATGTCTATATCAATGTTTTGATTTAATATGACATACGAGAACGGGAAAGGGGGGTAAGCAAGTTACTAAAGTAAGACGAACCACAAATGCCAAATGCGTGACTACTCAACGTGTGAAGCCTTGTTTATTACAGTACTGACGATAAAACCCTTTTCTTACACGAGTTTCACAAGGGACTTCAAAATCAAAGCCGCTTTTGTGTGCATGTTTTTCAGCAGTGCAGTAAAGCTGTCCTAACGCAGCAGGTTGTCTACAGCGACTGTTAGTGCCTGAGCAAGCCCACAGAGTATACAGTGACGGTTGCATCACCTCAGCTTTACCCGGCCACGTACAAATTAGACTGGAATATTAAATAGGATAAATGTAGCTTCATTAATGCCTACTGGCATGGATATTGAATTTTGGAATATGAAATTATACTTATTTAGATTATATAACAAATGAGTGTGAATTATGTGTAATTCTGTGATTGAACTAATTGCAAGAAACAAATACAGGATGCCGCTGTCATTTTAAGAGCAGATTCTATATACAAAGAGGAACGAAAAATTGAAACATTTCGGTCTGTGAAGGTTAATTTCCAGAGAAAACAGTTTTACGCCATTCTCGCCAGGTTATAAGTCATAAAAGAACCATTAGCGCAAGTTTTATTGGGTATACGGTAGATCAAAAACTAATCCACAATTTTTATCATCTCCACTTTCTTCTTTACAAGCCTTGTTCTCCGTAAATCAAATTTCATGATGTAAAAATCGTAATTTACATTGGAGCTGAATATCGCAACAGTGTCTTTAATAAACTCCCCCCTCTCTCTCTCCCTCTCTCTCTCACACACACACACATACACCTAACCACCTTAGATGGTCCTACGCTCTCGTCCGCTGGCTATCAAGTAATCGCCAGTTAGCAAGATAAGGTGCAGCTTGTATAAAACGTTCTATCATTCCACCTGCGCAAGAAATAAGTCGTGAGAGTAGTAGAACAAGTGACTACTATCAGAACACGTAGGAATTAACACACAACGCACTGTACAGTCGATTTTAAAATTAGACTGACACATCAACTAAGTTCCGCAATACTCATCGTGCCTCGCCACCTCTCCTATCGTCACATCCTTCAGTGTCTGGAATTGAGTCCGTTTCTGCCCCGCTTCCATTCATTGCATATCGATTCATATTTAATTTACTCAACCAGAGACGTCAAATTATCTTGCCCAAGTGAAGTATATCACGTTCTAAGCGTTAATTCCACTCAACTACTGTGAACACTTCAGTTGCGGTGTCAGTCTTATTATAAAACTGACTATACTTGTTCACACGGTCACAGCAGCAGGTCGGTCTGAGTGGCTCTACTGACTAGGCGCTAGCTCACGAGATAGGCTGCGGGAAGACCAGAAATCAGCCGATTATCATAAGCCAGTTACGACCCAATGAAGTACAATTACAATCGCCTCTTACATCCATATTCTAAACAAAATTGCTCGTTAAATTCTACTAAAGATATCACGATCCTAAAAATGTTAGCCATTTTTCAGGCTACCATTACCACATCGCTCCGACTTACGCCGTACGTATCTCGTTACCCGCACTACTAATCCCAAGTTTACATGTTCAAACGCGGCCAAGAAACAAAACATTTCTCCATTCTGAAAAATTCTAGGCGCCAAATTAATAGAGAAAGAGAGAAAATTCTCAATTTTAAAACATGGAAAGAACGAACAAATTCAGGTAACAGTTCTGGCGTTTTTTTTTTTTTTTTTTTTTCATTCTATTAATGTCATAAATATCTTTTATACGTGACATGTTTAAACAATTATTTTATACGCATTTAGTATATTTTCATGTAACACCGGACAATGGTTTAAACTGAGGTACAAATATGAAAACAAAACTGAGGTATTAGCCAGGAAATTGGTAAAAATGTTATATAATTCCTGATTTTTACGTTTTCCCCTTCATATTTAACCCTATTGAAACAATAAACAAATCGAACTCTTACGTAGTTGTTCTTTCAACACAAATAAAATCGAGAATATTCTTTCCACTAATATGGCGTCACAGTTGCTTAAATCAAAGTAACAGTATGTAGTTCAGTACGCACATGTAACCAATATGCAGTTAACTTTCGTTGTCAGTTACCAAGTTATATTATATTGTAACCCCCACCCCCCCTCTCCCTTTGGGCAACACAAAGAAACGGAAGTTAAAACCGTTGTCTTCTTTTATTTACTCTAACAAATCCACGGCGGTACCAGAGACAACGCGTGCATACTGCTCGAGGCAGACATGAAACCATTCCTCAAACAGGATTTCCTTACCTTCCTGAAAGGACACCAAAATATTTCTAAACCTTGCGGTTTTTATCTAAATGCTTTCAAAAAACAATTGTACCTCAATTACATGCGGGTTTAAGTTACAAAGAAATATACTCAGAAAAAACTATTTTACTTAATTATCAAATTAGTTGTTCCACAAGATGCAGAAATAGATTTAAAAAATAAAAACATTATTGTACCCATATACAAAACTGGACATAGAATTTTATTCCCTAATCTGGTTTTATCATAAAAAAGTTAAACCTTAAAATATAATTTTATAACAAATCATCCTTGGGAGGGCGCGAATTAACCATATCAATTTAGAGCAATTCAAAAGTGTAGCAAAACACGACATGCCAGTTTTATAAATTCACTCACTTTTAACATTCAAGCTGAAATTTTGAAAACAAAAAAAGTATAAAAATTTAATGTTTAAAAATTTAAGAAAAACTCAAAATCCAGTAAAAGATATTGGAACTACATTCAAGCCATTGTGCATGGATTTTAAATGTAATATGTTGAATCTTTAAATGACTCTTGGGAGCAAAAACTACGGTATAGAATTGGATATGAGTTAATATTTTTAATTGTTTGGATGTGCTGACCTCATTAAATATATTAACATCTATAGGTATATGATTTAAGGCATAAGATCTAAGATCTTTCCTCAGGTTATTTTCCAGTAGCAATACATTAAATATAACTTGTTAGTCCCTAATTCTTTGCATGTCAGACCTCTCTGATGCCTTCCGTGTTGCTGACTGGTAAAGCGTGATAACCCTTTCTCTTACATCAGTTGTATTCTTTAATAAGCTCGTCAAAAAGAGAATTACGAACCCATTAAATTGTTAACGGGATGTGGCTAAGGAACAAAGGAAGTTGGAAGACTTTTTATGACACTGAAGAAGGGCGTTGTCTTTATCAAGAGGGTGAATGTGTAGAGACAAGGTGGTTCCGCAGTTATCACGCAGTATTATCTTTCATGCAGTCCTGCGGTTGCATCAATCATCAGCAAGCACAAACTCTTTTTCTACGTTTTTGCGATAAATCCATAGCGCAAGTAAGTCGCTGTTCATACTGTTCAATTTTTTTCTCGTGCATATGCAACAATTTCAGTCATCAATTAGACAACAGTTTTTTTAAAACAGTTTTGAATGAATAGTTTGTGGAAGTGAGTAGAGGAGGTCAGGTGAATGCAACACATTACGTTTTTTGTTAGTCATTAAATCTAAATTGTAGCCTTTAACTCTCAGTTACATAAGACGTTCCCTACCTATTAAAATTCCATATAAGCTACTAATTATAAAGTATATTCCTGCAATCATCTCACTATGTGACAATCTGTCAGTCTCCTTTTCCCTTCCAACTTCGTGTGTTGGGTGATCGGACTTTACGGCACATCGCTAACAGAATAGCCCCTTGGACGGTAGGCAAACTGAAGAACAAAACGGAGATAAATCTCGTAAGTAATAATAACCATACGTTTCAATCTTGTTTGACGAAGTACAGATACTACAATAAAGGGTGACACTTCGCGCACTTACAAAGGACCCCCCCCCCCCTTCTTTTCTCAGATATACCCTGCCATTAACTACAATGGTCATAACGGCACCGTTGTCCTTTGGAACATGTCGAAGGTGTCAACTCGTAATCGTTGGATTTTAATCATTAGATCACGCACACATTCGCACTCACATTCATACTTCCAGACTCTGGGGAAGACAAGGAATTATCTTGGTCAGAGAAAAATCCCCACCCATCCCCGAAATCGAACCCGGGACCCCTGGCACGGCAGACAGGTGTTCTACCGACTGAGCTACGGGGCCAGCCAAAGGACCTGTCACATGAATATCCTGGAGTGGGCTGCGATTTTTAGTACAATACATCGAAAACCAAAATACTGTGTCTAAGGTCTCTCCCATACGATCCTTATTCTCCGGAGACTATAAACTATGTAGGTTTTTTTTAGTTAATTGATGGAAATTAATCATTTCTTCACACTAGCAGTATATAGGCTAAGGTTTTCGATAGTCAACATGAAAAATTCAATGCCATGGCCGGGATTTGAACCACGGATCTCCTGGTTTCCGTCCAATCGCTCTAACCCATTGAGCTACCATGGCCAACGTGCCGTCCTGACATTAAATTCTCCATTTGACTCATATTTCCCCGGTAAACTACTAGGGGCTCTCGCATCCGAGATATACCGTTTGTGGCGACCTACTATCGTAAGTACTTGAGGCCCAGGCTCCATCTATCAAAAACCTTAGCCTATATAGGGCTAGTGTGATGAAATGATTAATTTCCATAAATTAACTAAAATAATGAAAGTTAAATGATGAAGCCTGGGACTCAAGTACTTACGATAGTAAGTCGCACAAACGGTGTATCTCGAATGCGTGAGTCCTTAATGGTTTACCGGGGAAATATGAGTCAAATGGAGAATTTAATGTCAGGACGGCACGTTGGCCATGGTAGCTCAATGGGTTAGAGCGACTGGACGGAAACCAGGAGATCCGTGGTTCAAATCCCGGCCATGGCATTGAATTTTTCATGATGACTATGTAGTTTTTATTTGTCACGCCTTATTTAGATTTATATTCTGCTGAACGATCAGATCCCGGGAAGGGATAATAAACCGAGGCTACAAGAATCGCTCGCACTGAAGTCAATTCACAACCAAGACTGCATGTAGCGCATGGAAAATGAGTTTCCAGTTATGCTTCATACTTTTCTTTTTTCATAGTGATGGATGCCTTCAAAAAGGAAAAACTTAAATACTGCACATTCTGATGTTCTCGTTCAATGTTAAACACACCATTATAGGACAAGGAATTACATATTAGATTATCATTTTAATTGATAAGTATGTTTATCCTTATTAAACTTTGACCTATGGGAGAAAAGCCTAGACATGGGTTATTTCTTTTTTCGATCTATACGCCACGAAACCTAGAACCTGAAACATAAGGAACGGAATGAAATTGAAGTGATAGAAAGGCACGCCGAACAATAAACTCGGATGTGAAACAACCATTAACGATTTCTGGAAGATTTTCTTCAATCCGATGGCTGTGTCCAAAAGGAAGTAACGGCGGAGAATACTACCGCAGCGTGTTGGAAACGTACTGCCTATGTGGAAGTACATACTTAACTCAGTTCAAGTGGGAAGACGTCCACATCACCGATGAGATCATGATCCAAAGCCAGCACAGCGACTTCTGAATGAGTACGTTCGTTAAGTTTCACATCTGTTCTTTTCTTAGGAAATAGATGCGGCAGTATTATATTTTGGAAAACTGTTAGGAGGTTTACCAGACACTCCGCAATTATACACCGATTTTAACCAAATTAATTGGCTAATGCAATTCAATATCATATACAGAGACTGGAAATGCTCTTGTAAGACAGTTCTATGTACAAAGGCAGATCAATACCCTGTGAATGCTTGACTCAGCAGGAAAATAAAGGTTATGCACCTTTTGGAACAATACATAAGATACGTCTTGATGAAGTTTATAGCAGATGGATGAGAGATTAATGATTATTCATCTATATGTACGGTGTCTTCACTTTTCTTTGTTGCGCTCCTCATTTTGCACAATTCAGCACCATTCCTTACACAAATCCTAAGGAACACAGCAACAGCGGCAGAATATAACGATCAAACGCATGCCACACTCCTGTATCAGCCTGTACGCGCTGATCACAAGGCCAGGGGTTCAAAACCGCCAAGACACGTGTTTTTTTTTAAGTATGCTTTAAAGTTACATGTGTGTGTGTGTGTAGTGTTTAACGCCCGCTTTTACTACATACGGCACCGCAGGCGGTGACACTGATGATGCATGAGATGAAGATGGAGCACCGGTGGAATGAGATGGCGGGGGAAACCGGAGGTCCCGGAGAAAACCCGCCCCAACGCCGTGTTGTCCACCACAAATCTCACTTTGCGGTCGCCTGGGATCGAACCCGGGCCGCCTTGGTGAGAGCCAAGCGGTCTAACCACTGAGCCACGGCGTGGCCTTTTAAAAGTTACAGCTCCATATGAGTAGATTTACTGGCGTGTAAAAGAACCTTTGCGGAACGAATTCCTGTACACCAGTGGGCGTTGGTATGATCAAGGCAA
Source organism: Mantis religiosa (assembly GCA_030765055.1). Lineage (NCBI taxonomy): Eukaryota > Metazoa > Arthropoda > Insecta > Mantodea > Mantidae > Mantis > Mantis religiosa. The sequence continues at coordinate 50,972,603 of CM060956.1, forward strand.
CTGACTGCGTCATTGACAAACAAAATAATTTAATTAAAATTATTTCACACCCCTGTTACTATCGCTTGTCCGATCACAGTTTTGGTATAAGAGCATTATAGTTTTTATTTCATTTTACTGAATGTTTAAATAAAACCAAAAGTTTACTTGATAGCCTGTTTAGTCAATGCTCAAACTATTATTTCCTTACACTGTAAAATAAACACGCCTTTATTTTTGTTCTCAATGAATCCCTCGAAGAATACCTGAAATGTTTTGGGCTTTTGGGTCTAACAGTTATAAACTACCTAATTGATTTTTATAGTTATACATAAATAACGTTTCCGTTAATACTTTTTCTTTACTATTTCCAATCAAATTAAGTGTGTGTCGGTTTTAATTGCTTTGATTAAAGTTTAAAAATGTAACTGACAATACATGAAAGACTTCATGTTGGTTGGAGAAGGTTCCCACACCTTCCCTGGACAGGTTTATGACACCCCATGTCAGTACAGTTACAGACCATTCAAAAACACTCTGATGGCTTCTACTTTTGTGAATGAATCTTCTCGGTTTTCGTGTATAGAGGGAATAGGGCGCATGTTTTCTTAACGGTTCTGCCCCTTGTGTAGCATGCGTTCCCTGTCACACACATTCGCTGTCTGTACCACTGTATAAGAGAGCACATTCCTTACAGGGACCTTCTTTGCGTTGCTGGACTGTACCTACTGCAGCAACAGCTATGCAACGTCACCCGATTGTCTGGTAAAGCGTGCTGTTTACAAACCTCGTGTCACAGCGTTTTTCTAGAAATCTATGGAAGACGAAGTATTGATAAACCTTTGTAATGTCCCATCAAAAGCTCCCTATTTAAAGTATGACATCTATTTTACTTCAACCCGTATAATTCAACATGAATTTCATTTCGTACCTGTTTAGAATCACATGTTAAGTTTTGTATAGACTAGGGCACATTAGGAAAAATTCTTCAAAAAACCAAAAACATTAAAAAAATCTTTGAGCCAAACATTTGGAAAATGTGGAAAATTATTCCATGTAAGGGTTTACTTCGACTGAAGGGGTTGATAATCTTCGCCTTCCGTTGTTAAAACTGCTACTCAAGTTTGAAATTTGCCATTTATCAGCATTTGCATTTTTAAGATAGTACACAGCCTCAACAACACTTCCGAAGAAATTTCAATATCTTTTTATTAGGCACATTAGAATATTTCCTCTACTGATTACAGATACGCGGTACAGAAGGTAACCTTTAGATCGTTTCGGTCCTTTAGCTGTACGAAAATGCAATTAAATATTGTTTCACCTTTACTACTCAGTCCACTGGAATGTCAGCGTTCTGAATCTTCAAACCAGCTGCACAGGATTTTTCGAGTAATGTAACTCACTTTCCTCTGGAGATTATGGAAAATGGATGTGGAGCCGAGTGTTTCATAGTGAAAATAAATAAAGAGGTTCTTGGCCAATCCAAACACAAGACATTTTAGTAAAGCTATTTCCAACCGTTTCGAATCTAAAGGTCATTAGACACATGTGCTAAATGCATTCAACAACTACCAGCTATTGAATAGATCATGTGGCTGTCGTGTTGTGGTGATAGCCTTGAAAAGACTAGGTATAGTAACAGAAACCACAAAGTGGTGTGGCAGCGACGGGTTCAAGTTTCATTAGAATTAGTTCATGCGCTCAAACGCCCTCAGAGATGAGCATGCCAGCTCAGTGGCCTACTTTCCAACATGGGTTTTGAACTCGTAATCTGCTTTAATCTCCACAAAACTTGTTGGGGAGACCATTTTGCCAGGCAGTTGTAAACGTGACAACATTCACGCTCACGATAACACAATTTACACGCGCATTGTTCGTCAATCTGGTGAAATTTCTCCCAGGAGCAAATTCTTCCCTCTTTGCTTTCAACTCCACAAGAAGATTATCGTAGGCTTCCGTAGATGGCGATCAACGAAAAATCGTTCCTTGCTGATGAATGTTAGTCTTGAAGAAGTGTACTTAAACAACCAAAGAGCTCTAATTAGATAAGTTTCTTAGACTCTTTCTAAGGCTGAAAGATTACGTTTAGTGGCGATTCCATATTACTTATATTCCATAAATTATGGACACTATTTTAATCTTAAATAGCTCTAGGGGAGAGGCTAATGACAAATGATTTAGATTCCTAATTCCTGTATCGCTGTTATTGCCATCTCACATTTCCTAAGTTTGGTGAAAGTGATTCCATTTAGTTGTAAGGTGATTCCTAGATATGAGAAACTAGCGACTGTTTTGAACTTATCAATTTTGTAGTATATCTTCTATTAATGAGAATGGCTTGTTTCCTTTCTTTCCTGAATGCCCATTCTAAGAGTAAATGTCAGTACGTTTACGGCCATGTAAACAAATGGGACATATCTCACACACAGGCGACACTGCCTATGATCTTGGCAATTAACAGTGTCCTTAACAAAATAATTTACCTACCAGTAGTGAAAATTTTATGTAAAAGAGAGAAAGGCAGATTTGCCTCCACCTACTTTTCGCCGAGCTACGATATATTAATGGTACTCAAGAGCAAACCTCTGCAATTCTTGATACCCGAGTAAGTGAAGCAAAAATGCTTCATGCACAAAATGAAAGAGATGGGGAACAGCAACAAGTTAAATCCGTGAACACATTAAGAGGCAAGGTTGTGCATCGCTACTGTAACCACCTAGTTGCAACAGGCAAGGAAAGAACAGTACTGCATTACAACTAAAATTTGCTTCAGACTTCAGAGGAAATACAATTTTGGAGTCTCTTGGACACAGAAGTTTTTTTGCAAAATGTCCATGAATAATTCACATAACCTTTGAAAAAGTGTCATTTAATTCTATTTTCTCAATAAAAGCTGTAATGTTTTTTATTAAAAGATAATTTGCCCAACATCTGACATTCCAATTAGCTGTAACAAAATGTTTTTGAAACCATTTGGTAAAAATTCTATCATGATTAACAAATGTAGAAATACAAATGAATATATAATATACAATATGCAATAAATGTATATTGTACAAATATAAATTTACATAATAGATATGAAAATAAATTATAATGGAGAAAATTGTGCTATTCTAGCACTTATTTTTTTGCTAAAGTAGACTTTATTACTATATTTCACCCTCCATATACATATCTTTGGAGTTCAGTATGTTATATATCCCATAAAACATCCTTAATCATTAAAAACCTTTAATCTGGAAACCAGTTTTCTATCCATTGGTTGCGACCATAACATAGGGTAAAAGAAATTTCTACTTGCTTGTGGCTTCCTTGACAAGTGTCATAGGCTCACATGCGCTAAACGTAGTATTCAAATACACAGTCTTTCAAATCTTGCCACTCTAAAAATCACTGGTAAGGACATTGGTGAGATTTTCGTTCAAGTAAGGAAATTCTCTAAATGGAGAAAGCATATATTTCTAGATAATATATTGCAAAGTTATCGCTTTTAATGTACTTTCCAAGACTATATAATACCAGTTCCCATTTTAAGCATTTATGTTCACATAGAGTACTACAAATGTGTGGCAGTATTATTCCCAAAATTCAACCTATAGAAGTAATTTAACTTTCGTTTGATAAATGCCAACATTTCCTATACAATATATTTCATTACGAAAGCAGGACAAATTGCACAAACTTCTTTGAGACTTCATTCACGCATCAACCTCCATGTCATGACTCCATAGCCGATTACATGAATAAAAGTTACCATTTAAATCTTTCTCAATTCTCTCTTTAATTTCTTCATCCATTTCCTTCTTACTCATTTGGGGAATTTAATGTCATGACGGCACGTTGGCCATGGTACTTCAATGGTTAAGAGCGACTGGACAGAGACCGGGAGATCCGTGGTTCAAATCCTGTCATGGCATTGAATTTTTCAGTTTGACTATCCAAAACAATTTATCGTAAAACTGTAATTACTAAAGCAAGCATCTGTTGGCTCTACACACGCATCCTTATTGAGTTGTACAGATTTCTCCAGTTTCCTCATTATCCTTGTTCTTCTGAATGGTTTAGCTGTCTCTTGATTCTGATTTCAAACAGTAGAGTGTGATATCTTTTAGCATTTAGAATGCTGCTCACTTTCTTCTAACATGGTCTCTTTAAAAGTCTCAGTATCTGAGCGTCTTGTTTCTCCAAATGCCTTACACCAAGTTCTTGATGTGTCTAACTTCTGCACCCTGTCCTAACACAAGGGTCGGCTGATAGGTCCTGGGCCTCACATTTAAAAAGGAAAAAAACTTTTTTATTCAGTTTTCAACATAATCTCCAGAAAGGCTAATATACTGATTTCCTAAATTAATTAAATCATCTCTGTAGTTTAATTTATCATGGTCCTCGAAACAGCTGTTTACCACATCAATGACCGCATTGCTGTGAAATTTCAATTCCTCCAAGAAATTTTTTGAGATTCAGGAACAGTTGGTAGTCACTGGGTGCTAAATCTGGCGTAGGGTGGATGTTCAAGCAATTCAAACTTTAATTCGCATATTTTTTCTCATTGCAATGACTGAACGATGTGCCGAAGCAATGTCGTGAAGAAACGAGATTTTTTTCCTTTGAAAAATGTGGTCTTTCCCTTTTCACCTCATCAAACGTTGCAGTAGCATTGCATAGTAGTCACCAGTGATATTTTTATTGATTACTTGGAAAATGGTAAAAGTCCCTGAGCATACCGGAAAACACATGCCATAACCTTGCTAGCTGACAAAATTGACTTAGCCTTTTTAGAACTGGTTCACCTGGCACAAGCTGTGATATACTTTCTGGAGTGTAATGATGTATCCATGTTTTATCCATGGTAATACACCATCTCAAAAATTCACTGGAATTTTTACGGTAGAGCTCGAAATTTTTAACAAACCGTATTTGTTTGCAACTTTTGATCAGGTGTCAACAAACACAGCACCGATCTTGCATAGACCTTGTGAAAGCCCAAAACCTTACTTAAAATATTACCTGCACAAACATACGTTTACAGCCACTGCTATACCAAACAACTTTAATCTGTGGTCTTCCAGTACTAAACAATGAATTTTTTCAATGATCTCTGGAATTGTTGCTTCCACAGGGCATCCACAGTGAGGCTCATCTCTAGTGCTCATACATCCCATTTTAAACTCTACAACCCACCTTTTAAACTTTGTTTATGAGAAGGTACAGAGTCTTACAATGTGCTATTCATTTCCTCCTTGATATTTTTTGGTGTAAGCGTTTCAAATGGAAGCATTTAATCATTGTTCATTTTTCCAAATCCATTTTTGTGTAACCTCTACACTTTTGTTTAAAATGCAATCATTCAAAAACTAAACATGCTAATGACCTGTAACTATGGATATAACCTAGTTTATAGTTAAACTACATGATGATTTCCATCAAACTGGTCCAGTAGCACCATCTTTATGTGAGGCCCAGGACTTATCAGCCAATCCTCGTACACCCTTCCCTAAATCTCATGCAGTTGCAAGATCATCACTAGGTCCCTCAATTAAATCACTATCACTACTATCTGCTGTATCTTTAGTAATAAGTCTTCCAGGGAAGGCCGCGTCTTGGTTGTTTGCTGATGCCAACGTTTCGCCCTACTGTATAGGACTTCTTCCGGGCTCCTCTTCTTGACGGCACAGCAGGGCAAAACATTGGTATCAGTAAACAACCAAGACACGTCCTTCCCCGGAAGACTTTATTACTATGGACACCAGCCGCTGAAGCCTACGCAGTGAATCTGCTGCATCTGTTAACACTACTTCATCTGTTTTAATTGATGGAAATTAATCATTTCTTCACACTAGCCATATATAGGCTAAGGTTTTTGATAGTCAACATGATAAATTCAGGAGATCCGTGGTTCAAATCCCGGCTGTCGCACTGAATTTTTCATGTTGACTATCTACTACTTCACCTGCTTGAAATATAACAATTATCATCAAGGGTCTCTTAAAAGATTGGGAATAACCTCTGCATCTGTTTCGACACTGTACCTGAAAAGAGTTTCTAGCCTGTGAGTGTCCAGCATATGAAATTTCATATGCAAAAATGTTCAAGTATATAAACATAATGGAATATAGCTTTTTTACAGTATACCACAGGAAAGAAAGTCTCCGGGGCCTGAGATGCAGGGGGATTGGAGAAGGTTCCTACATCCTCCCTCGGTAATTTATGACAGCCCATGTCAATACAGTTACAGACCATTCAAAAACATTCTTATGGCTTCTACTTTTCTGAATGAATTTTCTGTTTTAGTGTACAGAGTGAATAGGGCTCATGTTTTTTAACAGTTGTGCTCCTTGTGTAGCATGCATTCTCTCTCACACACATTCGCTGTCCTTATCCCACTGAGTAAGGGTGGCACATTCCTTTCAGAGACTTACGCGTTGGTGGACAGTATGTGGATATAGCTAAAACATAATTTCACATAGTGTCTGAAGTACATCTGTACCATATTCCAGCCTACTTCATAAATCGCAGCCTTAAAACACATAAAACACTTACCGGCACTCCATTATTTTCTCTTCTGTCCTAAGTGGTAACATCGGTCTCTCAGACCGAGGCACTCTTTTTATGTGATATTGCCTAATCTGATTATGTAGCAATCTTGAACGCCAAGCTATCATCACATGAATGTTTGTCTGTGATGGGAAAATGTGGCTTTGTAAATGTTACTCACTGCCACAAAATTATCAGGAAGACTTCCTAGACGAGTGTTACAGTTAGCATAAGTATATTTTGCATACCTCTGGTCTCTTACTTTACAAATGCAAATCACTGCTGTTTTATAATATAAGTAATTCTTCGCTCTCATAGTAAACAATCACAGTTAAGTGGCATATCTATATTTTTATTTCAGTTTGAATGAAAATGAAAAATAACCTGAATGTAAATGTGTCACATCGAAGTCCACTGATGGTTCAGTTAACTTTACAACAAGTAGATGTTAGTGCATTCCATAACTTAATTGTAATTTGTTCTTTAAAAACTGTTTTATTATATTAAGAATATGAAAATTATATAAGAAGTAAATTCAATCATGTAGTAAAAATGTGCAAATAAAATCAAATAAAAGTTACAAGGTCTGAAGGAACAATGTTACCTATAATGTGACAAAATTTACGTTACCAGTTAAGGACTAAAATTCAACAACCACTCATTGCTTCATTCCATCAACAAATGATAGGAAACCAACAATAAGTCCTACTTGGAAATTAAAAGCAATAGATGGAAGCATCAACAATGGTCTACTATGCAACAATGAAGTGTAACTGTACCTCTGTTCAAAACGATATATGTGTATGAAACATCATACAGTGGGCATTAATGGGTTAATATAAAAATGATTACTACCATTTGATAATATTGGCATTGAATTCTATGTAACGGACTTTTCTGCAGGCATTATGCTAGCAGGAAAGTTCTTTGATTGTACATCTTAGAAACAGTTTGCTTTATACATAAGAACATAGGTGATTTTAAAATGAACAGGGAATACCACAGTCACTTTACAAGAACACAACATATCCATCTTTCTAGTCAAAGAACTTCAAAAAATTTAAAATCTATAGACCATCAGGGCATAAAATTATAAACAAACTAAGTAGGGGATTAACTGAATGCAATACATATTAATATAGGAAGAAAATTAAAACTATCCTAATGAAGCACAAATACTATGTAAATGAGATATTAGTAGGCATTTCCTCCTAATGTGTTAAATTTAGACTGATTCAAATAGATTAAATTTATTGTATAAAATGTATGAATAAACAGACATATTTAAATGATACTGAATCACATGGTTACACTGCAAAACTTACTCTAAATACTGTTTGTATGTAGTTTCTTGTAAATAATATACATATATACTTTTCCTGTTTTTTCTTTCTTGACGAAGTCAAAAATTGTATAAATTTCTATGGTGAATAAAATTACTTACTTTCTTCCAATTTTATAAACAACCTTGGAATTTAAAAACAGTATAAGCACTCAAATATTTTTTTCTGTGTTTCAGAAGGCAATAGCAACTTAAACTCTAGAAATAGAATGCAACATTTAAATTGTGCATGAATCTGACAACACAAAATTCAGATGCTGACTGTATTACAACAGTAGCTTTTGTAAAATGTGAATTCATGCTTCACACAGAAATTTTATGGACAAAAAAAAAATTAACCATGTTTTTAATCATTAAAGATTATTTAAACGAAAAATAACAATCCCCATACAGAAGTTTCCAAATTAAATCTCTGTAAAAACCCTGGTGATAAGTAACTTGTTATACTAATAAATATTGACATAGTTTAATAATTCAATAATAATTTTTGGAAAGCTTATTTTTACTACCTGATTTCATGCAAGAGCCATGCTGATGTCCAATCAGTCTGAAAACCCTACACTATATCGCACACTGAAAGAAAAATTCAACCTTCGAATTAAGTTTTGCTGTCCTTTAAAAGCTTAAGAAAGCTTGTAATACCAAGGAACTTCCAAATGAAATTTAAAATCCATCCATATATGTGAGATGACTGTCAATTTGTATTTTCCTAAATTTACAGGAGAGCCAAAAGTAATTTACTTTATGTGGACAACTATTACGAGACAATGATTTAACAAAGATACTGCCAAAAAAGAAATGAAGCTGACTACAAATAATAGATCCCAAATTCTGCACAACATATTTTCATATACAAAAACTCCAAGTATCTTATCAAAGGTGAAGGAATTAAGAGAAACAAAATAAAAGGTAAATTCACAACAATAATAAAAACTAGGAGATGGACTGTTCAGAGGGTATCTAAAAACCTTTCTGTGTTGGCAGTAGTGTTGGATATAGAAAAGGTTAGCCAAAATGTATAAACATACTGAAATAGTTTATCGAAACAAATATATTTTATTCCATTATATAAAATTTCCCTAAATCTACCAAAGCACTCATTAGTTACAAGACACTTTATATTTAGCAATAACATCACTCTGACAAAATAATTCTGGAGTTTGAGACTATTGTTATCCGATTATAACCTCTTTTGATCAATACTATTTCTTTACAACCAGCTCAATTACATAAGAAATGTCTTTATTTGTTGTAAAATGGTCGTCTACATGAAATCTAATTGACTCGTTGTCCATTTAGCACAAGAAACAACCTCTTGACAATTTCCAAATTCAGAAATCCATGTATCAGCTATAATACGGGATTCTGTAATGCTGTAGCAATAACTTTTTTTAAATGAACATGCTGCTACGAATAAAACCATTCCATAAAACATATCCGATAACTTTTATTACACGTTTAAACATAAATGCAAAGTACCTTAACCTCTAAAGGAAACGACCTCGAATGCTATAAGCAGGGTATCAAACGAAAATTATGAGACGCGCTAACCGTATACAAATAATGCCATTCTTCACAAACCCACATGACAATAAAAAATACAGTACACACTTGACTCTTACGTTGATTTAACCGTCTTTCGATTTAACTTATTGACCTACATTACCAAACTACTTACCGCATGTGCTGACACGAAGGTTGCTAAACACCTGTTTCTTTTAATGCACTTTGGATTTAAGAAGCAAGATATTTCCTTCAAAATACTTGACTTTAAGTTCTACTTATTCCCAGTCAACAATATAATTCACTCTCACCTTCTAACAATATAAGCATTACAACGTTACATTCGTCAGAATCCGCAATAACACACGCCACTTAAACACTGTTATGTAAATATAACTAAACTGGAATGTATAAAATCCTGTAACGTTTAGGTTAAACAAGAGTCTGTTATGATTTATACGCAACGTTCCTATTCACTACATACTACCGCCATGTCATCCACACGCACCAACGTGCACACACTCGGCCTTCCATATTCTCAGTTTCATGGAATTTGTTTCCAGCTGACGGAGAAGAAACGATTAAAGTTTTAAGGAGGGGCAACCAGGGAGGGGAGCAGAAGGCATTCCTTTCCACGCCTTCTATGAAAACCCAGTTACTGTCATCAAGTAATAATTTTCAAAAAATATATTTTTCTTCTATGTCAAGAATGACAAACGAAACAGTCGAACTTTTCAAGCGCAATGCGTTGTCTTTATTGATCCAGACGAAAAAGTTGATGCAACCACATTCCAACACGAATTAATCTGTGACTCAACGGACAAATTTCACACCAAAGGCAGATGCTAGGAGTACGATATTCAGATTAAGACAACAAGGGCGGTTTTATGCATGGTTTTCAAATACTGAAGAACTGAACTTTTTACATCTTTGCCGCTTCACATTTTTAGTGTAAAAGAAGCATCCACCCAAATTTCGATCTATTTCAGAGTGAACAAAACGTTTTAAATTACCTTGAATGCATTAGAAAAACGTGTCGATTGTGTAGGTAGGAGTCCTAAACTCTCCAGTTAAGGCATAAAAAATCAATTATTCTGCACGTTGCACTTTCTATTTCTAACTGTTTTTACTGAAATATTCAGAAAAAATTGCTGATGTTGGTTTAAAATAATAATAATAAAAGCATGCTTTAATTCAATCTCATTTGGATTACTTAAACATCTTATGGGGTAACTCTGTTAAATATTTAATTCATGACCTCGAAGTACTTCAAAATCGTGCCTTGAAAATAATCTACAATCTATCCTTTAGGACAAACACAAAAACACTCTACCATGTAACTAACATTTTACCATTACAAGTAAACATAGAGTTGTCCTTGATAACATATCTCCACAAAATAAAAAATAATCTTCTAAAGTCCAATCTAACATTTGAAAGCTCCTCACATATATATAATACAAGAAATAAAGGAAACTTAACAAAACCAACAGTGAACACTTCTACTTATGGCCTGAACAGCTTAACCTCACACGTTATCAACTTATAAAATGCGCTGCCACTGGAACTGAAAGGCTGCAGGAACATAAAAGGTTTTAAAATGAAAGTTGCTGAAAATTTACTGAAGGCATATATTGATAGCTGATAAAGTGTTACACATTTATAGCTGGTTTGAAAGCTGAACTGTTTAAAAATTAATATGGATTAATGTCCCATAGAATATGTAGCTTCTTTTTTTCTGTTAAGTTCTTTGTTACTATTATTTCTTGAGTCATAGTGAATGTCTGTATCTTTGTATGTTTCATATATGTTATTCTTGTACGGTAATTCATTCCTACTATGAAAGTGTAATATAAGTATTGTTAAGGGCTGTTTGCCATCATTTTATATATTTTTGTACTGTTCCCTAGCATGAGCTATGGCTCTGGGAACCTTTTCAGATAACAATAAATAAATAAAATAATGAGACGTCAAATATTTTCAAGAAAATGTAAAACGTATTTTACTATCTTGTCATATAATTGTCACAGGAAATGTCTTTTGAGAATTCCTAGGTTTCTTCACTAAAGAATAAACATCACTATTTAATATAGTCATGGTATTTACAAACAACATTTCTACAGCAAGCTCAACATAATGGAATACAACAAAAGCTACTTAAAAATAAGAAGCTTACCAAACCAAAACGTGGGATGTTGGTCAATGCGTTCACACTGAGATCTGCTAAAATAGATCTTTCTGAATAATTTCCAATGTTTGGTATTGTTGAAGGTTTTGTGGTTTTCAACTTTGGTAGTGAATTTTCATAATCTTCAATAAAGAGGCTGCTGTTCTCATCCGCCATCTTCCTTTGAGGAAAACAAATACATTACATTATGAAATCTGAAAAAGTATTTTGTGTACATGAAAATTAATTGAAATGAAAAATGTATTTATTCAAATTAGAGCACAGTTAAGAGGGAGGAAAACAACCTCAGGTTCATGGACTGTTAAATAACTCACCTTCCACGTTGCACTAACACGATCATTCATATATTTTTATAACACTTTTTAGATCATAGAAACTTCACTGTATTACAACACATTATGTTAAGATTCCACATTTCACAACTGTTTTTCCTTTAGTGCATTTAAGTTCCAATATGGGGTTGCTATACTGCATTTAATTAAGGGCACATACAACCCACAAATTCTAAAATCAACTGAGTTGTTCACTTTTTAAAAAATAAGAATTAAACCTGCTAGTTACTTCATTAATCTTATTCATGCCTATATTAGCAAAACTATAGTAAGCTGGCAAAAAGATGAGAAAAGTCCCCTACGAATACTCCTTAAACAGAATAAAGAATGATGATTCAAAAGAACCTGAGTCAGACAAATAACACAGAATAAACAGTATTTTACTATTAAGGTTATTTCAAAATAATGAATACTTGTACTTCATTATTCCAGAATGATCATTTGAAAATCAGCAATTTTGGGATTGTAACTATAAAAAAAAATGCTGAAAAATAGACATTTTCCCACTCCTAATAACAACAGTCAGAAATGAACATAAAAAACTACATTTTAGTAAAATGCCCAGAAGTATGAATATCAGCTTCATACTGAATCCATATTACATACAGTTCCTTTGCCTGTGTCAGAAGTAAAGGATCCAGCATTCATGAGATAAGTACTAGTTTCGTTTGTATACTGCATCATAGAGCATTTTATAGGGGTACATATGAAGTTATAGCTTGCGGATAGCAACGTTAATTTTGCATCTACTGTTTAGATCTTCAGGATGACAGCAGCAACAATGTTACAATGGTAATACTAACCATGTACTAAAGTTACATGCTGCATTCATCTGAAAAGCAGAAGAGAATCTCAAGGGAAAACCCTAATTAAGTGGAATCGAAAACCGCATGTTCTTTTTACCTTTCTACCACTTATGCAGAGGAAATATTTTATACCACCCAAAACTAATTTTACCAGAAATGCCCCTTTTTTAATTCCCATGAATAAAAACAAAGGTAACTTTTATAAAACAAACTATGTGGGTTTGTGAAAGAATAACTCAAAAATGAAAATTTGGTTAAAATGCTACACCTGGATTTAAGTTAAGCATCTTCAAGGATACACACAAAAGATCTTCAAGAAAAACATGGGAAATGTTTCATAATTTGATGGAAATTAATCAATTCTTCACACTAGCCATATATAGGCTACGGTTTTTGGATAGTCAACCTGAAAAATTCAATGCCATGGCCGAGATTTGAATCACAGATCTGGTTTCCGTCCTGTCACTCTTAGCCATTGAGCTACCATGGCCAACGTGGCATCCTGACATTAAATTCTCCAACTGACTCATATATATTTTCTCAATAAACCACTAGGGGCTCTTGTATTCCAGATACACTGCTTGTGGCAACTTACTATTGTAAGTACTTGAATCCCAGGTTTATCATTAAACTCTTATTATTTAAGTTAATTGATGGAAATTAATCATTTCTTCACACTAGCTGTATATAGGCTAAGGTTTTTGGATACAGAGCCAACTTGAAAAATGCAGTGCCATGGCTAGAGATCGTTTTTATAAATGTCCCATCCCTTTAATCTACTGTATTTTTACTGTCCTACTATTCACACACTTTATCTTGAACCCTGAAATCTAGTGCTACTAATGGTCTAATCCAGAAGGCACGTGCTTTGCCATAGTAACAAATGGTCAATATTATCCGGAAATATTGCATCAAGATAATCCCACAAAAGCCTGATTTGATTTAGCTTTCACTAACTTGGAAAGAACAATTGCAGAAACTACAACTCATTGCCTTATATAGGTAGTAGAATTTAAGTAAAATACATGAAAAAACCTATTGCCAGCTCCAACAATGCTATTTGAAAGCTCAAGATAAACTGTGCAAGTAGTATGTAAAATGACATTTTTTCTCTAACAAAAAGCAGACAGATGGATAAAATTTGGGAGGGAAAAAAATTTAGAAAAAGGGAACTCATGTGATTACAATACATTTAACCTTTTATCTACTACGTCAGATGCAAAATCTAATGGCAGATGAACATTGAGCACTAGCAGCGAAGCACGACGTAGCCATATGTCAAAGGGCAGGGAGAAGCTATATGCAGTAACAAGACGAAATGAAAACGCTTCTTAGGGTATTACTGTAGATGTCAAGTCAACAAGCTTGGCATGCATGCTAATTTAACAAGTAATCAAAAAATCATACCTTAAAATGGTAACAACCAAACCTGGGCATAGGGGACACTTCACATGTGCTAGACAGAGGTGAAAGCGTGGATAGGGCCAACTTAACTTAAAATCACCAACCCCAGAGCCAGGAATTGAACTTGGGATCCTTTGCACGGGAGCCGCGAACAAAACCACTGCGCTACCCCGGAAAAATTAAAGTAGAAACAGAAATATAGGGAACCTGTTTTCAAAAGCTAAAGAGAATGGATGAGAACAGTAAAGAGTGTAAAAGAAAATATGCTTGCACATCAGGGAGAAACAGATAGCAAACTATATTAGAGGATAGAAGGGTGACTATGCTACTCAGGAATGCTAAAAGGGCTGGGAGCCAAGAGGCTGAGCTAGCAAGGTTAAAAAAGAAAATGGCACCAAAATTTATACAACTAGAATAAGAAATATGTATGTATTGCAGATAAAAATATTGTAAATAGCAAGTAGTATAAATAAATTAAATTAAATTCAGGTGTGAGCATGAAAGCCTTGAAATTAAATATTAGCAATTGGAGATTATATAATTATATGCAAAGTAAACAATGCATTTTCTGGCACAAAGAAAGGAAATAAAATAATATTCGCTCAGCATACAACGTTGAGCTCATTGATACATAACTACATATAATCACTCAGCTGACAGTGATGTTCAGTAGCTACGACTCAATATGAAAAGTGGCAATAGAATGAAGCTCGTCACATGACCCAAGACTTCACTCCAAACCGGCTGCAGAAAGAATTTGGACCATATATTTTGAGAATCTAAGAATCTGCTTTATATATATAATTTATTTATTTTGTGAGTATATATGTCTTAAGGTATGCAATGCGTAGCAATAGTTATTAACTCCCTGTAAGCCCACAACACAAGATGGGGTATAAATTGCTTTCATCAGTTTTAGCTAAATTACTGTTGGCAAACATTTTGGGGGCAGGGGGGAGAAGAAAAAAAAAAAAAGAAAACTACCATTTCAAAAAACAAAAGTGAAGTGTCAAAAAGGGCCTTCTTTCACACTCTTTTTCAAGTACAATGGATCAACTCAACAGTAATTACATATATCACATAAAAGACTTCACAATATTGTTACTCATTGTGGGTAACATTTTAGTACTTCCAACGCTAGTAATATGTAATCCCAGATTATGTTTTTAATGTGTATTTGTTTCTAGTAAAAATCATGTTATGTCAACATTAGATGACATTTTTCTTCACTGCCAACATAGGTGCAGGAACAGAAACGCTATAGAATGGCTGCAATTTTATAGTTCCTTCTTTTGTTTCTTTCAGGCAATGCATTAGGTTTGGCATAGTAAAGCTGTCATGCAGAGATTGTGTAAACTCTATCTCAAGTGTAATAAGTCGACATGTTGACAAAACAGAAATCAGCTATTGGATTAGTTAACTGACATGGGATTATTTATGAAGTATGTTTGTCGTGTTTGTGAAAATACAGTTCCAACCAGATGGAAGAAAGGAAGAGCAATAAAATTCAATGGAGCAAAGAGGTCCAGAGGTAGTCCTGGTCAGGCGGGGCAATTTTTCTTTTTCCCCGTCCGGGTGTCTTTTGCCGCAGTACCTAGCCGCTTTGCGGCTTAACCTGCGAAGTGAGTCAAGTTTGGTTGCATTTTGTTCTGCTGGCGGTAGGTTTTTGTTTGTTTGAGATTTGGTGTTAACTGGTTGCCCTTGAGTGTTCTCTGAAGGCAACAGCTAGGCGAGTTTGTTACTTTCTCCCATTGGGGGAGGATCTGTTTTAGAGCTTTTGCCCCATTTTGAGTACGGGTGGCCTGACGGGAGCAAAGAACATTCACATATGAAAGTTAGTGCAAAAATAGTAGCTCTTTGAATTTACAAGGTTTAGTTTGTTTTGTGTTATATTCTGGAAGAGAAGCTGCGTTTTGTTAAAAAGTGAAGTGCATAGATGTTAATTAAGAAACAAATACTCATTTACATTCTGGCTACACCAAAGAGAAGTAAAGTTTGATAAGATTTTTTGTATAAGCTAAATTAGGCTAGGTTTTGCTTTTTTTTTTAAAAAAAAAAAATTTTGTTCTCCAACGTTAAGTCATACTGGATGATGAATGACTTGGGTGAAATGATGCTCAAATGAGCCCAGGGTCTATTGAGCTTACATTTACCACATATTCATGGGAAAATGTCAGAAAGAAACCTTATCCAGTTAACTCAACCTGATCAAGATTTTGAACTATGGACATCTTGAATGTGAGGCAGATGTTACCATCTATACTTCAGAGGCAGGAGTTCTTTTTATATAAGCTTGGGTTTATTTAGGCTGGGTTTAGCTTTTAGTTATGTTCTATAATAGCAGTGAAGCTAGTTATCAATGACAAGGCCATACCCTAGGCAGCGGTTGCCAACCAAGCATCTTTTAAATCCACAGTAACATCAATATGTTGCTAACTAAATCCTTTCATGGAAGTGTTGAAAACAGTGTTGTTGTATAAATTAAATTAATTGGGAGTCGATTAATAACACAAAACAACACTCACTTTTAAATTTTCCCGGAACCGGTTTCTGAGACCTTCCCTCTATCTTCAGCCGGACATCGACTTGTTCTCATTGGTGTAGCTGGCAATATTTTGTCATCGGTCTCCTCTGGTGGCGGTTCGAGGAACTTGCTGAACAAATCTTTCTGGGGGATGTCGAAATTGAATACTTTGTTCCTATTTTTTGAAATAAAGATTTGTTCCCATGTGGACAGTTCTTCTTTTCCTGTTGTATGTTTTAGTAATTTTGGTTCTGGATTTATGTTGTGGTTTTTTTCCCATAAAATGCGTGGCAACTACTGATTTATCTAATTGTTTGTATTTTATGTTCCTAAAGTGTTCCTTTGCTCTTGTTTCTAAATTTCTTTTGGTTTTTCCAATATAAATTTGACTACAGTCATTGCATTCAATTTGATATATACCAGATTTTTTGTTAGATGGAATGGCATCTTTGATGTTTGAGCAAATTAGGTTTTTTAAGGAGTAATGGTTCACTGGAGCTAGTTGAATGTTTTGTTTTTTGAAGACTTTTTTGAATTTATCAAAGGCCCATGGATGGTAAGTGAATTTTTTGAAGATCATTTTAGTTTCTGTAGCTGAGAGGGTTGTGGTTTCCTTTAGTAGTTTCTTCTTTTTTGCTAAGTTCACTTTTTTGTCTACTAGTAATTTGGGAAAGTCATTTTTCTGTGCTATTTCAATAATTTTGTTGTATTCTATTTTGTATTCTTCTGCTGTGAGAGGTGTGTTGACCAGTCTGTGTGCTAAACTATTCAAGATTGCCTGTTTGTGGGATCTTGGATTGTAGCCATTAGCTTTTATGTAGTTGTCTGTCTGTGTTGGTTTTCTGTAAATGCCAAAGTTTATTCTATTTTTATTTCTGATTATTTTTAGATCTAAAAATGGTAAATACTCGTCTTTTTCAACTTCTACAGTGAACTTGATGCTTTTTTCTTGAATATTTAAAAGTTTTAGTGCATCACTGATTTGTTTTTTTGGCACTATGGCAAATATGTCATCTACATATCTTTGCCAGAGTTTGAACATCCATGGGAAACCTTTAGTGATCCTTATTTCTAGTGCACTCATGTACAGATCAGCCAGGAAGGCTGATAAGGGGTTGCCCATTGCTAAACCAGAAGTTTGATGGAAATATTTTGTTTGAAACTGGAAGAAATTCTGTTCTATGCATAATTTGGTAAGTTTGATGTAATCTGAAATTTCAAGTGATGACATTCCAAGTGATTTGAGCCATTTTTCTATCAATGTTGGGAGTTGTTTAACTGGTATGCTGGGAAACAGTGATTTAACGTCAAATGAGACTAGAGTGTCTTCTTCATTTAGTTCAGTATCCTTAATGTGTTCTATAAGTTCATAGGTGTTTTTGATGCTTAGGCTATCGAATTTTGGAAATGAGTTGAATTTGTTTATTAGCCACTTTGCAAGTTTGTATGTTGGTGAATTTATACTGCTATCTATAGGTCTCATTGTTATGGATGGTTTGTGTATTTTGGGTAAGCCATGAAGTCTAGGTAAGGTTGGGTTATCTGGTTTAACTGCATATTTGTTTGATATTATACTTGATTTTGCTATTGTTTTTTCAAATGATTTTATGCAAGCTGTTAATGGATTTTTGTTAATGGTTTCATATTCACTGTTAGAAGAATATTCACTGGAAGAAATGCTAACTAACAGTGAATATGAAACCATTAACAAAAATCCATTAACAGCTTGCATAAAATCATTTGAAAAAACAATAGCAAAATCAAGTATAATATCAAACAAATATGCAGTTAAACCAGATAACCCAACCTTACCTAGACTTTATGGCTTACCCAAAATACACAAACCAACCATAACAATGAGACCTATAGTTAGCAGTATAAATTCACCAACATACAAACTTGCAAAGTGGCTAATAAACAAATTCAACTCATTTCCAAAATTCGATAGCCTAAGCATCAAAAACACCTATGAACTTATAGAACACATTAAGGATACTGAACTAAATGAAGAAGACACTAGTCTCATTTGACGTTAAATCACTGTTTCCCAGCATACCAGTTAAACAACTCCCAACATTGATAGAAAAATGGCTCAAATCACTTGGAATGTCATCACTTGAAATTTCAGATTACATCAAACTTACCAAATTATGCATAGAACAGAATTTCTTCCAGTTTCAAACAAAATATTTCCATCAAACTTCTGATTTAGCAATGGGCAACCCCTTATCAGCCTTCCTGGCTGATCTGTACATGAGTGCACTAGAAATAAGGATCACTAAAGGTTTCCCATGGATGTTCAAACTCTGGCAAAGATATGTAGATGACATATTTGCCATAGTGCCAAAAAAAACAAATCAGTGATGCACTAAAACTTTTAAATATTCAAGAAAAAAGCATCAAGTTCACTGTAGAAGTTGAAAAAGACGAGTATTTACCATTTTTAGATCTAAAAATAATCAGAAATAAAAATAGAATAAACTTTGGCATTTACAGAAAACCAACACAGACAGACAACTACATAAAAGCTAATGGCTACAATCCAAGATCCCACAAACAGGCAATCTTTAATAGTTTAGCACACAGACTGGTCAACACACCTCTCACAGCAGAAGAATACAAAATAGAATACAACAAAATTATTGAAATAGCACAGAAAAATGACTTTCCCAAATCACTAGTAGACAAAAAAGTGAACTTAGCAAAAAAGAAGAAACTACTAAAGGAAACCACAACCCTCTCAGCTACAGAAACTAAAATGATCTTCAAAAAATTCACTTACCATCCATGGGCCTTTGATAAATTCAAAAAAGTCTTCAAAAAACAAAACATTCAACTACCTCCAGTGAACCATTACTCCTTAAAAAACCTAATTTGCTCAAACATCAAAGATGCCATTCCATCTAACAAAAAATCTGGTATATATCAAATTGAATGCAATGACTGTAGTCAAATTTATATTGGAAAAACCAAAAGAAATTTAGAAACAAGAGCAAAGGAACACTTTAGAAACATAAAATACAAACAATTAGAAAAATCAGCAGTTGCCACGCATTTTTGGGAAAAAAACCACAACATAAATCCAGAACCAAAATTACTAAAACATACAACAGGAAAAGAAGAACTGTCCACATGGGAACAAATCTTTATTTCAAAAAATAGGAACAAAGTATTCAATTTCGACATCCCCCAGAAAGATTTGTTCAGCAAGTTCCTCGAACCGCCACCAGAGGAGACCGATGACAAAATATTGCCAGCTACACCAATGAGAACAAGTCGATGTCCGGCTGAAGATAGAGGGAAGGCCTCAGAAACCGGTTCCGGGAAAATTTAAAAGTGAGTGTTGTTTTGTGTTATTAATCGACTCCCAATTAATTTAATGTTGCTAACTCTTCCATGTTAAAATATGGCTAGTCATGACATGCATTAGAGCTGATGTAACAGCATCTCAAAAAAAAATTAGACGTCACAGAAAGAGTGGAAAATAAGAACATGAAGATTTGCAAAGAATGCCACTATCATGATTAAATGACAAATTAATGCAACAGGCCTTCTACATCAAGGAACAATTAAATAGATCACCGCCTTATACACAACAGTACCAAACATTAAAATTTCGAGAGGAAAACCTAAGTATAGAATGATTTCTACCTGGCAGTTATTGTTCTTAATATTACCATTACTTACCATGCATTCATGTATGGCCACTTTATTTAAAGAGTTGGAATTTTCCTTGAATGTAAGTTTCTATGTTGGGCAATGATCCAGCCACCAAAGCCAATCCCTTGCTGCTATTATACATACTGTAGGAGAGAGGATCTGTCCCCTTCAGCTGCTGTGGTGCGGGCACTGCGGACCCCTAGCACTCGTGGTACCTCTGACGTTACTAGAGAAACCTTGGGCCGAACATTCGAGCCCCTCCCTGATGGGGAGTTGTTTGGATTGGGTTGGACTCGAGGGGGCAGTAGTTCCCGATACCCGTGGGAGATTGGGTATGTCTCAGGACAGGGTTGAGGGAAGCCATTAATATTCCCGCATACTAGCTAGCATAGCTAATCTCTGTTTCATATAACCTTGCCCGGCTGAAATCTATCACGCCGCGTTCAACAACCCTCCCCCTCGCCCTAATTGGCTAATGCTTTCGCGTCATACGCCATAGGCGGTGCCTTCCCGTTACATTTCGTAATAATTGCCGGGAAGATAAATAAAATCATACAAAAATCATACAAATAAGGATATGAAGGCATGCAAAAATACAAGTTTATAATGAACTGAGCAAATTGAAACAGAATGGCTGAGCAATGAAACTGAAAGAGTTTATAATGAAAGGCCTTTGGCCTTTTCCACTGGAATTTTTTAAACCAGCACACATACCTTTCAAAAATGCTTGTCTTTCAGTCTTAAAAGTCGTCACACCATACTTTACTTTTCGTGTGTTCTTCGTGTATATTTAGCGATTTGTATCTCGGTGCAGCGTGGTTGTCAAATAGCGTCTTCGCCACACAGCAATATCACCTCTGTCTTTTAGCACATTTTTCTTGCCTCTTTTTTCATTCACAAATCCCAGCTGTATAAGCAATCTGCTGAAATTTGGTAAATCTGCGTCCTCATTTACAGCAGACGAAATGTTACTTATGTTAGGGAGTTCGTTTCTAAAGAAAAACTACACACATGAAGACGCACAACACTTTTCACGTATTTTCTCCGAGCACGCACTTTTGTTTATTCCTGCTTTTGCCTGGAGTGGTAAGTTTTCCTGTTTCCTCAATTTCATGTCGCGATGTTCCTACGGATCTAACACTCACACCTGTAACTTCAGAGCCCAGCTGTTCGACTTCTCTCACTGACAAAGACGGATTCTTCTCTGTGAGTGCATTAAACACATGCAACACAATTCTTTTTTCGCCTGTTTGTAAATAATTATCCTTGCGATACTTAAGCGAAAAACTGGCGGTAGACTCTGCCATTATACATATAATACATGCGCAATAAACGATCAATAAAATAATTTAGCTCCCGCACTTTCGAATGGCGATGCATGACTAATCCAGTTCAAAACAAGGTCAGTGATAAAAGTCTTATAAACAAATGTCACCACTACTGCTAAATCACATGCTATCGTGCCATGTGCTTGAGAGCAAAGGAACCTCCTCTTTACTTTGTTTAAGAATTAACATGCATTTCAGATAAATCAACTCTGTTGCGTAATATATTTAATTAAAACAGTTACGAAAATATAAATTTGACAATTCTCTTCCAACATACAATGATATATCACCATGTTAAATAACGAACTAATTTTTACCGCACGACAGTCATTACCACAACAGCAACCAATGAGAGGTGATTAGGTCACGTGACCGTTAAGAGATACTGGGCAAGCTTACGTGAAACAAGGTATAGTAGAAGGTGTGCTAGATCGCCAGGCACACCTGGTCATATCGGTAGCCTTCCCACTTTGGTGTTGGCGCGCATAAGTGGCTTATCCACTTCCATCCCGTCTTAAGTCCACAGGACCAGATGGGGGGCTTGTTAGTCTCTAGGTCTTGCCCTATGGAAAGCCCCACGGAGGCGCCGGGCACCCTTTCGGGACAGCTTGGTAACTCCCTGGATGAAGGAGGCCCGGGTCCTTGGTCCTACAGGTCCAGGACTAATGGGAGTAGATCCTTTGGCATGAATTGAATTGCTATTATACAGGATAACCTCATTTTGTTTGTTTTTAAATTACCTATGGTTTAGTTCAGCTTAGTTTTATGATTTACTGAAGCTGAGGTTAAGTGTAAGTTTCCCCCCCCCCCTTTTTTTAATGCAGGCATTAGTTTATGATTCAAGCTGTTTTAATTTCATTTGCCATTTATTTCACACTCCTGCTTTCACATTTTGCAGTTTCAATAAAACACTATGTTTTTTATGGATAGATTAGCAACACTATTATACATTAAATAAAACCAAGAGACAATTACAATAAGATTTCAGTAGTATTACAGGTCCATACGACTTCATAATTACTAGGGCCCGGATTTTGATGAACAGTCATCTTATTCCTGAGTAGTCAGATACGATGCTTATTGGAAATTAAGTGCATTCAGGAACAAATACATTAGATATATGTGGTTTTTATAGGTTACAAAAATGCATTTTTTCCATATTTTTATAATAGTCTTTTTTAACATATATATGCATTTTCTGGTCATTTTCTTTCCTTTTCACGAATTTATTGAGCATTTTCATCTGTAGCCCACATTCGGGAGGACTGGGTTTGTTTCCCATGGCTAACATACCTGACCCTGACCCATGGGCTTTCTCAGGGGTTTTAAAATAATTTGTGGTTAAAAGTTCATTTATATCATCATTTATAAAATAGTAACTTTGCAAGTATGGTAATCATGTGATTAACACAGGCCAGTGTCCTAACAGGCTGATAAATTTATGCTGCATCAATTCAAGGAATCGCCGATTCCATCGTGCAGTACATGGGATTGCATAAGTCAGGACTTCAAGATCTAGAAGTGTTGAAGTAAGGGAGTAGTTTGTGAGGTGTGTAAATCTGTTGTTCTGTGGAATTGATTTACCTAAAGAAAAACAGTCAACTGCATCCCATTTGAAAGAGTATGTTTCCGATTTTGGTGGAAACATATTCTGTACTGATGGAACTGTATTGTTCTGTAAAGAGTGCGAAATTAAAGTTACTGCAGATAAATGGTTCATCGTACATGTGGGCCTGGAAAAACATTTGTGAGCTCTTCAAAATATGAAGAAAAAAAAAATACAAGTGTGTTAGTTACTCTTAAAAGAAACTGCTTTGACATCAATCAAGAAGTCATCTTCCTTTTATAAAGGATTAGGTGAGGTATTTGTTAAGGCAAATATTCCACTGGGAACATTAAATAATTCTAAATTATGACATTTTCTTGAATGTCACACTGGTCATACAATACCAGATGAATCAACTTTGCATAAAAATTACCCACAAAAATGTTATGAAGACACGTTATACCAAATACCTGAATGTGGGAAAAAAAAATTATGCATCAATTAATGAAACAACCAATTCAGAGGGGCATTATGTAGCCAATGTAGTAATAGGTACGCTAGAAGCTACTAGTGCCGGACAAATATTTCTTCTGACCTCAGAGGTTATGGAGGCTGTTAACCACTATCAGATATGGGAACTGTTCGATAATTCTGTATGTTTATTGTGGCCTACTGGAACACAACATGACAACGTGCTCCCCTTCCTAATACACGCAACACCTTAAAGGTGGCAAAATCGATCCAATCATTTTACAGTTAGATGGTGCATGTTACGTGTTTGGTTTATGCTTTTCATTGAATTGCAGAACAGCTCAAATTAACATTTCCAGAAGTAGATTCACTAATTTCAACAGTAAATAAAATATTTTTGAAACCACCAACCCAAACTACGTATATCAAAGACAAAGCCCCTAATAAAGCTTTGCCCCCGGCACCAATTTTAACATGCTGGGGTACATGGTTAACTGCATGTATACACCACTGTGGCAATTTTCAAATGATGAGAGAAGTGGTGAATAGCTTTGATAGGGTAGGTTCTAAGGCAATTGAGAGCGCGCAGGATCTGTTTTCTGATACTCAAATCCAAGGTAAATAAGCTTTCATTAAGTAAAATTTGCATTTCTAATGAAAAGCATAACTTGCCTTAAAGAAATTGGCACGACATTAGATAAGTCGATTGAGTTAATGAGGATTGAGGAAGAGACGTTACAAAATGTAAAAGGTGAGATTAGGGGCAAAATTAGACAGAAATGAAAATTTTTGTTGGACAAAATAAAGGATTCAAAACAGTTTGTCAGATTGCCAATATCTTGTCAGGAGAAAACTTCAGAACTGATATTTTTAACACGATTTAACAGGCAGTGACATGGTGCTTTTCAAGTATGCACCTATAACATCTGTGGAAGTGGGGAGAAATTTCTCAAAGTATAAAACAGTTTTAGTTTACAACCGCCGTTCCGTTACTTTTGATAGCTTGAAGATGACCATGGTGGTGTACTGCAACGCTAAGTAAGTTTGTTTTGGCTAATGGGTACAATAACTTATTTTTTCATATTTTATAAAACTGAAAATGATCAGATGAATTTTTAATTTCTTTATTATTTAGTAGCAATAATTGCATTATTTACTAAGAAGGTTAAGATTAAAATGTGGTTATTCAAACCATACATACAGAGTGATAAAAAAAAAACACCGACAACACTAAGTATGTTGCGCAGGACAGCAAACTGATCTTTTCTATGCAGGAACCCATGTCCGGCAATGCACAATTTGGGTGCAGTAGACCATCAAAGCGTCTGTCAATACATCGAACAAACTGTATGAGGCACAAAGTAGTTTAAAATTACAAACGGGGTTCAAACTGGGTACCTCCTACATCAATGCAGAGCCTATTTTGGCGGCACTGAGCTTCACGTACATGCTCCAATAAGTGTAGTTGACCTGAAAGAATGGCAATCGCTCCATGTACTCGTGCAATGAGGTCCTGCTCTGACGTTGCAGTAGTAGCATACACCATGATTTTCATACTACGCCACAGAAAATAGTCCAGTGGTGTCAGATCTGGTGATCTAGCTGGCCATGGAACTGGTCCCCCTCTACCAATCCATTGATTCGGGTGTGCAACGTCTAGGTGATTCCGCACATTTATATCAAAGTGTGCTGCAGCCACATTACCTGCCGAATGTCTAGTGGGACGTCCTCCAATAAGATAGGCAAAATATCTCTAAGAAATGTGAGGTAGATCGGTCCTGTTTGTTTGGGAGTAGATATGGACCAATGATATGGCCAGCAATTATTCCAACCCATATGTTGACACTAAACATGTGTTGGTGACTGAACAACTTGCGCATATGGATTTTCGTCTGCCCAAATATGCATATTATGCAAGTTAAAAATTCTGTCTCTGATAAATGTACATTTGTCTAAATAGCACCATGCTCGGGAATTGTGGCCGCAGTATGCATTGTTGTAAATACCACTCCGCAAACTGTACTCGTCGTGGGTAGTCCTCCTCTAGTAATGCGTGGATTTTTTGCAGGTGGTATAGATGGAGTTGCTAGTCATGGACAACATGCCACACAGCTTGTCGAGATGTGTGCAGCATCTGTACCACCTGCCAAGTGCTGGTATGTGTAGTGTTTAACGCCCGCTTTTACTACATACGGCACAGCAGGCGGTGATACTGATGATACATGAGATGAAGATGGAGCACTGGTGGAATGAGATGGCGGGGGAAACCGGAGATCCCGGAGAAAATCTGCCCCAGTGCCATGTTGTCCACCACAAATCTCACTTTGCGGTCGCCTGGGATCGAACCCGGGCTGCCTTGGTGAGAGCCAAGCAGTCTAACCACTGAGCCATGGCGCGGCCGTACGTCAAGTGCTGGTGGATGGATTTTCTTCGATCAGTGTCAACACATCCTCCTCTAACTGTGGTGCTCTAGTCGAACGGGGAGGACCCGCATCATGTTCTGGCAACACAGAGAAAACTTTGTAATGAATTGACACTAGGGTGTACGCAACGTAACAAGCACAAGTTACTACTGCTAGTATGTACTACATTCGTGAAACTGTCCAGCTTCTCTTAGAAGTCTCTCGAACGTAGAATGATGTGGAGTGTGTCTTAAGTGGAAAGCGTTCCGCATACAATCGTGCAATCGCTTTGCCATATGCTAGCACCATGTTGGTCATTTCCGCTGTTGTGTACTAGTACATGTTGAATGCGGCCAACAACCTCACTGCACTGCACTGCATCCGAAAACAACACAATGTACCTCATTCACAATGAAGGAATGTAGCACATGTGCAGGAATGTTATTACAGTCACATCGATGGCTGAAGGATTGCATACCTGCTTAGGAGACCAAATCGAACTGGAACCACTGGGACACAAGTTCTCTAACTTTGACATTCTGCAGCATCCAAACCGTGCACTTCCGGACATTGGATCCTTATTAAAAAATGATCAGTTTACTGTCCTGCGCAACATAATTAGTGTTGTCTGTGGTTTTTGGATCACCCTGTATATTCATTAATTTCTATGACAATAATTTTTTATTATGAAAGGAATTGTTAATTTTTGTTAGGTCATTTTTTTTTTTTTTTTTTTTTTTTTTTTTTTTTTTTTTTTGCATTTTATGTGCATTTTTATTATATTTTAAGGACATTTTATAGCTCATTGTCGGAGAATTTTTAGGTCAAAACTTCGGGCCCTAATAATTACCCTTCTTTCTTATTCTTGGTCTAGGGGTAATATGCTAGCCTTGTTCTCAAGGCATGTTCAAACCAAAGGATAATGGACTTTTTTCATTTGTAAAACTCCTTAGCATGGCTTCCCTCAAAAGCGAAGAAAAGCTGGTGGTTCCATTTCATAGATTTACAGCACATGAAACAAACTCCAGCCTTACAGAGAGGCCTCTGATCAAAATTAAGTGGTCTTTCAAACCCAATAACAGAATGGGACAATGAGAACCACAGTTAAAAAATGTCCATGAATAAAAACCAAATTTAATTTTTTTTCCCTTATTCTTCCTAGTTTCAAAATGAGTTAAACTACAAATCAGTGGCTACTAGAATGATAGGCATGAATGATTAACTGCAGAAAGCTGTTGACAACTGCAGAGTTCTGAAATACACCAACACAGCGAAAAAAGGAAGCCAATCTATATTCTTGTTCCATTTATTGTTCTAATTATACAGATAAAGAGAATGTATGGAATTTGGACTAACTTTTATGGATCAATAAGATTAAGTAGATTTTTTTTTTTTCAATTTACATCCTCCAATATTAATTCATATGGACGATGAATGAAATGGGTGAAATGATGCTGAATCAGTCTGGAATCCATGGAGCTTAGAGTTACCCAACATTCGTCTATCAGATAAGGGAAAACCCCCAAAAAAACCTTATCCAGGTAATTCATCCTCACCGAGATTTGAACTCGGGACCTCTTGAACGTGAGGCAGACACGCTACCAAGGCAGGCTGAGATTAAGTAGAATATTTATAGTAGATACATTACAGATATTGCATTTGCCTATAAATTATTGGCTTTAAAATATGCAAAAAGAGTGACATTTTGAGTTTTTAACCAACATTTCACAATAGTATAGCCTTAATGGTTCTAGTGCAATGGGATTTTTCCAGAAAACCTTTGCCCCCTCCTCTATTGCATCTTTAATCTTTTTTATGTATGTTCATGCTGCCAATTATTACTGAAGCTTTCTTACTTATAATCTTCGCAAAAGTTAAAGGCATATGGAGGCAGGCCATACTGCAGACTCCAGCAAATCCTAAGCTTGCACCTCCTACCAGCACTGCCAAATGTGGTACACACATCTCATGAGCCTGAACTCAGAACATTACTTACATTAATTACGCTCAGACAAATATTTGAAAATGACAGATGCCAATCTTATAGTAAGAAAGAATTTTATTTTCTGATCACTACTGTACAAAATCCCTGTCTCTGCAATACTTAGAACTTAGCGATTTACCCACTCAACATCCGTTCATTCAACACAGATAAACCTGAAAAATAGCTCCATTTCTTCTTTACAACACTTATCCCAAGCATAAATAAACAGCGCATCCACTATGAAAACAGAAGTTACGCAGTTTTAAATAGACTGAGTTAACGTTTAGTCTTTAGAGTCTGAAGTCTTTGTTTTCAGAGTAGTGGTTTGTTATTTTGTTAAAGTGAATGGCATCGTTAAGTCATGTATGGAACGAACTGAAATATTGTTAATATTACATTTAATTATTATACACATATCTTTTCTTCAGTGTTTGTGGTCAAAAAGCGTGAACATGTCCCTCGAGGCTGAGACTAGTGATTTTTCGCTCAATAAACGTGAAGTGAATCATTTTCAGGGCAGAAAAATCATATTTAATGTGAACAAGTTTTTACAAAAGCTCTCCAATCCAGAATATACGGCAACTGTAGATTTTTAAAAACCCAGCAATTAACAGTCTGTGGAAGCTTGTGGTATAGGTGGTGTACACACAGTGTCACGAATTTGTAGTGAAGCAGCTTCATCCTTAGAAAAATGGAGCATGCCTGTATTTCAATCTCCGGGAAAGAACCACAAAGTTGGAAAGTGAGTTACTGGATTGGAAACCATGCTTGCTGTTCCACTGCTGTGACATGTGTCAAGATAATATTTTAATGTTTTAAGAATATTTCATGTGTTCTTTAATTACAGGAAAAATAAGCAGAACCTTTGCAAGTACTGCACGGCAGATCCACCTCAACTAATTAAAATTAACAATCTCAATTAATCAATCAATGAATGCCATATTCACAGATGTAACATGTTTCTAAACTATGTCCAATGGCAGAATAAAGTAAAATATTGCTCCAAATTCCCCAATGAGCTCTGCCTCTTAGCACCTCATTGGTTAACATAACATCTGCACATGTGCACATAAACAGCAATGCCATCACCAGAGTTTAACTGCCAACTTTATTGCTAAAATCAATTCATCAACCAGTGCATTTTTTATCTTTTGAGAGTCATTGTTCTTATGTAATCACTTTATAATGCTAATTCTATATTATAACAACTTGAATGTTTTAGTGAAAGCAGGTAAAGCCAGAAGCTTAATAAATCGCAGAACATACTGCGGAAGAACACAGGAATTTTAAAACCCATTAGCCAATACAGTTAATTTCAGGCACGTGCTTCTTTGACATTTGCTTTATTGTCCTGTTGCAGCTTAACCCCAGATAGTCTGGATAAGGTCCTGTGTACAAGATGAATAAGTAGCCACAGTGTATATCCCTATACTAGGAGGATATTACAACAAAAGAAACAATGGTTAAACATCAAGTTCATGCTGTTATAAAACTAAATGGCCTAAGTTTTGTACCTGTCTCCAAAATAATAGCACTGATAAAAGTAAACGTGAATAAGGTAACCTTCAGAATGTTATTTGGAGTTATGTGGTACCTTGTACAGTCTAGAGTCCACACTTTTACCCTTTTTGGGATGCTATTTCTTATAGCTTTGACAATAAACTCTGTCTACTTTCCTACAACAAGCATATGTGACATGAACTGCTAACCTAAATGACAAGCACAATTTGCTGGATGGCAAAGTTTAGATTTATTTATTTATTTTCAGTCCTATAGTATACACAAAAACAGTGTTACATTGACCACATCAGTTTATAATACAAAATAATTACAATATAAAATAACACTATACACATATAGACAATTGTTTTTAAGACCATATCAGGCATGTGATAAAGAATACAAGTTTATAAAACTAACCTAAATATATGGCAATGTAAATCTGTGCATACTATTATATCAAAAACTTAACTATGCTTAAAATGTGATTAATTTCCACTATGGATAAGAAACTCATCTTCATTATAAAAACAATGGGTTAACAAATAGATTTTGAGCTCTTTTTTAAAAGTATTTCTGTCTATCGCTGACTTCAGTCTGTTTGATAATATGTTGAAGTATTTTGATCCAGCTTAAATAATATTTTTATTTCCAAACTGGCCCCTATATGACTGAAGAAAATAGTAGTTTTGTCTGCGAGTGTGGTGTTTGTGTATATCTTTATTTAGGCAAGAGGATATTGTTGAGTGTTTTTTTAAAACTCTAATAGGAAAATAGGTGTGCAAAAAGTCGTCTTACCAGCAGAATCCCATAACATAGCCCCATATTCCAGATATGAATGAAATAAAGAAAAATATACGTTATGAACTGCTTGAGGAGGTAAAATGTTATAATAGTTGACGTAAGAAAAACAGTCTTGTTAAGTTTAGAGTGATTTTGCCAGGAGAGATTATCATTAATGTTAATTAAGAATTTTGTGTTTTGCACTCTAGACATATTTTCCTCTTTGTATGTCAAATTCAGTCCATTATAGATATAGCTCCTGCCCAGTGAAAATAGTAAGTAATTTGTTTTACTAATACTTGGGGTAAGATTGTGAGTACAAAAGTATTTTTCCAGACTTATACCTCTATACATTTGATATTTAACTGATCTTCATTTTCTGCAGAAACAAGTGGTGTCATCTGCATATAATGTTTTTATCCTACGGATTTAGCTATACAGATCCTACAATTACACCCTGCCATCACTTTGTTGCATTTTCTTACATTCCTCAGCAAGCTTTGCAACTTGCAATAAATTGCTGTATATGTTGGCATTTGCAAAACACCTTAAGTTAGCAGGTGGCATCAATAGCGAAACTTGAAATCCTGTTCATCAAATCAGAGACAAGTAAAAAACTTTGCCAAACTAAATAACCAATGGCAATTTTGAGACACCATGACATAAAAATTCTAGCTCATTTAATGCACAAAATGCTGTAAGGCACTACAAATAAAGGTGTTTCTTATTACATAAAGCACAGCACTTTCTTTACAAGCTAAATCACACAGGAAAGCTACATTCACATTTAAGAGATTTGCATTAACTTTTATGCATTATTCAGCATACATAGAAGCCGAAAGCACATCATCATCCGATACTCCATAGTCTGGAATTTCTTGAGTTTCTTCTTCTGCACAAGTTTGTTCCAAACACATCACAGCCTCCATTGCTTCCAGCAAGTCACTTTCACAGACACCAAAACATCCAGAAGTGGAATCAAAATGTTTCACATCATCTAATGAAAAGAAACTCTCATCTTCTAATTGGAAAAGAAGTTCAAAAGGCAACTTACACTCTGGGGATCTATAGCTTACACAGTCAGGATCATGACATTTTTGATAATACACTAGCTTTTCTAAATTCACAACAAACTTGATGTTATTTCGACGATGATGGCGACCTATATTGCCACAGTAGCGGTAACCAACAATGTCATACACTATAGTGCTTGCACAACTAAAAAATGCACTTCGCCAAATATGGCCAGGGAGTACCAAGTTACCAATAAATTTATCCACATCAGGATATGGTGACGGACTTAACGTTCCACACACAGTTGTGTTATCTACACAACTTGAAGTGAGAGAGACCTTCTCTTTGACCTGTGCTTGACCATAAGTAAGTACCTTTAAAGTCTCATCAGTGATATATGTAATAAGCGAATCTAAGAAAAACTGTTGCTCAAAATCTTCACCAACTTTTACTGCTGGACGATACATATTTTCGTTGCTAACAATCAGTGGCCTATTTTTGTTCAATTTTGTTGATAAGTAGATGCGGAACTGTCTGTTTTTGGTATATACCCCTTCATCACAGAATAATTTGGTTTTACCCTTGTTGTCCTTGACCATTAGTTCACATAAATGAGAGATTTCTATGTTGTATAAATTGCTCACTGTAGATTTATTCTGCTGTTCACTTAAGGAAGCAATGTGCATCTTTAGTGAATTGCAAACATCTCGAACAAAATATCCAACTTGAAGATTATTTTGAAATACAGCTCTGGGCAACTGAAATATTAAATGACGACTGAACTTAACTTCTGTGCTGGAATCTAATTCCAACACTAAGCTTCTGTCAACTTCTATACTCCATTTCTTCTTTAGAGAGAAAATGACCACCTTTATGAATGTGTCTGTCATTCTGCTTCCATCATGCTCAGGGTTGAATTCTTTAGCAAATTCCAAATCAAAATAAAGCTTACAAGCTGCATTTTCCAAAATGATTTCATATACTGACCTATCTCTCTCATTTCTTTTGGAATAAAAATACCAAAAAAGCAATGGATTGGTAACAAGAAACAATCGACGATTGACCTTTTCTTCAAAAGCAAACGCCATTAACCTAATATTCTTTAATTTTAAATATTCAAGAGCATCCTGCTGCCTTTCAAATATCTTCCATACAGCTGAAGGATCCAAATGTCTAGGCCACTTTGGTGGCAGAGTAGTTCCAAAGTAACGCCTTTTCCACTTTCGTCTTTCCTTTAAATCCGTTTTCTCACATCTTCGTTTCCCATAAAACATTTCTGGTGAAACGTTCACAGATTCAGATGAATGCATTGTGCAGCTATAACTAATCATCTAAATACTCTGTACCTGCTGTAAAATCTAACAGTCGCGACTGTAGATATTTCCCCTGCAATCTATCACCTGATGTTTCACCAACTTCCACTTATAAAATGAACAAATGCACAACTCAATGTTATTGGTTTGTAACCAAAATCTAAGATCATAAACCCAACACTGAAGAATTCTGATATTCACATGCCGCCAAATTAACCGCCATGACTAAAGATTTGGGTTATAATTACAAAAAGATGTTATTAACCAAAATAGTTAACATTATTTAAGATTAATAACAATAAAATATACCTTTTTTGCATCCAGCTGATGGTTCTAATCCTCTTAAACACAACTAACACAACTGACACATCCACCACTATAGGTACAAGTAACGGCGCAAGATTTTTAAATCTTGCAACTTCATATATTCAAACCACTTTGAATACCAAACAGCATGGTGGGCAACATTCACCGGCAAAAATTAGATCAATTATTACTGGTCTCTTTAACTGTCATATTCGCATTACTCTTTTTATTTTGATAATTTTACACTACGTTATTTTAAATTTAATAAATCACTATTTCTTTAGCATTAATCTTAATATACCATATTAGCATGTGCAAAATGTATATATTTGTTGGTTATTCTGATTGGATGGTTCATGTTCCTGCATTTCCATGCGTGGCCCGCGAAGTTCAAGTGTCTCATTGCGAGCTGTTCGAAATATTCCGTATAAATTACTATTTTTAAAAACTGAAATATGATTCACCATAGATAGAGTCAACATGAAAAATCCAATGCCGTGGCCGCGATTTGAACCACGGATCTCCTGGTTCAAATCCCGGCCATGGCATTGGATTTTTCATGTTGACTCTATCAATCAAAAATAGCCTATATACGGCTAGTATGAAGAAATTATTAATTTCCATTAATTAACTAAAATGATTCACCATGTTTTCATAAGATAAAAATGGGGAAAACGAAGTCAGGGTTACCAAAAGACCCTCATTTTGTATAACGTATATGTGTTATATGAAACTACCAAATACAACACACTCTCATAGTACATAAATGTTAAGCCTAAATTCCGAGATAAAACCACATTAAGACGTTTAGTCAAATGAATTTCAAATTAATTAGGTTTCAGTTTCTAAAATTACACTATTATTAGAAAACATAAACAGTCATTTTGCAGTATGAACAAAATAATGTGTTACATAAACACGACTTTTTTATTCACTAGCGCTTTTAAATAGCTTCTCAGTCTATTTTGACCCAACTATTTTTTATTATCTGATATTTATCGAAACAAACTGCTCCAGAAATAGTTTTACTTCACATTTCATTGCAGGTACAAAGTGGATAGAAGAAGCCGATTCAATAAATGCTTTATATATCTTGAAATTCCATTCTTCCTGACATTACGAGAAACAACTGAATAGCCTCAGAACTTAAATAGAATCACGTCTTGAAAAAGTCAAACTAATTTAATAGTATTTGTGAACAAACAGTAATGGACATCTCAGAAATCATTGATGCCACAGAAAAAGTTATTTGAAATAAATTGTGTCAAACAGGTATATATATTGTGACTGTGGGTTGGTAAAATTAAAAGTCCAGGATACAAACACCAAAAATTGCTCTTTATTTCCGTAGAAACACACTTCGGTCAACACCTACAGTAGCAGAATTACGTCAAATACACATACAACTTGCAAGGTCATCGACCAGGCCCGCCTCGGTAGCGTGGTGGTAGCGAGTCTGCCTCACGTTCAAGAAGTCCCGAGTTCGAATCTCGGTCAGGGTTAAGTTACCTGGGTAAGGTGTTCTCCAGGGTTTTCCCTTATCATGAAAGACGAATGTCGGGTAACTATAAGCTCTATGGACCCTGGGCTCATTTGAGCGTCATTTCACCCATTCCATTCATCGTCCGATATGACTTAACGTTGGAGGACGTAAAATTACAAAAAAAAAAAAAAAAAAAATCATCGACCACAAAAGAGTTCACTTTTAGGGCTTTTCACGCACACGCGTCCAATCACCGACTGTCTCCCAGTGGCGGCGGCTTATATATAGCTTACTCCTATTCCGGAATGTTCTCAAAAAATCAAGACGGTGCTAGAAGAAAGAGGAACTCTCCAGAAATCTGTCACTTTCCCCCACCGTTTCGGCGAGCTTTTATCTCCGCAGTGCACTGCCCGTTTCTTTGAACTTGTCCCTCGCGCCGCCTCGCCTCAACAATGCGTTCGCGACACTGCTCCCTCCTCAAGGCTGGTCGTCCCAAACAGCACCATTGTAGGGGCCAGACGATCCAGGTGTACCACCACCACTTTTCCTCGGGGCACCTTCTTGAAGCGGTAGATCACGTCGCTAATCCTCTTTATCACCCGGTACGGTCCCTGCCATTGTTGCTGAAGTTTCAGGCAGCGTCCTTTGGACCGGGTAGGGCGGTACAACCACACAAAGTCACCTTGCTGGAACCCTTGGCTGTTGGCTTGCCTATCGTATCGGCTCTTCATGGGTCACTGGCCATCTGGATGTTCTGACGAGCCATCTCGTGCATGTCGTGGAGACGGTCCACAAAGTTCTCCACATACACGGTTGCTGGCTGATTCTCATACGGGGAGGGGCTCCCGAAAGCCAGGTCACAAGGGAGGCGTAACTCTCGGCCGAACATTAAGCTGGCTGGTGCCATCCCAGTGGTGTCGTGTGTCGACGAGCGGTAGGCCAGAAAGAACAGTGGCACCTTGACGTCTCGGTCTCGCTGATGGCTGGCCACGACCTTCCTCAGATGTTCTTCTAGGGCCTTGATGTACCTCTCGACCATGCCGTCCGACTGCGGGTGTAGGGGTGTTGTGCGGGTTTTATTCACCCCAAGTCTTTCCAGTGCCTCCTTCATCAGGTTAGACTCAAAATTGGTGCCCTGATCACTGCGGAGCTCTAACGGCACCCAAAAACGGCAGAACAGTTGCTCGACGAGGCAGTCTGTGATGATCTTCGCCTCCTGGTTCGGGATGGCATACACCTCCGGCCACTTGGTGAAGTAGTCCATGGCCACCATCAGGTACTTGTTGCCTCGGTCGGACACCGGGAATGGTCCAGCTATGTCAACAGCAATGCGTTCGAAAGGCGCTCCGACGTTGTACTGCTGCATACGACCCCGGTTCCTAGTCTGGGGCCCACGACTTGCCGCGCACACGTACATTGGTGGCACCATCTCTCAGCGTCTGCTCGGAGCCTGAGCCAATAGTAGCGCTGTCGGAGTTTGTCGATCGTTCGGTTTGCTCCCAGGTATCCTCCTGAAGTACCAGCGTGCACTTCCTCCAAGACTTCCGGGACCTTATTCCGTGGAAGTACCAACTGCTACCTCTGCGTCTTCCCATCGGGTGATTCCCATACCCGGAACAGCACGCCCTCTTTGGTCTTCAACGATTCCCATTGGGCCCAGTACGACTTTTACGCAACGTTTCTGGGTGCGATGTCTTCCCAGGTCGGTCTTGTTCCTGCCTCCAGTTCCCTCAAGAGTGGCCCCAAGTCGGTGTCCGCTAGCTGCTCCCTCCTCAAGGCCTGCGCTATCCCAGCCATCCGCAGGCACTGCCGTGACCACTCTGACAGCTGCGGCACGCTCCTTCTCTTCCACTCTTGTGCACTGGCCGCCGCACTCTTCCGGGCAGGGTCTACGGCACATGGCGTCTGCGTTGCCGTGGCTCTTCCCTCTACGATGTTCAGAGGTGAAGTCGTACTTCTGCAGCCTCTGGACCCAACGGGCTGTCTGGCCTTCCAGGTTCCTAAAACTAAGTAGCCAGGTGAAGGCGGAATGGTCAGTCCTCAGGAATGGCTGACCATACAGGTACTTGTGGAAGTGCTCCAAGGTCTTTACTCCGCCAGTAGTTCTCGCCGGGTAAAGCAGTAGTTCTTCTCCGCCTTGGATAGCGTCTTGCTGTAGTAAGCTATCACCCGCTCGTGGCCATCCTGGACTTGGGATAGGGCTCCTCCAATGCAATGGTCACTGGCGTCGGTGTCCACAACGAAGGCGCCACCTGGTTGTGGGAATCCCAAAATAGGAGCCCTGTAAAGTGTCTTCTTCAGCTCCTGGAAAGCACCTTCGGCGTCCTCCGTCCACGCATAAGGCCGGTGTTCTTCTGTCAGGCGGGTGAGGGGCTTGGCGATGTTGGAGAACTCCTTTATGAAACGGCGGTAGTAACTGCACAGCCCCAGAAAACTACGCAACTCTCTTTTATCCTTTGGCCGAGGCTGTGTCTTCTCCGGGTTTGTGGCCACTCCGGTGGGTGAGACTATGTGACGCAAGTAGTTGACTTCCTTGCGAAAGAGCTGGCACTTCTTCGCGTTCAGCTTCATGTTGGTCGCCGAGCATTAGGCGCTGACGTATCTCAACGTCTACCTCGTCAACGAAGGTGTAGGCGGCTTCCCGGGATACGAATTCAGGTGGGAGGTCAACCAAAGCTTTGCTGGCCAGCTGTTCAATTGCCAGGGCGAACTCCTGCAGCGTCTCCCCTGGTTGCCGCGTCCTTGACTTCAGTTGGCTACGGTAGGCTGCGGCCAAGCGGTGGTTCCCGAAGCGGTTTTCCAGAGCTTCCTAGATGTCCGTGGGCACCGCCGCTGTCTGGGCCACGTTCAGGACAACTGCGGCCCGTCCCTGGAGGCTGACTATTAGCTGTGCGGCCTCTTCCTCTGGTGACCACTTGCTGTGCTTGGCCACGGTCTCGAAATGGCGGCGGAAGACTTCGAACGTGGACGTGCCGTCGTGCTTTAACGGTTTGACGCACGCAGATGTTGTGTTGCTTCCCGAAGCGTCGGCCTTTAAATCTTTCATCCTTCTGCCGACGATGTCCTCTACCATGGCGTTCTGGGACTTAGTGTTGGTGTCGGCCTTTCCCTCTAGGTTGT
Organism: Mantis religiosa; assembly: GCA_030765055.1. Lineage (NCBI taxonomy): Eukaryota > Metazoa > Arthropoda > Insecta > Mantodea > Mantidae > Mantis > Mantis religiosa. The sequence goes on from CM060956.1 coordinate 51,010,131, forward strand.
TAACGCGGCTCGCCAGGTCTTCCAGGGAATTGGTATTATTGTCGTCCTTTCCCTCTAGATCGTTAACGCTCTCGTCCACTTGACGGATCCGCTTCCCCAGCTCCGCGACATCATCCCTCACGCTGGTCAACTGCTCTTCAAATTTGGGGGCGAGGGCTTCGTTCGCAGCCTTCATTTCGGTTGCCAGGTTATCGTTCGCGACTTTCATTTCCATGGTCAATTCGGCCATCTTCGCGGTTAGGTTGTTACTTGCCACTTCTGTTTTCGCAGCGAGGTTGTCATTCGCCGTCTTTATTGCTTCCATTTTCTGTAGAATCTTTTCCAATGCAGCCTCCATGGCGGTACGTCTCACTCCTGACACCAATTGTGACTCTGTGGGTTCGTGAAATTAAAAATCTAGGTTACAAACACCAAAAATTGCTCTTTATTCCCGCAGAAACACACTTTGGTCAACACCTACAGTAGCAGAATTACTTAACATACACATACAACTTGCAAGGTCATCGATCACAAAAGAGTTCACTTTTACAGCTGTTTACGCACATGCGTCCAATTACCGACTGTCTCCCAGTGGCGGGCGGCGGTTTTTATAGCTTACTCCTATTCCTGAATGTTCTCAAACAATCAAGACGGTGCTAGAAGAAAGACCAACTCTCCAGAAATCCGTCTCCTTCCCTCCAACTCAACTCAACTCAACTCCATGCTGGCGGGCTGTTTGGAACAGCCCGAAGGGTGGTCAAATCGTGTACCTGCTCTGGGAAGAGCTTAACCACGTAGTGGCGGGATATGGATGTTGCAGAATGACGGGTGTAGCTTAAGTGGGGGTAGTGTATGGTGGTAGCTTGTTGCTCCTCAGGGAATGATGAACCGGGTGCTACGGACAGCGTGCACCGCTGGTGGATTAGTTAATAAACTAGGAAGAAAGTATGTATAATTTTGAGCCTTCACGACAATATATTGACTTCTTTCCGTAATTATTTGCCTGGAAATTAATTTAATCAACTCTTATTAACGTCAAATGAAGTAGGATGTTTAGGAGTATCTATCCCTTGTCACGGGTCAGTATGGACGTCTCAGGCGGTGTCCTACGGCTTACGAGGTCACGGGTTCAAATTTGACCAAAATCGATTGTTTTTAGATGTGATAAAACTGTAAGCCTTATTATCAGTAGATTTACTGGCATGTGAAAGAACCCCTACGGGACGAAATTCCGGCAGACATGCGTGCACTAATATGATCCTGATAATAATAATCAATTATTGAGAGCGTGATTAACTAACAAAGTATTTATTTGTTACACAGAACGGAGACATCGGAATATTCTGCTTAATGTAATGTTTAAAAACTGTTTATAGAGTACATTTCCAACCGAATAATCATATAAGGAAATATATCTATTTATATACTATAGTTCACTCGTTATATAAAATTACTTCTGAGTAATAATAATAATAATACTGATAATGATAATGATAATGATAATGATAATAATGATAATGATAATGATAATAATAATAATAATAATAATAATAATAATAATAATAATAATAATAATAATAATAATAATAATAATAATAATAATAATAATAATAATAATAATAATAATAATAATAATAATAATAATAATAATAATAATAATAATAATAATAATAATAATAATAATAATAATAATAATAATAATAATAATAATAATAATAATAATAATAATAATAATAATAATAATAATAATAATAATAATAATAATAATAATAATAATAATAATAATAATAATAATAATAATAATAATAATAATAATAATAATAATAATAATAATAATAATAATAATAATAATAATAATAATAATAATAATAATAATAATAATAATAATAATAATAATAATAATAATAATAATAATAATAATAATAATAATAATAATAATAATAATAATAATAATAATAATAATAATAATAATAATAATAATAATAATAATAATAATAATAATAATAATAATAATAATAATAATAATAATAATAATAATAATAATAATAATAATAATAATAATAATAATAATAATAATAATAATAATAATAATAATAATAATAATAATAATAATAATAATAATAATAATAATAATAATAATAATAATAATAATAATAATAATAATAATAATAATAATAATAATAATTTTTGTAATTTACGTCCTCCAACGTTAAGTCAGATCAGACGATGAATGAAATGCTCAAATAAGCCGAGGGTCCATAGAGCCCAGAGTTACCCGACATACGTCCTTCAGGATAAGGGAAAACCCCATAAAAACCTTATCCAGGTAACACATCCTGACCGAGATTCGAACTCGGGACCTCTTGAACGTGAGGCAGACACGCTACCACCACGCTACCGAGGGGGGCGACGATGATGACTGATGCTGCTGCTGCTGCTGCTGCTGCTGCTGATGATGATGATGATGATGGTGATGGTGATGGTGATGATGATGATGATGATGATGATGATGATGATGATGATGATGATGATGATGATGATGATGATGATGATGATGATGATGATGATGATGATGATGATGATGATGATGATGATGATGATGATGATGATGATGATGATGATGATGATGATGATGATGATGATGATGATGATGATACGCAACTTCAGTCGAAAGGCCAAATTTCTAATCGAACATTATTATCAATATTGGAGGACTAATCTTACATTTTCATTATACCTTTTGCTAGCACTAAATGCTATAAAATACCAAACTCATAAATATATTTTAATTGTTTTATTACATTCTTATGTTTACATGAGATTAATATTCACAAGGGTTATAAAGTATTTAGATAGTTATGTACACACAGTTCAAACAATTAAAAATGTATCCCTTAGCAATGTGTGTTAGCTGTCTAAGCTTACAGATTCCATATTTTATAAAGGAAGGTGACACATTGTTGAAAATTGAGGAATCGAATGCACTTAGCTGAACTACTTTTTTTATAACAGTGAACGACAAGAGAGCAACGGTCCAATTGATCTTATTCATGTCTCTATGTCTAATTAATTTAATGGAGAGGTCCTTTGAAAGAAACTGACATTCAATATGACTTTACTGTAAGCCTCTTGATTTTCTTACACAATTGCTTACGGAGTTGGTATCCTTAACACAAAAAGGATAAACTTTGCAACATTACCTACGGTCCTTTACTATCTATGGGATTTGAAACCAAGTTTTTTATTGCACTGTATTTGCGTTGGTTTCCATGAATAAACCCGGAATTGCGATTGCCTTAACGTGAATGTTACTGAAATTAGAACGTTGCTTAAGACTAATTGGTATTCCAATGTTTCTGATTGGTAGTTATAATAACTTCATGCCGATTGTTTCTAATTATCAACTAGCATCAAACTGAACGTAAACCGCAAGGAAAATATTGACAAACTTAAACCGCGTTAGGTTACTGTAAGTCAACTCCAAATAGAATGTAGTTCCGTCCTACAATGTGTTGGACTTTCGGTGAATTTAAATTATGTTATAACATTTCATAATAATCCTTGCTTTAACATATCAAAAGCCCCTGCATTACATTTCCACATTACATGAAATCCTACAGGATTAGAAATATGGGATAATTCTCCGGTCATGTTTAGACCGGTTATTTGCTGACTTGATATTTTTATTCACGTTATTCTGCACTTCTCTTTAAAACTCAGTAGTAAATGGAATATCAGCATTTAAACAGTAAAAGGAGATTGAATAAATAAATTCTAACAATTTAAGTTAAATGCAAAGGAGCGCGTGCGTCAAAAACATCGCTCTCTTCATTTTAACAGTCCGAGATTTATCGAGAAAGAAAGTACGGGAATGGGTAACGTATCTACCCGTTACGGAACACCACCGTTCTCCGAGTTCATAATTCTACACATGACTAAAGATATTGATTTCTGTTGCTCTCCTCTTGTTTCACCTGACAGTGCTTCAGTGTTTAGTAAGTTAACTCCAGCACCTGCAAACCTCTCTCAATTTCGGCCATTGATTCACATGTTTTACAACCAGAGACTGGGTTCTGTAGCGATTAAATGAAGAAACAAACACAGTTTTAATTCTTCCTAACCCCAACTCAATTTCTCGTCTACCAAATTAATAGATGTCACACAAATTTCATGGTGAACATCAGAATGATACATCCTTAAGGCTTCAACAGAAGGAATTTGCAGGTTTCTATCTTCCTATCATTAATACTTACCATTATATAAGTGCTGTTTGTGTGGTGATTTTCTTTCTTCTTTTTTTTTTCTTTCCAAAACTGCCTTTGCTGGACATATGCATAAATACATATTGTGTAAGATTTGAAAATTAAAAATGAGTGATGGTTGATTAATTTACATACTGTAAAAAGAGAAGAGAGTGAGAATTAAAAGCAATAGTATCATTTCTAGTTGTGTATGTTTTTGTTTATTCAATATTATTATTTTAAAAATGTTGAATATTTTACAGTGGCAAAGTGTGGCGTGATATTTAGGGAAGTGGCTTCAGTATATCTGTAACTTGTGGACTTGGGTTCGAAACTTGTTACCTGTATACAGGTAGCGCATCCACAAACATCATACCATGCTTCACCCCTTGTAGTTTCTTTCATCCCTTAATTTTGTATTTGTTTTTGGTCTTGAAATTCCATCTTCTGCTTATTTGTGATAGATAATGTAACATTAGATATGCTCCCCTCACCTAACTTTTCTAATTCTTAAGCAAACTATTCTAATAAATACTTATCTACTATGTAATTTATGTTAATTGAGATAAAGATTAATATAAATTATCTTATTACTAGTTTTCTTTTAAGCACTAGGAGAATATGGCTTTAGGTAAGTCAAATCTTTAAAGAGCTAGTCACCATGTAATGCATTTGAAGTTAAGTTTCTTTGAATGTCCAAGAAATAAAAGATGAATAATGACTTCCTAATTGAGAAAAGTATAAGTATTGAAAACTTCAGAAAAATAACAAGGAATATTTCGGAAGTGGGTCATTCCCCCTCCCCCCCCAAAAAAAGAAACATTACAATGAGAGTATAAAGGAAAAACAAAAAGAAATCTAGAGACCATACAAAAGGAACACATGAGATGCTTAAAATACAAAAAATGGATAAATCTGCAGTTTCACACCATTTCTGGATGATCAACCATAACATCAAACCGAGCATTACACTAATCAAACCAACCAGTCACACAGCAGAATTGGACACATGGGAAAAGCTCTTAATTTTGAAACACAAACAATAGTTAATGAATTTTGATTTACTACCATCAAGTATCCTCTGGAAGTAGTACAGTTCACCATTACCTGATGCCACCATTATAGATAACTACCACAACAGAAATGACAACATGGGTCAGTCAGACACATTCTGAAGATTAGAACACATGTTCCCATTGCAAGTTAAAAGAGATTAAAAAAAAGTGATATTAGTGTTACTAGTACCATTCATCTTATGAAAACACAGAAGGATTATAGCTACATAAGAAATATCTTACTCAGTTAAAATTTCAAACTCTTTCTCTCTCTTTTAACAATGATTACAAGTCCAACTATAATTTACTTCACAAATTGCTAGTCTTAAGAAAAGCACAACTCCTTCCCCCCCTTTTTTAAAAATCAAATCCACTCTGAACAAACTCCAAACTCACTAAGTCTTTGTCATAGTTATTTAAATTTCAAAAGTCTCATAGGCATAATGATAAACAAGCATATGTTATATAATGAGCGTCAGTAATGGTAATAAAATATGACCACACCTACAAGAACATGTGTACCTATAGAAATAAATAATACGAGGGCTGTTCAATAAAGAATGATCATAATTTTTTTATGGTCATAATTTTTCGCACTAAAATTCAATTTTATTATATTTTGTTAGCTTAATATGAAACAAACACACCGTAGCAGTTTCATTGTTGGTACTCCTGGTTCCCGCCTGTGAGAACCAGGCAAGTTCAGACATGTTCAGTATCGTCTACCACTGCAATGGAGGTAACATACAGTTAAAGTTGATGTTAGAGGAAGATCCACGGTTTCTTTCAAACGTAATCACTGCTGATAAAACTTGGCTACATCATTTTGATCCTGAGAGCAAACAGCAAAGCTGAGTGTGGAAATTTCCTTCATCACCAACCCCCCAAAAAAGCAAAAGTGGTTGCTTCTGCTGGGAAAGTTATGGTCATCTCATTCTTTGATATTCATGGAATGGTTTATCAGCATGTTGTACCTGCACACACATCAGTAACTGGACAATACTACAGGGATGTCTTGAAAACATTGCAAGACCATATCAGGCGAAGAAGACCACATTTCCATGAAGCAGGCTGGATGCTGCACCACAATAATGCGCAGCCGCGTATTGCCAATGTTGTTGCTGAATATCTTGCAAAAATCAACGTGAAGTGCATCCCTCACCCTCCCTATAGTCTGGATTTAGTGCTATGTGACTTTTTTCTATTCCCTAACTTGAAGAAACACCTTCGTGGGAGACATTATCCATCATCAGAAGCAGTGGGGAAGGCTGCAGAGGCGATTTTGAAGGATCTCTCAAAAAATGGTTTCCAGCATGTCTTTGAAGACTGGCAGAAATGCTGGGACAAGTGCATCGCATTCAGGGGAGACTATTTTGAGAAGGACCATCAAAATTATGAGGTTTAGTAATGGTACGTTGTCAACAAAAAATTGTGATCATTCTTTATTGAACAGCCCTTGTGTATAGCCACAACACTAAAAAATTGTTGTTGAACTTGAAATGACTATAAAACAATAATTTATCCCCTCAGTCAAATTATAGCATTTTTAAGTAACAAAATAGAAGTATAATGGATAAGGTACAACATAATGAGTCATCAAGAAGTAACTCCTCAGCTCTCATGTTACCAAGGTTCTCCTAGAGATGGAATTCTGGTGGCAGCACTGCCTTGTTATAATGTTCCATGTGTTAAAAGCATCTGTTAGGTTCACGTATGCAGTACATCTTATAAATGAGTCAATACTCACATCACAATAGCAGCTTGTCTACTGGCAGCCTGGGATTACATGCTGTAAACAATAACAATCAGTTGGTTGCTCAGAGTGGAATGGTGAAAGTACCAATGTTATCTTAAGCAAAAGGCACCAATATACCGCTGAGGAAGTTGCTGATGACCCATTATTATGTGTACCAGTTGAGGTGCAGGAGTTGATATGATGTAAATTGATCACTTAAATGTAACAGTTGCAATTTTATTTTAGAAAGGATGTTATTAGAACAGATTACATTTTGAAAGAATATTATGGTTACAAGTAATATGACTGAAACAGCAATAACTCACAGTAATTTAATTACTTTCATAATATCTGGAATCTGTATTAAGCAAATTATTCTCTTTATTATTTATAATTAACAGTATCTTTAATTCCTTTCATGGAAGTGTTGAAAACAGTGTTATCCATTAAATCCATTCTCTTTTTCAAGGTTATCAAGACTGATGCAAAATGGAAATAGTTCCTGGAAGATATGTTGGAGATTCCCATCCATGCTTTATCATTGCTGAAATAGGTCAGAATCATCAGGGTGACTTAGAAATTGCTAAAAGACTAATCAAAACAGCAAAGGTTTGTAAATATCTGTAGAAGGGAATTCACAAAGTTTTGCAAGTATGTTTCCAAAATCCATGTTAAAAATGAATTGAAAAACTTAATCTACCAGTCCTTTCACATTTCTCTGCCTCTTCACAAACAGAGGAAGTGCAGCTGCCATATAAACATACTGTAAATCTGAGGTATTATCAAGCAAGACACAATCAAAGCTTAGGCAAGGTGCTATTATTTACAACATTTTCCAATTTTGCCAGTTTTAGCTAAAAGGAGAAATTTAAAAAGCTTCACATTTCAAAATTTAGACCATCTAAGCTACAGGATAGTGACATATCTGTGCTTTTGTAGCTTTTTCCAATTCCATTAACCTTGGAACTGCTCTATGAGAATTGCATTGCTGTTTAATTTATGCACACAGTATCAGCTAATACAAAACAATTGGAAAATGGAGTACTTCATGCAGCCATAAAAATGTTTAATGCATTGCCAAATGACTTAAAATTAGAAGATAAGATAAATCAGTTTAAAAAATGACAAAGCCATTCTTCATCTGGCATCCCAAAAGTATGATGTTAAGTCTGAATATCTCCTTTTACTTTTGGAATTGCTAGACATATCATTAAATGTTCACTATTCACTATAGAGTGTTTAATTGTATTGTATTGTATTCTTTATTCACCATTTGAAAAACATTTTTACATTTTCATGGCTTTGTCAAGTTGATATACAATTTACTAAAATGATAAATATACAATTTATTAAAATACATTTAAAATTAAGATTACTGACAACTAATGTTTACAACACCTAATCTTATTTACATGATTTGGTTAGAGATTCAAAATATAAGATAATAGATAATCAAACTAATAACTGTACATTACATGTCTAGGAATTTAGTCACTGAATAAAATGAGTTATGTAATAGGAATGACCCAAGCTGTTTTTAAATACTTTATTATCTTTGATAATTTTTATATTTGATGGTAATTTGTTGTATAGTTTTATACCATTGTGGAGTGTACTATTCTTTGCTAAATTAGTTCTATATTGTTGAATGTGTAAGTTTTCCCTATGTCTTGTTTGATAATCATGTAACTGACTGTTTTTTATTAATGTATGTTTGTGTTATTGAACATAGTAAATTACTTCTAGCATGTATATACAGACTACAGGCATAATCTTTAATTTTTTGAATAACTCTCTGTGACAGAGTGTAAAGATAGTTATTAATTTTTGTGCCTTTTTTGCCAACTTATAAACATCCCCATTTCCAGGTAATACCACAAATTCAGTAATTCAATATATGTACACATGCACACCAAAAATATTATATAAAAGAAAAAAATTATATGTATATGTATACTTAGGGTATACATATAATGAGTACTATTCATTAAACTTATTAATGACTGAAGTGCAAGATTCCTATCAGCAAGCACAATACATATTGTCTAGGTTTTCTTCCAGCTATACATCCACTCTGAGTGTGTGTTGGTAGCATCTACATCACATTCAAGAGGTCCCAAGTTCAAATCTCAATCAGGATGAGTTATCTGGATAAGGTTTTTTCCAGGGTTTTCCCTTATCTTCTTCTTTTTTGCTAAAAAAAAAAAAAAAGTGAGCTTAGCAAAAAAGAAGAAGCTACTAAAGGAAACCACAACTCTCTCATCTACAGAAACTAATATGATTTTCAAAAAATTCACTTACCATCCATGGGCCTATGATAAATTCAAAAAAGTCTTCAAAAAACAAAATATTCAACTAGCACCAGTCAACCATTTCTCCTTAAAAAACCTAATTTGCTCAAACATCAAAGATGCCATTCCATCAAACAAAAAATCTGGTATATATCAAATTGAATGCAATGACTGTAGTCAAATTTATATTGGAAAAACAAAAAGAAATTTAGAAACAAGAGCAAAGGAACACTTTAGAAACATAAAATATAAACAATTAGAAAAATCAGCAGTTGCCACACATTTTTGGGAAAAAAACCACAACATAAATCCAGAACCAAAACTACTGAAACATACATCAGGAAAACAAGAACTATCCACATGGGAACAAATCTTCATTTCAAAAAATAGGAACAAAGTATTCAATTTCGACATCCCCCAGAAGGATTTGTTCAGCAAGTTCCTTGAGCCGCCACCAGAGGAGACCTGTGACAAGGTATCGTCGGCTACACCAGTGAGAACCAGTCGAGAGCCGGCCGATGATAGAGGCAAAGCCTCTGAAACTAGTTCCGGAAAAATTTAAAAGTAAGTGTTGTCTAGTGTCTTTAATCGACTCTCTTTAAAGTTAATTTATCATAACAACACTGTTTTCAACACTTCCAAGAAAGTAATTAGTACAGCATTTTATTTATCACTCCAACAAAGAATAAACAACAGAAGAAAGCATATTTAAAAGAAAATCTAGCACTATTGTACCATAAGGTTCCCATGCATTAACTCCAAGGTTCTATGTAGGACAAAGAGCCTCTATAGTACATCATCATCACAAATGTGTATGCACTCAAGCTCTTTCTTTAAATTTATCATCCATTTATCACTTACCTTTCCTAAAACATCCCCCATTTTATTAATGTCTCTTACCTCAGAATTCTTAGCAGTGAAATTGCATTTTTGTTTTAACCACCCAAACTTTATAGTTCATTTACTGTCATTCCTTCTGGTGTGCAATTATAGGTTTTCTTAATTGAAGAAAACTGTGAACTTTTATTTCCTAAACAAAAATCTCATCAAAGAACAGCTATTTTTGTAATCATTTTCAGGTAACTGCAGGAACTTCTGAGTAGTATAATAAGAACATTATATTTAGTTAATTATATGTATGTCTGTCTAATCTGTGCAGCCACTTAGTGCAAATATTCTGAGAGATTTCCTTGCACACTGGTTTATCTTTATTTTTCGCTTCACTGAATAGAAATTATGAGTTCCACTTTGCACATATTTTTGCAGATTTATATGTTTGCAAGCATAAGGTCATGGCAGCATTAATCACTGCTTCCAAACTTAGCATTTTCTTAGCAATATTATGATTTTGCTCCAAAGAGTAATACACTCTTCAAATTTTGCTCATTTTCTGCTTCCAGATGTTGATCAGAGAAAGCGTTAACTTTCAGTCTCTTGTTCTTCAAATGAATGAGTCCATCTTGCAAAAGTATTCAAATGAATATGCTTGATAAGGCAAACCTCTTTGAGGTCCTCATCCATATTATTTCCTTCTTCTTTTCACCTAGTTTACAGAATAAAAAAAGTAGAATCTTTAGAAGAATCCATGATATCTATTAGTTTTGATACAAAATGAATTTTAAAGACACTTCAACAAAGACTATGAAAGCTGCAACTTGTAGTGATTTTATACTTTGTCTTCGAATGTTAGGAACTGCACAAAAACATGCCTATAATAACAATTGATCATAAACAAAACAGTGGTGTATGTCATTTCCATGCAAAATGCTAAGTTGCTTATATTAGTCCTCAAAGTTTAGATGTGGAATTTCAATGAAGTGGTTAAAACAAAGAGTAAGAGAACAATGTTCACACCTCACAAAAGCCACGTTATCACATTCCAAATAACTTTCACATTAATGCAGTCCATTTTATCATCATTTACAAATGATACGGGTATGTCAGTCACGACCTGCATTTTGCCAAGCATGGGTTTACATTTTGATGCATCAAACATATTGTAAATCACAGAGAAAAGTTTGATGATGAAATATTGATCATGTATCTTCACTTGTGGTTTGGCACAATGTAGTCTTACAAAATTAGCAAACCTTTTGATATACAGCTTATACTGCTTATTGAACTTATAATGGTGCTAGTAGACGAATGCAGAGTTTTGCATTTTTTTGTTTTTTAATTTACGTCCTCCAACGTTAAGTCATATTGGACGATGAATGAAATGGGTGAAGTGATGCTCAAATGAGTGCGGGGTGCATGGAAGCTTAGAGTTACCTGACATTCATCTATCAGGATAAGGAATACCCCGGAATAAACCTTATCCAGGTAACTCACTCTAGTCGAGATTTGACTCAGGACCTCTTGAACATGAGCAGACACACTATCACCTATGCTACTGAGGCGGGCAGGAGTTTTGCATGGAAATGATATTGACCACTGTTGTTTTAATTATCGTTTGTTATCCTAAGCATGTTTTCGCGTAATTTTGAGTTTTGAGGTCAAAGGGTTCCTTGTTAGATCATTTAAACTTAAAGCACGTAGATGACTTGCTCAGAAAGAGGATGAACAAGTTATGAACAGTGCATTTTACACAAAATATGTATATCGTGCACTTATCGTGCAGCATGAATTTATTTATGCAGTGTATGGCCATAAAACCATCTAATTTTGTTGAATAGGAAGTGAGACTTAGCTAATGTTTATACATAATCCAAGCCAACAATAAGGAAACTGTTGCTACAGTAACCCCAGGTTTATGAATCCTAATAGGCAGACATACATCAGAATAGTTGCAGAACAGCAACTGGTTGCTTTTTGCACCAATTCCAGATAACTATACAGTCTGTAAATATATGCAAAGAAAATGTTATATTTTTAAATCAGTTCTTTCAATGTATGATTTTTGGAATTTTATGGTGTTTGATCTCCTAAAACAATTTATTAGAAAATATTTTACAGAAATGCCTTATAGTGTGAAGGACTATGTAAATTTTAACTTGTAACATAAGATCAATAGAAGTGTTCTGTAGAATTAATGTAATTCTGCTCTATGTGGAACATATAACATTGCTATTATGCATAAATATATACTTTTGTGTTACATGTTCTTTTATATTCTTTTATTTATTAGGTCTTAAAGAATTGTAACCATTGTATTGTTTTAACCATCTTACATTAAAGCTTATATTATGGTTTGTTATCCAGATTCTTTCCTCTTATTTTATATAGCAAACTTAAATACAGCTTGATGTGTGTTTGGAGGAATTTAGTAACAGTGACGTCAAAATTAATATAAAAATTATTTGTGGTTGGTTTATTGACACTCGTCACTTACTTTTTCATATATTTATGAGAGACTAGTTTCAAAGGCCCTGGCCTCCATTTTCAATCTCTGGGCCTTTGAAACTAGTCTCTCATAAATATATGAAAAAGTAAGTGGCGAGTGTCAATAAAGCAACCACAAATAATTTTTATATTAAATACAGCTTGTTTTCTCTATTAATATTATATTCTTGACAAGCCTTATAATTGTAACATTTTCATGCTCCATTCATGCATATATACATATGCACATGCACATGTGCATATACTTATTTTTTTTCAAAAGTGCATAGGTTAGTTGCAAAACTAATTCTCCTTATAAGACAACCTCTTTTAGTTTACGTCATGTTATAAGGGCTTTTACTTATTTAGAACAAGAATGTTAAAATCAATGCATTTTTCTTGTTTTACAGGAGTGCGGTGCAGATTGTGTCAAGTTTCAAAAATCTTATCTTTCTGAAAAATTTAATGCTGCAGCTCTGGCCAGGCCTTATACAGGACCTAACTCATGGGGTAGAACATATGGAGAGCACAAAAGCTTTCTAGAATTTTCTGATGCAGAATTTAGAGAACTTCAAGAATATGCAGTACACATGAATGTACATTTTACAGCTTCAGCAATGGACATGGTATAACTTCTCCTCTGTTACTAAAAGCTATACATTGTAGCATAAAAGGATCTATCATAGAATCAGGGAATCAGGATTAAAATGACCGTAGTAACACATATACATGTCATTTTCAATTAGTCATTGCAATACTAGAAATTTGTAATACCAGTTTGTTAATACATGCAGTACTGTAATGGCATTTCAACTGGATATACACTGAAGATAATATAGTATATTACAATAAAATATAATCATTTGTGACTAACTTCAGTTTTTATGTATAATTTAAGGTATTTAACATTTATTTATTTACAGACATAAATGACTTATTACTCCCAAGGGAACTATCACTGTACTCACACCGCTATGCACCTGAAAATTTGATGGTGTAATGCCTGCTGTATATAAACCATGTGCACCAACAATCTGATCAGAGTAGAACTGCAATGTCCAAAACCTGGAAAGTGCTGCGTGTGACCACTTGAAAGTAGCTGCTGGACATCCCTTGTCAGCTCTGTTCTGAGCACAGGTTCTGAGTAAGGGGGGCATGTCATAGTTAGATCGCTGCCCACCAGGGGTAAACAAGGCCTCCTGTACAATGTTGTGTTATTATTACAAAAGTGAATCGAGAAGATATTGACACATTGCTTCACTCACACTGTTTATTCACAGGACATGTTTCAAGAGCTCTTTGCTCCTATCATCAGCTGATCTGTTGAAAATGGTTTAATCTTTCGGATGATCAACTTTCCACTAAACAGAGAAGATTATCAAGAAGAATACCTACACATAAAAAAAGTAGCTATATCCAACGGTTTCAACCCAAATTTAGTAGACAAAACAGTTAACAGACTCAACAAAGCTAAGAAAATAAAAGAAACCACCACCCTAGAACCTACAGGAGAAAAAGAGAAAAACCTTTTTAAAAAATTCACCTTCCACCCATCAGCCTATAACAAATTCCAAAAAATCTTCTCAAAACACAACATAACTCTTGCACCTCAAAATAGGTTTAATATCAGAAATTTGTTAAAAGGCCCTCCCAAAAATTCAATCACTACCAAAGAAAAACCAGGAATCTATGAGATCAAATGCGAAGCTTGCCCTAAAATTTATATAGGAAAAACAAAAAGAAATATTAACATCAGAACTAAAGAACATCTAAGAAACATTAAAAATGGTGAAACAGAAAAATCAGCAGTGGCTTTTCATTTTTTGAATACTAGACATGACATCAATTTGGAAACATCTCTAATAAAATATGTTAATCACCCCATAGACCTTTCCGTATGGGAAAAAATCTTCATCAACAAAAATCGTCATAGAGTCATGAATTTTGAAACTCCACCACCGGACATCTTTGACAAGTACATCACGCCATCTATTGACAATACGGAGAAAGAGGAAACCACTACAACTTACACTAATCAAGTATCAGCTGATGATAGGAGCAAGAGCTCTTGAAACATGTCCTGTGAATAAACAGTGTGAGTGAAGCAATGTGTCAATATCTTCTTGATTCACTTTTGTACTAATTTGTGCTTCACTGTCCCTATGCTTCTTCCAAGTTTATACTTCTGTGTTATTATGCCTATATGTTTCTATGCATACTATGCACCCAATTTTTGGCACACAGGTCCCACAAAGAGCAAAATGATGTCATCAAACTCTGAAGCGAATACAGGTATGGGCATAGTGATAGTTCCCTTGTTAGTTATTAATGTTTCTCCTTAGGAGGAAATATTTAAATTAATTTGAACACTTTAGCTACTCATAAATAAGAAGTGACTTTTACGTAATTATCTTCACTTCCTTTATATTTAAAGAGTTAGGGAATGGAAGAGAGGTATGTTGGCAATTACAATAGTCAGTAGAAGGAAGAGATGGCATGGATGAGAATGGGAGCGGGACCTAAAGGACTAAGAGCAAGTGAAACAGGAGTATGTAAATTATGTGGTGGTGAAGAGAGCATACTACACTATTTAATAGAATACAAGGAACTGGGCCAATGGAAAAGTAAAGATATGGGAAGTAAATGGAACAAAACATGAACATAAAATTCCAATGATAAAGATATTAATGAGGAACCATGGAAAAAGGAACAGAGGGGTAGGGAAATTTTTAAGGAACCTAAAAGAAAAATGGATCAGGAAAGTAAGGAATAAAGGATCATCAGAAAGGAATCAGGGAGAAGGAAGGTATATAGCTGAAGATTTAGATGAATAAGAAAATCAAGGGCGCTATAGTAATACAAAAGATCATGATGTTAAGCATACTGGAGAGTACAGTAGGTACACATTTGTACATAGGATAAAGTAAAACTATAACATAAGATAAAGTGAAACTACCCTCGAAGTAGGTCTTTTCACATGTATGCACAAGTCCCAGTAATAATTCCACTTTCCTGCATCCTGGAAGCCATGTCCTTTTAAAGTGAAGAAACTATTTGTAGTCGGTTTTTTTGACACTACGTTACTTACATTTTCATATTATTGAGGGACTAGTTTTGGAAGCCATTGCTTCCATTTTCAAATTCTTTCCAACTAACGTCTGTGTCATCTGCTGTCTTCTCTCTGGTGGTGGAACTATGAACTTCATTGTCAAATTATGTACTGGTGGGTTTTCAAAGTTCATTACTAGATTCTTATTTTTCCATATGAATATTTTCTCCCATTATTAAATTATAGTCGGCTCTTATGCGACGATGCAAATGATGGTTTGCGAAACATGTCCTCAAATTAGGTACGTAAGTGAAGCTGATGTGTAATAAGTACGACTCATCTATAATTTAATAATTACTTCGCTTCACTGTGGTGTTCCAATACAGTTAAATTTCGATATTTTCTCCCATGTTGTCAGTTCATTTTGGTTAATCACTACATTTAGTAATTTTGAATTTGGATCAATGTTATGATTTTCATTCCAAAAATGAAATGCTACTGCTGACTTATCTTCTTGTTTCATTTTGATGTTTCTAAAGTGCTCTTTGACTCTGGCTTTTAGATTTCTTTCAGTTTGACCTATGTAGAATTTTTCACAATTCTTACAACTTATTTGGTATATTCCGGATTTGTTAATTGATGGGGTTTCATCTTTTGTTTTTGGATTTAGCAATTTTAAAACTGAGTATCTAATAGTAGGTGCAAGATGATATTTTTTTCCTTAAAGATATTTTTGAATTTATTAAATGTTCTTGGGTGGTATGTAATAAATTCAAAAATATCTTTAAGGAACAAAGTATCATTTGTTTACATCATGTAATTTTTTAATGTACAATAAACTGTATTCAGAAGATTAAAATAGCTAACTATTAAAGAAGCAAACACATTCGCCGCAGAAAAATAAAGCAACAGCTTATTTAGGGATTTACCAACCACCCACAAACATTTAGCAAACTCAAAAAGATCTTTAGAGAACAAAACATCATCTTGGTACCAATAAATAGATGCTCATTAAGGAAATTGTTAAATTTAAAAACAAAAGATGAAATTTCACTCATATGAATTGTGAAAATTTCTAATAGGGGAAACCAAAAGAAACCTAAAAACCAGAACCAAAGAACTTTTCAGAAACGTCAAAATGAAATAGGGAGACAAGTCAGCAGTAGCATTTCATTTTTGGAAAGAAAACCATAATCTTGACCAAATCCAAATTGATTAAAAGTCATGATAAGCCATAACAAACTCACAACATGGGAGAATATCTTCACATGGAAATACAAGGATAGATTAATACATTTCACAATCCCACCAGTGGACAATTTAGTTAACAAGTTAATTGTTTCACCACCAGAGAGAACTGCATACAACTACAACCAACAATTGGATCATTGAGGTTGAAAATAGATGCAACAACTCCCAAAAATAGACCCTGAAAATTAAAAAGAAAGCAAATTGGTGTGAAAGAAAAGAAAGACTAGAAAATGTTTATTAATTAATTTGGATGTCACATTTACTAAATTTCCCCAAGCATAAGTTAATAAATTAATTCCTTTCTTGAAAGGTTTCACTGGATGTGCTAGACTCAATGGAAGTTCCTTTCATCAAGATTGGGTCAGGGGATGCAAACAATTTACCATTACTGAAATATGCTGCAGAAAAGAAGAGACCACTGGTGGTCTCAACAGGTAAGAGTCATTCCATTTCATATCAACCAAAAAATAATTTTTTTTTTGAACTATCACAATTCAGATCTTTGTTTTATTTAGTATGTCATTTGGATATATGGGGGGTCACATGCATGCACACAAATAAAAAAAAGAAGGGCTCACTCATTTAAATGCTCAGAAAAGATCAATAATGGCAAATTTGCAAGAAATATATTAGCCATTTGGAAACCAGCATCCAAACATAAAGATTGGATTTTCAAAATTCTGTGAATTTAGACCCAAACACTGCATATTGCAAGGAAGAAGTGGACAGTTTGTGTTTGCTGTATCCATCAAAATTCAAATTAATGATGAGTGAAAATATTGTATTGGATAGGAATGAAGACCCTCTTATGTCTTTCAGAATGTGTCTGGTTAAAATAATATGCAATCTTTCAACTCCTGAATGTTACTCAAAGAACTATAAAAGTTGTCCCAAGGTAGATGGACTGAAAGAAAAACTGACTCAAAAGTTTAAAAAAAAAATTTTGTTTATCCAATTACAAGCAGAGAGTTATTGTAGATTGCTGCAAAATGCAAACAGTAGTTAAAGAGGAGTTGATGAATTAATGGATGGATTTTGTGATGGGCAAATGAAATTGAGAACTCATGATTTCCTTGCAAATGTACACAAATCTTACCACAGTTATTTGAAAACTAATTTGATTGAAGAAGACACCCTTGTAACTCTGCAGAATTTTCAGAAAATTACTTCTTTGTCTTATAAGATGAAATTCAGTCATACCACCGGACAAGCTCGCAAGCTACAATTCATCCATGTGTATTATATAACAAAGAAGATTGTGAACACAAGCATATGAACCTGTTTTCATTTCTGACTGCCTTAAGCGTAACACCACAGCAGTTTACACAGTCCAAAAACAACTCACCAAGCTCCTTATTAGACAAATTCACAAATTTAAAAAAGTTTACTATTTCTCAAATATTGTGCTATTCAATATAAGAATTACAAAAACTTTTTGAATTTATGTTATCACAAAGAGTAAGCTTGCATTGATGAGGAATGGCATTTCTTTAGCACTTTGAAGGGTAAGAATGCTGTGATGGGTTAAGAGGCACTGTGAAATGGCTTGTTACTAAAACAAGCTTTCAAAATCCTTACAATAATCAGATTTTAACTCCAAGAGAACTCTTTGAATTCTCAAAGCAGTCAATTCTGGGAATCCACTTTGAATATGTAACTACTGATGACTACCTTACCAGTAAATGGGAATTAACTTCTTGCGTTCAAGATGGAAAACAAATAACTGGGACATAAAAGTTTCATTTTTTTTTCCAAGATCAAACCATGAGGATGGATGCAAGCTGTACTCCAGAAGTGGCATAGAAGAAAGACACACAGTTTCAAAACATGCATGTTTCTTAATTCTTCTGCATGCAAAGAATGCATTAAATCAATTTGCAGTTTAGATAAAAACTATTTCATATTTTTCAGCCATTGTATTAATGACCATTGCTGTTGAGCTTTACTAAAGTAAAACCATTCTTTGAACCTTTAGAAAAGCTAAAAAACACATGTATTTTTAGATAGATAGAGTCAATCTGAAAAGTTCAATGCTATGGCCGGGATTTGAACCATGGATCTTCTGGTTTCCATCCAGTCGCTCTTACTCTTTACTATTCTTTTGTTTCTTGCAATGCCATACAAAGAATGGTACCTATTTCAAAATCATGTAGCAAACCACTTTTTAAAGATTTCTCTTCAGCTTTCTGTATGGCCCTTGTACCTGCAACAAAAGTGAAATGAAACTATTTCTGCAAAGGGTTATGTGGATTAACACAAAGCTAATATAATATTAAACTTCTGCAAGAGTGTAGAAGAGAGAAATAAACAATAACAATTAGAGAATATTAAGTGGATATAACACATAAATGTTTTTATATATAATCATATGTAATTATGATGACAATTTTTTTAGGTATGCAAGAAATGGAAACAGTGCAGTCAATATACTCATTACTAAAAGAAGAAAATGTTCCATTTTGCTTGATGCATTGTGTATCAGCATACCCAGTTCCTCCACAAGAAGTAAATCTCCGGGTTATACAAAACTTCAAAACAGTATTTCCTGATATTCCTATTGGCTATTCAGGACACGAAGAGGGTATTTCAATATCAATAGCTGCTGTTGCTCTTGGTGCACAGGTAATGTGATTGTGCTTTGTATTAAGAGTTATGTGTGTCTCTTCTGTTTAAGATATCTTGAGAAATCAATATGGTCATTTTGTGCTCTGAGGCCTCTAATAAGCAGGCATAGGAATAACTAAGCAGTTGGCTTCTAGTTATCTACATTAAAATCATTATCACTGCAGAGAATGTAAACAGAGAACAAGAGTCTTTGTAAGTCAGGTAAACATGGTCTGCTTAGTGCTGTCTGAAAACGCTAACAGTTCAATTCATTTCCCTTTGTTATAATTTTAATGATTAGAAATTCCTATGCCTGCTAACAGTATTAGTATCACTATGGAGGGGATTCGGCACCAAAAACTGTGGTTTATTGTACCTAAACCCCAAGTGTGGCATCCAAAGGAGGAAGGACAAGGTGAGAGGAGACAGAGGGCAGCCAAACTAAGGAGTCATGACAGAGCCAAGACACCCACAGACACCTCTACCCTGAAAGATATCACCAGATGAGAGATGATATGAAATAATAATGGAGTTGAAATGGAGGGACAAGAAATTCGGGGGATGTAATTAACCTACCCAGCATTCATCTGATGACCAGGGAAAACCCCCCAAAAATCCATGGGTCAGATAGGTCTGCCACGGGAATCGAATGCAGGCAACAGACGAAACTCCCTGAGCCATCCCGCCTGGTAATAAGCAACAAATTAAGCTCTTTAAAATTTATTAAAATTACAAATAATATTAACAATGGTGAGACTTTAAAATTAAACTGTGCTTAGTCACTTATTTGCTTTAGTCATTGTTCAAAGTTAAACTACGAATACTATCAGAATAATTAGAAATGTTCACAGCTCCCCATCTCTTCAGCTATTCTGGTGACTGAAGGTTGTTCTCTCTTATATTTTCATGCTTGAGTTAAAAACAACACTGCTCACATTTGATGGTAGTTTTGTAAAGTTGTACATTCATTGACTGCTGAGATCTCAGAATTTATAAGCATTGAGGGGATTTTTGGTATTAGATTAGCTCACATAATAAATGTAGCCTGAGCAATTTATTAAATAAACCTTTTAAAAACTGTATGTTATATGATTGAAGTCAGATATCTATCAGGCATATTGTGAAAATGTAATACATTTTATATAGGAAACAAAATATAGAAGTATTGGATTAGGGAGCACCAAAAAACATAAATGTGAAACTAACAGCTGTGATAACATTTCTGAATAGACAATTGTAAGAGAGAAAAAACATTTAAAATTTTAACGTCCTTTTTTTTTTTATAGTTTTTCATTCATAAGGGCAATCAGTGATAGGATAGAAAGATGATGGAATTAAGTACTTTGGAACTGTAAGTTGCCAATGGGGTAAGTGATCTCGAATTGAAGTTTCTCATTGGTCTACCGGGAAGATGTGAACCACCTAAATTTAATGTTATTTCTCTAACACTTACCTACTTATGGTTGCCTAACGCTGATTGCTCTTATACATGAAAAATATATACAACTTTGCAAATCTCTACCACAATCTAGTAGAATGTGGTTTTCGGGCTTGTAGGCCATGGTCTAGTCAGTAAGTTTACACCTTAGGTTTAGCCCATAACGTCAGCAGGCTCTTCACAAAAATTAACTCCATATATGTTAATGCCAACTGTGTAAACCTAAGCATGTATGCTACCATTAGAAGAAAACAGTGTTAGCCTCATCTAAAGGAAGAGTATACAATAGACAATGACTTTCAGTGACTAGGATAGCTGTACAGAGGGCAAACATGTTTGAAAATATTCTAATTTTAACAATGAACAATGACTGAAGTAATTTTACTTTCTCTACCATGTATACAGTAGGTAGAGAAAGTATTAATTGCACCCAAAAATTTAATACCTAGATTTCATTGAAGATACACATACTGAGATCCCCTGAATCCAAAAGAAGCATTTTAGAAAATGGTTTGTATGAGTGTGTGTGTGTCACAATAATTCAAAATTTGGTATTTAAGTTCAGAATCTTTCAAAAATATAACATGCAAATTTAGAAAAAAGTCCTTCCAACCCAAAACATTTATATGAAAAAGTTTCAAAAGCTTGATTTTGTTCAAAATACTATGTTATTATGATATTTTCATGATAAATGAAATATATATTTTGAATTTCCTAAGAACAGCCTGTGAAGTACTCTTTGCATAATTGATAAACCAACTGTCAAGTTTAAAATTTCTGAGATATTCTTTGTTATTGATTTTAATTTTCCAAAATGTATACTTATTTGCTGATTATGTCCTGCACCATGGCATAGTGGGCTAGAACATATGTTTTGGTTCCCTGCATCCAAAATGCATCCGGGATCAATCCCACTCTTGGGGAGGGGGGTGCAGATTTAAGTTCCCGGTAATAAGACCAGCGCCCACTCAGCATCATGAGGAAATCTACGCTAGGTAGCGAATCCTGGTCTAGAAAACCAAGTTTCTGACTGGAGTTGCTGAGATGCTGATCACATCTCCTCCCCATATCTGTTGGATCATCGCCCCCCTTTGCCTTGTGTATGTGGACGTGAGACCGGCAGTTGGGTTGGTGTATAACTAGCTGCAACTTCATATAAAACAGACAAAATAAAGGCTTTTAAAATCAAACTACACAAATTCTTAGTTGAAGAATGCCGTTATTCTGTACAACAATTTTTAGTGAGTTCTCTCTTCTGCAATATGGTATATTTGTGTATGTTTTTTTATACATTTTTGTTTTCTTAAAATATTGTTATCTATTTATTGTAATTAGTACTATATATATTTCTTTTGCATATTTTGATTCTGTTACTATATTAATGTTATTCTGTAAATATTATGCTTGACGTGACCATTATCTTGTACAAGATACAAAGGATGCATAAAGATGAATGAATATGAACTTTGAAGTCATCACATAGTGCCTGGCTCTTAAAAGATTTTACAATGCTTAAGTCTACAATGTTTTACAATTCCCATTGCACCTACAACGAAATATGTGATAAAACTATTTCTGAAATGTTTATCTTGATTAACATAAAGTAGATAAAAGAATAACTAACCTCTTTTAAGGATGGTCTATCAAGACTGGATAGAAAAAGTTATGTGAATGTAACATCATCTGAGGGAGACAAAGCACAGTTTTATTAAGAGCTTTCAAATTTTAAAATTAATAATAGTGAAATGGTAAAATCAAATAATACAGTAAAACCTTGTTTATCTGGATCAACTAGGACCAGGGCCAATCCAAGTTAATGCAAATCTGTGGTTATCCAGAAAATAACAGAAAAATGATAAAAACATGTACATCACCAATCAGCATAATTCTAACTAAAAAAAAACATACATTGTAAGGTATGTACTGTGATGGCCTGTGTATTTGCACTATACACAATACAGCTACAGATCAGTTGGTAGTAAAAAAGGCAGTGAGCTTCTGCTGTCTCATTTTAGTGTATTGCTTATGAGCAGCGCGACTTCGCATCCGTTTTGACATTAGAAGTTCATTTGGCAATGTTTCGGCTTGACTCTCGAAATAAAGCGTCAATTACGCTGTTTGCTACTGCTTGTACCTGCATCATAAGCACAGCAGGTTCATCAACACTGTCTGAATCTGAATACTCATCATTTTCATTGTCATTTTTAGTAACACTGCATGATGCAATAATACCTTCCTGTGTAATCGGTTTATAACTTTCATCATTGTCGATTTGCAGCCAATTGTCAATGTTTTCTTCAACAGTACTGGAACAGATATCAATATTATGCGTGATTGGAAGAACTTAGTAACAGTGACGTCAAAATTAATTGGAAAAAACTATTTGTAATCGGTTTTTAACACTTCGTCACTTACATTTTTATATTATTGAGGGCTAGTTTTGAAAGCTGTTAAGTCCATTATCAACCAAATTGGACAGAGGTTGACAATGGATGCAACGGCCTTCGAAACTAGTCCTTCAATAATATAAAAATATAAGTGAAGTAGTGTTACAAACTGGCTAAAAATATTTATTAATATTTAGATGAGTCGTATTTATTACACATCTAAATATGAATAATTATTTCGCTTCACTGTGGTGTTCCAATACAGTTAAATCTCGTTATGGCTAAAAATAGTTTTTTAGACATCAATATTTTTTCAAACATCTATGAAATCTTCCACAATTATTTTTTCTTCTCCTTCAATCTTGTTTTCTGGCAAGTCACACAAACCAGACCACAACTTCTTCCATGATTTCAATAAAATGTCTCTTCTAACCTAGTGCCAAACAGGTGGGATGAGAGCAGTAAATTTACCTGTTGGCAAGAGAATTAGAATAATGTACCTACCAAGAACAGCAATTTACCATCTGAAAAACAAGTCTTCATTTACTAAACTAAATAACATATATATTTTTTAAATCTGGTCCGGGTTATCAAGGTTTTAATGTACACTGAAAAAGCTTTAGTGATATCAACTTAAGTTATTTACTGAAAATTCAAAATACTGCTACTACCCTTTTCACTAGTTGTAAGCTAACTGGTAAGAGCTCTTGCAGCCAATTTCTGTACGTTTAGAGACACCTTTTCAGGCCTATTGTCCACCAGAAGTTTCCAAAAACATACAGCATGCAACTAGAAATGAGTAAAGTAACAAGATGTATTCACAGGCATACAAGCAAAATGTTTTTAATTTAAAAGTGATGCATTTCAAGAATCTTGTCATAGATGATTTATTATTATAATTGATGTGAACATTATCTTGTACAAGATACAAAGGATGAATAAAGATGAATGAATATGAACTTTGAAGTCATCACAATGTTCATATTTATAAATTAAGAATCCATCCTTAAAATTATAACATGTTTCATTGCAAATATATGAAATTTACAACAACCTATGACATGTTCTGTATATCTATAACCAGTTCTTTTAAATTCATTTGCAGGTATTAGAGAGACACATAACTTTGGATAAGAGCTGGAAGGGTAGCGATCATATCTGCTCTTTGACACCACATGAATTTAGGGATCTTGTGGACCAAATACGTACTGTTGAACTAGCTCTAGGGGAACCAGTAAAAGCGTTTCAGCCAAGTGAAAAGCCTTGTTATGAAAAATTAGGGAAAACTCTCGTGGCAGCAAGATATTTACCTGCAAATCACTGTTTGACTGCTGAAGATATCAAGATAAAGGTTGCTGAACCAAAAGGCTGTCCAGCACAGAAATTGAAGGATATATTAGGCATGAGACTGACCAAAAGTCTTGAGGAAGATGAAAGCATAATTCTGGCTAATCTGATAACACTGTGATAGAAATGTATTTATGTTAGTAGTAAGATTTTTATTTAGCAATACTACTCCTTGAGCTGATTGCAGGATTACAAGAAATGATTCATGTTCACTGTAATCTTTAAGCTTATTCACTTTCAAATGGTTATCAGGATGGAGTTATGACTGAACATTTAAATGATAATATATACAAGATGTAGCAAATCAAGAGCTCCAGAACATTTGAATACTATTACTACTATGTAGTAGTAGAAGCCTTTTGGGATAGATAGAACACATAGAACATATAATAAAAACACTAAATAAAGGTATATACATAATGAAACAAGTTAGACGAACTATGGATAATAAAACCTTAAAACAAGTGTATTATGCATTTATCTATTCACATATAAAATATGGGATATCTTTATGGGGTAATATAAATGCAAAAGAGGTGTTACAAATTTTCAGATTATAAAAGAAAGCTATCCGAATAATTGAAAATGTGGAGAGAAGATCTAGCTGTAGGCAGATATTTAAGAAGCATAATATTTTAACTGTTCAATGCTATACATATATGAAAGCATTAAATATGTAATAGAAAGGGATACATGTAAAAAGAACTGTAATGTACACTCACATGATGTAAGAAATAAAGCTGACTATTTTAGTACCACACTAAGGGGAACACTAAACAGATCATTAGAAAGTATCGGAAAAGACATGTATAATAGATTGCCAGGAAAAATAAAGAATACTAAACTATGTAATATTAAGAATATAAAAAGGTATTTGTCAAAACAAGCTTTTTATAGTGTAGAAGAGTACAAAGCAAAAAATGGAAAATAAACAATGTACCTTTTATTAAATTTTAGATGAGTCGTATTTTTTACACTTTTTGTACCTTTTAGTTTCTAAGTAATGTATATAGTAGACTTTTAGGTATATTTTTTATGTTTTCTTATAAAATGACGTATATGTATGAAATATAAGGGATGAATAAATTGAATTGAATTGAATTCCCAATAGTATTCAGCAATCTGAAGTGATGTCCCAACTATTTTCTGAAGATTGGGTCAGGACTTCAGGTGATCCTTGTTCATTACTGAATTTGTGTTTTTGCATAATATGCAGTTAGGAGAATCTAATAACTTAATTTTATGAAGATGTAATTGTGGCCAGTTTCAAGATGAAATAATGCAACTGTAGTTGATTGGAGACTGATTGGTATTATATTTGGGTCTAGTAATGTCTTCCATATCTTTGTGTTACATTGGATTTTGTTTTGATCAGCTACACAGCAGTAAACACTCGCTTTTACATCTGGTTAAATTGGGTGGAGATGATACATTTCACTTTTGTTGTCATTGTGCTACTGTAAGCTTATTAGGCACCGGTACTCGGTTCATGCATGATGGAGTTCTCCCTCATCTCAGGCTTTCTGTCCGCTGATTTCTGAACAGCAGGTTTCCTCGTAGATGGATAGGAAGAGGTGGACTAATTCTTTGGCTTTCACACTTGCCTGACTTAAACCCACTAGATTTCTACTTGTGGGGACATTCGAAATCTCTTGTTTATGCAACTCCGGTTCCAGATGTACACTCTTTCAAGCTCGTATTGTGGAAGACTGTCAGACAATACAAAATTCTCCAGCCTAACTCACACATTAAGGAATCCATGCAACGTCAGATGGAGGCCATTTTGAATGTGTGCTGTGATTGCCTGTTTTCCAATGGTTCTGTCATGGAGTGTCATTATATGCGGTTGAGCTGTATTAAAAGTGCTCTTAACAATTGCTGGACCTATATAACATATTTTATCTTCTATCCGCAAGAAATGTTTTCTCAAATTTTTGACATACCTGTTTGTTACATCCTGTATAGAAGGGAAATAATGTATTAATGACAGGTTAATAGGATAGGGTTCTCCTGTTTCATCAGGTAATATCTCTAGCACTTAAACTCTTTATGTTTATGGATAGAATCATTCTACCAAATTTGACTTCCTCTGATGTATTATGAATATATTGATTGTGCTAAGCTCTGCATATCACTGGTAGCAATGCGAACTGTACCAACACTACCTTTTTTTGATAGTATGCCAATGTTGGTGTAACCTAATTATATTTAGGTTTTAGTTAAATTCAAAGAAGATGTGTAGTATGCTAAACATAACTTACTTTCTCCATGTTTAATACTGTATATAATTTTTTATTTATTAATCAAATATTTCCTACAGTCAACTTATGCAAATTTACTTACAAGTTTAATTTACCTTGTTTGCTTACTTTGCTTTTAAGTTAATTACAAAATATGCATATTATAGCTCATGTGACATTTCACATAAGGGATCAGCTCTGAGTTAAGGATCAGACTTATTAGGAATAAAAAAATGGAGTTTCATCAGGAGGACAGCATAAATAAAATATTGTTTATACTGGTTCAATAAAGGTCTTTGCATGATTAAATTAGATTTATATTTACCTATTACACTCTGAAACAAAAGAAAAGCAGTAATGTGCATAAGCATTCAGTCTTGTACCATTGTACTGCCATAACACAGACACACAACATAAGCTCAAAAAGAAACAAAGCAACCAACCTGTCTCCTTTTTATGACAAAGTAAATCAAAATAGAGTTAAAAATATTACAGTAATATACTTATGTGATACAGCATTTTATTACTGGCTCTAACAATTACCATTTTATATATTTTGTTTCAAATAACTTATAAAATGAAAAAGTAAATTACACTTCTTTTAACAGATGTAAACTTAAATACAATTTTTATTCAAACAAATATGGTTAACAGACTGCAGTAATATGAGCACTTAAAGGGCTCACAGTGAAAGGGTTAATAGAATTAAATACTACCCTCTAAAACTGCAAAGTCAAAGTAATATATATATATATATATATATATATATATATATATATATATATATATATATATAATTGTATGGTACAAATTGCAATTTTGGAGATACTGCAAAATAAAATATAATGTTGTAGTTGACTAATGGCACTGGGGATTTGCACCATTTTCCCCCTGGCTTCCCAATATAACGCCTGTAGGTTCTCACTTTTGAGACTATTACATTTGTCCAAATGGTGTTTGTTCATGATGACATCCTCTGTACAGATAGTGCACTTGGATGTAGGTATGCAGTGTATTTTATAAAGGTGTTCTGCAAGACAATCATGGCCAGTTTCCAGTCTAAATAGGGCCACTACAGTTTTTCTTGGCAATTTTTGTATGTCAGTTTTATCTCCAATGTTCTTATAATCTTTGTCTTTTAGTTTATGTTCTTCATCAAGTCTCTGCTGTCTTTTAAAATGTAGCTTAATGTTGTTTAATTTTTTATTAATTTCAATTTGTCTTACAGGTTTTCTATTTTGAATTGTACCTTTTTTTGCTAGTTGGTCAGCATGTTCACTACCTAAAAGTCCAACATGGGCTGGGATCCATTGAAGGGTGACACGATTTCTTGATTCAACAGCTTTAGTTGCGCCGTGGCTCAGCGGTTTGACCGCTTGGCTCTCACCAAGGCGGCCCGGGTTCGATCCCAGGCGACCGCAAAGTGAGATTTGTGGTGGACAACACGGCGCTGGGGTGGGTTTTCTCCGGGACCTCCGGTTTCCCCCGCCATCTCATTCCACCGGTGCTCCATCTTCATCTCATGTATCATCAGTGTCACTGCCTGCGGTGCCGTATGTAGTAAAAGCGGGCGTTAAACACTACACATTCATTCATTCAACAGCTTTAATTAAACTTATATCTTTGATGATTGTTGTTTTGTTTTTATAATTTACAATTCCATCTATGGCCGATTTTGAATCTGTTAAGATAATGTGGTAGCCAGAATTACTTACAGGTCAATAGATAGCCTGTAAGCACATTTATTTATCCATTTAGTCTTATTGCAAATGTTTACTTTTTCTAAATGGTTTTTACTGTGGTGAAGGCTTATGTAGAGCAACAAAATGTATTATTCAGACACTTCAGTATTACCTGTTTAATTACCTAATTTTAAAACAAGGATTCTTTCTTCCTTAAAAAGTTAACTTGAAGGAAATATGGGGAACAAATTCTTTTAAAAGCAGTGATCTTTGTCCGGATAATTTAGAAATTTGTCTTGTCTAGCCCGTGTGGAGTAGCATGGTAGGGTAAATGAAATAAACAAAATGTTTTAAGATTTAACACATGTTTATTTTTGATTAAATGAGAAAGAAACAATAATATTACTAAACAACAATGGCAAAATGAACACAGCCAAGAATGTCATCACTAATTGCATTATAAAATTATGAGCATAAGCTTGATTTATCCTTCAAGTTGGATAAAAATAATAGAAGAAAAATAATAACCTCAACTTGATATAACACAAGAAAATGTAAACAAACACTGTCCAATTATGTTCAGTTCACAATAGCAACTGCTGGTAACCATAAAAGCATGTGAGGAAATATTTTTCAAACTGTATTGCATCTACAAAAGGAAATGTTTCTAGGTTAGTGAAAAGCTGTTTTAATTTTTGAAATGTTTACTATGCATTATTAAATGACCTACAGATTTTACTGTAAAACTTTGTATTTTCAGAAAGTATTACTGTTTAACAAGGACATGGTAATTTTTAGGTAAACAAATAATATACTGAGAACTTTTATAAACATTCGAAGTTTCATACTAAATAATAGATAATATTTATATTTTGTAATATTTGTATATTAATTTGACAAAAAGAATGAAATACTGAACATTACAGAAAGGGATGATTCTGCTCAATATTGTTCAATGTAATGAAAACTCTCTCCTTAAGCATATGCAAAATATTGTGTTGGGATAGCACAACTGCAAGACCAACTTGCACAATGATTGATGAAATTGTTTTAAATCCAATTCTTATCCTTGTTTCTGCACATGAAAATTCAACCTGCTTTCTAAATGACTGATCATGCCCAGTGTCTCTTTCTGCTACAGGATGAAGCAGTAATACAATCAGTAAGTTAGGAGTGACACCTTTTAAAGTTAACAAACCAAAATTTTTTGTTTGCAGTGTGGTATTCTTTGTTTTTTAAATACTCCCTCTTTCCAACTATAAGCAATTCTTCAGATTTTGCTTACTGATTCTGAGTGAAAGGGACAGTAATAGCTATATTACTTAATTTGCAACCAATCTTACTCAGTATAATTCATTTTAGCATCAATTTATTATATAATATTAATTATTCTGATTACAGCTTATTACACTATGGTTAGGCTAGTGTCAAGGCAGAATATATGATTTTTGGGCTTTGAGACATGGTCTACTGGAGCAAATCTTCTTACTTACAGACGTTACATTCATAGCTATGAGAAACACGCTCACTGACATTGCAGCAGTAATCTCTTAGGGATCTTGATAGCAACTGTTTCATTGCCTGTCAATAATGTGGTCTTTATGTAAGCTAATTAGGAGTGGGGGTGCCTCTCACCTCTGTCACGGCAACAGGCATAAAAGTTTCGGCACAAATAAGAAAACAGTAGGCGGATGAAGTTTCATGGTAATAATGAGCCTTGCTAAGCAGTTAATGATAGCGCGACTATTGTAGACAAGCGCCGTCGGGCAGCGATAACTGACGTATGGACTCGCCGGCATAGATTAAGTAACGCTTCTGGAATGTGATAGAATATTCGGATTACGTCATTAGAGGATTACGTCGTTAGATGCCTTGTTTTCCAGAAACATTTAGTGATTCACAGAACAGTTTAGTAATCATGAATGTGATATATAAGGGATTGTGACACGCCAGCAGGACAGTTGTAAACAGAGTGAGCTGCAAGTTGTGTAACAAGTGTGTTGTAACGAGAGCTAATGTAATCAGCTGTCACGGTTTGTTATTGTCATCAACCTTGGAAGATTGTGTTATTATGTGATGTAATGTTGCTATGTGAGAATTGAACAGTGTATCTCTACGGAAATAAAGGAGATTTTTAATTTCTGCAACTCGGCCTTTTAATTCTACGAAACCACAAAGTCACAGTATATAGGCAGCAAGTTACCATCAAACTCTGAAACATTATCACCAAGGCTAATAAGAAATAATGCAGCAATGCCACTTAATGAATGAAACATCTGAAAGTAAGAAGAGTTGTACAGGAGACCACAGTCCATGATCCAGAAAGCATTCATCTTCCTATAGAAGAGTTTGTAAGGAGGAAGATATGAATACAACATGGTAAGTAATAAGCTGTACTTCCAGCAGAATTTTAAGAAGTATAATTAAGATTGATACAAACAAACTGATGATGTCTTGCAGCATACTTAGAACTGTAAGAAAACATACTAACTCATTCATGTGTTTTAGTTAATTGATGGAAATTGATAATTTCCTCATACTAGCCGTATATACACTAATTTTTTAACAGATTGACTCAGCATGAAACATTCAAATCCTGGCCATGGCATTGAATTTTTCATGTTGACTCAATGTATCATTCATGTGTGTTGGTGAATGTAACACAGTTTGGAACATACTTCCTCACATATTATTTGCATATAATACTGACACAAAAACATCAAAATAAAATGCACAACAAAATATAGAGCAGTTTAAATTCTGTTTCACATTATATACTAATATACACACAACTATATACAAATACAAAAGTTAGGCTATCAACAGTATTGTTTTTATTTACACACTAAACACTTACAAGTTTTGATATTTCTTTTAATGTGTGCATGTAAAGCTAGTTAAGTCATGAAAAAGAATAAGTAAAATCATATTATATTATAAAAGGTTTAAGGTTTATATATTTCAATCATTTTTAACAGTAAGTCCATTACATTTATTGTTCTTTATGTACAACTGTGTAACTTCAGATTGATGCAATAAACATTTATGATAACATTTGAAACTGTATGTTTGCATTCTTTTTTAACATTCTTTAACAGTGACTTGAAACTTTCCTGACGGTGACAGGAAAATAAATCTTCTTGAGTTATCAGCCAGATGAATTTGGAAGAGTTTTCAAGCTTTCAAGATCTCATGTTGCTCTAATCTTCAGGGAATGATATCCAGACCACTGTTTGTCTGTTTTTGTAGTCAGTCCGGTGGGTATAGGCCAATGCTATTGTGTGATTAGTTTGGACCTGGCATGATGGGCATTGACTGTGAACTGATGGTGTCTGCTGTAGCTGGTGTTCTCGAATTGATCCATTGCAGGATCTATGCCAGGAATAAAACCAAGACTTGGTTTTGGCCATCAGACACCCATATGTTTATTGTATGGAACTCCATATGCTATTTAACTCCAAGCCGTGTAAGTATTACTGTTTGTACTTGATGGCCATAGGATTTTTAATGGAGTAGTCCCAGTAGCTTGCAAATTTAAGGATAGTGTTTCACTTAGTTTCAATGCAGTTGCTCTTGAAAGCTTGGAATCTCCCAGAATTTGCCTAGCTGATAACCCAAGAAAATTTACTTTCATTCTTTAACAGGTCGAATTGAATGATGAATAAATTTATAAAATGAGTATTTATTCATGATAATAAAACACCTTAGGGTGCAGTTTGATCTAAATGGGATTCAAACATGGGCCAACAGAATGAGAGATAAAATGTATTCATGATGAATATTCTAACAGCTGAACTATTATGAGAAAATTCTCATTCTGTACATAAGTAAAGATCAAGCAATAACACAATTTGGATTATGTGAATGTTGTTAGTTTTTGGATATGCACAAAAATATTTCAACTTATGTTTTGCAAAGTATTTTCAAAACTAACTTATTCACACACTTCCTAAGACAAAGTTTTTAATAAAATATTTAAAAGTATCATCGAACCATGACAAACTGATGGAGAAATAAATTCATAAAGTTGTGATTGAGGTTTTCGCTAAATTTCTGTATCATAATTGTTAATGCCTTGATTTTCACAATAACAAGAATAGGATTTGCAGCTTTTTTACATTTGTACTTAAAATTAAAAATTGTAATGATATATATATTGTTGAAGCAATGGCCCTATCATAAATGAATTGATATGCATTACTTTTCCTTGTTTAAAGATGCTTTGGCTCCTTAGTTGCATCATAATAGTACTGTGTATTTGTTTAGTCCTTTACAAGGTACTGCATATCAGACAGATGGACTTGATTGCATAGTCACCTTTCTGACACAATCAGAATGATTGAGTTAAGTCTAACAAAGATGACTCAGCCTTCACCAGAACCTATGAATACTAATCAAGAGACAGGCAGTGGAAGCCAACGTATCCATTTGATGAATCTCTAAGGGAAGCCAATCTACAAGGGGGGACGAGAGCTCAGACAAAGCTCATGACAAGATGAGCAAGTTGGTCAAAGTTTCCTTGCAGAGAGTTTCGCTGCGTCTGCAAGGAAACTTCGACCGTGCCACTGAGGATGTCTACTGCAGTTGTGGACGAAACGTTTGGACGTTCTTATGCCAACAGACCACGACAGAACAGCCTGGAAATAATGAATTGTATTATGGACTCCGGCGGTGAAAGCTTATGTTCTCTCAAAACATTGTATTAAAATTTTTTATTTTTTTATTTCTTAATTGATGGAAATTAATTGTTCCTCCATATTAGCTATGTATAGGCTAAGGTTTTGGATAGATATAGTCAACCTGAAAAATTCAATGCCATGGCATTTATTTATTTGCTTACTTCCAGTTTTCTCAAAAACAAATTGGAGAAACTTTCTTTTGTGCGATGCAAGAATTTTTTCTAGGTTCAAAGGTGCACGTATATACATGCGCAAGCAGACAACCTGCAGGTTGTCAGGTTTTATTGCTTTACAAAAGTAGGCTTGCTGTCCAGCAAAAGTATTTATTGTACTGTTAGAAGTGAAGGCAGTTTGTTCTGTGCATCCTTCAAATATTTAAAATTCATTCAGTATGTTGTAGAAAATCGGAAAATGGCTTGACAAATCAGTGAAATGGACTTGTCCTTTTATTTTAATAATGAGGAGGCCTGCCTTCAATTATTATTTGACGAGGGTCTGCTGAAGACACAGATGTTGTGTTCCGAATGCAATGCTGTCTTGCACCCCATCAAGACACGGTGCTGCAAGTACAGCGAGTTTTGCTGCAGGTACATAAATGGTAATACGAGGCACTACTGTTGCTACCATTGATGTTAATATATACCTTGTATTTAATTGAATTATCTTTATTTATTTATTTGTTATTTTCTTTTAGAACTGGACATGAAAAGGTGACACAGTCCGTGTGCAAAGGAACATAGTTTGAGCAGGCTAAGTTATTGCCTGGTCAAATTTTGTTACTCATGCACTGCTTTGCACATAAACAATCATATGACATAACGATAATGGAGTGCTCCATAGGAGATACATGTATGAGCTCACGGACTGTATCAGACTGGTTCGGCTACTGCTGCGAAGTGTACATGATGTCAAATGACACTATGTATACTGCAAGGGGGAAAATTGGCGGTCCCGGCCATGTCGTTTAAATCGATGAGTGCAAAACAGGACAATGCAAGTTTCACTGTGGGCGCGTTGTAGAGGGCAACTAGATCCTGGGAATGATCAACATGGAAACAAATGAGGTGCAGATGACGACATGCCTCAACAAGAGAAGAGATACAAATACGCTCTACAGTCTAATTGCAGAGCACATAAGAGTTCACCAGCACCATTCACATTCACACCATTCACCATGGGGGTACCATGGGTTTATGGCTGGAGGGTTTGTTGCGCAGTGAATCACTCAGTGCACTTTGTCGACCCAATGACAAATGAGCACACAAATACATGGTCACGCTGGTGAGAATTACAACATTGTCTAACAAGGGGTGGCATTCATAAGCACAGTGTGGATTTTCACATTTTTGAGTATTTGTGGCACAATGACTGCAAAAACAGGCCAGCAGACCTGTTTCAAGAACTGAAGACATTAGGCAGGTCTACCTAGTGTAACGATTGCACTTAGTGTGCTAGAGATAGTTATGTTTAGTGCAATTAGTTAGCTAGTTGGTGAAAATTAGGGACTACTGTGTGTATTTAGTACAATTATTTAGCTAGGGTGCAATTTAGGTACTACTTTGTGTTAGTTTGCTAGATAATGTAATTTAGGGACCAGTAAGACTGTTGGTAGTTACGCATTCAGTGGAGAAACAACGATAGTTTGGCTGCACTGAATTCTTCAATATGGCTATATATGCAGTAAGTAAATAAACAAACAATTAATAATGTTAAAAGAATGCCTCCAGCACGAAATTGCACTAAAAAGTAAAGAAATTATATTAAAAATCATGGTTGTATATAAAAACATCAAAAAGTGTGAAGGACTTAGATAAAATCGCTGTGTCGCTTATTAGAAAGAAAAGCCTGGTTTTTAACTTTCCTAGCTTTACATACGCACACACATATATATACATTAACAAAAAATAATAAAACACTGATCTCCCCCTCAAAAAAATAAACATTTAAGGCTAAGCAATCACAGACTGAAGTAACTTAAACTAGATGGACACATTTATAACACACATTTACTATTATCTATTTACTGTAAGAATAAAGTAAATGTCAAAGAAACACATGGCAGAAATTAGCCACATTGGTTGGTGGGGTTTACAACTCCTGTATTTTTCCACAGTATAGTTCCATAGTTGATTAAGCTTTTTGTTTTGCCCGCTTTCAATAAAACATTCAACTTGTTATAATATAGAATTAACATTATAATGTAATATATGGCAATAATGTCCTGAGCCCTGGCATAGTGAACTAGAGCATTGTGCTTTGGTTCCCTGTCACAGAAAGCACCCCCAGGATTGATACCACCTCTGGGCAGTGCAGATTTTAAGACCCGGGTGTAGGACCAGTGTCCACTCAGCATCTTGAGGAAATTGAGGAGTTACCTGGTCTAGAACCCTGGCCTAGTAAGCCAACTTTTGGGCTGGGAGTGTGATGATGCTGACCACATCTCCTCCCCGTGTTCGTTGGATGATCGCCACTTCTACCTTGCATATGTGGATGTGAGGCTGGCAGTCGGGTTGGCAGGTTCTGGCTTGCTAATGGGCTGTTACACCATGGGTTACGTTTTTATACTGTAATAATGCACTTCATACCTTATTGTTAATTGCAGAAAATTGAGGTATGTTACTTTGAACACCATGTGGTCAACCGTTGTTGATGTAACATTTTATGGTTTTTGTAACTTTCATCACTCAATTATAGAAATACCAAGTTCTTTTTTTTTAAATTAACAAATTAACAATGGATAGACATGATTGCTGCAAAAACAATGGCTCTCAGATGTTCAACAATACCCTGGCTGATGTAACAACAAATAAAGCACTTAAACTCAGGTAATGGCATTTATGTTTACATGAGCACCTGCAGACATTATGTTAACTGATGGCGTTATGTTAAGGAAGCTCAGTGCAGAGTACGGATAAATACTTTACTTTATTCTAACAGCAAATAGATTATAAAGTGAATATTTTCTTAAAAGTATCTAGGAAGCCTAGTAATAATGCCCATTCTAAGAAAATTCTCCTTTAAGAACATGATAAGCATTATATCAAAAAAGTTTTTCATGATTGCACAAACTCATTTAACTTTCACCAAGTTTTCCTTGTATTCAAACTTTCCTTAATATAAACACGAAAAATCTTCTGGATCCCTATAAATCCATTCATGATTAGTTTTGGAATGCATTTAGGCACAGCATGTTATAATTCAGGTAACGTCTAAATAAATGTATATGCAATAGCATACTTACATTGAGCTAATATATTTTCTTGAACTCCATAAAGTTATTAAATTATATAGAGATGCTATTTACAGGAAAGTGTTATTAATTAAATAATTGTATTATTGAATGTATGTATTAACTGACCCTCAAAACAATAACCTCACTGTTCAAACAAATTTCTAATTATTAGTGAAATATTGGTATATTGTAAATGAAAATGAAAATTAACAACTTCTTTTAGTTTTAAAAGGAGATTTGTAAAAGACATTGTCTTCATCACAAATGAACATCTGATGATCGGAACAACAGTTCATGAAATAGGTCCTGATTCCATGAAAATGTGTCAGCATCTTAGGTTTTATTTAAATGAAGAATGAATATTAGAACCTGAAAACAAAAGAAAATCTAAAACTTTGTTTCAAGGTAGGGAGAAATGATGATGTTGTTGATGATGATGATGATGATTATTATTATTAGCTATTTACAAAGAGCTTATTTTGTATTTTGTTATTTCTTATTAACCTTGTGCGTATAAAGTAAGGATCTATAAGGGCTTAGATCATGATTGCCAGATAAAGCATTACATAGTTGTTTCACAATTTAAGGATCTAAGAATATGTTTACAATATCTTATTCCACTGCTATTCAGCAATAAGGTGAAGTTTACTTTTTAACAGACCATATTTCATTTGCACATAGATCTGTAACTGATTAATTATAATTTCTAATTATATTTATTATTTATAATTACTATCAATGATAATTGTCCATCACTGTTTGCTCTAATAGAGAATAAGTACGATTTCAGTACTTGTGAAATTGTAAGCAATCACTGGGGCATGTTATCTGGAAATGAATTTGAGAATGTCTGATGATTTAATGGGAAAATGTGAGGCAGTTGGGGAATTTAATGTCACACCTGCTTATTATCATGGTAGCACAACTGGTTAGAGAGCAACAAAGTAAACTGAGTATCTATAGTTGAAAACTTGACTATGGCATTATAATGTCAGCCTGATTCTACCTTTCCTATTGAAACACTCATTTGAATATTATTTTCTGACAGCTCAAGAGATGATATCTAAAGGGTAAGACTAAGTTCAATATGAACGAAAACCAACCCTGCAATCAGCAGAGTACAAAATCCTTGTAAATTTGACATATCACAGAGACCTAAATATTGTATTTCAAAATCAAATGCTAGCAAAATTCTGACTGATGAATTGAATACACTATCAAAGAAAGCAGAAATCATACCAATGCCTTTCTCAACTAAATATTTTTGTGAAGCAGGATTCTCTGTCTAAATAATTGACAAAATCAAAGGCCACTTGAATGCAGCACCTGCAATTATCATCAACCGACCAAACATTAAAACTGTCCATAAAAATCAAGTATCTCAGCTGAATCTTTCCTGGCAGCGTATATGTTCTAGACGTTCACGGGCTTCGAGCCAGGTAAGCAGATGTTGAGACATCAATGTTTCGGGAGCGTACATCTCTCCCATCTTCAGGATGTTGAATCGACATCCTGAAGATGGGAGAGATGTACGCTCCCGAAATGTCGATGTCTCAACATCTGCTTACCTGGCTCGAAGCCCGTGAACGTCTAGAACAAATCAAGTATCTCATTGGCTACAAAAATGACTTGTTGCTTATGAACTTTAAAAATACTTTTATGTATGACCAAGTTTCAACAATGTCAGTGGTAGTTCATAAATGAAGTTATTATAGTATGCATTAAATGAAGTATTAAAACTTAGTGCCCCTAACACCAGATGGCAGAGTGATCGGAACTCCGTAGTAGTGGAAGAAGAGGAAGGTTCATCTAGTCACCAAACAGCTGATGATGAGATCGAATGATCTTGAAAACGTTTCAATTATACAACAACAAGTAAGTGAAGACTGAGTGTAAACATATTGACTCATAAATTCAAATTTAAATATTATAGTATACTTAAAAGTTTTTAAAAACATTCTCCCATCTTCCATTTCCCTTCTCCACCACTATCTTGTAAGCTCATAAATAAAGTATACTGTTACTTGGTAGGTTTACAAGAGACTCCATCATTGAAACTGATTCTAAAAAGAGCTACTGGGAACCCCTGATATAGAAGGTATTCTTTCAGACTGCAAATATAATATGGACTTTGCAGTAAATCCTTTCAATATAAGTTTAAGGTACAAGGGTCACTATATTCTGAGCCTTGGAAACCTTGAATGTTATACGTGTTATTGCCATCTGACGTTTCCAAAGAAAATTTTGATATTGTTGACCATAATCTACTTTAGACATTTTGTCAATAGTCATTTGTTTTGTTTACATTAACTTGAAAATTGTGTCTCAACAAAAACATGGAATTATCAAGATGAGTGCATCAATCAACTAACTTTCACATTTGGCAATGAAGCTCCATTCTTTACCAATGTGAAATGCTAGTATAATGAATTTAAACGTGGCCACTGTTCATTGAATGATGAAGTTCGTGAAGGTCGTCCAAAATCAGTTGTGCCATAAAACATTGATTATATGCAAAAACTAATAATGCAAGATTGTCATGTGACATATTGGAGATTGAGGCATAAGCATTAGTTCCACCAGCGTATATAACATATTGCATGATTATTTAGCCATGAAAAGTCGAATAGTGTGCAAAAATGCTCAAGAAATACAATGGCAGTGCCTCAAAAGACGTATATAAGATTGTAACAGGTGACAAATCATGGATCTATACATCTGAGCAGAATGTAAAACAGCAGTCGACTGTATGGGTGTTTCACGATGAAACACATCCAACAAAAGTTAGTCGCACTCAAAGAAGCACTTTGAAGCATATGGTTGTCTGCTGTTTCAGCAAAACTGGCTAGGTGGCAACAGTGCCTTTAGAGGAATGCAAAATGGTCAATAACAAATAGTACACAACATTTGTTTGTTGGAAGTCTTCACTGAAGTAAAGAAAACCAAAAAGAACCATAGGATCGTTCTTCATTAAATACAATGCGGGTGCACACACATCTCATCTGAAACAGAGTATCTGAAGGCTCAAAAAATCGAATTGATGGGTCATCCGCCATACAGTTCTGATTTGGCACCCAATGTCTTCTGTTTGTTTCCGAACTTCAAGAATAAATTGTAAGGTCAATGATTTTCGTCAGCAGAAGCAGCCGTTGATGCCTTCAAAAACCATGTTTTAGAGGTGTCTCAAGAAGACCGGAATAAATGCTTTGACAAATGGTTCAAACGGAGGCAAAAGTGCTTGATCATCAAGGAGAATATTTTGAAAAAAAAAATAAAGCAGTTTTCAATAAAGAATTACCTGTTTTAATTATTAGGCTCAAAATATAAATAGTACCCCTTGTAAATGTGCAAAGCAGTGGATAATTCTAAACATTAGTCTACCTGGCAATCATATTACATGCCCTAAATGTAGCATATATTGAAGTCATATTGCACTACTTATCCATTATTAGTAATTATTCATATACATAAAACATTTTAATTTCTTACTCTAACTGTAAAGTAGCAGGTTTACATTACAAAAAATAGAATAAATCAATGGCATGGAAATATGTTTGGTGTGTCAATGATATAGGAATATGTTACATGTAAAATTTATGAGTGAAAAAGCACCTGTGATCCATAGTGCATATGGTTACATACAAATATAAGAAAATACTCTTACCATAACAGTTAAGAGCAGAATCATAGGAATTCCAGGGCATTCTAAGGTGAACAAACTTAATTTATCCTTCCACTGCAGGTCAGATTAATGGCACTGGTGAATGGCCTTTAGGAAGTCTGGAGTAAAATCTATCTAAGGTTAGTATTTATGTTATTTCTAATAAACAATTAAAGTAAAAATAATTCACTCATACTTATCATACAAGAATATCTTGGAACTGTCTAAATTGCAAACATTTGTGGCACCTCCTTAAGAAATTATTAATTACAATACACAGTTTTCTTTCAGAAAGGCTAAAAATTTCTTCACAATTTTGATATTTCAGTTTATCAAAAGTGTAAGGACTAGTCTTGTATGCTATGTCTTCTGGAAGATGACTCTATCATCACTTAATTACTTGGCTACATGTGCTGTGGCAATTTCCTGCTGTAGCCCCTATGCCATCTTCTGATTACAAAATATACTCCTGAATGCAAGTTCACCCTTTTAATTTCTTGAGTCACCTTTGTATGATTTTAAACATAGTAACATATTTATAAAAATGTCCATTTTTGTCTGAAACATGCATGTCTTTTGGGGGAAATTTTCAGACAATGTTTAATGTTATCTAGAACCTCTTCTGTAGGGACGTTAGGTTGCTTTTTAGGCTCCTTGTCTGGATACTTTCTTTGTGAAACCAAGTTATCAATTGAGGAATAATTGTGTTTCAACTTGGAACTTTTAAGCCTAGAAACCTCTAATCATCTTATAACTGCAGCCAATTCATGCATATGAATGAACCAAACACAAAAATTCTGTTTGGAATACACTTAAATCATACAGATTTAATTAACCCAATTTAAAGAATTAAGTTTATCTATAAGATAACAACACAGACTGGATGTTATAATTTTGATTTGTCAAGGTTGTGAAGGTGAGAGCACATTTACTTATGTAAATTGCTTACCCAATATAATGGGTAAAAGGGATATAGATGTCATGCTTTAGAACGTCATTCTAAGTAAAGGTACCATTTTAATCTGTGAAACTTTTTCAACAGAAAAATAAGTATCCCCTTTTCATTGCATTATAATTCATACAGTGATTAAGCAAGTATGACAAAACATCAGATGTTTTTCAGCCCTTATAACTGGCCAGAAGTTACCCTAAATCTAGGCCTGATACATTTCCTTCCCCAACATTTTTTCCCCAGTTTTTTCATTTCATGCATCATTAATGTCCACTGCCTATAATGCTGTATGCAGTAATTTTGTAATTTATTTCTCATCTTTCCTTTTACATCATCAAATGGAAATACAAACTCAAGATTACAATTCCAAAATCCATACTGGAAAACCCATATATTCCTAAATCCTGAAAATCCTGCCATGTTGCCCACCATTGAATAATAATTTGGTCCCCATACACCTAAACCTAGGTTTTTGTGTATTGGAGGCACTCTACTTCTTTTTACACATTTTGCCATTTCACCTATCCTAATCTACATTTTTCTCTTAATTGTTCTTAGCCATTTCTCTTTAACTTTCCCTAAATAATTCTCCTATATTTCTCCTGTTCTGTTCCACTTTTATTGACAAAATTTTTATGGTTACTATTTCGCCCCCCAAACTGTCCCATTTACGTAGCCAGGCTTGCTCTCTCCATATCTTTGTTTGACTACAATATAATATACAATGGACATTTATCTAGCTCCCTATCTTGACCTATACCTTTCAAGTTTCTCACTCCTGTTCTCGCCCAAGCAAAACCTTCTCGCCTTAACTTAGTACATATGTCAACTTATCCTTCCCTCCCCCAAGTCTGTATGCATTAAGAAGGGGTGCTAAAAATAAAAAAGAATGTAAACAATGGAAATGAACACCACTAAAAAGTTAATATTGTTTCTAAACTGTAACAGTAATATCATAGCACAACTGGAAAGAAAAGGGGAAAAAAAAAAGCATGCATTCTACTTTGCAGTGGACCTGACCTTATTTGTCAAGTGTGATTTTCCTGCCTACTTGCAACAGACAGCAAATTGTTGCCACATATTTCTGAATTTCAAAATGTTTCTCTACAAATCTATGAGAGAAAGAATGTTTATAAACTTTTTCAATTTAATCTTAAGATCTATTGCTGGTTCTAAGAATGGCATTTATACCCCTTCCATCTGATGCAAGATTGTAACACACACACATACATGCATACACACACAAAAAAATAACAGAGAGCGAGAAGAGACATTAAAATGATGAACAGGTTACTACAGTACCAATATTATTATAAAAAGGGCTTTAGATCCAACTTCTTTCAGCTTGAAAATGCATGCATTACAATGAGACAACATTAATATTTTATTTAACTGCACTTTTAAACAAGGACCTAGCATTTTGTGATAGCCTTAGTTTCACCTCTATGGATTTAAATTAGACATTTTTCTGTTTCATTACAAAGTGGCATATAGAACAAAGAATCACATTAACATACTTTAAAAGTTGATTATTTTTGCCATTATTATTTCCAAGATATCTTTCTTTGATAATTCCTGTTTAATCACTTAGAAATCTTGCTTTTTCCCTAACAACATGCCTTCCTTGCAGCGCTTTCACCACTTCATTTTTGGAATAAAGAGTTATCTATTTTAAATAATCGGACCTCTGTAAACTACATGTACAATATTTATATATAGCAAATGAACACAATTATTAATTTTCTAAAATTGCCTAAAGGCAACCTTTATCATGCACGCCAAAGAGAATGACAGAATACTGATGATTTGATTGGGCATAGCCATGAGATCCAAAAGTGTCCCCTGGAATTTCTTCTGTGATGCTGCTGCTGTTCCTTTTCCAGTGGCAATAAAGTGAGGGGCTTTCTTCCCTTGTTTACTAGACTACAGTAAACAGGGAAGCGTCACTGGTCTCAAGAAGAGTGATGATATTTCACAAAAGCAATGGCTGCCAGTTCCTTACAGAATTCCTCCAAAACCACCACACTCTCCAGCATGTTATTTGTCTCTTCTCTGTAAATAAAAAATATATATAAAAAAAGGAAGGGAATGCATCAGAAATTAGACATGTTACAATTATATGATTTTCGGTATCCACTATCATTCATTTTCATAACTACACTACAATTACTCAATAAAAGATTGTTTTCTGGTCTATTTCTTATTAATAATGATAAATATTGGTCAAAATGTGCTAGTCTTGATACTGCATACTCATTAGCACAAGCTGATGAGAAAAAAGGTAAAAAGAACACTTTAAAAGTATACACTAAACTCTTGCTAATCCAGCCCTCAGTGGTCCAGCCTCTCAGTATTCCGGCTCAAATACAGCCACTTATAGCTCATGTAATGTAAAGCAGAAATGATGTGTAACAATGTGTCAACAATTTTATTGTTATGGTATACTACCGTTGCTTATGCTATTTAATTTGGGCATTCTGTAGTGTTCAGTATACATACAATGGCTTCTAAGGGAAACATGATATGCTAGATCTCAAACACAAACTCAAAATTTTGGATAAGCTGTAAAGCGGTTGCATGATAAACCATGCTGCCATTGCATATTATAATTGCGGCAACTACAAATTTGGGACATGTTTCATAATGAGTGATACTGTATGTGCACGCCAAATGTATAAGTTCTGTATAAATACTAATGTATCTTTTGATTAATAAAGTGCGATGTATAGTCAAACATTATCAAATCAATAATCCAGCGCTTCCTCTAATCTGGCACCCATATCTGCAAGAAATGGCTGCATCAGTGAGTGTTTAGTGTATTGCATATAATGCTAAAAAGCTCAAACAAACCCCCCCCCCCCAAAAAAAAATAGCTTGTAAAATGCTAAATCTACAGAAAAGTACACTAATAAGGTCTAAAGTTTTTCTGAACAAAAGCTTATATTTTTTTACGATTTACATTAAAATTTAATCACAGGCTATTTGGAAGGAAAAAAAAATGTCAAGCTACACCTTTTATGTCAATATCTAAAACATTTTATTTTAACAGAATTTAAGTCGGGCAAGAACAGGCATGGCAATCACAAATTAAATAATTTAGATATGAAATATTAATTGGAAAGTTTAACTGTAAAAGGATACATAAATACATATAATACATGATACATAATATATATATATATATATATATATATATATATATATATATATACACGAGGGCTATCCAGAAAGTAGATTATGTTTTCGTCTGTTTCCGCTAGGGGCGGGGCTAGCGCGGCCATCTTGGGGTCAGAGCGTTGCGCAGCTCAGTCGGCATCTAGCCGTGCTAGTGAGAGGTTCGTGCTGTGCTCCGTTCAGATACTGTGACGGTTTGAAATGTCTGCGTTAATTGAAAATCCCGCGAGCTGCGAGGTGCGTGCAGTAATAAGGTTTCTGACTGCAAAAAACTGTAAACCGATAGAAATCTATCGGCAGCTTTGTGAAGTGTATGGGGACAACATTATCACTGAAGGTGGAGTGCGTCAGTGGGTCATCAGATTTAAAAATGGCCGAACCAATGTTCACGACGAAGATCGAAGTGGGAGACC
The DNA here is from genome assembly GCA_030765055.1 of Mantis religiosa. Taxonomy (NCBI): domain Eukaryota; kingdom Metazoa; phylum Arthropoda; class Insecta; order Mantodea; family Mantidae; genus Mantis; species Mantis religiosa. The sequence continues at coordinate 51,054,862 of CM060956.1, forward strand.
CAGCATAGTGACTGCTGAACTTGTCGAAAAAGTCGATGCTAAAGTCTATGAAAATCGAAGGTTCACAATAACGGAACTTTCTTTGAGTTTTCCACAAATTTCGCGAAGTTTGTTGCACGAAATCATCAGCGAAAAGCTTGGTTACCACAAGTTTTGTGCAAGATGGATTCCAAAAATCTTGACAGAGGACCACAAAAATCAGCGAATGGCTGCAGCGTTGAACTTTTTGGACGTTTACCATAAGGATGGTGACTCTTTACTCGATCGCATCGTTACTGGTGACGAAACATGGGTGAAACACGTGAACTGTGAAACGAAATTGCAATCAATGCAGTGGGGGCACACAAGTTCTCCCCAAAAACCCAAGAAATGCATGCAAACAATGTCGGCAAGGAAGATGATGGCGACTGTTTTTTTGGGACAGAAAAGGTGTGATTTTGGTGGACTTCCTGGAAAGAGGCACTACAATAAACTCTCAAAGGTATTGCCAAACTCTCCAAAAACTCAGAAGAGCCATTCAAAACAAGCGCAGAGGAATGTTGAGCTCTAAGATCTTGTTGATTCACGACAACGCCCGGCCCCACACGGCAAATGTCACTCTTGAAGTTCTTGAATCTTTTAAGTGGGAGTTGTTTCCTCATCCGCCGTACAGTCCCGACCTGGCACCGAGCAACTTCCACCTATTCCCAGCAATGAAGAAGTGGCTGGCTATGCAGCGTTTTGATGACGACGCACAGCTGCAAGAAGAGGTAACGAAGTGGTTGAAGGCGCAGGCGGCCGAATTTTTCGACGAAGGAATTTCCAAGCTCGTACATCGCTACGATAAATGCCTTAATTTGAATGGTGACTATGTCGAAAAGTAGTATTTGAGTGTGGCTTTCATCTGTATATAATAAAATTTGTTTCCTATACTTTGTTTACTTTTTATTCCAAAACGTAATCTACTTTCTGGATAGCCCTCGTATATATATATAATTGTAGGGAATTATTTCAGCCAAATTGAAGGTTCAATATAAACAACCTGAGACTTCTGACGTCTCTTAGAAGGGTATATTTCCATGGCAATGTCCCTCTGTTGTTGTATTAGCCAGAGGGTGCTAGCACTTCAAAAAAGAGCGATAAGGATACTAAGTGGGGTGGATAACAGAACATCTTGCAGGCCATTATTCAAAAAAACATCAAATATTGCCTCTAGCATGTATGTATATTTTGGAATTAGTGATCCATGCAAAACAAAATAAACTACATATACAAAATTACAAAAATGCCGATATTCACAATTACAATACACGTCAGAAAGATGACTTTCACATTCAAAGTTGTAGAACGGAAATCTTTAGGTCTAGTGCTATCAATAAAAGTATAAGATTATACAACAGGCTACCAGAAAATATTAAACAAATGAAGAGCCTTATACATTTTAAAAAGGGAGTAAAACTCTTTTTACTGCAACATTCATTTTATTCTGTAAATGAGGTTTTAAATGTTAATTAGTTTTAAGTGATTGTAAATAATGACAGTGGCCATTAACGTAATTTTTATACTATGACGTGTCTAATATCAATCAAAAGGACAAAATAAATTAAATTGAATTAAATTATGAAGTAGAGTAAACTCCACATTTGTGAACAATTACTTTTATATAGCATTTCTCTATGGTCTTTATATAGTTTATATTCATTTTCTTTTTCTATTTTAGACTTTTGTTGGATCCTGTATCTGTTACAGTTTTTAGTCTTATGTAACTTTTTACATTATTCTTTGTATCTTGAACTGACGTGTCCTATAACACATGTATTATGTTCCAAAGGATGAAATAAATACAATACAATACAATACCCTCCTTTCCCTTCATCTAAAAGCTGAACTTGGACAGATAATATGTTTTCATGTTACTGTGAAATATAGCACATGGTTTAGCACTGCTTACTGGCATTTATGTATATTTATTTTATTTTTGCTGTTACTGTTTACTATTGAGAAGTCATGTGCTTAATTTAAGATTCTAGCACTATCCATATCAGATGTATTAAACACTAAATTCACGCAAAATATTTGCTATTTGACATACTGATATGTACCCTAATACAATGTGGGAATGAGGATCTCCCACATTTAAATTTATGCAAGCAAACTTAAAATGAAAGAAATTCAATAACCAAAAAGAATTAAAATATAATTTTCTGTTTTTCTGCAACTTACTGTACATTTGCTGCATCTCCAAGTAACCGTTGTCTGGTTCCATACAGCAACTGTTTGTAGTTCTTTAGCGTGGGCACTTTGGATGCTACTTCATTTGCCACAAGCTGCAAGGTACCAAATAAGGAACTTGCATCTGGTAACAGCGGTAGCAGAGGATTGAGTAGGTATTCATGAAGATATGGATGTGGTAGCATTGCCAGTCGAGAAACCAGTCCTGTTAGCTGCAAATTGATTTCATAAGGCTGAAAAAAAAAAAAAGAAAGAGATTACAATAGATCAATCCTATTTATCAAGGAACTGTAAGATTCTTAGAAGTATAACAAAATAACATCATTAACAAGAGATTTAAAAGGCAACACAATGCCAAATGTGACCAAACCACCCATGGGAATATCAACTGCACAATGGTTAAGAGACTTCTCAGAAACTAGTCTTGAGAAAAAAAGTATTTAAGTTGATTCATTTCAACATTACACTAAAATAAGTTTAATATTCAATACAGTTCTCCTGACGTGTTGCAATATGTTGTTCAGCCCCATAGAATTGGTGCTACATAAAGAATTATTTGAAATAAACTGTATTTTAAAGAAATCTTTTTTTTTTTATATACAATAATTTTCTAAGTATCTCTGTGGAAAAATCCCTTAGGAGTATCTGCCTCCCAAAGGCAGACACACTCAGCCAAGTCTAACCCATCAAAGAGGTCTCCATTGAAGAGCTCATGTTCAGCTCACCAAATTTTAGTAACATCAGAAACATCTTGGGTACAGGTCACACGTTAGTTCTTGGCGAATGAAAACTTTATATGAAAAGTTGGATGCAAGTCAGTACTCACCTTTTGCAGAAATGCTGGCATCAAGAGAGAGGTACGGTCTGCAGTGAGATGTAGTAGTACAACACTATATAGCAATTTAGCACACTTCTAGCAATATCAGTTGCACTTATTATACACTATCAACCTCTATAACTGTTTCTATTTAACTTTCTTGCACTTCTGTTACTGGCATTTCTTCATTGTCTTCTTCCTCATCTGAATTGCTATTATTTTTATTATCTTTGTTGCTGCTTTCCATTCTATTATTTTGGATAGTAATTTGCTCAATCCTTTCTTCCACTAAGGCATCTTTATCCCAGTATTCTTGTTCAATTTGTTCAACATGATGGCATGCCTTTTCCCATTCTGTTTGTTCAATTTCCTGAAATCTCTGCCTGCAGAGGATTTCAACATATTTTAATTTAAATGTTACATTTCTAGCAGCTAGCCATTGCTTTATGTGTCCCCATAATAATTCAATGGGATTCAGATCTGGATGGTGCACTGGAAATCTTAAAGTTGTGTGATTATGTTCAGCCAAAATTTGATCAATCAAATATTTCTTCTGAGCTGGCTTATTGGCTAAGATCAAGTCATACAAATGTGTCTTCATGCTGTGCTCATCATATGGAATGTTGTGATTTTGTAGCCCGACTGTATATAATTTTTTAAAGAATTTTATGTTGGAGGTTTGTCTAACTGTGCATAATGGTATGACATATTATCAGTTACTAAAATGAAGTTAGAAGGCTGCAGCAACTCTTTCTTGCACTTTCTGAATTTCTTTAAAATACAATGGAGAAAATCAATCTTTATTTTGGCTTTTTCCTTCATATACTCACAAATATTAGCAATAATCTTGCGACTTTGTAGGAGGCACTATCATGTTAGTAACTAACAAGTAACTACGTAGCTAACTAGTAATCATTAAAACACTGGCATGTGTACATTCATACTGCACAAAACTTTTGCAGATTATTGTACACACAAACGTAACAGAGGAAAGCAGAGCTGTCTGTTATCATAACATAAACTATTTGCTGACCTGTTTATTAACCGCTTCGCCGATGGACATTTAAACCCTTCAGGGGCCGGAAACGGATACCCAATAAACAGAACAAGACATTTAAATTGTTAAATGCTGTAAAAATGCATCATAAATACAATTCCCTATCTTCCGTATTTATTAAGTTATTTAAACGAAACAAAGACTGGTTTAAAACCCATTAAAGGCAGTATACATCTACAGTAACAATAAAGTAGAGACTATATTAATAAATTGTCAAAATTTCACTACTTTGTTTCACTGCAGCAAAAGCCATTCTTTGCGCCGAACGCGCCTAATGTTTGAATCATTTTGTTTTGTGTGTATACGAACCAATGTATGTATGTTTAGCTACGCAAGCGACTTCTCCGATTCAAGTTTAGTTTATTTATGCTATACCAAGCGATAGTCATACGAGTATATGTTGCGTTATACTGGAAAGAAAACTCTCTGTCAGCATCTGTTATTACAGTGTTTTTCAACCAAGGTTTCTGGTAGCCTTATGCAGCTGTTATTACTCAGTATTTTAGTTATTTATACTCTCTCTGTGTTCAGCTTCATTCATTCAGAGTGATTTCTTATAGCTATCAAGAGCTAAATGAAGGGCACATTTGAAACTGTAAAATTTCAATGTTAACCACGGCTTATCCCCGTAATGTAGCAAATAAATTACCTTGCGTATGATGTAATCAGGCTTCTGATATTACTGTAGAAAATCTGAAATATTTGTTGTGCGATTATGAAGATGTTTAGGATATAGTTAGAAATGACGTGTACTGGTCTACAGATGGCATGTTAGCTATTCCATTGTTTGGGGGAAGTGGCGGGTCAAATATGGGTGATGTGGATCAGCTATTACTAGCTATCTCTCTTTACGGAAAACAGTTAAATGGTAAAAAAGTATTTTTATACCACTGGATGTAACCATGCACAATTGTTTAGTAATTTTCAGAGCTGTAAATTCATGCAAAACATTCATCTACCTGTCCTTGCGCGTATAAATAGCTCGTAACCTAATTGAGTAATAATACTCAGAGGTAAGGGGTAAGAAATTCACCACATCAACCCTCATGCTTGAGAGAAAACACTTTCCTAAAAGGATACCACCCACAGCCAAAAAAGTTGCAACCGTTTGAAAATGTCTAGTGTGTTGCGAAAAAGAAGTTCGCAAGGGAACCAATATTATTTGGTGTGAATCTGCAGATGTGCTCTTGGGTGTTTATCCCAGTTTGGAAGTGTACAATTCAAAAAGAAACCTTTAAGAGTATCAAAGTATAAACTTGAAAGCAGCGTAGGGACAGTGAAGCACAAATTAGTAAAAAAGTGAATCGAGAAGATATTGACACATTGCTTCACTCACACTGTTTATTCACAGGACATGTTTCAAGAGCTCTTGCTTCTATCATCAGCTGATACTCGATTAGTGCAGGTTGTAGTGGTTTCCTCTTTCTCCGTATTGTCAATAGATGGCGTGATGTACTTGTCAAAGATGTCCGGTGGTGGAGTTTCAAAATTCATGACTCTATGACGATTTTTGTTAATGAAGATTTTTTCCCATACGGAAAGGTCTATGGGGTGATTAACATATTTTATTAGAGATGTTTCCAAGTTGATGTCATGTCTAGTATTCAAAAAATGAAAAGCCACTGCTGATTTTAATATTTCTTTTTGTTTTTCCTATATAAACTTGTCCTAAGATTTGCATTGGTTTCATCATAATTGGAGGAACAGAATAGAATATTTATTCCTAGTGAAGAGCATACAAAAATTTAGATAGATTTGTATAAAATATAATCTCTAAATTCTACTATAATCTTCCTTTTAAGTCTACCTCACTCTCTGGTCCTTTGGCTTTCAGTTAGCCCTCATATTTCTTTCCGTCCTTTCCTGATTCCCTGTTTCAACTTCCTTATTCATTTTCCTTGGTTTTTCTTGAAAACTCACCACAGTCTTGCTTCTTTTTCTCCTGTAACTTTAGCATTTTTCTGGCTATTACTTCCTGGCCCATTTTGTTACACTTTGACTACCAAACATCCTGCCTCCGTTTCTCTAAACCTTTATAGATTACTAAGTAAGGCCAGGGTGCCAAACAACCTAAGGTAGTACATAAAGAACAACCGCACTATTTGTACATTACTTAAGCTAGTATATAGGACAAATAATGAACAAAATGTTATGTAAATAGAGATGTGCTAATAAATCATTCCTTCATATGATCAAGTAATGCATACTAATTTCCTTAGTTACTTTCCTTACTCACCCTCTTAACTTTTCTAGGAAACTGCCCATGTTCTCATCCGTGTTTTCTTTTCCTGTTTGCTATGCCTGTCAAAACAACCTTTCCCCCTCCAATCTTTCTTTACTAGATTATGTAACCCAATAACTTTTATTTTCAAAGCTTCTGCCAATTTCTTGTTTCTCTACAACTTTCATCATATGCCATATTACTTACCCAAAATTGTTTATTTTATTTTATTTGTTTAATTACCCACTGGAACAAGTACATGTTATGGGACATGTCAAATTTATACATATAAGTTTTACAAAATAGGAAATAAGAAGTAGAAATTCGCAGTACTTATGTACATTACGTAGAAAATGAAGCTTAGTCATAGTCCTTACACATTGGAATAACATCATTTTTTAAAGATAAGTGAAGTTGTTTTGTTACAAATAGTCATATTTGTATAATACTTATGCACATATTTTCAAAGATCAAAACAAACAGAATTGCAACATGATATTGCTACTAGGAATAATTTTTCATTTGCTAAAACATTTTTATTTATTATAAAAACAGTGATCGAACATGAATTCCTTCAGTGTAATTTTTAAGTTATTAAGATTGGAGACATTTTTCAAGTTGTTTGTAAGTGATTAAATAGGTTGATAGTGTATGTGACACTTCACTCAAACAAAACAGTGTTGTGTGACATTATTGATACTTGACAATAGATTTGAGTATAGTGACTATGTACTTGTGAGTTTAATGAAAATTTCTCTAGACTGTTCTTAACACACACCAATAATTCATATATGGTATATAAAGAGGGTATGAGTAAAATATATAATTCTCTAAATAGCTCTCAACAGCTACTTTATGCTGGTGATTGTCATTCCAATGATTCTCTTTTGAATTTTGAATATGGTTAATTAAATTTAAAGGGAGTCGATTAATGACACTAAACAACACTTACTTTTAAATTTTTCCGGAACATGTTTCAGAGACTTTGCCTCTATCCTCAGCCGGCCGGCCATCGACTGGTTCTCATTGGTGTAGTTGGCGATATTTTGTCACAGGTCTCCTCTGGTGGCGGTTCAAGGAACTTGCTGAACAAATCTTTCTGGGGGATGTCGAAATTGAATACTTTGTTCCTATTTTTTGAAATGAAGATTTGTTCCCATGTGGATAGTTCTTGTTTTCCTGGTATGTTTTAGTAGTTTTGGCTCTGGATTTATGTTGTGGCTTTTTTCCAAAAATGTGTGGCAACTGCTGATTTCTCTAATTGTTTATATTTTATGTTCCTAAAGTGTTCCTTTGCTCTTGTTTCTAAACTTCTTTCCGGAAAAATTTAAAAGTAAGTGTTGTTTAGTGTCATTAATCGACTCCCTTTAAATTTAATTTATCATAACAACACTGTTTTCAACACTTCCAAGAAAGGATTTGAATATGGTATTACACATTATTGAGTTCCCCAAAACATGGCCCTATAGGAGAGTTGAAGCTGAATAATAGAGAATCCTTTAAGAATCCATGCTTAAAATTTCTGAAAATAATCTGATTGCAAAACAAATTTTGCTTACTTTTTTAATAACTATTTTTGTATATGTAATAATTTTTATTTTCTGTATCACATGCATAGTATGCACATAAAATATGCATTCTACCCAAAGATTTGTTATCTAGATTTCACTAGAAATGTTTTATGGCTCATTGAATTTAAAAAAAAAAAAATAGAAAAAAAGTGCTGCCTGCATGCATGTGTGTGTACATTATATGTAATTAAAATATGAAATGTTGAATAAATAATAAACTTGGTATTTAAGTGAAAAACTATTGTAGTTGATTTTTGAAACTTTGTCACTTACACTTTTATGTTATTGAGGGACTAGTTTCAAAAGCTGTTGAGTCTATTTTCAACCTCGAAGGTCTATCATCAGGTTGAAAATGGATGAAATGGCTTGTGAAACCAGTCCCTCAATAATATATAAATGTAAGTGACAAAGTTTACAAACCGACAAAATTTTTCAAGGAAATATATCCACCCAAACTACACTTTAAATGGAACATTTGTGAAGTCCTTTTCACCTGGAAGGAAATTTATATAATCTTTTAACTGGTATATATTAAGAAATGGATGAAAAGTACTACCAAAACTTGTATTTCAGGTAATTTTTTTTTATGGCAACAGCTATTTCTGAAATGTGTGTTATTAATGGTTTGAACTGATCAATACTTAATCATTCCTTTTAAGTCCTGAGGATTTTCCATAGATTCTCACAATGCTATGGAAAGAGTGTGGACTTCTAAAACATTTGACTATTGCTATTCGATTTATAGATATAACAAAATGTCTAATGCATTATTACATGAAAGGTTTATCTTTATTAAAATAAATTAGGTACAAAATTAAACTTTCATAAGAATAATCTGGATATTCACTACTAAGCAAAAGAGGTTACAGAAACTCATGTGAATGCAACATTCATTTACTTATTTTTCCCCATTCCAATCTTCTCCAACTCTCTTCCTGTCCCTGTCCATTAACAGTTTTCATTTTAGGTTATCTTCTGTTGAATCAGACAAATTTTAATTCTGTAATTCAGATTTAATTCAGACACCTGTAGCATGGATTCTTTAGATAATTATTTTTCTCCCTGTTCTTTTTAATTATAACATTGTTACTTCCCTTAGTGCTAACCTAAATAATTCCAAATGATCCTTACAGAATAATCTATATAATGATAAGAAAGAGACAACATAACTAGGATGCAGTGCAAACCTAAATTTCATTTGGAAACCATGCTGAGTGCGGTGCTAGAGAAGTAGCCAAAGCATTTGAGCCATTCAGGTTATGAGAATTTAAGAAACAAGACACTTTTACTACATGTTTTCCCAGATTTACATGCTTCTTAAATTTATTCATTTATTTACTTGCTGCAAATGACACAACAGTGATTGATTTTCTGATTACAAGTTTGAAAAAGATTTGAAAGATTATTGAGCCAAATTTGTGATTAACTTAATTTAACTGAATTTAAATATGAAACATATTTTAGAAGCTACTGCTTCCATCTGAGCCTGGGTCTAACTAAAACTGTAATGGTTGCAGAAGTGGTGTCATCTAGTTTTCTGATAATGAGACTGTTAAGGTTATTCAAAGGTGGGGTTTCTAAGTTCATTATATGTTCCTTCCTTTTAATGATACACATGTTTTCTTAAATTTTTAATTGTACTGACCTACTAATGGTTTCCAATATAGTCATATCAGGAATGATATCATGATGATGATGATCTATATATAAGGGTGCCTCAAGTGCTGGTCATCAGCAGCCTTCCAGAAACTAAATCATGGCAATAGTCAGATATAAATTTAGCTATAAATTAAAAAAAAATCAAAACAAAATGGCAAAAAATATATGTGCACACTTAGGAGAAAAAAAACAATGAAAAACCATAAATAACAATACAATGCCAAAAGGCATAAAAAACTGTTTTCAATATTAAATTCTATAACTAGCATGACAAAACAAACTAACAGTCCCGTGGCGGTCAAATCAATTTGCTTCTTTTTTGTGGGGTTGGGCAAGCATTTTCAGCAGGTTTATTCTGCCTTTTTCTCACTGTCATTTTGGCAGTAAGGGCATAATCTTCCAGCTACCCATCCTCTATGGAGGAGGACTGTTTTCTAACTGAATATTTTGGTATCACAGGCTCAAACCGATTGGAAACTGCAGTCGACAAAGATGACAGTCGCCGATCTGAGTCCTCTCCAGATGATTCATCAGAACATGTTCTCGGAGGAGATGGCTGTAGACTTTTGTGCTAGTTTATACGGCAACATCTATCATAAGGTGAAGGTGTGCCCCTTACTATGTAAATCGTACCAAAAATATTGGAGGATCTGATTTAAATATTATTTTATTTCACCCCTTTGTTATATACAGGTTAATATTCCCTGACGACTATCTCTTGCTATCTACTCAACCGAAGAAATATACATATATATGTCACATACATTTAGTTTGTTTTTTGGTTCCTTCCTTAGAACAAAATTAGGTCGCAACAAGACATTAAGTTATAAACAGTTCTCTTTTCTAATGAGCATAAGGCATTGGGCCAGAAACTAAAGGCATGTTTGAGAAAGAAACAAATTATTACATATCCACCACTTACCACTTCACTGGCCGGGTCAGCCACTTACACCGATTGACTCAAGGGTAAAAAGCCTCTAGTGAGCAAAGCTCGGCTCATGCGCACAGCCACCAGGCACTTAAAAAAACAACGGCAACACAAGGCTGCACCACCCGGCCAATAATGCAGTGAGCGGTTGGCTCAGTGATGAAAAATATTTACAAAGTTTCAGAAACAAAAGCATATCAGAAAAATCTCAACACTCTGCAAACAAGAACCAAACCACCAATTTGTAAAATTCAAATACCACTTTAGTTTCAATGAAATCTTAGATTTGGCTTCACAGAAGAAATATACAGCTCAAAATTTGTTTATTTATTCCTTGAAAGATAGAACACCATTAGAACAAAGACCAGGTATGAAAATTGTAACAAACACTGAAACTCGAGGCAAGAATATGTTAGTTGCATTTCAAATGAAGAAACAGAAAAAGCAGCTGTAGCAAGCTTGGATGAGGAAAATTCTATTTTACATTAATTTAAATTGAATTTAGATTTTACGGAAAAAGACTTAAATATTATTAAGGGATGCCATTGTTGGGCTGTAACTATGATATCAATATTAAAGTCACTCTACTGAAAAACTTCAGTAGGTTAGCAGAATTACAAATGATTGAAAACATCCATATCCTTAAAAGGAAGGAATATCTCATGAGCTTTGAAATTCCACCATTGAACAACCTTAACACTTTCACCAGGAAACCAGATGATGTCAATTTTGCAACCACCACCGCAATCTGATCTCTAGCATTACCAGTCGGATCCAGGCTGAGGATGAAAGCAATAGTTCTGAAACATGTCCATATACAAATTCGAGTAAAGTTAGTGTCACCAATCCAGTTCAAAAATCTTTCAAATTAAGGCACAACATTATGTAGAAGCTGTGTTCACTGCCAAAATGTGTTATACAGATCTGAGCAGAAAATACTTGTATATCACAGAGAATGTTTGAGAAACAAAGCCAAAATGAATATAATTGTGTAGAAAGAAAGCAACTTTCATATAAGTTCGGCATTCTAATGCAGGATTATTCAAAATGATTGTCAGAGTTCAGTGATTTTTGTTTTAGAGACAATGGAAAGCATGCTGTTATTATTGTTGCACTTATAATTGACACATACTCAAAGTTTTGTTCTGCATCAACAATAGTAACATCATGTACCACCAGATGGCAGTTACAACATTGTTTACAAAATGGCAGTCAACAATAAGGAGAAAGCATTTTGTGCTCCATCAGTCCATTAGCACAATCTAATGCCATTTTTGAACAAAACACAGAAAAGGACCCTCCATCTTGACACCTATTCACAGATGGTACACTCAATTTGTGGACACACATTGCTTGTGTAATGTGAAAAGCTGTGGGCATCCTTCTGTGCCAGAAGCAGAAGTGAATTGGATGAGGGATGCTTTTCTCCAGAGCCCTTAGAAATTGACTTACAGAGACAGCAGTGAGCAGAATGTACCTCAAACAACATTATGGTGTGTGTGTTTGGAGGAATTTAGTAACAGTGACGTCAAAATTAATATAAAAATTATTTGTGGTTGGTTTATTGACACTCGTCACTTACTTTTTCATATATTTATGAGAGACTAGTTTCAAAGGCCTTTGAAACTAGTCTCTCATAAATATATGAAAAAGTAAGTGACGAGTGTCAATAAACCAACCACAAATAATTTTTATATTATGGTGTGTATTACAAAGGCATATGAAGGTAAAGCCATATCGCTTAAAGATGCATCAAACCTCAACAGGTAATGATAGTCTTATGAGTGTAGTCTTCCATTGCACAGCAGATATGTTTTGAAGATGATTTTCTTGACAAACTACTTTTCAGTGAGAAGCAACCTTCTATGTGGATGGAAAGGTAAATAATCAAAACATTTGAATTTGGGACGCAACAAACCCTCATTGTTATACAGAACATGTGCATGACTTCCCAAAGTTCCAAACACGAAGGTCTGCAGGTCCTTGAATGAACAGACAGTGTTACAGCTGTTACAGAATGGCTGTTACTCCTGCTGAATAACAAATGATCATATGCTGCAACAGACTGATGCAGAACTTCATCTCCACAGGGAGATTACAGCATTTTTAAACTAAGAACTACAACAATAGATCAGCAAATTCTGGTCAGATGCTTTTACCCTAGGCTCTACATTCATCAGATTTAACACAGTATGAGTCCTTCGTGTGGGATACCTTAAAGATCACATATTTGTTTCTCTTCTACTGGTGAATTTGCTGGAACTGAGGCAGTGCATCCGAGCCACCTTCCTAACCATTACCATTATCATGCTGGTGCATGCATAGAGAAGAGACAGATTAATGATTAAATGTGTGTAGAGTGACAAAAATCACACATATATGATATCTGCAATGTATGTAAAACAACTTTATGAGTTACAGTACACAATTGTTTTCCTATGTAAATTACACTGTGCACTATGGTTTTCTGTAACTCTGACAATCATTTTGAATAATACTATATATGCAATTTAAATTAAATATCCATGCACTATCATTTTCCATTTGTTTCAGCAATCATGCTATGATTTTCAAAGTTGGTCTGGGTGGCACAACTGGTAGGCACTGACCTATTTATCCTAAGGTTGTGGGTTCAAATCTGGATCAGATTAATGATTTTTATGTCTGCTTAAAAGCAACAGCCCCATGTCAGTAAATTTACTGGCATGTCAATGAACTCAAGCAGGACAAAATTCCAACACACTGGAGGTAATGACACAGTCCAGGCAGTTGACGATGTTGTTAACAAACAAGATATTTACTTATGTTTTATTATTTTCAAACACAGAGATTCTTACTGAGGTACAGAAACTGTCTATACTGTTGCTGAGGCATTGTTGTACCGCTAGCGCAAGCCACAGTTGGCGCGTGGGCGAGCGCTCAATGCTTGTCGAAAGAGAGAGAAATAAGAGATAGTCTGGAACTTCCCAGTGTGTTGTGATTGTTATTGAACAACCAACTGAATTCTAGAACAATGGCCAGATGTGTAAAACCGGCAAAGTGTGAGAACAATCAGTTGTGAGTTGAAGTTGTTAATTGAGTGTGCAGCTGTGTGGACAGTGAATTCCTTTTTTATTTACGTGTGGCAGACAACCTTGAGGACTGCGTTTGTGTAGTTTATGTAAATTTGCTGTAAGGGATGTACAAAGTGATGTACAGCAACTTTTTACTGAAATAAAGAGCATTTTAAATTTCTGCAAACTAGACTTCTAACTTTACGAACCCATAAAGTCACATTTGGTGTCAGAAGTGGGATACGATGATGGAAGCTGCATTGGCCAAGATCTTAGAAAAGATGGAAGAAATGAAGACAGTGAATGACACCCTCGCTGCGAAGACGGAAACAGCAAATAACAACCTGGATGCGATGATGACTGGAATGAAGGCCGAATTAACCACGGAAATGAAAGCGGAGAACAACGGCCTGGCAACTGAAATGAAGGGCCGAATTAACCGAAATGAAGGCTGCGAACGAGGCCCTCACCGCCAAATTTGAAGAGCAATTGGCCGGCATGAAGGATGACGTCGCGAAACTGGGCAATCGGATGGGTCAAGTGGACGAGCGTGTCGAAGACCTGGCGTTAACGACCAAGAGGGAGAGGCCGACAGCAACACCAAGTCCCTGAACGCCGTGGTGAAGGACATCGTCGGCAGAAGATTAAAGGATCTGAAGGCCGACGCCACGGAACGCGACACAACATCTGCGCGCGTCAAACCACCCAAGTATGACGGTACGACAAAATTCGAAATCTTCCGCCGCCAATTCGACCACAGTGGCTAAGCAAAACAAGTGGTCGCCAGAAGAAGAGGCCGCACAGCTAATAGCCAGCCTTCAGGGACGGGCTGCAGAGGTGCTGAACCGGTCCAGACAGCGGCGGCACCCAAGGACATCTGGGAGGCTCTGGAGAACCGGTTCGGAAACCACCGCTTAGCCGCAGCCTACCGCAGCCAACTGAAGTCAAGGACGCAGCAGCCAGGGGAGACGCTGCAGGAGTTCGCCCTGGCAATCGAGCAGCTGGCCACCAAAGCCATGGTCGAACTCCCACCCGGATTTGCATCACGAGAAGCCGCCTACTCCTTCGTCGACGGGGTACGAGACGCCGAGATACGCCAGCGCTTAATGCTCGGGACTACAAGGTCATCCATGAGGCACTAAACGGCCGCATAAGGATGGAGGTGGCCAAGGTGACGGCTACCCCGTCTTCGCTACAATGGAGACCGAAGACCAGCCGAGGGACACCGGCGAAGACCTAGCGGCGTTTGTTGGGGGTGTGGCCAGCCGGACACCTGGGCAGAGACTGCCCACACCAGGAAGAGCAGCTGGAAAACGAGTAAGGGCCGGCGTGGTGAGGGGCACGTTGACGCCGTCACCACCAGCCCCCTCGAGTGACACTGCACGCCATCAGCCGGCGTATGGATGACAGCCTCATCGCGGACGGTTGGGTGAAGGGGAGGCCGTGCCGCGTACTTGTGGACACCGGGGCAGCCGTGACAATCATCAGACTTTACCTAGCCAGGAGTTTGCCTTCGAGAAAACCGAGCCGACCATACCAGCTAGTTACGGCATCGGGCGACACCTTGTATTGGAGAGGGAGGACCTGCTGCAGTTGATCCTGGGGCGGAGTGCCGTGCGTCTGTGGGTGTTCATCGCGGAGGTGGCTGAGGTGATACTGGGATTGGATGCCCTCAGGAGCCACGTGGCAGGTCGACGTCGGCAGGTAAGTCCTGCAGCTCAATGGAGAAGAGGTGATACCGAAGAACACCTTGGAATCTGCAGGGTCATTCTGAGAGAAGTCGTGGTTGTTCGCGCGAAAAGCGAGATGGTGGTGGTGGCGCGTGATGCTGGACCAGAAGACGCCTGTTCACGGTCTCTGTGTAGCCAAGACATTGTTGCCGTGCCGAAAGGAGGTGCCGTTGAGGCTGCACAACCCAACGGAAACAGCTAAGACATCCAGGCCGGGACAGAATTGGGGACGTGCGAGCCCGTTGTCAGCGTAGCGCCTATCGACAAGACCCAGGAGCCGGTGCCAACTCAACACCTGGAGCCCCGGCTGGAAGGGTTATTGGAGAGGGCGGCCGACCACCTGACCGCAGAACAGCTAGAGAAGGTTCGAAAACTGCTGAGACGATACCAGTGCGTCTTCAGCCAAGTTAAAGGCGACTACGGCCACACGGACCAAGTGCTCCACCGCATTGACACCGGAGACGCACGGCCTATTCGGCAACCACCTAGACGCGTTCTGCTGGCAAAACAAGCGGCGGTAAGGGACATGTTGGAGGAATTGAGATGCAGGGGAGTAATCGAAAAGTCTGACAGCCCTTGTAGTCTTGGCGACGAAGAAGAACGGCGAGCTACCTTTCTGTGTGGATTACAGGGAGCTGAACGCTGTCACCAGGACGGACAGCTTCTCCTTACCCCGGATTGACGACACCCTGGACACCTTGTTGGTGCACAATGGTTCTCGATCCCAGATCTGAAGTTGGGTTACTGGCAGGTGGCTCTAGATCCGAGAGACCAGGAGAAAACCGCATTCTCGACAGGCCAAGGGTTTTGGCAGTTCACAGTTATGCCCTTTGGTCTCTGCAACACACCAGCTACCTTCCAACGCCTCATGGAGTCAGTAATAGGAGGATTGATTTATGACGCCGGCCTGCTATACGTGGACCTTATAATTGTCGGCAAGACATTCGAAGACCATCTCGACAACCTGAGCAAGTTGCTACAGAGACTGCAGGTGACCAACCTGAAGCTGAACGTGAAGAAGGTGCCAGCTCTTCCACAAGAAAGTCACCTATTTGAACCATAAAGTCTCACCAACCGGAGTGGCCACAGACCCGGAGAAGACACAGACCGTGAGAAACTGGCCTCGTCCAAAGGATAAGCCAGAATTGTGCAGTCTCCTGGGGCTGTGCAGTTATTACCACCGTTTAATAAAAGGCTTCCCCAACTTCACCAAGCCCCTCACCCCCACCTGGCAGAAGAACACCGGCCTTATGTGTGGACAGAGGATGCTGAAGACGCTTTCCAGCAGTTGAAGCAGACACTTTGCAGTGCTCCTATTTTAGGATTCCCACATCCAAGAGGAGCCTTCATTGTGGACACCGACGCCAGCGACCATTGCATTGGAGGCATCCTATCCCAAGTCAAGGACGGCCATGAGCGAGTAATAGCCTACTACAGCAAGATGCTATCCAAGGCAGAGAAGAAATACTGCGTCACCCGGCGAGAGCTGCTGGCGGAAGTGAAGGCCTTGGAGCACTTCCAAAAGTACCTGTATGGTCAACCATTCCACCTGAGGACTGATTACTCTGCCCTACCTGGAGGGCAAGGGCCTACACAAAACAATTTCCACCATCCTGCCCAAACGTATCAATTGTCCTCGCTCGTACTACAATTCTTAAACAAAAGAGATGAAACGGATTAAAGCAAACGATACGAACATGAAATGATGAAAAGGTAATTGGTGGTCCTAGAACCCAGCATATCCTTTCCCAGAATGGCGGGAGTAAAACAGGAACTGCCAACTGCTATACACATACATTACTCTGCCAACCTGGAGGGCCAGACAGCCCATTGGGTCCAGAGGCTGCAAGAGTGCAACTTCACCTCCGAACATCGTAGAGAGAAAAGCCGCGCCAACGCAGATGTCATGTACCGAAGACCCTGCCCAGAAGAGTGCGGCCAATGCACAAGAGTGGAAGAGAAGGAGAGTGCTGCAGCTGTCAGAGTAGTCACGGCAGTGCCTGCGGCCGGTTGGGATAGCGCAGGCCTGAGGAGGGAGCAGCTGGTAGACGCCGTCTTGGGGCCACTCTTGAGGGAAGTGGAGGCAGGGACAAGGCCGACCTGGGAGGACATCACACCCAGAAGCACTGCACATAAGTCGTACTGGGTCTAATGGGACTCGCTGAAGATCAAAGAGGGCGTGCTGTTCCGGGTTGAGTCCAGAGGGTCTACTCCCATTAGCCTTGAACCCGTAGGAACAAGACCCGGGCCTCTTTCAACCAGGGAGTTATCCGAGCTGTCCCTTAAAGGGCGCCCGGCATCCTCCGTGGGG
Source organism: Mantis religiosa (assembly GCA_030765055.1). Classification (NCBI taxonomy): domain Eukaryota; kingdom Metazoa; phylum Arthropoda; class Insecta; order Mantodea; family Mantidae; genus Mantis; species Mantis religiosa. The sequence goes on from CM060956.1 coordinate 51,072,420, forward strand.
CTTTCCATTAGGGCAAGACCTAGTTTCCTAACAAGCCCCCCCATCTGGTCCTAGGGACACAAGACGGGACGGAAGTGGATACGCCACTTACGCGCGTCAACACTCAAGGTGAAGACTATCGATATGACCTCGGTGGGGCCGCCTGGTGATCTAGCACACCTTCTACTAGCTAAGCAGGCTAGTACCCGGAAACTTAATGGCTTCCCTCAACCCCGTCCGAAGACGTACCCAATCTCCCACGGGTATCGGGAACACACTGCCCCCTCGAGACCATCCCAATCTGAACAACTCCCGAAGGAGGGGCTCGGCTGTTCGGCCCGAGGTTCCTCTAGTAACGTCAGAGGTACCACGAGTGCTAAGGGTCCGCAGCGCCCGCACTTTGGCAGCTGAAAGGGACGGATCCCTTCCCCTACGGGGGCTGTTCCGGGTATGGGAATCACCCGATGGGAAGACGCAGAGAGAGCAGTTGGTACTACCCCGGAGTAAGGTCCCGGAAGTCTTGGAGGAAGTGCACGCCGGTACTTCAGGAGGACACCTGGGAGCAAACCGAACGATCGACAAATTCCGACAGCGCTACTATTGGCTGAGGCTCCGAGCAGACGCTTAGAGATGGTGCTGTCAATTTCACGTGTGTAAGGCGAGTCGCGGCCCCCAAACTAGCAGCTGGGATCGCAGTACAGCGTCAGAGCACCTTTCAAATGCATCGCTGTCGACATAGCTGGACCATTCCCAGTGTCCGTTCAAGACAACAAGTACCTGATGGTGGCCGTAGACTACTTCACCAAGTGGCCGGAGGTGTGTGCCATTCCGTACCAGGAGGAGAAGACGATTGCAGACTGCCTCGTGGAGCAACTGTTCTAACGTTTTGGGGTCCTGTTACAGCTCCAAAGCAACCAGGGCATCAATTTTGGGTCCCATCTGATGAAAGGGGCATTGGAAATACTTGGGGTGACCAAGACCCGCACGACACCTCTACATCTGCAGTCGGATGGCAAGGTCGAGAGATACATCAAGATCCTAGAAGAACACCAGAGGAAGGTCATGGCCAGCCATCAGTGAGACTAGGATGTCAAGGTGCCACTGTTCTTGCTGGCCTACTGCTCGACACAACACCACTGGGTTTACACCAGCAAGTTTAATGTTTGGTCGAGAGCTATGCCTCCCTTGTGACCTGGCTATCGGAAGCCCCCAGAAGCGAAACAGCCAGCAAACGAGTATGTGGAGAACCTCATGGACCATCTCCACGACATGAATGAGATGGTTCGTCAGAACATCCAGATGGCGAGCGACCACATGAAGACCCGGTACGACATGCAAGCCAACAGCCAAGGATTCCAGCAAGGTGACCTGGTCTGGTTGTATCGCCCTACCTGAACCAAGGGACGCTGCCCGAAACTCCAACAATCGTAGCAAGGACTGTACCGGGTGGTAAAGAGAATTAACGATGTGGTCTACCGCATCCAGAAGGTGTCCTGAGGAACAATGTTGGTGGTACATCTGGATCATCTGGCCCGCTACGATGGTGCTGTTCGGGACAACCAACCTTGAGGAGGGAACAGTGTCGCCGAGGCATTGTTGTACCGCTAGCGAACCCGCAAAGTCACAATACAGACAAGTTTTAAGGTACAGTAGATAGGGTCTAAATGAACTTTCTAGTGAGATAGCCAACAGGAATTCTACATCAATAAATTGATTTCAATGAAGACGTTTTTCAAATTTAAAATTTGTTCCTCTTTGTATGTTCCAGAAGGCTCCAACTATCCAATTCAGCTATTGAAACATACAAAAATCTGGAATTTAAGAATTAAATTACCTAGACTAGATCAAGCTTTACTAGTATTAGAACAATTAAGTGATATTAGAAACAACAGCAGAAGAATACTTCATATTGTCGCCCTGGCGAAGCCGATGAAAAATGATGGCCGGTGGAGATTCGGAAAACTTCAGAACCAATCGTTACCGGTAGCGACAGACAGTTGAATGTAGAGTTGGAAAAATAAACAGTTTGAGGTTCTAGCAATTTTGTAATGTTGAACAGTGTATTTCGGGGAGAATAAAGTGTGGTTTTTGTGTTTTGTAACCTCGTTTTATTATTTCACGAACCCACAAAGTCACAACTGGTGTCAGGAAGCGGGATAACAACATCACCGAACATTATGGCCATGGAATCGGCATTGGAAATGCTTTTGCAGAAGATGAACGAATTAACAGCGAAGTCGGAAGCGGCAAATAACAACTTGGCCGCGAAGATGAACGAGTTAACAACAAAAACAGAAGCGGCAAATAACAACCTGGCCGCAGAGTTGAAAGAAATAAAGACCGAATTGACCACGGAAATGAAGGAGGCGAACGAGTTCCTCGCCGCCAAATTTGAGGAACAGTTGGCCGGCGTGAGGGATGACGTGACGGAGCTGGGCAAGCGGATGGGCCAAGTGGACGAACGCGTCGAGGACCTGGCGAACCGCTTCAATGACCTAGAGGAAAAGGCCGACAATAACGCCAAGTCCCTGAACGCCATGGTTGAAGACGTCGAAGACCTCGCGAACCGCGTAAACAACCTGGAGGGAAAGGCCGACAGCAGCGTCAAGTCCCTGAACGCCATGGTGGAGGACGTCGTCGGCAGGAGACTGAAGGATTTGAAGGCTGACGCACCTGGACGCGACACAACATCGGCGCGCGTCAAACCTACGAAATATGACGGCGCGTCAACATTCGAGGTCTTCCGCCGCCAGTTCGACACAGTGGCCAAGCACAACAGATGGTCACCGGAGGAGGAGGCCACACAGTTAATAGCCAGCCTCCAGGGACGGGCCGCGGAAATCCTAAAGCGGTGCAGACGACGGCGGCGCCCAAGGACATCTGGGAGGCCCTGGAGAATCGCTTCGGGAACCACCGCTTAGGCGCAGCATACCGCAGCCAGATAAAGGCAAGGTCGCAGCAGCCGGGGGATACGCTGCAGGAGTTCACCATAGCGATCGAGCAGCTGGCTAGCAAGGCCTTGGTTGACCTGCCACTGGAGTTCCTATCCCGGGAAGCCGCCTACAATTTTGTCGACGGGGTACGGGACACGGAGATTCGTCAGCGCCTAATGCTCGGCGATTATAAAACCATCCACGAGGCGCTGACAGTGGCATTAAGGATGGAGGCGGCCTCGTCGAGAACGAGGAGTGTCCGCTACGCCGGAGACAGAAGACCAGCTGTGGGACGCCGGCGAACACCTAGTGGCCTGTGTTGGGGGTGTGGACAGCCCGGACACCTGCGTAGAGACTGCCCACACCAGGAAGAGCAGCCGGAAAACGAGTAAGGCCCGGCGTGGAGAGGGGCACGTCGGCGCCATTACCACCATCCCCTCGAGTGACAATCCGCGCCGTCAGCCGGCGGATGGATGACAACCTCATCGCGGACGGTTGGGTAAGAGGAAAGCCGTGCCGCGTGCTGGTGGACACCGGGGCGGCCGTGACCATCATCAGACCTGACGTGGCGAAGGGTTTGCCGACGAGGAAACCGAACAACCATACCAGCTTGTGACGGCATCGGGCGACACCATGCCTGTGCAGAAGGAGGCCCTGCTGGAGCTGAACTTGGGACGGAGTGCCGTGCGTCTGTGGGTGTTCGTCGCGAAGGTGGCTGAGGAGGTGATTCTGGGACTGGATGCCCTCAGGAGCCACGAGGCGACGGTCGACGTCGGCAGGAAGGTCCTGAGGCTCAACGGAGAAGAGGTTATACTCCGTCAACCAGAAGAGCGCCTTGGAATTGGCAGGGTCGTCTTGAGCGAAGACGTGGTTGTCCCCGCGAGGAGCGAAGTGATAGTGACGGCGCGACCGGAAGGCCAGACAGCAGGTGGGGTTCAGAGGCAGCAGGAGTACGACTTCACCTCGGAACATCGCAGAGGGAAGAGTCACGGTAACGCGGACGCTATGTCCCGAAGACCCTGTCCAAAAGAGTGCGGCCAATGCACAAGAGTGGAGGGGAAGGAGCGTGCCGCAGCAGTTCAAGTAGTCACGGTAGTGCCTGCGGATGGCTGGGATAGCGCAGGCCTGAGGAGGGAGCAGCTGGCGGACGCAGACTTGGGGCCACTCTTGAGGGATGTGGAGAACCTGGTGGACCACCTCCACGACATGCACGAGATGGCTTGCCAGAACATCCAGAAGGCGAGCGACCGCATGAAAACCCGATACGACAGGCAAGCCAACAGCCAAGGGTTCCAGCAAGGTGACCTGGTCTGGTTGTACCGCCCAACCCGGACCAAGGGACGCTGACCGAAGCTTCAGCAGTCATGGCAAGGACCGTACCGTGTGGTGAAGAGGATTAACGACGTGGTCTACCGCATCCAGAAGGTGCCCTGAGGAAAGATGTTCGTGGTACACCTGGATCGCCTGGCCCGCTACGAAGGCGCTGTTCGGGACGACCAGCCTTGAGGAGGGAGCAGTGTCACCCTGGCGGTAGACTCGCCAAGCCAATGAAAAATGATGGCCGGTGGAGATTCGGAAAACTTCGGAACCAATCGTTACCGGTAGCGACAGTTGAATGTAGAGTTGGAAAAATAAACAGTTTGAGGTTCTAGAAATTTTGTAATGTTGAACAGTGTATTTCGAGGAGAATAAAGTGTAGTTTTTGTGTTTTGTAACCTCGTTTTATTATTTCACGAACCCACAAAGTCACAATATATTAAATATAAACAGGTAGAAAAATCTACTATAGAGACATTTTTTAATGTAAAGGCACAAAGATCCTGCTCGGAACTTCTGAAAGACATCTCAGATAGCAGACATTTTTCAAGTAACAAAAATATTTTCATTTATTACCACCTACCTCCCTGGGCTAAAGTAAGAATTTGTGCTTAAAAACTATAGTAAAATTGTAAAAAAATGTTAATTTAGATTTGGAATGAGTGTTTAATGACTTATATTTGTAACATTCCTGTCACAGCTATTATTTATCAACATGAGGGAAAAATTGTGATGTTTAATGCTGGGGTGTTAGATTTTTGTGCTAATTTTAAGGTGTAACAGCATGCAAATTTGTCCAGTGTTGTTCTGCATTCAATGTGCTGGTGTTGTTTTCATTATTTATCAATTTTCCAATTGTTACAGAATCAGTTAGTAATATACCAGAACAAATTCTACAAATTTGGGTTTTAGCAGCAAACATACAGATTAATTTTCAAAGCACAAAAAACTTAAATTGACTTGATTTATAGGAAGCAACTACTCACAAATCTAAACTGCTTAGACATCATACACCAGCTTTAATATTTGCTCGTATCTCACCTGATGCGGTAACCGAACTAATCTGGTAAAGAGCATTCGAAGAAATGGTCCTTCATAAAATGACTGTCCATGATCGGCTTCTGGGCGAGAGTCTGAGCTACCAGTATCAAATTCTTGAGGATCTGGGAATGTTGCTTCTGTTGGCCATGCAAAGCACATGCACTTAGTTATACAGGCTTGGTATTGTTTGTCTGCATCCTGTACATATTGCTCATACCCCAGTTCATCTGGATCTGTTGTTGAATGCAGAGGCTGTGGCAGCAATGTTAAAAGGCTGAAATATAGAGGGCAGGGTTTACAGTTAGCACTGCAGCACTGATCCAATATGCCACTAAAAGTTACACAATGATTCTTAGTTTCTTTCTTTCTTTTTTTTAAATTGCTTTAACTACGAAGATATAAGGCATACAGTATTAGAAGGCATATGAGGCAGAGCTAGGGAGGGTTCCTCTAAATTAACTATCCTATTATCTGTCCTAGGTGTGCCACCGTGCCTAGTTCGGAACGTTCAGCACAAGCATGAGCAACACAGATTTCTCTTTTTCATGCACCCAAAATTACTACTGGAAATTCAACATTGTATTATGCCTTGGTATATGCGGCAAGAATTTTTAAGGCAGCCTGTACAAAGGCCATTTTTCTACAACATATGGTTCTCAAGTAATGGCTTCGAGAATAAAAACCTAACACCTACAAAAGTGAAGCAGATGTGTAAAAAATACGACTCATCTAAAATTTAATAACCTAACTCCTGTTTATGCTTATATGCTTCAACTTGCAATTTTGCCTGTGTGTTATTCCTTTTCCTTACGCAGTACTCAGTAAGACATTATGAAGCATTGTTAGGAAATGCATATATTTAATTCATAAACGAACTGACCATGGATCACTGCAGTCCAGGAGTATGTGCATATTATTTGAAGTTCGGTTCAAGGCCAGTCTGTAATGCAAATTTGGGTGTAAGGTGCTTTGTGTAACTGTAACAATAAGCAGAAAATTCACATTTTTACAATATGTTTTGTGAACTGTTAACAATGTCACTTTCAAAGCCTGTTACCAGTGGCACAGGTACTAAGGATAAAGTACTCTGCTTCCAGGCCAGAAATATTATTTTTAAGGTGTTTAACACTAGAAGGACTGGCGAGTATGGTCTACGGAGAAGGACCAATCCGTCATTTTGACGGGTGCAGTTTTATTTGCTCTTTTTAAAATGGTAAACAAATTTGAATGCATACCAGTTTATTTAATATTATTTATACAGTTTACCAGTATATAATTTTACTTTTGTCTGAAGAATTACATGGTGAAATGAACATTTTAAGCCTAAAAATTAATCTAAATATATGCGATAACCAAATGTAAAATGGAAAACTTCCCTTAGCAAACACATGTGTATCAAAATAAAATTTTGAATGCCACAGTATATAGTAGAAAAAACACTTATAAACCTGATTTCGCTCATTCAAAGCCACTTGCAGCATCGTATATAACACATGTGTATTCAGCATTGCCTAAACATGGTCCACAAACATACTTGCTGCTAAGATGTATATGAACTGACGTCTGCTTACTTTTTCCACCTCTTACTTCCTGATAGAGTACCCATGCATTAATAGCTGCATTGAAAAAAACATGCATAGTCTACCTTCTGCATCCATATTTCTCTGTGTACAGTCGAGCCATTTGATTGACGACGTCAACGCTGTACTTGGTGTTATTGTAGTATGCCACTGATTTTGGTAGCTTTTCAGGATGTTGTTTATTTATAGTAACTGTGTCACGCATTGAACTCAAAAGAAGCACATTTTTGTTCTTTTTCCCCTGATAGCATGTCAGCGTTATGTCACCTGACTTATAAAGTACCGTTATGTGCAAAAGGTGCTGCAGCAGATTTTGCTGATTGAGGGATTTCCCTTCTACATTTCTTTACTGTGCCCACAATACTTGTACTTTTACACTTCAAACTTTCTGCAAGGCATTTGGTTGTCGAAAAATTGTCACATGTAATATTTCTTCTTACAAAAACAAAGGGCTGTATAAGATGCATTACAACATGCTTTGCAAGAGGAACCCCTGTGGGGCACTGATTGTCTTTGCCCAGGTGAGGAAAACCATTCACCAGATACTTTGAATTTGCATCAATTGCAAGCCAAAACTTTATTCCAAATTTGTCTGGTTTATTGCTCATATATTGAATGAAAGAGCACCTAGCCTTGCAAGGAAACAGTTGGTCATCCACAGTGATATTTTCACTTGGAATGTAACACTGCAAGGAATTGGCAATAAAAGGATTCCAGACAGGAGTAGCAGCTGCAAAGCGATCTATACTTAGTCTTTGAGAACGTGTGTCCTTGTCATCAAATCGCATAAACCACAAAATTTCAATGAATTTGTTTCTGCTCATTGTGTTCCTGAAAAATGGTGGCCCCCAGGGATTCGACCACAACTTCAATGGAAAGTTTTTTGCTCCAGCACCTTGTAAATTCATAAGTGGTAGCACGAATTGCGCCTGGGCAATAAAGTTTTCTTACTCATCGACAAAGGGTCTGCAGAGTGCCATAAACCAATCAGGAAGGAAAACAACAACAGATGTGGACAGATCCGAAGGCTAGTTGTTCACACTTCCACAGCCGTCAAAATGACGGATGGCAGTTCTTCTAGTAGGAATTGTTTGTACCAGGTTTTAGAAAGGTCCAAAATTCTTAATTCTTTGTGGATGTGTTTGTCATAAGTATTTATTAAAAGTTGTAGAACATGGGAAGAGTAGAAAAAAACATAAGCAAGAAATAAGTCTTCTAAAGCAGCGCATCTGTCAAAATGATAGGTGTGGTCCTTCTAGTGTTAAAAAATTTCATCTGAGAAAGTGCGTGACCGGATCAATTTTTTACAAAGCCAGCAAGTTATGACCAGAGCGTACAATGTGAGTGTGCATACTGTGTTGCTTATTGTGAGACAGGAAAAACTTCTAGCACAGAAATTGGTGAACCTGTATTTATTTTAAGCTAGCAACTCCTCTACAATAAGTCGTTTTCAGAAATCCAGGTACATTATTTTCAATAAATAAGCATGTTAGTGTTGAATGTTACAGTTTATAATGTTACCATAATTATCCTTTGCTGAGTAAGTTTATGTTCTGACAATCTGTAAGAAGACAAATGTTACTTTCTTCGTTTCCTGCCCCTACTTTCCGCACCCTGGTATGTTAGATGGCAACAGGGCAGCCAGCGTGTGCATGCATCGGTTCAACTCACATGCCTTCTAAAATCATATGCCATATAATTTAAGATGACCACCTCTACATTCTTTGTTATATTTGACACCTGGCCTCAGTTGTACCAACTTTCCTGTACCATTTATTTCATTTATACCTTTTTATTCTTATGGTTATAGTATTGAATATCTACTACAGTATCCATTGATATTGATTGTTCTAACATATACAAGCTGCATTTAGGCCATCTTTTGAAAGACAGAATCAAAACTGAAAAATTCAATGCCATAGTCAGATTTTGAAGTAAGAAACCTCTGCTCTATGCAATAACTGCTCTACCACTGAGCTATCATGACAATATTTCAGTTATGAGTCTACCTTTCAAAATTTTGCCTACACACGGTTTGTGTTAAAACAATCAATAATTGTGATTGTGTGTGTGTGTGTGTGTGTGTGTGTGTGTGTGTGTGTGTGTGTGTGTGTGTGTGTGTGTGTAGAGTGTGTGTGTAGAGTGTGTGGTGTGTGTGTGCATGCGTGTGTGCATGAGTACGTGCGTGGGTGGGTGCATGTATGTATGTGGTGTGTGTGCGTGTGTGTGTGCGTGTGCGTGTGCGTGTGCGTGTGCGTGTGTGTGTGTGTGTGTGTGTGTGTGTGTGTGTGTGTAATGCTCAGAATTTGATAGTAAAATTCTTCTTCTTCTTGTCTCCCAGTGCTTAGAGACTGTATCTTTTTGGTTTTTGAGAATTTCACATACAGTTAGGTGATCAATGTTCATTAAGTAATCTTTACCACATATGAAGCACTGTGGGGGAAGTCATTAATTTAATCTTGAACAAATGTCCACTCAGACATGGTCCATGATTGATCTGAACATTGCCACAATCAATATCATTGATTACCCTTATAAATGGGAACTATAATAAAACCTTAAAAAGATCAGGACTTAAGTACTTATGAATTGTAAGTCATCACTGGGGTATGTGATCTCATATTTGAGATTTCCTATTGGTCTACTAGAAAAATTTGTATCAGTTGAAGAATTTAATGTGGTACCAGCATGTTACTATGATTGCTCGGGTACAGAAGCTGCAAGTAGAGCAAAAAATATGTGGTTCAAATCCTGGTTATGGCATTTAATTTTTCAGTACTGATTCTACCTTTCAGTATGATTCAGTATTCACTTTCTGACAGAGAAATCACAGGAAAACAGTCAGACTGCCAGCATGCAGGAGTTTCCCATATGCAAGCTACAGATGCTACAGCTTGGTAATAATTTAATTTGCCTCTTGTCTCTTCACTGCCTAAAAAATACATAATTTTCAAAGTTGTTTATTTTTCTATAAACAACCAAGATATGATAAAATAGCAGTTGCTTTTATGACATTTTAAGCTTCTTCTGTACACAGAAACATTAGTGAATACATTAATTACCAATTCTTTTCTGCATAGAGTTTAAATATGTAGATACCCTACTGCCTTCAGTATTCATATATTTAAATGCTTTAACTCATTTGCTATACTGGATATCTTAAGAGCTGGTTAGTTTCTTTTACCTGTTTAATAATCTGTCAATATTGCTTGGTGCTAGAGTGCGACTAATGGGGGATGATCCAGGAGAGAAGTCCAGTGCTGAAACAGAAAATACGAGCTAGAATTAGGAATTTTAATGAGTTATTATAATTTTATAGTTATTATTCTGTATTAGCTATATGAATATAAATTAAAAATTATCTCCATATACAACAATGCAAGAGATGATGTTAAAATACTGTTGGAGAAATCTGTCACATGGGATGACTTTTGACCTTGAACACACCTTTTAGATCACAGCATTCTACTGAATAAGTTGCATGCATATGGTGTTAGAGGATTATGTAATTAATGATTTAAATCTTTATGTTGTAAACAGATGCCAGTTTGTACAACTAGACTATGTACAAAAAAAAATTCTAGACATAATTAAGAGTAAAATATTCTCAAAGAAAATATCGCTTCAAAGTCTAACCAAAGGTTCAGCTGGTAATACAAATTTCAAAGCTGCTCAAAAAAGAGATTGGTTATAAAATACTGCAATATTACATAAAAATGTAGTGAGTGAAATCATATGCATATTTAGCTCATTCCATCTTTACTTAGTTCAAATAATGGTTTCACTGCTAGTTTGTTTTAATTTTAATATTAAATGCACCACTGTTTAAAGCAACATAAATGACAAAAATGATTTTCTTCCTTAAAGTTTCCTTGTTTTTAAAGTAGAGCGGAAATGATGATGATGGTGGATGCTGCTGCTGATGATGATGATAATGACAAAGAAGAAGAAAGAAAGAAAGAATAATTAGCACAACACTGAAACTCACAAGGGCTATCCCTCTGCCTTTCTCGTTCATCCTCTTCATCACTCCATGATTCAATGAATGAATCTACTGCATTACAATCATAGTAAGCTCGTGTTGATAAGTATACCAGAACCAGGCAATGAAGCACATGCTCACTGGGCTTCTCCAACAACACCTGAAATAAACATGTTAGCTTACACTAATTTTATCACTATTTTCCATTACTTTCTTAGCTTCAGTGTATAAAATGACATACACAAGACTTGGATGCAGTACAGTTTACTTAAATTACCACAAGGTAGCTTGTATATACAATTATACAGGATGTAACTTTATTGGTGTCATATACTTGGAGGACATATTTCTGACATCAAAACAGTAAAAAAGGTTCCAATGTACATAGGTCTGAAAATCAAATATTTCAAGTAACAACACAAAATCGAAAGTTACAAAAATTGTTCGAAGTGGTTTCCTCTTGTTATTTTAGTTAATTGATGGAAATTAATCATTTCTCCACACTAGCCATATATAGGCTAAGGTTTTTGACAGATAGAGCCAACATGAAAAATTCAATGCCATGGCTGGGATTTGAACCTGGTTTCCGTCCAGTTGCTCTAGCCCTTGAGCCACCATGGTCAACGTGCCGTCCTGACATTAAATTCTCCATTTGACTCGTATGTTTCCCTGGTAAACCACTAGGGGCTCTCGCATTCGAGATACACCATTTGTGGCGACTTACTATCGTAAGTACTTGAGTCCCAGGTATCATCATTTAACTCTTTTTATTTTAGTTAATTGATGACAGATAGAGTCAACATGAAAAATTCAATGCCATGGCCGGGATTTGAACCACGGATCTCCTGGTTTCCGTCTGTTGGCCATGGTAGCTCAAAGGTTAGAGTGACTATAGAACTAAATAGGCTAAATTTTTCAAAACATTTTAGTAAAGAAACAGATTTTTTTGTCTTTTCAACAGTGCACGTCAATCAAACGATAAATGAATGAGTAAATTAATTAATGAAACGGTTGATATAATGATCAAATAAGTCCAGGGTACCTAGAGCACAAAACAACCCAACATTTGTCTTCGTAGGATAAGGGAAAACCCTGAAAAAAAGAAAAACCTTATCCAGGTAACTCATCCTTAGCGAGATTCGAACTCGCTGCCTCTTGAGTATGAGGCACAACACTACCTCACAACACAGAGGTCGGCAAGAAACAGATTATTTATATTATATATTTATAATACATATTTATTATTTTATTGCTTCTAGATTGGGACCAGTAACTTTATAGCATCCTGTGTTTTTCTTTTTGTGCGTAACTGGTCCTGTAATTGGAAATGTTTGATGCACCTATTGGTTTTTAAAGACAAAAGGATACCAACATTAATAGACATTTTAATTAAGCGTGAGAATGACAAACAATTTATATTGAATATTGATAAAATGTAAGCCATTTATGTTGCAAACAAAAGTATGTCAATTTGACGGTACCTGAACACTTGACAACATTACGCTCCGATGGACTTGTCTGAATGCTGGATAGCTTTGCATAAACTCCTGTATGCAGCAGTTTAAATTATATTTACATATCACACCAATTTTAATGCCAGTATGAAAGCAGATTCTACCATGAAGATGCAGTGCTTTTTGTTCATATTGTTGAACCTTCTCGAGCTGTTCTGCGGTCAGGTGATCGGCCGCCCTCTCCAGTAAGCCTTCCAGCCGGGGCCCCAGGTGTTGCGTTGGCACCGGCTCCTGTGTCTTGTCAATTGCTGTCACGATGACCATGGGCTCACACATCCCCATCTCCGTTCCAGCCTGGACGTCGTGATCGATGTCCGCTAGGTTAAGCAGCCTCACTGGCACCTCTAGGCATGGCAACAATGTTCTTCATTCGCTGTCCTTCCAGTCGCGCCGTCACCACCACCTCCTTTCTCACGGGGACCCACGTCTTCCTTCAAGATGACCCTGCAGATTGCAAGGCATTCTTCGGGTTGCCGGAGTATGACCTCTTCTCCATTGAGCCGCAGGAGCTTCCTGCCGTCGTCGGCCATCGCCTCGTGGCTCCTGAGGGCATCCAGTTCCAGTATCACCTCCTCAGCCACCTCCACGAAGAACACCCACTGACGCACGGCACTCCATCCCAAGGTCAACTGCAGCAGGGCCTCCCTCTCCACGGTCAAAGTTTTGCCTGATGCCGTCACTAGCTGGTATGGTTGGCCCCGTTTTCTCGACGGCAAACCCCTGGCTACGTCGGGTCTGACGACGGTCATGGCTGCCCCAGTGTCTACGAGCACGCAGCATGGGTTCCCTTGTACCCAGCCGTCTGCGATGAGGCTGTCATCCATCCGTCGGCTGACGGCACGCAGTGTCACTCGAGGAGATGGTGTAGATGGCGCCGATGTGCTCCTTGCCACGCCGGGCCTTACACGTTGCTCCGGCTGCTCTTCCTGGTGTCGGTCATCTTCGCGGTCATCGTCGCGCCAAATTTGCTATTTGCAGCTTCTGTCTTCATTGTTAATTCGGCCTTCATTTCTTCCATCTTCTCGGTAATGTTGTCTTCGTCCCATTTCCTGACACCAATTGTGACTTTGTGGGTTCGTAGAATTAAAAGTTCAATTTGCCGAAATTCTAAATGTTCTTTATTTCTGCCGAAATACACTGTTCAATTCTCACGTAACAACATTACAACTTGCCACCCGCGCTGGCATGTCACAATCTCTTAAATACCTCGCTGAGAATTTCTAGACGATTCGAAAATAAACCAGGACCTGAACAATCTCTATCAGTCCAGAAATTTCCATTTATCTCAGTTTGTTTGCCTCGGCAGACCCTTATCTGCATGTTATATTTGTCTGCGGGCTCTTGGTTTTCACACTGCCCGCCTATCAGTTCCTTTTGTGTAAACAAGCTGCGCGATCGTAGATACGGGTTCATGACAATATTCATGATGGTAACCTTTAGAGTAGAAACATGCTACTTATACACTAGAAAGTTATACTTATACTAGAATGTTAATCACGATTACAGTAAAGATGGGTGAAAAGGGAAGCTGGTTGTATTAGTTAGGAGCACAACCACACTCATAGCGCTGTAATTTGTTTACTGTTCTGCAAAAATTACTGCTTCTTCTCCATAGAGGGCACTATGATTTCAAGATAAGACTCATCAGTCAACTAGGATATCATTCTTACTCTATCGGAGTGTGGGAAATAATGAATAAAAGTGAACACCGTGCATATTTGAGGAACGTGTTTCTGACTTCAAAACAGTAAAAAAGTTCATATGTACATGGGTCTGAAAATCTATTATTTCAGAGTTACAAAACAAAGTAAAAGAAGGGAACAGGTTAATAATGGGAATGTGAATGCAGGGGTTCTAGAGATATAAAAATAAAAAATGAGTTAAATTACCTCAAACAGTCTTAATGCTTCAAGGCTGATCTCGTCCTGCTCATGGAAACAGTTCTCTATAAGATGCTGGCGTATCGGACAAGTTGACATTCCTGGTAGATCTGGTTCACGACTTTCTCCAACTATCCAGTAATGGAACTCTTAAAGCAAATAAAATTACATTTTACTTACACTCTTAAAATGGCTAATGATAATGATGTAGAATCTATTATTTTGAAGGTAACACCATGGGACAAGTTTCAAAACTAATTTAAAAAAACAGAATTACATATCAATAACTGTTTTTGTTAAACGCAGCACACTGTTTGAACTTATCTTAATAATGTTAGAAACAATAAATTTGTAAATCTGTTCTTTTATTTACTACCATGCACTATTCATAACAAAGCTTTCTCACTGAGCCTTTAGAGTTCTGTTCCAAAACATCTCAATGTCTTCACATCTCAAAAAAGTCTTCAAAAAACAAAACATTCAACTAGCTCCAGTGAACCATTACTCCTTAAAAAATCTAATTTGCTCAAACATCAAAGATGCCATTCCATCTAACAAAAAATCGGGTATATATCAAATTGAATTCTGTGACTGTAGTCAAATTTATATTGGAAAAACCAAAAGAAATTTAGAAACAAGAGCAAAGGAACACTTTAGGAACATAAAATACAAACAATTAGAAAAATCAGCAGTTGCCACGCATTTTTGGGAAAAAAACCACAACATAAATCCAGAACCAAAATTACTAAAACATACAACAGGAAAACAAGAACTGTCCACATGGGAACAAATCTTTATTTCAAAAAATAGGAACAAAGTATTCAATTTCGACATCCTCCAGAAAGATTTGTTCAGCAAGTTCCTCGAACCACCACCAGAGGAGACCGATGACAAAATATTGCCAGCTACACCAATGAGAACCAGTCGATGTCCGGCTGAAGATAGAGGGAAGGCCTCAGAAACTAGTTCCGGGAAAATTTAAAAGTAAGTGTTGTTTTGTGTCATTAATCGACTCCCAATTAATTTAACATCTCAATGTATTAAGTGTTTTTTACCTCTCTGATGGTGAATAAAGGACCTGAGAGTTTCTACTTTTTTAATAAATGTAATCAGTTACACTATTTAAATTTTAAAAACTCTTTAAGTTTTAAAGTAAAAAAAGTATAAAAAGTAAATAAAACTCTAAGTTTTATCAAGTACCATGATATTAATAATGTGTAAAATATCACCTGATATTAATAGAAAAGATATGAAATACTAGATTTTCTTAACCCCACACTTCTCCAGGACAGTCTCCAACTTCTGGAAACGTTATGTATCTTTTATTAGTACAACATTTATCAGAATGGTCTAGTAAATTTCAGACAACTATAAATAAGATTTAATACTAGGATTTAGGATTAGGATTTACTATGGAGAGGATTCGGCATGGAGACCAGTCATGATCCATTGTACCCATGCTCCCAATTGGGGCACCCCCAGGAGGAAGGATGAAATGAGAGGAGACAGAGAGCAGTCGTCCTAAAGAGCCACGACAGTGCAGAGGGCAGGGTTACATTTTTTTAGATAGAGACCCAGTAGGCCAGGACAATGGACATGCTGCAGTATGGAAACGGACCCAGTAACCGGTTTGCAAATGGTCCCGGCAGCCAGTCCCAAAATGATAAGATTTAACACTGACTGTACTTTCTCTTTGGTCCTATAATTATTTAATAACACAAAGGCTACACAGTTTTCACATGACAAAAACCTTTGTGCAGTGAATGTCACAAATTAGACATATCCCACACAAATAATACAGGAGATAACAATAGAAGATAATAAGAAAACCTAACCTTATTACTTTTTATCAAAGTGTATGTGATGAAAAATGTGTGGATTAATTGAAAAAAATATTTGTAGTCAGTTTTTAACACTTTGTCACTTATATTTATACCTTACCGAGGGACTAATTTTGGAAGTCATTGAATCCATTTTCAACCTCAAAGATCCGCTTATCGTATGTTGTTGTCATATGCTTTCTTCTCTCTGGTGGTAGAACTATGAACTTCTTTATCAAATTAACTGGTGGGATTTCAAAATCGATAATTTGATAAAGTTCACAGTTCCACCACCAGAGAGAAGACAGCAGATGACAACAGATGAAAGTCGAAGCGTTGAGGTTGAAAATGGATGCAACGGCTTCCAAAACTAGTCTTTCAATAATATAAAAATGTAAGTGATGAAATGTTAAAAACCAACTACAAATAATTTTTTCAATTAATTTTGATTTTTCTATTACCAAATTCCTCCAATCACTCATAAATGTGTGGACTATTTGCACACACTTTCTGCTTTTAATACCAACACAGATAAAAATCACATTAATCATTGCTAGATACTGTACAAGGGCTTTATTGTTTGTGCAAGAAGTTGGAATGATATTGAAGAGTGAACTGGGGTAGGCCTGCCTGGCAATTAATGTTCTTCCAGAAAGGAAGCAGCCATTTTCCTCAATAAGTGCATTTCATAAGGTACACAGAATGCAATGAGTTTGAAATGGTCCACACTGTATAAATTATTAGTATTCAGCAGTAATGCAGCTTATTAAATCATACATAGGAAATATTACACTGCTTTCTTACAAAATGATAACTGAATGGTTTTTGGCTGAAGTATTACATATTAATTGTGTCGTCGTAAACAGATTAGATGTCTTTTGTTTTGTGTCTTCTTTTTCTTAGTTGCTAAATCATGAGCATCCAGGATATTGCCTGGAATGAAATACCTGGAGCTTGTTTTATTTTTACATTGATTTTCTTTGAAGTACCAAAAACTACATTTTACTACATGGTATTCTCGATGAAAAGTCAAAACTGTTCTTTCACCATGTCCTTTTATGACCCCGAAATGTTTAATATCCAGTCCTTACCAATTCACTTAGTATTTAGAAATTAGAATTAAAAGTTTCTTTAAAGTTTACATTAACTCCCCCCCCCCACACACACACACAAAAAAGTATTTTCTTGGTGAAAGAATGATCAAAACTGGGATTTTCATACACACAAATGTTCTTTCTTTATAATATTAACTATGTATACATATATTTACATATATCTGAACCTTTTCAAATGATTAATGTAATAATTTTTTTTCTTGGTGATGTTTGCATATTATAGCTCAAGACATCCCATTCATGTACAAGTTATGAATAAATAAAGTAAACGTTTCCTTCCAAAGTAGCAAAATCAGTGTTGATGGTGATAATGATTTTGCTCAACCAAATTTAGAACAAACTTCTTTTGAAAATATTAACTTTCAATCACGTGCTGGCTGATGCCTGAAGTTGTAGAGGAGATGATGCTGTCTTCTGGTGATGGTTCAATGAAGCTTTTGGTTAGTTATCTTGGTAAAAGAAATACAGAGTAACAAAACTGACTAATTACATGCGGTTGGAGGAATTTAGTAACAGTGATGTCAAACTTAATCTCAAAAACTATTTGTAGTTGTCGAGATTTAACTGTATTGGAACTCCACAGTGAAGCGAAATAATTATTAATTTTTAGATGAGTCGTATTTATTACACATCTGCTTCACTTTCGTACCTATTTTGAGGACATGTTTCGCAAATCATTGTTTGCATCTTCGGCTCTTATGCGACTCCATAAGAGCCGAAGATGCAAACGATGATTTGCGAAACATGTCCTCAAAATAGGTACGAAAGTGAAGCAGATGTGTAATAAATACGACTCATCTAAAAATTAATAAATATTTGTAGTTGGTTTATTGATACTCGTCACTTACTTTTTTATATTAATGAGAGACTAGTTTCAAAGGTAAATCGCCTCTATTTTCAATCTCTTTCCAAATGGCATCTGTTGTTGTCTGCTCTGTCTCTGGTGGTGAAACTATGAAAAAAATCAGTAGATAATTTGACAAAAAAGTACATAGTTCCACCACCAGAGAGAGAGCAGACAACAACAGATGCCAGTTGGAAAGAGATTGAAAATGGAGGCGAATGCCTTTGAAACTAGTCTCTCATTAATATAAAAATGTAAGTGACGAGTATAAATAAACCAGCTACAAATATATTGAGATTTAACTGTATTGGAACACCACAGTGAAGCGAAATAATTATTAATTTATAGATGAGTCGTATTTATTACACATCTGCTTTACTTTCGTACCTATTCTGAGGACATGTTTCGCAAATCATCGTTTGCATCTTCGGCTCTTATGTGACTAAAGCCTGATCCAGTGGTGTGGGTAATTCTGGAGTTGCTGCTGCCATCTGTTGATTTAGTGATGAACTTAAATGTGGGATTCTCTTCTGGCAGGATTTCAAAGTTCATTAGTTGGTTTTTTTGTTTTTCTATGTATATTCCCTCCCATATGACGAGTTCACTATGTTTTTGTACGTATTTTAGTAATTCGGTGCTATCTTCAATTTCATGATTTTCAGACCAGAAATGAGCTGCTATTGCGGACTTATCAATATTTTTGTATCTTAAGTGCCTGAAGTGTTTTCTCTTTCTGGTGCTTATGTTTCTTTTTGTCCTCCCTATGTAATTTTTTTTTTTTCACAGTCTTTACACTTAATCTTGTAAATGCCTGACTTTTCCTCTGGTTTTATCTTATCAGTATTATTACTGTTAAGTAAGTTTTTAATGTTGTAATTGTTTTTTGGTGCCAATGTTATATTGTATTTCTAAAATATTTTTTGGAACTTTTTTGTGGCCCAGGGGTGGTAAGTAAATTTAGCAAATCTAATTTCTTGTTTTATTGGTGTGAGAGCTGTGATCTGTTTTAATCTCTTTTGAAGTTTGAATGATTTTAGTTTTTTATCTACGAGGTTTTTTCCATATCCATTTTTAATTGCAGTTTTTAAGATTTGATGGTATTCTTTTTTATATTCTTACTGGCTGAGGGGTAGATTTACTAATCTGTGTGTGAGACTGTTGATGGTGGCATGTTTGTGTGGAATTGGGTTGAAACTATTTGCTTTGATGTAATTATCTGCGTGTGTTGCTTTTCTATGGATGCCAAATTCTAGTTTTTGATTGCTTTTTGTGATTTTAAGTTCCAAAAAAGGTAAAGTACAGTCCTCTTCAGTTTCCACTGTGAATTGTATGCTGGGTTCTTGCAGGTTGAGTAGTTTCAAAGCATCATCTATTTGTTTGTAGGGCACTATTGCAAAGATGTCATCTACGTATCTGTACCATGTTTTAAAAATATGAGGGAAGGCTTTAGTTATATGTGTTTCGAAAAAGCTCATGTATAGATTGGCCAAAAATGGTGATAGCGGGCTTCCCATAGCTAGTCCTGAAATTTGTTTATAATATTTTCCATCGAAAACAAAATAATTTTGATGTATACATATTTCAGTCATTGCCAAATATTCTTCTATTACATTGGCATCTAGGTTAATAGAATTTAGCCATTTCTTCAGTTGAATCAAAAGTTTGTCTAATGGAATACTAGGGAAGAGGGAGTGGACATCAAAGGATACTAAAGTGTCATGAGGTTTTAGTTTAAGATTTTGAATTTTTTCTACCAGGTCTAAAGAGTTTTTTATGCTCAGAGTATGGGATTGTGGAAAGGACTGACATTTTTTGGATAGCCATTTTGCCAGAAGGTAAGTAGGAGTGTTTGTATTATTTACAATGGGTCTCATGGGTATGTTGGGTTTGTGTATTTTAGGCATACCATATAGTCTTGCAAGGGTAGGGTTGTCCAGTTTGATAGTTTTTTGTTCTGCAGTTGTTAAAATTTTACTAGAAGATGCAAACGGTGATTTGCAAAACATGTCCTCAAAAGAGGTACGAAAGTGAAGCAGATGTGTAATAAATACGACTCATCTATAAATTAACAATTACAAATAGTTTTTGAGAAAACTGACTAATTTCATATTTCATTATATTATCTGCAACACTGTGCACATTTACTACATTTAATAAGAGCTCTCTCTGCCACTTCATTACTACTTAATCAAATATAAACTGTTACATCTTATCCAATGAAATTATAAGAAAATTAAACAAATATTTATATTTGTGTAATATTTATTGCTTCATTTTCAACATAATTATAAGAAAATGTTTAAAACCAACAATAAAGAAAGTATAAAAATTTAAAGAAGCATAGAGACATTGAAGCACAAGTTAAAATAAAAGTGAATCGAGAAGATATTGACATATTGCTTCACCCACACTGTGATAGTGGGAGTGAATCAGTGTGTCAATATCTTCTTGATTCACTTTTATTTTAATAAAGAGAGTATTTAAAATGTATATTTCAGTAAGATACATACCTGTTAATAAGGCAGGAGCTGAAATCTGTTTGAGGCATTTGCTAATAAAGGCAATAATAAAAACTTTATTACTGCAGTTTTCCGATCGCATCAAAGCAGATCCAAGAACATTTTCGAAGAACTGATTGCGTATGCTTCTAGCTAGGGCCATGCTGATGATGGGATGGGATTCTCGCACAAGCTGTAGCATGAAAAACAAGCAATTACAGGTTACATAGTCCAATATGTCCAAAATTTGAAGAAAAATGCTATAATGTATATATTTCAATATTTAAGTCACCTTTATACTGAGACAGCAATGTTGCATGCAATCACATACTTCAGAGTAATTACTTTCAGTAGAATAACAATTCAGTTGCATACAACTTGTGCTGTCAGTCCAATGAAAGCTGCTATCTTCCCATCACTGTTGGGTCCAATGGTATGTTGCATATAACATGATGTGTTGAGATACAAGCAAAACAGTTTCTAATGGAAGAAACAGCAATGAAAAAGGCTTTTGTGCAATTTATGAAGTGTAAAGATAATAGGATTTCTAAACTTTAATTATCATATATATTTTAATATTTAAACATTTTGTTTATTGGAGCAAATTCTTGAATAATCTGTTTGTTAAACAAATGTGATACATGTCAAAGATTTTCCTACCCTTTACCAGTTCTCAGTTTACATTCATAAACTGCTTCTTCTTTTATTCACTTTATATTAATCATGACATCTCCCTGAAAATAGTTTCAACTTAGAAATATAAAGTTTGTTATACGTGATAAGGAGACAAGACACACCTATTCATTTCACAAGCTAAGTTTTGTTTGCATGAGCTTATATGGGCAAGAGAATGAAATAAATAAAAGCAACAACAAATAAAAGTGGTTATTTTCATATAGATTACATAAAAAATGTACTTTTAAATTGGAGAAAATTTAAACACGATATGGTAGGATATGATATATTAAGCACTAAACAAAATACTTGTGCTATCCCTGAGCCTTTTGCTTTTTAGGGCAGTTATTCAAGGCTCCTCTTTTTATTACATCCCACAGAATTTTTCTCTAAGTTCTGAACTCACTTGCAATATGAATTCTATAAAAAGTCACAAGTATCACTGAAACATATAAAAAGTACTTTAAAAACTCTCTAAACCTTCAAAAATACACCAATTCATTTGAAATAAAACAAATAAAATCTAGGTCAAATGTACTTACTATGCATGCACCGATGTTGGTAGCAGACAACACTACTCTCACAATCACCCTGTCTTTGTTGCCCACATTGAAAGAGTCAATGCACTAATTATAAATGAACTGGCAAAAGTGTTCATTGACCTAAAGTATAACTAAACTACTGTGACTTTCGAATGAAATGATTTTTGTCCTTGAACACTGCCAGGCCAGTAACCAATCAGAGTCCTCTGGCATTATCATATTGCATTCCACTTAAGTGACGTGTGACAAGCGCTAAGTGCATCCATCTCTAATAAATACTATTTGCGCTAAGACGAAAATTCAAATTCTGCAAAAAGTGTTCCACGAGGAAGGTAGGGAGTAATGTTTCTAATACAGCCGTAAAATCCCCGTATTTTTAGCTCAAATAGTTTTATAGTACAAATAAATATAATACCAATGTATTGTAATGAAGCACTGTGACATAAGCACTGTAATAACCATTGTTATTGGTTGGTATGTATGTATGTATATATAGGGTGTTAGCAAACTACATCAAAATAATTTCAGGGATTGTAGACGTCACTAATATAAGCAAGTTGAGATAGGAAATGCATGGTCTGAGGCTAAACATAACACAGTTATTTGAAGAATACTTCACTGTTAATAATGCTTCTGCTTTTAATATTTATAACACAGTTAATTGTTTGAAAGTAATGAGTCAGTAATTCAAACACAAACATCACTTAAATTATCCTTACTTGGACATGTTTCGGAGAACGTTTTGTCCCCATTGTCAGCACTTATTCGACTGGTTGGATCCATGGTTTCTTAAAGTGAGCTGGTTGTCTGTGGCGGTATCTGTTGTCTGTGAGATGAACTTCCAAAGAGAGTTTTCAGGCAGCAATTCAAAATTTAAAGTATACTGTTTGTTTTTTATAATTAGCATCTTTTCCCAAACATCGAGTTCGGCTGCACTACTGGCTGATTTTAATAGTTTTATATTTGGTACAATTTCATGATTGGTAGACCAGAAATGGTGACGCTGGGGACAAAACGTTCTCCGAAACATGTCCAAGGAAGGATAATTTAAGTGATGTTTGTGTTTGAATTACTGACTCATTACTTTCAAATGTTAAATACATCACTGTTTCTAACCTTTTGCTTCAAATAAGTTAATTGTGTTAAACCTAACTGGCATCAGATGCTGATAAGTTGTTATTTAAACAAGCTGGGTGAAATTATTGGATTAGAATATCTTTAAAACTGCTTCTTGAGTATAGAAATATTGATTCTTAGTAGCTTGTTATTGGCGTTCTGAAGATTTAATGCCTCAGAGATCTCTCATATCTTGAACTAATCACCTGCAGTGCGACACTGAACAGCAATTAACTCCTTGTCACATCATGTAGCCTACTCTAATGGTGTTTCTGTAACTGTACTTGTGGCCCAATCCGTAATACCAAAATCTGGTATTCTAAAGGTCAATGATTCGGTTCCTGTCATGTAGTTAATTTTTTTTTCTTTGGTTTTTAATAAGTAAATACTAATAGAAAGAAATGGTATGATTCGTAACTAAGAACGTGAATCTGATTGGTCAGTGCAATAACACTACTACACTTTTTCTGGGGTCACCTCAAGTCTCTAGTGTATGTAACACCTTTTACCTAAAAAGAGGACCTAACTGCCCGAAAAAATAGCAGCATGTGAAGTGATTCGACACACACACAGAATTTTGGACAGAAAAAACAATTGTTCGTTTGCCGCTGTCAACTTTGCATGGAAAACACAGGTCATCATTTCGAGCAGTCTTATAAACCTGACATAAAGAGATGCATTTACCTTTTACTATATGTAAGTTCGTTCACTCTTTAAACCACCTCCCATTTTGGCAAACAGCATGTGAAAGTATTAAACAGGATTCAACCTTTGCTAGGAAGAAGATAATTAATTAATAATTATAATTAATTGCACTGACAAGGTCAAATTACACCGCAAAATGCATACATTTATACAACAATTAAAAGCTTAGAAAAAAAACAACAACAAAAAAACATAACAATTAAAGAGATTCGAATTCATTAACTTTTGACTCAAAAGCTAATGTCATAACCATTGCACCAGAGGGAGTGCTCCTACACATCTCTTCATTTTCGTGTGTTGTGCATTCAGATGTTATAAGTGGCATACTGGCACTTTAGAAACTTATAGCCATAACTTCCACATTTGAACCAAAAGGCCATAAGTCTATCTCAAATTACTTGTTTAGAATATCTCCACTTGCACTGAAAATACTTTGGTATAGTTCATTAACACCCTGCATATTTGGAATTACCCTGCAATTTTTAATTATGTGTAATACATGTAAACTACTGACAAGATGTGCTAAAAGAATTACTGTGAACAAGCCAAGGTATTTGTTAAGTTCAAGAGAGAGAGATCATTCTTGCTCTTAATCTTCCCAATCTAAAGGCTTCAGCTATCTCCCATCTCTGTAACATCATTCCCAGTTTTCCTTCCAGAATCTCTATGACCTCTTGTATATGCCATACTCTCTTCATTTCTTTCACTCTTGCAATGACTACGTTGAATTTAATATACCTCTCTTCCAAAAACTCTATTGTTCTTTTAACCTGTTGAACCTTTGTTCTCCCATTTTATACTTTCTTATTTCCTCCTTAATTTCCATTAGTTATTTTTCCACCCCATTAACCTTGTTTGCTATTCTCTTGTTCATATTCTTCACTATAATCAGAGTTTCCTCCATAATAGCTTGATTTCAATTTGGTTCAGGGTTCATTTCAACTACATCAATTATCAACACAGAAGCTATTCCACACAACAGAAGAAGCATGTTTGCAATCTCTTCTACACCTTGACTAATTTTAAACTCATTCCATTTTAACCTATTAAAAGTTCCAATCCTTCCTCTGTAATCTTTAATGTTTAAGCCCATTGTTCTTTATTCCAGCAGTTGACTACATGTACATCCCCTCTTCAAGATCCAGTTTAGTATCAATTTCAATATGTATTAGCAAGCATTTCAAAAATGGTCTTATGAAGACACTGATTTGACATGTACTACACATTTTTACAATTGGTTTTTTTCCTGTCTTTTGTCATTTTATACTTTATAATGTGCAACTTATTGTGTGTGTATTTTTTTTTAAATAAGGAGATTGAGATATTAAGAAATAGATTCAACTTGCAGTTTCTACATGCCTATTAATATACATTATTTTTTAATTATTAACTTCTATATTACCTTTTGTATTTATTTACTCTCAGTTAAACTGATATATCAATTATATGTATTTGAAACATGATAAAAATAACAGTATAGTAAGCTGAACAATGGTCAACCTATGCACTAGAACAAAACTGATAAACATAATATTGTCATTTAATACTATATTAGAGATACTCAGTTCTTAAAAGGATTTTATGTACAATAATTATGTGTGAGTTCACAGAAAACCCAACATAAACCAAGATTCCTGCGGAAGTTAAGTGTTCTTCCACACTAGCCATGTATAGGTGATGATTTAAATTGGTAGAGTCAGACTGAAAAATTCCATGCCATAGCCGAGATTTGAACCATAGATCTTGTGGTCTTTGTTCGGTTGCTCTTAACCATTGAGCTACCATGGCCCAACATTGTCAAAATAAGATTCCTGTTATCACAGCAATATCCAAACATGCAAAATTACTTAATGATTAGTTATAGATAAAGCTCTAAAGCAGAAAAACATACAATGGATATTACCAACCTGATCACAGTAATCAAGCCAAGCAAAAAATGCCACCACTTGTTTGCAACCTGGAAATTGTGTGCCTTCTGACCACGAATGTGAATCCAAGCTAAAAACAAAGAAATTACAAAATTATGCTTAATTAAAAATGCACACTGAGAATGTAACAAAAATATTTACCCAAACTTTTAACAGCAGTACACTTTCTTATATATAGATGATGAAAATATGTTGCATTTATTTCTCTCCATTATTCCTTTTTTTGCCTTGGTAAATCCCACCTTCATTCACAACCTACTGCTTGACCAACAATTATTGGTAAATAAGCTAGAAGGATATGGAATTAGAGGAATTGCGGGTAAATGGTTAAAGTCATATTTGTTAGATAGGAAGCCAGGAACCGAAATTAGATAACTGGGTAGGGAGGGAACCATAGAATATCACATATCCAGATTACATACCACCAAGTATGGAGTACCACAAGGTTCGATTCTTGGGCCTATATTATTTTTATTATATATATGACCTATATGATAATCTTAAGATAAAGGGTACTGAAGTCATACTTTATGCCGATGACACTACAGTTCTCATTTCTGCCGAAAATATGCAGCAGTTAAATAAATGTAATGAGATAATGCTAAGCCTGGAAAACTATTTTCTTGTCCACAATCTCCGTCCAAATATCAGTAAGACGAACTATTTACTTTTTACATTAAACAGAAGCAATCACAGTAACGAAGAGTTAAAATTGGTGTACAGCAATCAAGTAATATCAGGGGTTCAAAACAGAAGTTTCTAGGCATCCATATTGATGATAATCTTTCATTTCAGAATCATGTCCTGATGATTTACTCCAAACTTAACAAAACTATATTCCTGCTGCACCAGCTTACCAACATGTTACCATTTCAAATGGTTCATTCAGTATACTTTGCATTGTTTCATTCCTATTTAGAATATGAAGCGATGATATGGGGAACTTTGCCTAAAACTTCTTTCATGGAGATCTTCTTACTCCAAAAAAGAGTTGTAAGAGCTATGGCCAAAGTTAGCAGATTGCAGTCTTGCAGGCCATACTTTAAGCAACTTAAAATACTTCCTTTATTTTGTATATATGTATTCTTCACTATTTTGTATATTAAAGCATCAAGTGAATTCCCTCAACTAAACAAAGATGTACATACTTAAAGTATAAACTTGGAAGAAGCGTAGGGACAGTGAAGCACAAATTAGTACAAAAGTGAATCGAGAAGATATTGACACATTGCTTGTGGAATTAGCAATTAAAAACAGTAAAATCATGACTAAAAGAGATAAATTGAACAATAAAATAGACAATCCAAAAACACCATACATATATGGTTTACCCAAAATACATAAACCTAAAATTACCCTCAGACCAATAATTACCAACTATCAAAATGGCTGGTTCATATCTTCAGATCCTTCACAAAATTTGAAAATTTAAGTATCAAAAACTCGTTTGAATTGTTAAATCTCCTGAAGGACACAAAGATCAACTCTACATATGCTTTAGTTTCCTTTGACGTCATTTCTTTATATCCAAGTATACCTACCAATGAGCTTATTCCACTTCTCAAAAAATGGCTGAAATCAATACAAATAACATCTGAAGAAATAGAAGAACTTTCACAACTTACAGAAATTTGTATCAATCAAAATTTTTTCAGCTTTAATGGACAGATCTATAAACAAAAAACAGGCCTAGCTATGGGCAACCCATTGTCTCCCTTCTTGGCAGAGTTATTTATGAGTGCTTTTGAAACACATATCACAAAAGCTTTTCCAAATTATTTCAAAGTGTGGTATCGCTATGTTGACGACATTTTTGCAATAGTACCTAAAAAACTCATACAAGATAGTCTTAAACTTTTGAATATACAAAATCCAGCTATAAAATTTACATTGGAAACAGAAGAGGATGGTGTGCTCCCCTTTTTGGACATCAAGATCAAAAAAATGAACAACAAACTCACCTTTGGTATTTACAGGAAACCGACACACACAGATAATTACATCAAGAACAACAGTTTCAACCCAAAACAACACCAACATGCCATTTTCAACAGTTTAATCTTTCGGATGATCAACTTTCCACTAAACAGAGAAGATTATCAAGAAGAATACCTACACATAAAAAAAGTAGCTATATCCAATGGTTTCAACCCAAATTTAGTAGACAAAACAGTTAACAGACTCAACAAAGCTAAGAAAATAAAAGAAACCACCACCCTAGAACCTACAGGAGAAAAAGAGAAAAAACTTTTTAAAAAATTCACCTTCCACCCATCAGCCTATAACAAATTCCAAAAAATCTTCTCAAAACACAACATAACTCTTGCACCTCAAAATAGGTTTAATATCAGAAATTTGTTAAAAGGCCCTCCCAAAAATTCAATCACTACCAAAGAAAAACCAGGAATCTATGAGATCAAATGTGAAACTTGCCCTAAAATTTATATAGGAAAAACAAAAAGAAATATTGACATCAGAACTAAAGAACATCTAAGAAACATTAAAAATGGTGAAACAGAAAAATCAGCAGTGGCTTTTCATTTTTTGAATACTAGACATGACATCAACTTGGAAACATCTCTAATAAAATATGTTAATCACCCCATAGACCTTTCCGTATGGGAAAAAATCTTCATCAACAAAAATCGTCATAGAGTCATGAATTTTGAAACTCCACCACCGGACATCTTTGACAAGTACATCATGCCATCTATTGACAAAATGGAGAAAGAGGAAACCACTACAACTTGCACTAGTCGAGTATCAGCTGATGATAGGAGCAAGAGCTCTTGAAACATGTCCTGTGAATAAACAGTGTGAGTGAAGCAATGTGTCAATATCTTCTCGATTCACTTATGTACATACTTATTTTACTCGCAGACAAAATGACTTTTTTCTGAGTTCATACAGGGGTACCTTTGGTAATAAAAATATAATTAATGCAGGTTCTAAATATTTTAATGTACTACCAACAGATCTAAAGGGATTAACTGATATAAAACTGTTTAAGAAAGGACTCAAGAAATATCTACTAACACACTGCTTTTACAATTCACAGGAATTTTTAAACAATAGTACTAATTAGTCTTAAACACATTGACGAAGATGTAGTTATGCTACACATTTAAAATGTCATTTTTGTTCTGAAATGGTTATAACTTGCATAAATTTAGAAGTATCCTACTTTTGTAGTTTTCTTCTTTGTTAACTATTTTCTTTCTTTATTTTTTTTATTTATCCAGATTTGTTAACTGGTTGTTTTGTTATCAGTGATGCACAACAATTATTTGTATTCAATAATATGTTCTGTATAACTTACACCTGGTTTTGTGTGCATCATTTTAAATTCTTCTTCTTATTATTATTATTTTATCATAATAATTAATTACCATTTATTAATATTGATGTGTCTAGTACCACTAATTGTATCATTGTAATTATTTGTATCTTATCCATTCTAATTGCTTCTGAAGTGATCTTCAATAACACCAACTGTGTATATTGTATGATTGAAATAAACTAAAATAATCATTAACTTACTAGAACATTGCAATGCACAAATGAACTGCAAACCCTTGTGAACAAACCATAACAAAATCATATCTAGCGACAAGGCAGTTGAATGTAACACACAATTGTCAGTGTGTAAAAGTTTTAAAATAAGATATCTTGTGAACTACTGGCACTAGAATCCTGAGGAAAACACTATTAACTTCTAA
Source organism: Mantis religiosa (assembly GCA_030765055.1). NCBI lineage: Eukaryota > Metazoa > Arthropoda > Insecta > Mantodea > Mantidae > Mantis > Mantis religiosa. The sequence continues at coordinate 51,101,608 of CM060956.1, forward strand.
TTTATTGTAATTTTGATATTTTTATCTAATTAGGCATTGTTTAATTTAAAAAAGTATATGTTTGTTCCAAAAATACACCTTCTAAGTGTTATTAAAATCTATCTATAGGCTAAAACTACGAGCCCCTAACTACCAAACAATGCTGTGAAAACCGCACATCAATAGCACTTTGCATTTCGGAAATATTGGCGGTGCAACTGTTAGGTGATTCACCCTGTATATATATAGCTATACTATCTCAGATTCACTTACTGATTACTATACAATATGGCTTTCCCCAAGAACACAATACCCATAGTGGAGCATGGAAGGATTCAATGTGATATGGCTTGGTGGATATAGTAGTAGTAGAAGTTTTATTCATCCGTTAAGTCAATACAATGACATTGGATACGTCAATACAAATATTTAGAACAATACAAATAATATAAGTATAAAAATAAAAATAAAGTATAAAAATAAAAAATAAGTTGCATCAAGTGTAATTAATAAGATCTAAGCATGAACTCATAAATGTATATAGTTGCATGGCTCTACAACTACACAGCATTTAAAATCCATCACAAATATATACAATTATATGGCCAGCTACAGTGTATCTAGAAATTCACTTATATCATAATATGAATCACTTAATAAAATTTCTTTCAACGATAGTTTGAAACACCTCATGGATTTTATGTTTTTCAGATTGGCCGGTAGTTTATTATACAGAGTGACTGCTGAATATCTAACTCCTTTGGAATAAAGTGTAGTTCTATGTGTTATTGTTCTTAAGTCTGTTTTACCTCTGGTGTTATGATGATGTATTTGATTATTTGTGGTGAAATTTTCAAGGTTTTGTTTTGTATAACATAGCAAACAGTATATATACAGACTGGGCAGAGTCAAGATTTTCAACTCCTTAAAGAAGTTCCTGCAGGAGTCATATTTTTTTCCTGACATTAGGCATCTAACAATCCTTTTTTGTACTTTAAAAACCAAGTGACTGTCTTTAATATCCCCCCAAAACATAATGCCATACCTCATTAGACTTTCTGCATATGCAAAATATAAGGCTCTCATGTCACTTGCATACAACTCATTTTTTATTACTCTTAATGAGAAGTAGAATTTATTTAACTTTATTACTAGATATTTTATGTGTGCTTCCCAGTCTAAATGCTGATCTATCCATACTCCCAGAAAATTTGCTTCTGTCAAAGCCTTCTTTTGACACGTGCCATGTTATGGGGAACTGCTTCTCTTGCTATCCAGTTTTGTTCCCTCTCCACTTTCCCTCCTCTCTGAGAGCCAGCTAATCAGTTGACACAAAGACGGTTTTGCACAAAGGTTGATACAAATGTGTGACCACATAATTGAATATGTTCATGCTATTATAGTACTAAAAAGTCCATATATATTTTAGTATATAAATTCTTCATGTATGATTCTTATGTGAAAACAAACTCGAATAGAGAAATGAAGAGGCGACTTATAAACAGATTCCCTGCTTTTCATTTGTAATCTTGTGAATAGATTTGGAGAAACACGCTCAATTCTTGATAAGAAACCAAAAGCAAATCATCATATTCTTATATTGAGATAAGTTAGAATAAAGTAAATAAAAAGACTCTGAGGAAACATGCACAAGAGTAAGGAATTTCACAAACTTTGAATATTGGAATACAAATAAACTTTTAAAATTAAAATTCTACAAGAAAACTGTAGTTTAGGAATCAACCATATGATAATCTGAGTAGAGTTAATTTCTGCACTCAGAATGTTATATTGACCAATGTTTAAGTTTCTTATAGACAAAGCATGGCTTTATTTACATGGTCATGAAGAATTAATGAGTATAAAATGCACATTTTCTTCAAAGATGTGAGAGATGTGTGGTACCACAAGGACATCATTTCCAACATATTCCATGATGAACATATGTGGTTACTCGTATTGTAGCTATAATTTGCAAGACAAATATATATTTATATTTAAATACGTTATTAATACGTGACTTCGCAGGTTGGTAGAAACAAAAGTCTTCTTTGCAGAAATTGAAAACTCTCTTTATTGCAGTAAACAGAAGCTTTGTACAACCCTTGCAGCAGTAAAAAGATGTGACATACACAAACAGCAGTCTTCAAGGTTGTCTGCTTACTCCCCTACCTATAAACAAATAAAATAATTCACTGCAGCACAGTTCAATAACCCTCGCACAACTACACAACTGCACAACTGCAACTGACTGCTTCTCACACTCTTCCACTATTTATATCTCCCAGTCATAGTTCTAGAATGCAGTAGACCTCCCGAGAAAAATCGAGGCAGCAAGAGAAAGACAGAACATTACAGAGCCTCTCTCTGTCTCTTTCTCTCTCTTGACAAGCATCCAGCTCTTTCACGCTACAATCCGGCAACAATACATTACTTTGTCAGCCAACAGCTTGCATCAAAATGAAAAAAAAAAAAAAAAAAAAAAAAAAAAATCCAATTAGGACAGTCATGAGTCCAAATCAAAGCTCTGTGTAATTAATATAAGGAAAAGAACAGAGTAATAAGGGAACAGAGCATTTCCAGAATCATATTTCTTTAACAAATTTTTATCCTCTACATCAGAACATATCTATACAACTCAAATATACATTTATTTTTAAGTCCTATATAACATTGTTTGAAAGACTTACAATAACTATCCAATCTATAATACCTATCACCTGTTATACCATTTATTGCCTTCACCAATGTACAAAAAGTATGGTTAATTTGTGCATGCAACAATTATTTACTACATAGCACCTGCATGCTTGCTTAGTTTTATAAACTGGGAAACTTTAAGAGATGTGGGATACTGAATATTATTAATTGAATGCTCAGTTAGTGTTAGTGTTCGATTAATGTAGCTGCACATTAGTAATCTTTTCAACTACTGGAAGGTAGCTTAAACTACATATAGAATGTCAGTGATAATTTATGAATTATCAATATCACAAGATCATGATAATATATAGAAGCTAGTTATTTAAGTTATTTTTAAATGAAACAATTATTAAAATGCTATTATTTCTTCTTCTTCTTTAATTTCCCTAGTTGTACCACTATCGTGGTATTAAGGGATTCTTGTTCCTTTATAAAGGTGGGCCTGAGGAACTGAGCTTTGGATCTGATAGAGAAGCAGGATAGGTGATCAGCCCAATGTCTGGTGTGAAGGTGAAGGAAGTGGATGATATAGATATATGAAGGCGGGATCAATGATATGAAAGATGATAATGGAGCAACTGGTGAAATTCTGACGGGGAAAATCAGAGGACCCAGAGAAAAACCGTCCCAGCTCCATTGTCCACCACAAATCTCACTTTACAGTTACCTGGGATTGTGGTGTTCCAATACAGTTAAATCTCGATACATGGTAATCAGCCGTGATAAAAAACAAAAAAACAAAAGTTGAAACATGACTTGGATCACCCTACAATCTCCGTGCTGTCAAGTGGACTAAACTTTGCCCCTGTGCCAAGGTCCATTACCGTGATGGACCTCATCAGTAGTATTGAACAGGCTTTAAGCTGTTTGCTGGCAGGTACTGCAGAAGAAGTTCGCAGTGAAGTACATCTTCCTTTAATATAAAAATTATTTGTGGTTGGTTTATTGACACTCGTCACTTACTTTTTCATATATTTATGAGAGACTAGTTTCAAAGGCCCTGGCCTCCATTTTCAATCTCTTCCCAACTCTCTTCCCAAAATGGAGGCCAGGGCCTTTGAAACTAGTCTCTCATAAATATATGAAAAAGTAAGTGACGAGTGTCAATAAACCAACCACAAATAATTTTTATATTAATTTTGACGTCACTGTTACTAAATTCCTCCAAACACACATCTTCCTTTACTGAAAGTAAAGAAGGAAGCCAACTTGACATCAGCTGAGTTCAAGCTGGGGGAGGATTCTATCCTTACTGCTCTATCTGTTGAAAGGGATAATTCAAGGCTTACCATGGAAACCAAGACTTTAAAAAAAAAAATCAAGGAAATTCTGAAAATCCCACATTACGGAAATAGACCAGGACAGCACAACTAAGATTGCCAAGGAGATCACAGCCTCATCTAGTGTGCCAGTTTATTGCCCAAAGTTCAGAGAACCACCATTCTACATGCTGTAGTTTCGCCTAGGCTCTGCAAATTGCAGAGAATTCACAAACCCAGCATACCACTTCGTCCTATAGTGAATGCTATAGACAGACCACCTTACTACCTTGCCAAGCACCTCACCCCTCAACTTCAGCCATTTGTCGGCTGTTGCCACCATCACATCAATAATTTTAAACAGTTCATCACAGCAATTTCAACGCTGAAGCTGGATCCAAGTTAACACACTGGTTAGCTTTGATGTTGAATTGCTCTTCACCAGAATGGAGGATTCCTTTGGAAAATTCCTTATGCACCTTACATGAGAATTTGCTAGGAGAATCTTAGAATTATTCAGACACATACCTTCCTCCACATATTTCATCTACAACAACCAGTTCTCTGAATAATCTGAAGGTGAAGCTATGGACTTGCGGCTCTCACCAGCCACTGCAAACTTTTTCATGGAGAATTTTGAATACATGGAACTGGATATTTTAGATATGTAGATGATACCTCTATTACTTGGCCCCATGTCAATGGAAAAGTTGCTGACTTCTTCAATGACCTCAACAACACTTCAATTACCTCAATTAAACAGTATTGAAAATGTACATATGTTTGATGATATCAAAGTTCTTGACTGCTCCGACAAATACTTTGATCCGCTTATCAAAGAACCTATAGAAATTAAATTACATCTATCAAAATTTTAACACAGACTCTGGAAGCAAACTAAGCATGGCTTGGGCATCCGCCATCAAACACATGATCATAGGTAACACTGGTCCATTTCACTACAGGGCTCTCCACACTCATTCTAGCTCTGCCCATTTTCTTTCTGGTATATTTATCAGCGTGTTTTCACCCTCTCTTTTGTTCCTGGAGTGTAACAAGTCTGGAAGTTGCTCAAGTTTTATAAATTTAAAATGGCTGGTTACCATTGAAGCAGTTATTAGAAGTAGTATGCATGTTGGGTGAGGCATCACTAAAGTATTATATGCAAACGATTTCTTGAGCGTTTGGGCCCCAAGTTCTCATTCGATAGATTTCACCTAATTCCGTAAACATAGAGGATAACTTAGAAACATGAAATGCACTATACACTCTGACATCTAGTGGCTAATATGCTAAGCTTTCACATGTGTCATTTCATTTTGAGCAATTTTGAGGTTAATTATAAGCTAACAACAAATCTAAGAGCTAGAAATATGTGGTGGATGCTATGGCTTTCAAAAGAGGACACATTATTATTTGTCTACCTCCGTATAACTGTGATCTGAATGCAATTTAGCTGGCATGGACAAAAATAAACAATGTTTTCAGAGGATGCAATGTTAACTGGAAAGCCACGAATCTGCGGAAACTTGCTATAGAAGCAACAGATTGGGAAGGGCACTGCAAGAAGGTTCAAGAGCTGGAAATGCAACACTGGAGAAATGATGAAGTAATAGAAAATGCAATTGATGAAATTATCATCAACACTTCAGAGGATACCAGCGATGAAATGATGCAACAGACTCGCAAATCAAAGAATCACAAAGCAAGTGAGTGAGTGTTTATAGCTGTCATAATATTTGTTTTCTACTTTTATGTGTTTCATAACATAGTAAATATATAAGCATACAGTTTATAGGATGGAGTTCAATTTATTGTTTGTTCACACATCTCACACCATAGCCTTAGCTGTCGTAATATTTGTTTTCTACTTTCATGTGTTTCATAACATAGTAAATATATAAGTATACAGCTTATCGGATGGAGTTCAATTTATTGTCTGTCCACACATCTCACACCTTCGGTGCATATCTTTGCTTATCTTACCGCAATTTGGCTGAATTGTGCTGTTCTAGGTTGACCACACTGCAGAAACAAAAGTGTGTTAGCTCTCTCTTTTTCTCCTCTGCCCGCGCCACACCATAAATCCAGCGCTCAAGAAAACGTATACATATAGTATTCTTGCAATTATCCAAACTAATTGGGACTGAGACTACCTCAGATATGGAAATACTTAATAATACTCTCCAGTTTGTATCTGATAATCCTGATGATGACGACGTAGACCTAAATAATAACAGTGTTTTTAGTATGCATGAGACAATGCTTCTTCTTTTTTAACTGCCCTCTTATATCACTACGTGGTGTTGTTCCTCTTAACCCTTATGCAGGTTGAGGAACAGAATCTCGGGATCAGTGAAAGAGTCCATGATGGGTGATCAGCCTAATGCCTGGTATGAGAGTGAGGGATGTGGATGACATGAGGGCAAGATGAAATGATAGGAAAGATGGAGCAATTGGTGGAATGCTGGTGGGAGAAACAGGAGGACTCCGAGAAAACCTGCCCCAGTGCCATGTTGCCCATGTTGTAACTTTTCAGTTACCTGGGGTCGAACACAGGTTGCCTTGGTGAGAGCCAAGCGGTATGAGCCAATTCAAGCTCCAACATTTACACAGAATTTCTACCACTGCAAAGCCTAACTGATGAGCGCATTTACATAATTGATTATCATGCGGTTGTATGAAAAAAATTAAAACAGCAAAGAAAAATGGTGACCTTAAGCAGTAAAGCACTAGTACTCTAAATGCTAACCTATGTTTATTACTTATTGTTTGTTTAATTTAATGTTTTCTTATATTAAATAATGCATAATTACTTTGAGTAATATTTTAACAAAACAGTTTCAATCACTTACAGCAATTCATTTTTAACCTTTTTCATTTATGCATTATTTTAACATAGTATTACAGTTACATAACATATGTCATGTAACTGTAATACTATTATTTCCTATATACACAGGAAAACCTATGTTTATTAGGATGTGCATAAATTCAATCACTTTCACATGTAACATTGATTCAACATAAAAGCTTACCCCCAGTTGACTTGAATATCATCAATGTCATTTGGATCTATGCCAGATGGTATTTCTGCAAACAAGTCATCCAGTTTGCTGGTCAGAACGTTGCATAAATCAGAGTGGCATGTGACAGAACGAGCAAATGGATCTGATTGCAATGATGCCATCACCATCACACCTTCACAAGCCTTAACCACTACTCTACTATCCTACACAAACAGAATGAAACTAATGTCAGAACATACAGCCCTTGTTAATTAAATATTATAACTAGTACGAACAGACATCCATAATTCTAGTGTTAGAAGGTTACAATCAGAACTGAAAAATTCAATGCCGTAGCCAGTGTTTGAACCACAGATCTTCCACTCTACGTGCAACTGCACTACCACTGAGCTACCCTGACAACATGCTGACAGGACATTAAATTGTCCAACTGATTCACATCTTCCTGACAGCTCAGTTTGAGATCACTTGCCCCAGTGGTGACTTGCAACTCTTAAGTACTTACTTCCCAGGATTTTTAATATCTTATTATAACAATCTTCCATTTATAAGGGCAATCAGTGATAGGTGATTATTCTGACATACACAAGTTGTATGTAGTTAAACTTTAGAAGATTAGAATCAGAACTGAAAAATTCAACGCCATACATGGGATTTGAACCACGGATCTTCTGCTTTATGCTTGGCTGCTCTATGCTGAGCTTTTTGTCTTTTTTTACATCAATAATAAACTCTCTGTAGTCTTGTGGTCAACATGCAGATGTTTATATTAAGAAGTTTGGGGAATGTATCTGACTGGGAGAGGGAACTTTCTTTAAGGCAATGTTTCATGAAAATAAAAAAAATTTAATTTTCTTCTGATTGCTTTGAATTTCTTTTACCACATACTGAAAGCATAAAATAATCACTATCTTTTTGATATGGAAATTAGAAATGTCCTTGCTTTTGTTCCATTTATACCCTGTCTTTTACTGCAATGGTCATATCAGCAGCTGTTCTCCTTTGGAACATATTGCCTATTGGTGATGGTGTTAACTCGTAGGCGTAAGGTTACTGGTACTTAGGACTTTTTTTATGCACACATTTGCACTCTCATTCATACTTATCTTGGTTGGAAAACAATCCCCACCCGCAGCTGGGAATTGAATCTAGGACCCTTCACATGGCTGTCAGATGCTCTACTGACTTAGTTACGGGGCCAGCCAAATGTTTATTAGATCCTACAGTTATCTGTTGCTTGAAGAATGAACTTCCAAAGTTTGTTCTGAGGCAGCAAATCAAATTTATAAGGTAGTCTTTATGCTTTAATACATGCATGTTTTGCCATGCATTTAGTTCAGCTTGGATATTGGTAGCTTCCAATAATTTGATGTTTGGTATAATTTCATGATTGGTAGACCAACCATGATAAACTACTGCAGGTTTTTCAATTTGTTTGTATATTTTGGCTCTCATGTGTTCTTTCAGTCTGGTGTTTAGGTCTCTTTTTTGTTGTCCAATGTATATTTGGCTGCAATCAGAGCAATTAATCTTATAATTGACTGATGTCATATCATGTGGTGGATTATTCTTATTTGTACAAAATAAATTTGGTAGATATACTGTAATTGTTTTTATGGAACCAGAGTTATCTTGCATTTCTTGAAAATCTTGCCGAATTTATCAGGGTACTATGTGAATTACTTGCACTGCTGTTATTCTTTTTGATGTATCAGTTTTATGCTCACTGTTATTTGCTTCTCTCTTTTGTACTTGGCTATTTCTTTATCTACTAAATTTTTGTTATAACCATTATTTGCTGCAGCTGTGAGAATGTTTTCATAATTCTTCTCTATATTCTTAGGTTTCACACATCCTCACAGCTGCAGCTAATAACTGGTTTTATGGATGTCTATTTATGGTAAGAGTTGTCTGAATTGAGAAATAATAAAAGCATTGATGATATACTGCACTATTTTCAATAGGTTTCATTAATCATTGTTATTAATTAGACTTTTGTGGCTTGGGGAGCCAGGGGTGAAATAAAACATAAATATTTTAATGTTGTATATTATTTAATATTTAAATAAAATTATTCCAAAATGTCTACAAATTATTAGATGATATGATAAGAATGTGCTATCACCAATAAACTGACATAGCACCATTTGAAGGAGGAAAGTTTTGAAGTTCTGTGTTGCACATCTGATCTTCATTTGTCATCTAGAGAGAAATGTGTACATGTGAGAAAATGGCTGCTTTATCAACCAATCATAGATAGTGATGCTTGAAATTGCGCGAATAGGCAATGTTGTTGCAGTTCAATGGGGATATAGACATCCTGCACCTCCTGCATCGTCATTCCATAGGTGGTACAAACAATTTTACAACGGGATATATATCTGTCATCAAGAAAAAGAACATGCAGGAGGCTAATGAAAATGTAGAACTGATAGAATCTGTGAAAGCTCTAAACAGAATCCAAAAATATTAGTATGAAGAGTCAGTTTACAATTGCAGGTGCCAACATCAACAATGGAAGATTGTATGGAAGCGAATGAAGTTTATTTCCATACAAACTGCAGCCTGATGATTGAGCTGAGAGGCTAACATTTTGTGAGAATTTTATGGTTATAATCAAAGATGATGAGAGTTTGAACAAATCATCCAACAATATCTAACACTCCAAAATCAAGATCTAGTCTCCAAATATTGGGAAGCAAGAAGAAAAATGATTTTATTATCAAATTCTGAGCATTAAATACACACACAGTATCTAACAAAGCCAAAGATAAAAAATGGAACAGTTTAATTAAAAATCCAGAAAATATCCCAGAAATTCCACGTAAAGCTGCAGTAGCAAATTTTAGATTACTTACGGAATATGATTATTTGGCCAAACACTTACACAGAATAGGAATTTATACAAGTCCAAATTGTCCTTTGTGCAACAAAGAAGAGGAAATGACTGAAGAACATCTTTTAACCTGTGAAGCCCTACCTGCCGGACCCGCTACACAGAAATATTGGAGAGCAAGAGAGCTGGCTTCATTGCCAAAGCCTAGCATTTGAAAACAACAACAACAAATCATAATGAGAAATGAAGCACTTCTAATGCATTTGGAAAAAACATAGACACAATGCCCATATAATGGATCTGAGAAAGCCTGTACATATAAATCATATAGAATGTATCGAGAATGGCAGCAACAACCCCAGAATTACCCACACCGCTGGATCTAGCGTCAGTCGCACAAGAGCCGTAGATGCAAACGAAGATTTGCGAAACATGTCCTCAAAATAGGTACGAAAGTGAAGCAGATGTGTAAGAAATACGACTCATCTAAAATTTAATAATTAATACATATAGAATGTGATAGTCTAACTTATCTTCATTGTCCTGCTGTCTGTGAAAACTTATGGACAAAGAACAGGGATTCATTTTCCAATAAGATGGCGCTGGTTACCTCAATCAATACCTGCCAGGCAGATAGATTAGTTGTACAACAGTTTCAGATAACAGCTTCTGCACATAGCCATCCCGTTTCTTGACCTTACAGTGTATGATTTCTTCCTGGGGGTTACAGCAAGGAGTGTTTGCATCCCTCCACTTCCAGCATTGGCAGAATTGGGAAGGTGCATTAGTGCATCCTTCCAGAATATCACACAAGACATGCTGGAAAGAGTATGGCATAAATGAGATTATTGGCTCAATATTTGCTGTATTACATATGGTGCTATTATCAAGTGCACCTAAGGTGAATAGAAAACTTCAAACTTCCACCTTAGAAGTGGTGGTATGATGGTTTACTTATGTCAAGTAATGGTAGAAATACAGCCTCATGAAATCATCAATATGTAGACACCTCACATTTCTCACTCTTAATGACAGAAAGGAGAGCAATAAGCTGTTGTTTAATAGCTTCTCTGACAACATCACAACCATAATATAGCCAACATTACGCAAAGCCATATGAACTATCAAGTGCAATGTTACAGCGGCCGGGGTAAAAAGCGGGTTTGAAAGCAAGAGTTTTCTAAATGCCTTGATAATAATTCATATGAATCCTATTCACCATAAATATTTCTAAGGAAAGAGTATACCATCATGCATACCTGAGGCAAACAGACATACAGGCAAGCTTGAGCATAGTATTATATATTAACACCTAAGACATCCTCTACCTCTGAACCAACAATGATAAGTACAGAAAGTCATTACACAAATAAAATATTTGTTAATTAATGTCCACTTATCCTTGAGTTAATAAACATTTTCAAATTTGTTTTAAAGAAGTTGGTATAACTTTAGTTCCTCAAAATAAATATAGTATTAAAAATTTATTACAATTTTCTAAAAAATATAAAATTCCTAATAATAAAAAATCTGGTATTTATCAATTTAATTGTTTAGATTTTGATCAGGTTTATATTGGAAAGACGAAACGTAGTTTGGAAACAAGAAAGAAAGAACATTTTCGTAACATTAAATATAAACACATTGATAAATCGGCTGTAGCAGATCATTTTTGCTCATTTAACCATGAAATAAATCCCGAAGTTAAATTATTAAAACAATTAAATGTTCCCATAGATTTAATAGCGTGGGAAAAAATATTTATTTCAAAAACTAAAAATCGCATAATGAATTTTGACGTACAGGCAATTCATTCTGTTTTTAGGTTTGTTTCGTCTTCAGATTTTGGTTATACAAAAATACATAGTATCCTTGACGATGAAGTGTGTTAACTGATGATGCGAGCAAATGTTCATGAAATCGATCTTATAAAGAAGAAAGAAGTATTAACATCAACTTCTTAAGATAAGTGGACATTAATTAACAAATATTTTTGTTTGTGTAATATTTATTACTCCACTGTAACTAACTTCATTTTCTGTGTAAATAGAAAGTCATGTTTCTGTACATTATAATTGACATAATAACTTAAAAATACGCATAAAATTACAGCAGAACCCAAGTCCATAACAAAATCTGTTGCCATGCAGTCATAAGGCTCATGTTCCTCTCAGTTCTCGAGCAAATTTTTAAGATGATTTGTTATTTTAAATATCAGATTTGCAAATAAAACCAGCTTTTTTCTTTCTATTTCCTTCTACTTCAAGTTGTTATAAATCTTTATTCTTTCGCTAATAATTTTGGCTCCAAGTACTGAAACCAACTATGCAAAACCTTAGCCTATATACGGCTAGTATGAAGAAATTATTAATTTCCATCAATTAACTAAAATTAATAAGAGTTAAATGATGGCCTAGTGGTCTACCAGGGAAATATATGAGTCAAATGGAGAATTTAATGTGAGGACGGCATGTTGGCCAATGGTAGCTCAATGGGTTAGAGCAACTGGAAGGAAACCAGGAGATCCGTGGTTCAAATCCCGGCCATGGCATTGAATTTTTCATGTTGACTCTATCTACTGAAATCAAATTGGTGGCTTTACTACCAAAAAAAAAAAAAAAAAAACTTCATAGTAATCTCTCCTCCCTCACTCTTTATCTTCTTCCTTTACTTCTTCTTCTTTCCTCCTCATTGTTCAACTTTTTATTAACCCAGGGTTAGGTGTATGGGGACCGAATTATTAGTCAATGGTGGGCAACATGATAGGATTTCCAGGATTTAAGAATATATGGCATTTTTCAGTATGGATTTTATAATTGTAATCTTGATTTTGTACTTCTATTTGTTGATGTAAAAGGAAATAAATTACTAAATTACTAAAAAATTACTTTTTATTACTTGGAAAATAAAACATACACTTAGTACCTGTGTACCTATGCAGCTCAGTTCTAAGTAAACATGGACTTTGCAGAACTGCATTTTATAATTTAGAAAACATGTATTTTAACAAAACTTTTTTCTAGTTAAAATCACTGTAAAAAAAAAAAAATTAAAAAAAAACTATTGATGCATGGCTAAAACTGTTTCAGCCAATAAGATAAACCTGGTGAGCTTAAAAAATTGTGACAATATATTGTGGGTTTATGATGGAGGTAAATTTGTAAAAATTAGATATTCAGAAGACAAAGCAGTGAAGCCCAGACAGGCTTCCTGTCAGGATACATGTAAGCCATTTCCCAGAAGCTCATGATATGTCTCTTGTTACATTAACAGATACATGATTCCTTGAGAATCATGCTTACTCATCACACACATGTTGTCAGCTTAGCTGATGTGTGCTGACAAAGGCTTTAATCAGCCACTTTATAAGCTAGGAGCTTAATATTTAAACCCCTCAGGAATTGGTTTAGTGGGAACAGTCTCACATGTGTTAAAACATCCTGCTAAAACAACCTGAACATCCATAAAACTACAATTTTTCTGTTGATCTTAGGCCAATAGATATATTTGTAATTTTATCATTTACATAACACATCTTTGTTGTGTAACTTAACATTTGTTTTTATAAGTTTTATTTCTTATTTATTACTCTTATTTGGTTAATTTTAATGGAAATGAACCCTGACTATAGTGAATGAATATTCTTTTGCTAGAGGTTTTTATAATATGTAAGATTTATTGGGTGGTGACTGTCAGGAAGTGCAAACAGGAAGAAGCTAATTGCATTATTAAAGCTAATCTACCATTTGACTGATCAACCAACTGGCCATAGGTTAGAATGTTAGCTGTTCAAAAAAGCATGTACATGTTACAGTATACAGAGTGCAGAAAAACAATTTGCAGAAAACTGTAAACTTGAAAGGCATTTTGAGCATTTTGAGCACTACCAAACTAAAGATTTTGAGCACTACCAAACTAAACCATGGTTAGTGTGAAAACTAAATAACATACAGGAAAACCAGTGACATTTCTGAAATCAGGAGACCTTATTTACTCATAATTATGTATCAGATGCACTGCTGCAAAAATTATGCTGAGTAGTGTAATAGCAGCACTGCATGAACATCTGAAGCAGTTATTTTAGTTCAAATCTCATAAAAGATTGTCAATATTTTAATTTTGTTATTTTAAATTTAGTGAGAAAAGAATTCATTAGAAATTATTAAAAATTATAGTAGAAAGGGAACAAGATTAAAAAGAACAATTGGCTGTAAAATAGTAACTGAAGAGATGAAAGCAAAGAAAATGAATATTCTTAATGTGTTTAAAAATGGTAATATTAGTTTAAACTTTTAAGAAAAGTTGTTTTGACTGTTAAGTTAATTAAAAAATAATTTAAAGAAAAGATTATGAAGATTATCAAATATGGTCATGAAAAGTGTGCAACTAAAAGATGATGTGAACAAATGAGAAATCATTGAATTGCTAGCAATGGCCTATTCAATAATTTCAGATAAGTTACAATTAATGGAAATTAATTGTTCTTTCACACTAACCGTGTGTAGGACGCACAATGAAAGGGTAGAGCCAGACTGAAAAATTCAAATCCCGGCTATGGCATTGAATTTTTCAGTCTGACTCTATCCTTTCAAAGTTACAATTAACTTCATTCTGTACATGGGCACCATACTAGTGTTATCTGAGAAGGATTACGGCTCTACTTTCAACATATCAACACAGTTTACAGGACTCGAGGATAGAGACAAAACAATCTATGTAGAACTATCAAGGCATAATCAATGTAAAAGGAATTGTGACGCTTCTGGAATAATGTATTAATTTTCTGTTACTATGTGTTTGTTAACTTCTGAAGGAATTAAAAGAGGAATATTCAAAAAGAAGTCAAACAATTCTTCACTTTATTTAGTAAATTACTTTCATATCTTCCTGTTCAATACTATGACCTAGGTAAGAGGTTTTCATGCAATGACTACAGCTGCCATGGGTAACTACGAGAGGACATCATAACCCAGAGCATCATAATCAGTCCCAAGTAGAGGACGCTGCAGCATCTCAACACTGAGGTCCAGGTGCAATGCCTCAGTGCAGTGTGGTATTTCATCATCCAAGTAGAAATCCTGTCACAAATGTCACCACAACGTGATGCAGCTTCCCAGCCCCGAAACTCTGTCACACATCATTGAAAACTGACTTTTCAAACATCATTTGTCAGCCAAATGAAAGCTAACTCATGCAGCAGTTGTGTATAGTGTCTCATATATGGAATATTCCTACAAAAAGAGAAATTACCAACATACTACATACTGCACTGTACTTTACACTGTACAAGATGATCATTCAACATAGTGCACCACATAGTGCATAGTCACAATGCAATGTGACATTGAAGATTGGATGCTAATGACTAGTGACTAGTTGAATAGTGGCTAATACTTCTACTTTTAATATCATGCATTTAACGACAAAGGCATTAGCATTTGTGCCTTCCAATATTTCTGCGCTTCTGTAGGTTCTTCAGATGTGCTGCCATTTAAGTTGTCTTTATTCACATCTGCTCCCAAATCACATTATGTGGTAGAATGGAAAAGGCTATATTTCAATTCTATGTAGATGTCTTGTAAGACAATCGTGATCAGTTATTAATCTTTGTGGTAAGTTATGGAAATAAGTAACAAGGGCTTCCCCATTTTTGTAACAGATTGATATGTTAAGTGTCTTTAATTAAGAATCTTTTGTTTAAAATTCAGCAGTATCACCACAAATACTACAATGAGCAGGAATCTGCTGAATAGTGAATCTTTTTATACAGTTTGATTAGATACATCACTATTTGGTAACAATCCTTAATATGTCATTATTTAATAGTGTCGCGAACCCGTATCTATGATCGCGTGGCTTGTTTACACGAAGAACTGATAGACGGGCAGTGTGTACACAAATAGCCTGCAGATAAAGATAACACACAGATAGGGGTCTGCCGAAGCAAACAAACTGAGAAAAATGGAAATTTCTATTTACTTCTTGACGGATAAAGACTGTTCGGATTCTGGTTTATTTTCGAATAAACTAGAAATTATCAGTGAGGAATTTAAAGAGGCGACGACTCGCCAGGAGTAGAGTTGCAAGTTGTGAAACAAGAGTTGTGTAACAAGAGTGAGTCGCAAGAGGTAAGCAGAGAACAGTTGAGAGTGTTGTTGTAAACTGAACACTGTTTGTTATTGTCATCGACCTTGGAAGATTGTGTTGTGATAAGTGATGTAATTTTGCTGCTACAGAGTGTATTTCTATGCAAATAAAGAACATTTAGAATTTCGGCAAATTGGACTTTTAATTCTACGAACCCACAAAGTCACAATATTATATAAATAAAATTCTTATATTGTAGTTTTGGTATCTAACTACTTTGATATAATTGTTGATGTGAAGATTTAAAATATGTTGTAGTGTTGTATGAATTGCTGTGTTTTCTGCATTAAAATTTGTGCTGTATGCAACTATTGAGTGATAGAATAAGAAAAGGTTGCATGCAACTTCAGGGATAGTGATGCGCCTTCCATAACTTCTCTTGTCCAAATCCTAATATCTTGTCACTAGTGTACCCTGTTTTAATAAATGAAGGTCTGAGGAACAAGTATAAGCGATAAAACTGTAACATCACATGCAGAGGAAATGCTACATAGCTCATCTAAATGAGAACTTCAATTTCAAACACTAGAAAGATAACTTTTGAAAACTGTGTAAGGTAATTCTGTAAGGGAAGGAAACCCAAGAGGAAAACCCTCTATTTAAGTATTTATGCTGGCTTGCCATGGTGTATAAATA
Source organism: Mantis religiosa (assembly GCA_030765055.1). Classification (NCBI taxonomy): domain Eukaryota; kingdom Metazoa; phylum Arthropoda; class Insecta; order Mantodea; family Mantidae; genus Mantis; species Mantis religiosa. Next base: position 51,118,197 of record CM060956.1, read on the forward strand.
TCTCTATTAGGCAGATAGAGAATTACTGATGAACTTCCCCAAGATTCCAAGGAACTGTTGACCAATGACAAGGGTAGCCCTATAGGCACTGTGGGGATTGGTATATGAAACAAGTCACCAAAATACAAAAAATTAGTGTGTTTATCAAGATTACTATCAACCAAAATAATAAGGCCTAAGGGTAATAATTTAATAGGTGACTAATACTGTACAAGAGAATGTTTTGTTTAAACTTGACATGCCAAACAGATTTCACTATCAGATTCAAATATAATGGATTTAATGTTGATGCACTTAGAGGAGTAAAAATGTTACTATCCTCAAAATACTTAATTTGGTACTGCATTTCTACTACACAATTGTTTGCACTTTGTTTTCAGCACAAAATATTATACCTGTATTACTTTCACCAATTCTACTTCTATTCATAAAAGCATGCATAAGTTTTGGTGAAACAAGCATGATCAATATTTGTTCTAAACTTAACAAAATACTAGTGAAAATATACAGCCTAAACATACAATATGCAACTCTTTTGAACCAAGTTCTTTCAAACATTATTCTTGTTTTTTCTTTGTAAGTAATGTCATATAAACTATGAAGTTAAAATAAAGGTATATATTAATAAACTAGATATTGTGCATATACAAGGGTTCATAAAAAGTAAAGAGAACTACTTTTTCTCTGCAATGCTTTATTAACAGGGGTACTTAGTTACAGGCCTTCAATATGAGCACCCCTGTTATTTATAACCTTTTGCCAAATGTTTAGATGGCATCATATAACTGCACATGTATTTCTGTTGATGTTCCATACTGAGCATCCTATTGTCTGGATAATTTCATCTCTGGTGTTGTACTGGATCCCTCGCAGTGATTTTTTCATTTTGGAAAAGAGATCATGATCACAGGGACACATATCGAGTGAGTGTGGTGGATGTTCTAGAATCTCCATTGCCAGCATTGCAAGAGGTTCTGGACAGCAGCAGCACTGTGGCATCTTGCATTGTCATGAAGAATGATGCAGTGTTGTTCTATGAAATGTGGTCACTTTCGCCTGAGTGCTGGACAAAGGTGGTGTTGCAGGAATGTGCTGTAGTAGGTAGTGACTACTGTCACCCTTGGTGGTACAGCGTGAGGCAGTATTACCCCATCATTGTCATAAGCAACAATGAACATCACTTTTACAGCACTTTGAGTAGTGCACACTTTCTTTCAACAAGGAGAACTGAGATGCCTCCATTCACTGGATTGGCGTTTCAATTGTGGTTCTTATGAGTGAGCCCAGGTTTCCTCCATAGTGATGATTTGTCTAAAAACAGTTGTTATCTTCCCTTTGGAGCTGGCCCAACATATCTTGTGTGACTGCAAAGTGCTTGAAAAGTTCATGGGCCAACCAACATGCTGCAATTTTGCAGTAATCCAGAATGTCATGTAGAATGCGGAGGACATTTTGTGGCATACTCCTACTTCTGCTGCCAATTCATGAACAGTCCACTGGCAGTCAACTTCCAACAAGGAAGCAAGAAGTAGAACTGTATTGTTCTTAACATGGGGTCATCCTGTACAGGGGTTATCCAGCTTCTCTGCTTCCTCTGAATGCTTTAACCCATCATGTAACTGTGCTGTATGGCACTTCTGTGTCACCACAAGCTTCACTAGTTCCTGAAAACATTCTTGCATACTCCGACCTCGTGCATCTTCAATTTTGAACCAAGAACATTGCTCTAACTTTGTCAACATGATGTTAGGGTGGTTGCACTATTGCTATGAAGTATAATGGTCTACATACTGCTGCAGAGTGACAGAGTACTGTCCCCGATCACTGCACAAACTCAACCAACAGGCCTTCGATTTGTCAACACAAATGGCAGTTCATCGACCTACCAGTTTTATATTACAGCAGTGTTATCATTACTTTGTATCCAACCCATGCATGTTATTTTAAGAATTTTAAAGATAGATCTGGCAAAAAAAGATTCATGATTACAGCCCTTTCTGTTTTACTTTTCCTCTTACACATATTCTAACCTATTGTGGCCAACAAACCAGGGCTGCCTTTTGATGCCTACATCAAAAATGTTTTTGTTAAAAAGCAAAAAGGTTCACCATTTCCAAATGGGTAATGCTTTTTCCTCTTTCACTCCATGCTCCTTCGATCTTTAAATGTATTTTAGATTGTATGCTAAAGTGCAATGTAAAGTGAATTGTGCACACTTCTACTCAAAGGAATAAATAGTTTTCAAAAGATCCTTAAGAGATGAGTTAATGAATCACCATGAAGATTATGTTTTAGTCCCACAGCATTGTTAATATACAGCATACTTAGCTAAATAGAAAAATAGATGCAGAGGAGCAAGGAGTTGCCACTAAATATATTTGTTAGTTATTATTTCCTAAAATAGGTAATGCAATTTCATTTAAATAAACATTTAACAGTAATTGACTACATTCAATTTGCATATCAATATTAGAATGAATTTAGAAAAATGTAATATGCTCCACTTACAGCACTATTGAAATAACTCAAAAGTGTGTCAAGCAAAAAGAACTTTTGTGTTGTACTATCACACCAAGAACCCTGACAACTGCTCGCTGGAGATGCAGGTATAGCAGGAGTGAACTCCCCTGTCTGTGCACAAGAAGATTCAGTACCTGAAAATTAAATTGATGTAACATATTACATCATAGGATAACAATACATGTAACAAATCAAAAGAAATGTGCATATATAGTACAGACTTCAGGATCATTAACCCTTTTGTGGATACTTTGGAGAGAGCATAAGGTTCAATATCCAAACAAATAGTCCCTTTAGTCTCACTTTAATTTTATCTATTTATAACTAGTACAAGGAGCATAACAAACCATATATTTAGAAGAAAATATAAAACTAATGGTATCAAGGCTTTATCATATGTCAACTTATTTCAGCTCCAAGTTTCCTTAGAAGTGTGTCCCACAAAGTAGCCACAATGGCTACACTGTCTGCAAGTGGTTTCTTACAAGTTCCAGTGGACGCATATGACTGTGCAAAATGAATTTATTCATCCAAAAAAGTGAATTATTTGTGGCATTATAGAATAGTAATATTTAATTACAAAGAAACACTTGCAATTAATATACACAATGTTATGTTTTACAAATTTGTATGTATCGCTAATGCACATTGCTATACCCTTAGAAATATTTATTCAATACAGAAATTCTTCGACAAATGCAACTAGATTTTCACCGTTGTACATGTTTCAAGGTATCTCTTTCTCAAATACTGTTTGCATTACTATGGAACTGAAGTCTAAATATTACTAATAGTATTGTAATAATTATGACAGCAGAATAAAATAAATAATAATACTTACATAATATGCAATAATACTTTATTATTATTATTATTATTATTATTATTATTATTATTATTATTATTATTATTATTATTATTATTATTATTATTATTATTATTATTATTATTATTATTATTATTATTATTATCATTATCATTATTATTATTATAGATATCGTGGCCACCATATGATTTTAAGGACTGCTTCTCTGAAGAAAGTGGTATTGTGTTTTGTAGTGATATTTGTTCAGTTATGGAAACTCTTGGACTTTTAACACAGGCCAGATGAGTGGCGACATTTCATAGATTCATCTAAGGTTAGTTTGAAGGCTGTGCTGCTACATATTGGAAATGAACTTCCATCAATACCTTAAGCGCATGCCGCTGATATGAAAGAGACATATCAAAATATGAAACTAATTTTAGAGAAAATATAATGTGGAAAATATCAACGGAATATCTATGGTGATTTAAAGGTCATTACTTTATTGCTTGGTTTGCAACTTGGGTTCACCCTCTGGGACAGCAGAGATAGGAAGTCTCACTATGTTAACAAAATCATGGCTGAACGTGAATATCTTATCCCTGGCCAGAAAAATGTGTTATATGTCCCTTTAGTGAATCCTGAAAAAATTATATTACCTCCACTGCATATTAAGTTTAGGAGTAATGAAAATTTTTGTCAAAGCTATGAATAAACATGGATTCTTGTGCCTGAAATCAAAATTCCCCAAAGTCAGTGCTGCTAAACTTAACGATGGAATTTTTATAGGACTACAAATCCAGTCATTAAAGTCAGTGCTGCTAAACTTAAAGAAGGAATTTTTATAGGACTACAAATCCAGTCATTAATGGGTGATGAGTATTTCGAAGGACTGTTAAATCCACTGGAGAAAGCAGCCTGGCATCTTTCAAAATTTTATGTTTCAATTTTCTTGGAAACCATAAAGCAGGAAACTATTGTGACATAGTGACTGATCTTTTGCATTCTTACAGCGTTATGGGATGCAACATGTCTTTAGAAATTCACTTCTTGGACTCTCACTTAGACTTCTTCCCCAAAAATCTTAGAGCTGTCAGCGATGAGCACGGTGAGCGTTTTCATCTGCAAATTTCTATGGAAAAGAGGTACCAAGGCAAGTGGAGTTCCAATATGCTGGCTGACTACTGTTGGACCAAGAAGAGAGACGTCGCAGATGCAAAATATGCCAAAAATCACTATCTACTACTTTTTAGGTAAGTCAGAATGAGTAGTTAAAATTTTGATTTAGATAGCTAGTTACAGATTTTTTTTTAGAATATTATAAAAATTCAAATAAATATCACAAAAAACTCCTGCCCCGAAGGGGAAAAACTAAAATTATATTTGAATTCAGCACAAAAAATACTTCTAGAAAATGTTATTTTAATTCTTGTGAAAGAAAAACAGTTCATTTTTGTCGACTAATGTAATTTGATAAAGTTTGTAGTTTCACCACCAGAGAGAAGACAGAAATCGATGACAAGAGATGACAGTCGAACCTTCGAGGTTGAGAATGGTTACTTCCCGAAGTTGACGAATAGTTTGCTACCTTACTGCCATCTACCGGGGCCAACACAAATTTATTGACAACATCTAATGGCAGGATTTAAAAATTCACCACGCAATCTTTATTTTACAAAATAATTATTTTCTCACAAACCATTAATCCTATTGGTCCATTCAACTGTTTTAATAATTTAACTTCTGGATTTGTTTCATGTTTAAATGACCAAAATGATCTGCTATTGCTGACTTATGAATCTGTGTATATTTTATATTTCTGACAGGTTCCTTCACTCTGGTTTCTAAATTACGTTTGGTCCTATCTGATCACACTCTAAACAGTTAACTTGATAAATGCCAAATATTTTATTATCTGAAATGTTGTCTTTTTTTAAAAAATGTAGCAGACTTACTAATTTAAAAAATTAGTACGCTGTATTTATTTTGAGATACCAATATTATACCAACTCTTTTAAAAACATTTTGAAACCTTTTATTTGTCAAAAGGCTGACCAGTCTGCTGGCTATAGATGTGATGAAAACATCATGAAGCCTGACATAGTTTACGACGAAACGTCAACAAAATTTTTAAGAAATTATAAGCCAACAGAACGCGGACCACACCGAAAGCAAGGTAAAAAAGTAATAAAAAAAAAGTAATCATGAAACCGGTCCCGGAGGATTTAGACAATTTTACCAAACAGATAAGTGAAGTGTGTTATTAAGTATTGTAATTTATTCATAATATATTGTCGAGGTAACGGGCATTAAAGTTTCGGCACAAATAGATAACAGACGGCGGATAGTGTTTCAGGGTAATTAAGAGCTTGCATAAGCAGTTAACGATAGCGCGGCTAGTGTTCACACAGAGCTGGCAATTAAAGATAGCTAAGATAAAGGACTTGCCGGCACAGATAGGATTTCATCTTTGGAAGGTTCTAGTGATATCGTGATTGACAGAGAAAAGTTGGTTTCTGGTTTGTACTCGAAACCTCTCGAATTTATGAATGAGATATATATGCGATTGTGACACGCCAGCAGACAGTTGTAAAACAAGAGTTGTAAGTAAGCAGAAAACAGCTATAAAATGCTATTGATGTTGTAACGAGAGCTGAACGCTGTTTGTTACTGTCACCGACCTTGGAAGATTGTGTTGTATATGTGAGGCAATGTTGTTATGTTAGAAGTGAACAGTGTATTTCTACGGAAATAAAGAACATTTAGAATTTGTACAAATTGAACTTTTAATTCTACGAACCCACAAAGTCACAATATGAATTGCTTCACTGTCAGTAGCTTCAGTTTTTTACAAATACCAGTTGTTTGATTGGTAATTGGAATAATAATTATTATTTTATATCTCTCTTTTATTCAAAGTTACAAAACTTCATTTTCATATTTTATTGATATTTAGAGTGAAAGGGAAAATGGCTCATTTACTTTGACTCGTCACAACTACACAAGTTCTACTCAATTAAAATCAGTTTATAATTCAGCATGCAGGACTGTCATTATATTCCTAGAGCAAAATTATTTGTATTTATGCCTGTAACAAAAATACGGAAAGATTACTATGAAACTAAATGTAAAATACTTAATAATCATTCTTTGAAACTACAGTAAAAATTGAGTTAAGTTACCCAAAGACAAAAAGAAAATAAATCAGTGTAAAACAAGCATTAAAGGTAGATAAAAAAAAAAGGCACATTTAATTAAATACACCTTTCAGAACACAAAACAATGTTCTAAGGAGAAATATGTGGTTTGTTGGTTAGTATATAATGATGGGCAGTTGGTAATAAAGCCAATTGCTTTCTTATATGCCAATATTTTGAAGAGAAGTTGGTATGTTTATCAAAAGCTGGGCAATGGAGTACGTGGTTTCTCTCCATATCTTCCTCAATTTCACGAAAAGAGCATGTAGGAGATTCTACAATGAGTCCTACATATATGCTTGTTACTACAAGGGATTTTCTTAGTACTGAGTAATTCTAAAAATGTTGTTAGGTAGATTTTCCTTCTGTTTATAATACATGCTCTTCTTTAATTTTTAGGGGAGAAATATGTTTGACTATGTACTGATCAAAACATATCTTACTGCATCTTTTGAAAAGAGCGCATTTTCATTTATGATTTTATAACAGTGTGACACACATTTCCTAAGTGTTTGCCTTCCTCATACTAAATATTTCCAACTTTACAAGATTTTATGTTGAATTAGGTACTTTAAGTAAAAGCATAAAATAATATTTTATATTTAATTTAATAATTGTTTAATTACCTATTTGATAATGATCAGAAGTACCCGTTCATTATAAACTTGATATAAGAATTACCCTATAATAGCGAAGTGATCAGGCATATCAGCATTGAAGATTCAGTACTATCAATAAGTTAGGAGTGACAACAGTCAGTGCTGATTTCTGTCTCATAGGAATATATTTTAATTGTTCTGGAGTGCCAATGTCATACTGGACATATGTAAAGTTACACACCAAGTGATTATATTTACTTCCTTTGTTTCTCATTTTATGCACAGCATTTTAATTTTTTTTTATTTGTTCCATTTATACCCCACCATTAACACCAATGGTCATATCAGCGGTCCATTTTAATATTATGAGTTTATGGGTTGATATTAGTGTATAATGAGGAGTTGGCTACATCTGCTGGGTGATGTAATAGGAGGGGGATGTGGGTACTAGTCACATTTCCCTCGCTCTCTGTACTGAGCAGGCTGTGCATAAGTAAATTTGGGGAATGCTCTTTCTCAACAGTGTGCTGGTATGTAACAGGCTCCAAATCTCTTCCAATATGCAATAATAAATTGTTAATTTGTTCTTCAATTACTCTTCTTTCTTTGTAGTTTTGAAGATTCTAATACCCATGTAACCCCTCCAGTATTTTTTGTGTTAATTTTAATTGCCTCTGTACTGCATCCACCACCAGTCAGGCCTAAGTAATGACATATTTCTCTATGTATTTAAAGTAGACTGTGACAATATCACAGATCTTTTTTTTTAATCTATGTCCAACGTTGATTGGTGAAATGACACTCAAATGAGCCCAGGGTCCATAGAGCTTAGAGTTACTCAACATTCATTATTCAGGAGAAGAGAAAACCAGGAGAAAAGCTTTATCCTGATAACTTGGAACCTCTTGAACAGGAGGCAGACATGCTGCGACCTATGCAGGTGGCCGACAATATCATAGTTAACATAATTATGTTCAATCAATTTTTGAAGTCTCAGCAGTCAAACCAAGGTATTTGATATTTGAAACTCTTTTTTATGAATATTAAGAGAAATAGAAGATAAATACAAAAATAAGGATAAGATTAGTTCAACAGCATCTAATTTTGATGTTCTGGCTGCCTCCTATGCAGCACAGACTTACTCAAAATAGAACACATAAAACTACACAAAAGGCAAAATTTTAAATTCTAAAGATAATGAATAGCAACAAGTATCTACCAACCTTCTTCTGCAACTTGTTCTCTGCATACTTCTAAATCAGATGTGGAATAACAAAACAGTGTCCCAGTTGAAGCTTCAGGTGTATTTGATTTTAGTTCTTCTGAACTAAATGAACTTAAGTTACTGCAAATGCTTAATCTTCTGTCTTCCATAATCTGAAAAAAGTTCTCTGATAATTGTTTCAAATGAAGAAGCAGTCAGTCTTATTTTTATGAAATATACATCATGTTATCTTCAATACGTGAAAAGCATTTTAGCCTCAAACTTTAAATATTTACTATAGTTTAGCACCTAATCCTAAACTGAAAATTATTTAAAAGAAAGCAAGAGTGAAAAATGACCAAATCTAACATCCTTTTTTGATGAAAATAGATCCTATAATTCTCCCTGGTACATATATATTCTCATCTGCAAGTTGGCCGGTCAACATGTACAAATTCAAAGCACATCCAGAAAAACTACACATTCCTGGCTTCACAAATATAACTATTTGTAACAGTAACTTCACTTATCTTAAAAGAAAATGATGTAACTTTTATTAATTTTATTTTATTATTATTAATTTTATTTTATTATTTAAATTTTTATTAATTGCTTAAAGAATGGCCCAGCAAAGAGGTGCATTTTATTTGTGTTATTATCATGATTTTATTAGGAACTTCTGATTACACTGTCAAGTGACTTTAAATGATACATTCATAATAAACCATGTGATATCTTCATAATTGTCCAGAAGAGTAATTTTACATTTTCCTCTATGAGAGAAAGACTGCAATCTTATCGTATGCATTGGCAATTTCTTAGAATGGTTGAATGTATAAGAAATTGCCAATGCATGTGATAAGATAACGGTCACTTTTAATTCACACAGTACGCATTAGTCATGTAAGTAGGAAGGTGATGCCTTCAATCAAAGAAAACTGTAACAAATATCTCCTAGCATACCTACAGCTACTGCTCGTCATTGCGAGAAGAAAAAAGCATTAACACCACATGATATATATATATACCATATTTATTATACAGGCACAATTTTGATATGTATATGCAAGTAATTCCAATTAAGAGGTTAAAATAACAAGCAATGTATAAAGTTATATAAGAACCAACCTGTGGATTGTTGAATATGTTGATTAATTGGGGATGTTTGCATATAATGCCACAAAGGGTGCAGAGAAAATGAATTTCATGTGATTCTGTAGGTGAAGCATGTCTTCCATTACAAAAACTGACTATTCTCTGAAACAATCACAAAAAATTATGTAGTAATATAAATAATGCTTTGTTTACAGTGCAAACATTTTCTAACTTTCATGGCTAGTTATATCTATAATCTTTAAAATACAACTAATTAAGGGTGCAATGAATTCAATTTTTTCATTGCTATTCTGAAGGAATATCATACAGGGTGGCCAAGATAAAAGAGGACCTGCAATATAAATTAACATCATCTTTAAACATGAGGGTTGTTATTTCTTAACAATTATGAAACATTCGAGCAGGGTTATGTGAAGTCATGTGAACTCTCAAAACACACATTTTTGGTCAACAAAGAATCCCAAAGGCTCTTTGAGATGCCTCTGCATGATGTGAAAATAGGTATTCAGTATGCAGTTTCAGACCAACAGATAGTGGTCTCATTTTCTTTAATACTAAAGTGAACTTTCAAGTGTATGTAATGCAACTGCTGCCACCATTCATAGCACAGCTAAATGAGGAGGCAAGTATGCATTTTTCTGACAAGATGATGTTATGGCACATATTTCAAGGTTTTTAATGGGATTTCTCCATGAAATTTTTGCAGAAAAAGATAAAGTAATACACCTGCAGGCTTATGGACTCCCGATCGCCCGATGTTAGTAAACTGGACTTAAAACCATTCAGATTTATGACATGTATAATGTGCTCACTTTCTTCTCGGGCAACAAGCCAGGTGAAAAGATGATTAGATATTGACATTTCAGGAGTGTGCATCGCTCCCATCATCAGGATATTTATAAAATGTTATAACCACAAATGAAACACTGGATATAACACCAATATAAACAAAGACATTACTGAACAAAAGACTGTTTTCAGTAAATTAAATGCCAGGTCAGGAGATGGCGTGAGTATAGAAAATTGTGTCACAGAAACGTAACTGCTTAACTTGATTATCAAGCTGTATTGATCTTTGCTTCTTAAATCGACAGATTTCCATTTTTAAGGCCGGTTTCCAAGAGGAGCTGAACTGAAATCCAGCATCACGATTAAGCGTGCTCCTTTCAGAGGAAATCGACAAAGCCTCCTTAATTCTCTGCTCCCAGTAACTTGCATATTGCCAAGATGATCGTCTCCCGAAAATTGGCTCTATGGTCGTTACCAAAACAATGCTCTGCCAGCCCAGACTTCTCAGGTTGCATTAAACGAATGCTCTGTTCATGTTCGATTATTCTGGTAGCGATGGTCCCTACGGTTTGTCCTATATATGTTGCCCCACATTCACAGGGAATGTAGTACACTCTCGGAACTTGGAAGTCCAGTTTGTCTTTCACTGGTCTCAACAGATGTTTAATCTTCAGAGGTGGCTTGTGGATGGTCCTGATGTTGTATTTGGCGAGAGTATGTGCTCCATATTAATATAATCTTCATTATATTCTCCATTTGTTAATGGGATGTTGATCAATCTTAGAATTAGACTATGGAAAACAGCAGGTGATGTGGTTTTAGATTAAAATTATTTTTATGTAACTATCTATGTATGCTAGTTTTCTTCGGTATATCATACTATAATCTATTCATATTTCTAATGATTTTCAAATCAAAAAAAGGTAACCATTCATTTTGTTCTATTTCAATAGTACATTTTAGAGATCTATCCTACAAGTTCAATGGTTTTAATGTGTCCAGGGCTAGTTTTTTTTTTTAAGATAGTGAAAACGTCATTTACATTTATAATTCAGTTTTGAATATACATATGTGGGAATGCCCTTATGTTGTGTGTCTCTAATTTGCTCACATATAAATCCACCAACAGTAGAGACGATGTTTCTCTGAAACTAGTCTTTTTTATTGTTAAATGGAACAGAACATAGTTTTAAATATGGCCCTGTGTTTTAACTCAGTTTTTAACTTCTATTTTTTGGTAAATTTATGCTATAAAAGCAATTTTATTAAGTTATTGAATATTATCAATATTGTCAAGGAAATACATTACTGTGTCTTTTAAGTGCTTGACCTTAAAATAAATTTCAATCATAAATTGAATTTTTATTGAAAATAAAAATTTTGCAATTGTTTTCAATGTTATCAGTGACGAAATGTGACTTTCAAAACGAGGGAAGCTCCAAGTAATAATTTTCATTAAAATAAGAGGGAATAATGAATTTTATATACGCGCAGCCACTTAAAATAGCAAGCATGGACAAACAAAACAACTTTTGCAATCTATGACACTCACATAGCCATGGAATTGTATCATACATATGTTCATTAAAGTTGTGCATAAATTGACGGAAATTTAATAATTTTTCCACTAGCTTTGTGTTAAGATTTGGATAGACAGCGTCAGACTGAAAAATCCAATGCCATGGTCCGGATTTGAACCACGCATCTTCCAGTCTCTGTCCAGTTGCTCTTAACGATTGAGTACCATGGCAAATGTGCCATCATGACATTAAATTCTCCAAATGACTTGTATGGTAACTAATAGTGGTTTAACTATGAAGCCCGGGACTTAAGTACTTACAGCATAGTAAGTCCCCACAAAAAGGTGCATATTTCATTGTATATTAGAACCCCTAGTGGTTTCCTGGGAAGCATACAACTAAGTTGGAGAATTTAATGTCATGACAACATGTTGGCCATGGTAGCTCATTCGTTAAGAGCAACTGGACGGAGACCAGAAGATCTATGATTCAAATCCTGGCCATGGCATTGAATTTTTTCAGCCAGACTCTATCTAACCAAATGTTAGCCTACACATAGCTAGTGTGAAAGAACGATTAGATTTCCATCAATTAACCTAATAGTGGTAACTATGGGATGTAAGTACTTACAGCATAGTAAGTCACCACAAAAAGGTGAGTATCTCATCTTATATGAGAACCCCTAGTGGTTTACCGAGAAGCATATGAGTCAGTTGGAGAATTTAATGTCATGATGGTATGTTGGCCATGTTAACTCAATGGTTCAGAGCAACTGAATGGAGACTGGGAGATCCGTGGTTCAAATCCCAGTCATAGCATTGAATTTTTCAGTCTGACTCTAATCTATGGCATATAAATGTTTTAAAACCTTTGCTTTGCATGCTGCTATCATTAGGAATGCTTTTGGCTTGTCACTTTTTGTTTATATTTAGCTTTTCTTTATAACTCAAAGAACTAAAGCTAATCTTGAATACTCTTTCTATTACTAAGCCACATGTAGACCCTTCTTGCATTGCAAGACTGCTAACACTACAAGCAGACATATTCCTGCTTCCTCTCTCCACTCAGATGTTCCAATTTTTTCTAAAGCAGGCCCACACAGCATGAATTGTTAATGTAGCATGGAGAATGTATGAAATTCACACACTTTTGCTAATAACTTAAAACTTCATTTGAATTTGTCACCAATAAATACCAATCTACATAAAATACTATTTATAATGCTATTGAAATATATTTACAGTTGTATTTAAAAATAAAACATAAAAATGAACTTTTCTACACATACTATGGAGATTTTACGTGACAGAGTCTGTCAGCGCTTTCTAACTACCGAAGAGTCACAGCTGCTTCTGGAAACCTATAAGGCATGATATTAAAGGTTACAAATGCATGGATACAGAAGTATTCTGTATAGAATGAGCTCATGGAACTGGTCACTCGAGTTTAAGCAACTGTCCAATTGTATGCAGCACCGCAAATGTTTGTGAATAAATTTTGAAAATGTATCCAGAGTAAATAAAATATTGTTTGGCATGCATTTTTTGTTTTTCTTCTTTTTCTCCTGAAATTCTTGGGGAAGCGGTGCTTCCAGCGCTTCATTGCACACTTTGCCACTGATTGTTATATTCTGTATTGCGATTGAGATTGTTTATTCACCAATTGTAATAGTTTTACAAGGTTTCGTCATGTGAAGTATACATAAAGTTAGTTACAATGGAGAGGTACTACTATCCATATTTCAATTCTGACTACAGTTTTAACCACTTTTTGAAACATTATTTGTTTTTGCAATTTTTATATTCTTCTTCTGTATAGAAAGCATTCTTAATGAGATAAGATAAGATGAGATAATATATATATATATATATATATATATATATATATATATATATATATATATATATATTTATTTATTTATTTGATCCTAGGCAACTGCAAAGTGGGATTTGTGGTAGACAACACAGCACTGGGGTGGTTTCCTCCAGGTCCCCCGGTTTCCCCCACCATCATTCCACCAATTGCTCCATGATTCATCTCTTCATCATCCCAGGCATTGGACCGACCCCTCAAACCTGGTATCTCAGGTTAAATGCTTTGGCTCCCTCGCTCTGGGGGAATCCGAGTAACTCCTAGCACCAGCATTAGTGAGGAAGGGGAAATAATATACATAGACAAGGCAGCATTAGTATACCTAATTTCTTAAATGCTGTTCTGCAGGTGTTTCTTTTTTTGAATATTAATATTTTAAAGAATTTTTATCACTCTTTTCTCTAGCCTAAATATTTTCAGTATATATTTCCTCCCTGTTGATCCCCATAAAATAATCCCATAGCTCAAATGTGAGTGCATAAATGCATAATATATTTGTATTGTGTATATTCATCCATGATTTGTTTGACCTGTTTTAGAATATACACAGTACTGCCAAAAGTTCTGTCAGTAAAATCCAGACTCACTCTAGAACCATAATTGCAATTGAAGAAGTGTGGCAACGCTGTATGTCGTCTACAATGTGACTTTAATTTCAGCGTGAGTAACCAGCTGGCAGTGTACCAGAAGGAGGCACGAGAGAAAGATGAACTGGGAAGTGCACAAGAACTGTATTGCTGTATTGGCGTTATTTTGTTGTGGAAAGCGAGCTAAGGAAATTTTTTTGACGCTGAAACCGCTCTGTATCAACGAATCATTTGTGTTTCGGACAATAGCATGGTTTAAACAAACAGGTCAAACTGTTGATCATTTCAGATCGGGCCATCCTAGGAATGTACAGACAAAACAAATTGTTAATGTTGTTCGTGCAAGGATTCGACACAAGCCTTTGTGTAAACAAACAATTTGTCTTGTGATATGAATATTTCTCTACACACTATGTCATGCACTTTGAAGGATTTACATTTTCGTGCATATAAACGGTACACACAGTATTTACTAACCGAAAAATTAAAGGAGATATGCTGAATTTGATCCCAGGCTTTGTTGACGACATACAAGGAGAATCAGTTTCACGGGATTCTTTTCACAGATGAAACAATGTTTACCATGGAAGAGTCGTTTAACAAGCAAAATGATCATGTGTATGCACGGTCCTCCAAGGAAGCAAGAGACAAAGTTCCATGTGCGCAGCGAGGACATCACCCAGCTTCTGTCATGGTATGGCGGGCCGTTTTCTGGTGGTGAGCTTCAGAGGTGCATTCTCAATCTATTGGGCTATTATTTATGGCAAAAGCTTAAGGCGATAGCATGTCAAAAACGGCACCACAATATTGAGATGTTAAAAAATCAGTCAAGTTGACTGTGAAAAAAATTCCACTTCACACAATTCATGCAACTATTGATGTGTGGTCTGAACGTCTTCATCGCTGTGTTGCCGCACATGGTGATCATTTTGAATAAGAGTTGAATCAATTTGCAGCATTTTCTGTGTTCTTTCAGAATATATGTATATCAATGAGTATGCATTGTTTTATTTAGTAGTTATATGTATTGAAAGTACTGACAGAACTTGTGGCAGTACTGTGTATATACCCCTATTGAGATGAAACACATGCACTTCTGCAGCACCATCTAGATTCACATGTTTAATTATAGAATCCCCTAGCACCATTATTTCTTGTGTTTTTTCTGCTGACTGATTTTGTATTTTAACTTGTTCTCTTTTATGTGTATGAACTAAAGGATGAAACAAATAAATTTATAATACAATTCTGAAATATTCATATAGAGATAATTTGAAACTTTGATTACCTGAATAGGAACATAAACACTGACATGAGGGAGAACTGGTTGTTTAAGTTGCGTGATTAACTTCCGTATGAAACAAAGTGTAATTTGCTTCATGCCTGGAGGACAATCAGTGCACGCAAGTGTGGCCAAAAGGTCCAGAAGATGATGTTGAAGTAGATACTCTAAACAAGGGCCAGTGGAGCCTTGTTCCTGGTTCCCTTCTTCTTCAATAAGTATCTACAAAATTATACCAAATAAAATAATTAGAAAAACCTGATATTACAATTACACTACTTTCTCTATTACAACTTCAAATGTATACTTTACATACTATAACATTTAAATAAAAGATGAATCTACCACCCAAATAAATTATTCAAGATAAATACTTTCTCAGATGTCATTCCAAATTAAGCAGTGCAATCTTAAATATTAAAAAAAAGAAAAGAAACAGGCTCAGGGCAGAATGGGGAGGGGGGGATACAGAGAGTACAAATCTTTTTCAACATCCAAACAACCATCAGATAACAATTTCTTCTCCTTCTTCTTCCTCCTCCTCATCTTCATCTTCATCATCTTCTTCTATGAACCTTGGCCTTTCCAAAGAGCTTCCTCCATACATCACAGTCACATGCTCCTCTCCTCCAGTTTCTACATCCCAGCTTCTGCAAATCCACTTCCACTCTATCCAGCTATCTTGTTCGGGGTCGATCACGGCCTCTTTGCCCTCCATGGTTTCCAAAGAGGAGCTTCTTTGTTACCTCGGACTCTTCCATTCTTGTCAAATGACCAGCCCATCTGATCCTTCCTGATTTTATGATTCTTCTTATAGATGCATCAGCATATATGTGTACATTCAGCATTGTAACTTTTCGTCCATCATTCTTTATCATACACTGGACCAATTATTCTCCTCAGGACCTTCATTTCAAATCCATCTAATAGCTTTTCATCCTTATTCGTCAAGGGCTATGTCTCTGATGCAGACATAAGAACTGGTCTGACAAGAGTTTTATATATTGTGAATTTTGTTGGACGGCTTAGGAGTCTTGAGCGGAATAAGTTACTCAAGGCAGATAACAATTTACAATGAGAAAATTAAGAATACAAATGATTTATTGCAAAAATGGCTACTTTTATGGAAAGTTATTTGATACTTCTTTATTTAAACGAGTTCTGCATCTCTTCACTGTAAGTTCTTGTCTAACTCTTATGGTTTCTGAACTATACTAAATTACATAAAAAAATTTCACAATAAAGATGTCTTTACAGATTATTTGCAGAAAATTCAAGATATACAAGCTATTTTTCATGCCAATATCTCAAATGTACAATATGTTAAATGATGGAAAATAAATCAATGTTAAGCATTCATACTACAAAATTACTGGTAGGACATGTTTCAGAGGTCTTTTGTCCTTATTTTGGCTGTTGATCAAATCTAATGAGAGGAGCAAGTCAGAGTTCTTAATGTTGATTTTCCATTATTTAATTAGATGTTTCATTCATGCAAGTTCCAATGATTTTAAATTTAGACGGTATGTGATTAAACATTGAAAAGCTATTCTGAAGAATTTTTTTCCCATGTAAAAGGCAGTTTGGAGTGGAGGAAGGGGAATTTTATGAACATTTTCAGGCTTAAAGTATAAAATTGAAAGAAGCGTAGAGACAGTGAAGCACAACTTAGCACAAAAGTGAATCGAGAAGATATTGACACACTACTTCACTGTTTCTTTTTTTTTTTTTTTTTTTTTTTTTCACAGGACATACTTTTGCTCTTATCATCAGCTAGAACTCGACCTCTTTCAGGCTTTCTTCCTTACAAATAATGGATTCAAACTTTGGTATTCATTTCACTTTTCATTTTTGATTTCTTCCTTACTTTGCTCCTCAAACACGCGCGCACGCACACACACACACACACACGCACGCACGTAAACGCACGCACACGCACACACACGCACGTAAATGCACACACGCACGCACGCACGCACACACACACACACACACAAGTCATTGACGAAGAGCAGAAATAGAATTGGATCTAGTATGGAACCTTGAGGTACTCCATAATTAATGGTTAGCAAACTTGATCTATAGCTCTTTAGTTCTAAATTTTCTTTGTGTTTAATTTCTACCAATCATTTCCTATCTACCAGATATGATTTAATCCACTTCTGGGGTAGCCCCCTAATTCCATGCTTTTCTAATTTTTCTAATAGCTTATGGTGATCAATGGTATCAAAAGCTTGGATAAGTCTAAAAATATGGCAGAGATATGTTCTTTTTCATCAATAGCGCTGAGGGACTCATAATAAAGGAGAATATTGCTGTTTCAGTGGAGCGGTTGCTTCTAAAACCATGTTGATCTCTAGATAACAAGCTGTTTCTTTCTAGGAAGCTCAAGAGGCACTTATAAAATAATTTTTCTAAGATTTTTGAAAACATTGATAGTAATGCAATGGGTCGGTAATTTGTCATAGTATCCCTTTCCCATTTTTTTATACAAAGGCTTAGCAATAGCTGTTTTAAGGCATGTCGGAAAGACTCTACTGCTAAAAGATTCATTGCACAAATACATTAATGGGCTTGGCATACAGAATAGGTAGAGGAAAGTTCAAAAAGCTCAAAAGGGTACCTCACTGTCTTCACAATAAATAACAATCATATCCAACTTGTACTTGCCCACCTTGGTAGCATAGATGGTAGTATGTCTACCTCATGCTCAAGATCCTGAGTTTGAGTCTTGATCACAGTCAGTTACCTGGATAAGGCTTTTCTGGGGGTTTCCCTTATCATGAAAGACGAATGTCTATGGACTCTAGGCTCATTTGAGCATCATTTCATTCATCATCTGATATAACCTAATGTTGAAGGATGCAAATTAAAAGAAAGAAGAAAAACAATTGTACTTTTCTTCTTCGATAAACAATGATCCATCTGTACAAATAGCGAATGTATACACATTTCTACAGTTTTGGATATAAAGGATAACATAGGACATACTCAATCATCATTAAAATACTGAAAATGATCAATACATAAGAAACAGAAGCTAGCAACAGTGAAGCAACAGATACTACATAAAATATAGTTGTCACAAACTTCACTTATCTATCTTTTAAGAAAAATTGATGAAAATTTTCACAAAATTCAAGAGACTAGTTTCGCAAACTTCATTTGCATCATCAATTGTCCTTCATGCAACTTATAAACCTCCAAGAAATTTTCAAACTTTAAAGGCTAGAAGTTAAAAATGAGATTTAAACATAAGCTTTTTATCTACAATTAGAAAACTAACTGTGTTAAAAAATAATTCTGTGTTAATTAGGTATAAAATATTTACAGTGAACTCAATAACAGTAGCTACACTATACTACACTTTCAAAACATTTACTTTCAAAAGCTGATCCAAGTGTCCTGGAATATTTGTACATTCAATTGCAACTTTCCCAAATGATTCTCGTTTCATGTAATATTTCATGATCATCTTCCAGTGGTACTTAAAATCCTCCAGCAATGGTGCAGGTGGAGCAAGCTGCAAAAACAGAAGAAAAATTAGGCAATATACAGTAATTTTAACTAGCAGCTCAATGTAGCATTAACTGCAACCGGATATCATAGCATTATTAATTTTAATGGATATCATAGTTTTCAGTAACAATAATTCTGCACATGCAAGTACAAAAACCAGTTTATATGGTATAGGAATAATGGAGACTATGCTGCAGTTTAATGTCACATTTTAATTGACCATAATATGGTAGGTATTTTCTGTACATAACAAATCTGAAATCATGTACTCAGTCACTAAACTTAAATGAATTAGAATGTGCCCAAAAATTATGATTAATACAAAAGCAAATAATGAACTATTGTATGTTTCTTTAACTGATAATTAATTTTATACCAGAGCAACTGAGTAGAAGTATTGGAAACAGTAATGTGTTGGTAATTTATAGAAATGGGTTGGATTAGAAACAGTTAACATCACTAACTAAAAAAGTACCAGAAATGCTTTTTCAATCTAGTGTTTAGGACTCTTTTTGTTCGTCTAATATATATTTGGTTACAATTGGAGAAATTTAATATCATAAATGACTATGTCATGTTGTCTGGTGGGTTATTCTTATTTGTGCAAAGCAATTTTTGTATACTGTAACTGTTTTTTGGAACCAAAGTTATCTGACATTTCTTAAAAATCTTGCTGAATTTATGATGTCCATCTGGGTAGTATATGAATTTCCTGTATTGCTGTTTTCATTCGTTTGTTCGTTTTTTTTTTTTTTTTTTTTTTTTTTTTTTTTTTTTTTTTTTTTTTTTTGCTCAGTTGGTCTGTCTATTATTTCTCTTTTTAATGGTTGACTATATTTTTCTATCAAATGAATGTTTGTTGTGACCATTGTTAGCTACAGCTATAAGATGTGTTTATATTATTCTCTCTATTCCTTAGATTTCATGAGGATGTTTATTAGTCTATATGAGAAATGATAGAAAGCTGCATTTTTATAACCTTAAGGATTAAAACTATCGCTTTTTATGAAATTGTTCATGTTGGTTGGTTTTCTGTAGATGTCAAACAATTTTTAAGTCAAGGAAAGGTAAATAGCCTTCCCTCCCATTTCCATTGTGAACTGTATGGATTGTGTTATAGTTTCACGAGCTGGAGACTTTTAAAAACTTTTTTTGGAACAATGGCCAATGTGTCATCCAAATAAGGTACCATGCCTTGAAGATGTGGGGGCAATTTCTTTAGACTTGCAATTGTAGCTACCTCACGAAAGTATCAGCCAAGAAGGAAGGATGGGAGAGTGGGATAACCATACTTAATCTGGAGGTCTGTTGAAAGAAATTGTTGTTGAATGCAAAGAAACTGTTCTATGCACAATGTGTAATCTTCTATTTCTATGGTCCAGAAGTCAGTTTGGTTGAGCCACTCTTTTAAGCTTGTTATCACTATATAAAAAATGTACTAATAGTGCTATATTCACTGCCCAAATGTTTGTCAAATAGAACACAACAAACAAAAGGTTGTTTTAAGCATGTCCTTGCTACAATAGTTGAATTTGCACTTTTCAGCACTAGCTATTAAAGTAATGATTGCTAAATAGCTACTGACTTCTTATACTGAACTTCTCATCCCTCCAATGACTCCTTATTCTGATGTTCTCATTAATGTTATTATGTAAATCCTTTCACACTTTTTATGTGGAAACAGTTACTGCCACCAAAAATATAAAGTTTAGTGTTTATATACAAAAGAAGCTAGAAACAGTGATGTGTTAAGATAATTTACTTAAAGATGCATCAGTCCAAAACATGCTAACAGTGACTAAATAAGTGATGTTAATGTTACTACTGCTCACCCTAAGTAAATTGTCTAGTAACTGTGTTTTTTGAAGGATATGGGTTCTTTCTAGTTGAAAGCTATATCCAGTGTTAAGAGATAATAAGGCAGCTATCACACTTCAAAAGTACTCCACACAGCAAGCAAGTTTTCATGCTAAAAAAAGGACCATACATGTTTGTTGTAGCACTGGGGCCCACTATTTGCATCATAGGCCTTTATTTAAAACCAAAAAATTCTTACCCCTGCTGGTAAATATATAATATCTCAATTTCATAGAGTGCCAAATAGCTTAAAACTATTCCAGAAAGGATATTACTATTCTGAAAGAAAAATTTACAGTAATCTTCCATGCTATTTGAAACATAAGGTAATTCATATCAACATAAAATCTTAAGAAATGCTTAAAGCTATTTTTATATACTCACTCCCCAAATAACATGGAAGAATTCTTTAATATCCCATTCAACAGGTAAATTTTCAACACTTGGAGCAGATTATATGTGAAGGTAATTTCATAATTTACATTGTTAACCCATTGTGATGCATTATCTGATGTTGATGTGAATGGTGATGGTTTACAAAGTTTCATATGTTTCAATGTAACATAAGTTAAAATAAGGCGTGATGGTGGATGTATCACTGGTACTGATGCATTTTTCAGAAATGTATGACGTGTTCAATGTCATACATTTTTGCTTTGCTTGTGGTGAGGACCTATGAATAAACTTGATGCGCTATTCATAGAAACTTAAATAATAGGATCCACAATATGGAATTATCGCCCATAAATAAATAAATAAACAAACAAACACACCAATGCAACTAGCTCTCTCTATTTCTACATGCATTTTGCAAATGCAGAGTAACATTAAATCGAATATTTAGTGTGCTTAACCTATAATTTCGATCACCACCTATTGTACAGTGAACACTGAAATGAAAACGTTCACGTTCACTTATTGATAACTGCAGCTTTTACACTGAATATAAATTGTAGGATCAAAATAAATATTAAAGTAATCCACTAGGTACTTACAGCATCCACTGCATTTTGAATGACAGTTGAAAACCTGCTCAGCATCTCCAGAAGTCTTTCAAAAATATCTAGGCAGCAGCAGCTCACGAACTGTATTGATTTTTCAACAGCGTTAACGGCTGTCACATGCTTCTAACACACATTCCGTAATTTTAATAAGTCCTTATTTATGTAAACAAGCCATTTGTCACTCATTCGCCATTGTGGCTTCTGCTTCAAATTGCCAGCATGACCAACATTATGCAGTGATTTGGTGAGCCCCTACATTTCTCTCTCGGCATGTGTAGCGCGCACCTTTAACCAACTGATTGCGCTTTGTTTAGAGAGTTATACGTATTGGAACTTTTTAAAGTATATCAGAACTGCCATTTATAATCCAAGCGAGGTTCTTGAAATTCCAGATGTCCTTCATGCCATAAATGTGAGTATTTGCTAGCTGTGAAATTCTTTCATCGGCGTCATTGATCTCTAATATTTCTCATGCCTAACTTTAAGAATAATTTTAAATGAAGTATTACATGCTTGAGTTTAAAACACTAAGTGTGGATTCTATCCTTTAATTAGTTATAACATGCGTCTTATATAGACTGCTTATTTCCGTTTGATGAATTCTTTCTACACAGAGAACAGAAAATCTACGGCGAGCACATAATTATTCTTAACATACATACATCTCCTTATGGAAGGAAAGTTTCGAAAATTCCTGAATTGTTGGATTGGATATCAGTGGGTTGTTAAACACATTTTATTTCTAAGATAACATCGTTAAATGGAATTGATTGTACATTGCATACATGAACCTGGCCCTTGCGCCGAGATTTTGTCGCTTACCTATACAAAATATCTTTCTCCCTGTATGGGACTGGGGGAACTTAAACCTGTATAGTTTCCTCCAACAATGGTTAGTTAAATTTAGAGCATAACCTGGATAGGTAAATCGGACGTTTCTAAATGGCATAATTCATTGGGCTTCATTTATCCCTATGATATGTTTTCCTATTTCGCTTTTGCAAAATAGTAGCTGTATCCTCCTACTTACCAACTTCTTTCTCTTCCAACCACCGGTGGTTCCAACCAACCTTCAGTTAGTACCTCGGTTCGCACTTGGGGTTTAGCGTTTAGGCCTACAGAGAATTATATTACAAAACGTGCACCAAACATTCCATTGAATGCTGCCTGAGGCAGGATTCCCCTGGACTCCCCTCCAGTTGCTCACAATTGTGTTTCGGGGGCAGCGTGTACGCCAGTGTGCGCATAACGTCCAAGAGGTCCCAAGTTCGAATCTCGGTCTGGGTAAGGCTTTTTTCTGTGTTTACTTTATCCTAAAATATGAATATTGGGTAACTCTATGGACTATGGGCTCATTTGACCCATTTTATTCATCGTCTGATATAACATGTTGGATAACGTGAATAAAAGAATAAGAAATCCTTTTTTTTTTTTTTTTTTTTTTTTTTTTTTTTTTTTTTTTTTTTTTTCTTTAGAGCAATCTAAGAGTGTCCGATAAAGCACTGCTTGTGCGTAATTCATGAAAAATTGCACTTCAAAAGCAAGTTAATTTTGTTGTATGTTTTGATTGGAACTCAACATTTGTAAATTTGAAACAAATCAGTTATTCTGGTTGTGTTCTTAAATGCCACATTTGAGCAAACGTACTACCATTATACATTTACAATTCTTTAACTTTTTAACTTTAACTTTGTTATTTGTATGCCGAATATTCAGCTTTAAAATAAAGCCTGTGATTGATAATATATTTTTTAAAGTTTCAATTAAAATAGTTTTATAATGCCTTGACTATTATTTACGTCCGGACACTTTCGGAACTCATGCATTTACCAATAAAACTTGAAAGAGAAATCACCTCAGGATACATGATGCAACAAAGTAAAGAAAACACAATCACAGAATAAATAGAAAAATAACGAAATTAAATAATAAGTCATTTTAAGAAAGGTTGGAAGTTGGTGCTCTGGAGCAAATAAGTATTCTAGAAGCAAGAACTTTTAGGTTACATTTTGTTCATGATAATACAAATTAAAGGGATGCACAGCAGCGGATTTACATGTGAAACTTAATCAGACTAAGAAATAAAATACTCCTGGAAAAGCAACGAAACTTCTAACACACAAGTGTTTTTACCTGGTGAAAACTAGCATTATAGTAAGTATAAATAGATACAAAGAAAATAAGTGCCTTATGTATGAAGCAAGTTTGTAATCTCTAATGATAAAACTAAATCCATAGTTATGCATATAAAATATGCTCCTTATTAAATATACTCAACCCCAGTTGTTGATCTATGTGAAGTAGAAAGACTAAAAACAGATGGACGAGGAAAATATTAACGACTACTGCACTGGTGATGTGGGTTGAACAGACAGGTAGGAGCATCAGTAATTTAATGCATCTATGATAAAGGCTGTATACGAGTTAATTTGTCATCAGTAAAATTATAGTGTTATGCGCTTTTCATAAATTCACTGGTTCCTACATTCAACAAATTGATACCTTTGACCAGAGGTGGACTAATGAAGACATGTATGTCAATAACATTTAATTGTGATCACTTTCATCAACGCCTACCATTAAACGAAAGCGATCGAAAGCTTTCTTCTACAAGACAACGCATTTTGCTCTTAAATCTCAAGATTTATTATCCCTAGGTGCATAACCATGCTGAAAATGAATGTAAATTGTAGATCTGCGACCTACTGAAGGAAGATAAAAATTAATTGGATATTGACCACAGGTGTTCATGAACAGTGCAGACGCTACTTAGCTGTTGCAGGCTGGTAGCACTGCAAAGTACACTGTTCTGTGTAGTTGATGTTATGTCCTCGATAACAGGTTCTGTGAGTAAGGATGAGTTTAAATGAAAAACCTATGATATTTGATTCATTTGCGTTTGTCTTCGGTTTAAATCGACCATTATGGATAATCAATGGGACACCAAGGCACAACATCACGAATTATTTCTTCAGGAAATAGAAGGTCTCGACGAATACTGGGGCCCTACGTTCAGGTATGCAGTTTCAGTTTGACATTTGTGAAATGACAAGGGCTGCTACCCAACAGGTTAAACCCCCCGCGATGTATGATGTTGAAAGTACGCAGGTGCACCGATCTTCGATCTGAACTTTGCATCTGCGCCAAGCATTCATGTGAATTTCGACCTGCAAGACCCATTTTAATTAGTATTAAAACATAAATATAAGACAAATAGTAACGAATAATATAAAAATGGGGTGATGGTGCGAAAAGCGGTAGCTTTGAAGTTGTAACGGGGGGCGTATGTATTCTGAAATAATGGCACGGTATACATCTAGGGGCTCTGAAGCAAGTATTAACACCCAGCCAAAGCATGAACATTTGTTATATGAGCTTGAGACCACAGACACTAGTAGTGTGGGTTTGGTAATTAGGTAAGGCTCAATGTTCAGATAAAAACAGTTTTAAAATACTATCAGTTATTAAGCATTTTTAATGCAAGTAATTAAGTTAAATTCGTAAGTGTTGAATATGGTTGCAAAACGGTTAATAAGTCTGAGTGTAATGTGCAGAATTTGAAAGGAATAATTATTGACAATGTGATAAAGTTATGTAGTTTGTTTTCACTCCTAAAATTTCACATCATGCAAAATTTGGGGATATCCATTTATGAATAAATATTCATATAGTTTATATTCTTTGTTTATGTGTGGTGAAGCAGTAAAGAACATACTAAAAGATTATTATCAATACTTATGTTATAAATGGCAATTTAAAAGTTATGTTTTACTGTCATATTGTCACTGCCACCTGACTCCTGCTTTGAAATTTCTAATTGTACGACTGTATTATGATGCTTACTGTTGAAGTATTCAATTACTTTTCTTTTGTCTTACCTCCTGAATTGTTATTTTTTCTGTCATTTGCTCAACACTTGTAAAGGAAGTATTTTATTTCTCCAAAAATTTGGTATATGCATTTCACTGAAAAGATTTTTGGAGGGAGAAAAAAATGTTCACATGTGGTTCACAGTCTATCTGCAAATAGCATAACTTAGAGTATATAACTATATATTTAAATTAAGCCTCTTTCAAGACGTCCGTACAAGATTTTCAAAATATTTCATCCTCACCAAAATAATCTTTATGCAGAAATATTGTCATTATTTTTGTCTTAAAATAGTTCAAAGGATTTTGATTAAGTCATATTTTATGTATATGTTTGTCATATTTTATATATAAGAAGATAAAGATCTATGTCATCAATTTTTTTTATAACTAGCCTGTGAAATTATCATTTTGAATGACTTTTTGCTCAACTGACATACATAAAGGTAATCTGTTACTACAGGAAGATCTAGATCTTAATAAAGCAGACATAATGAAATCTGTAACTGTGTAGTGCTAGTTAATCTTGATTAAAATAGAAGAATAAACCTGAAGAATAGTTTGTCAAAGAGGGTATGAGAAAGCAATTTCAAGACAACAGTTAAGATTTGTTCATAGCATCAGACATCATCAGCATAATTTCAAAATATTTCACATATATCATCTGACAGAATATTTTTCTTGAGAAACTTTTGTATGATGGTGCAATTTCCTTGATGGGTCCAGTCTGACATGAGAATGTACGCTCTTTGTGACTGCTATTCCCATTACCACTTTATCTGCATCAGGCAGAGGACTGAATATATGTTCCACAATCATTTTTTTTGTGATATGTTCATCACACTGATCAGAGCTATATGGCACCAGACATGTGCCATGAAATTAACTGGAAAAACAAAACAGTTGGAAATAAAGAGTTGGATAAACACCATACTTGGTATTCAAACAACATCAAAGCTGCTCTTAAAAACTTTAAAATGTTCGAGGAATTCTTACCCTAAACTACCCTTTATGTGTAATATCTTTTTATTGTTTTTTGCTCCCAAAAATAGTTTTTAGCTATTTGAATTAAAATATGGTGTATTTACATACTGACATCAGAAATATTTATAATATTATTTAATTAATTTTTTATAAGTTTGTGTAAGTATGAAACCATAAGTAATAGATGAAAACTTACCGTAGGAAAAGAATAGTTTATTAAACTAAAAATTTGTGTCAATAATTGTTTCATGGTATTAGCCATTTTTTAAATACTTCACGTGACAAGTGTACATTTTTTGCAGTTGTGTGGGCATCACTTGGAAATTTGCAGTTCCTTTCTCCATTTTTTTCTTTCATTCTGAGGGCTTACTACCATAAAAGAACATTTGAATGGTGATGCTGAATGTTGTAATGTAGTTCATCTTGCTTAAATTGAAACATTTTTTTTTATGCAAAAATAATATGCATGTATACCGTAAGCAACATAGCATGAATAGAAAAGTAATGTTTTATATGAATAACATAATATATTTTGGATATGTGAATTTTTCATGTGTAGAGAAAGTTGTGTGAAATGTATCAGATTTGTATTTTTATGTTGTGATGCTATTGGTTTTATTTTATCTGGAAGTTTGTTTATTGAACCTTTAGGGATCATCTACACTCATTCCATTTTCTCAAAGTATTTACTGTCTGAAATAACCGAACTTTACCCCTTTCATTGGCAACATTCTGTACCAGTAGTGTTTGGAAACTAACATTTCATATAAAAGCGTAGATATGACTTGTTTTAAGTTTTTTTATAATATATGTTTTTTACCATAGGCAGGATAAGGTAATGGCTTTTATTATGGGTAGCTAGTGTGAGGAGAAATGTGATTAGGAAACTTCCATTTGATAGAGCACTGTAACTTCCTCTTCCTCCCAACACAGGCAGGGGGTGGGGAGGAGGAGATTGCAGTGGCAGTTGGTGTTAGCTTGTAACTGATAATGTACAGCAGTAAACCATCTCTTACTGATGCAGAAACAGTGATGGGAACAAGTTATGGCATCAAAAGAAGATTGTGCATCTAAATGCCAGGAAGATTGTGCAGACCATTTTGAGAAGAACTTTTGCAAGTTCCCATTTGGTCTTGAAGTTCTGTTAGTTCTACTTGTTTGTATATATAATGCTGTTTATATTTATATAATTATAACATTTCTATTTTTTTATAGTTAGTACAATTATTCATAAATTTTAAGGACTCTCATATGTTTTTCTGTTTTATTTTCATTACTTAAAGAATTTTTACTTAATTTGAGAGCTGTTAGACATTAAGTTCATTTGGTATGAGTGCCTCCCCCAAACAATTTTTCTTAAGTGTATGGTTTTTTCTCTTCTTTCTCATTGAAATTCAGCCCTGAAATTAGATGAAAATCAGGAAAAAATACAGAAACTGAATGTCTTACTTTTCACTGTATTCTTAATTGATGCTTTTATTTTGTGCCTTTGATTTACTAATATTTGCATTATTTACCTCTCTCCAGCATGAATGCAGTATTGTAATGCTCATTCCAATTTTAAATGTCATTTTTTTCTAAACATTTTTTAGTATTTTTTATTACATACAATGCTCCACATTAAAATGCTTGATGATCAACTTCTTATTTTCAGCAAACCTTCAATGAGTATGTACTTTTGTGACTTGCATTGCCATTTTAGAAATTTTATAATTCCATTATTTTTATTAAGTATTTTCATAACCTGATATTCATAAAATAAAAATAATATACAAATGCAGTGGGCTTATCCTTTTTTATAGCATAGTTTCATTTAAATTATAAAAACCTCCAAATGCATTTTTATATAATAGTCTATTAAAGCAGAATAAAATCCTTAATAGGATATAAAAGACTTAACACATCAAACATTTTTAATTAACACTAATTAAATCCAAAATAAAAACGTTAATATCTTTCAGATAGATGCAAAATTCTGATTGAAACTTTGCATGTTGTATGGTAATAAAAATTTAAAGTTGATCAAATGTAAATTGTGGAATTTTAGGTATCAAGGTGCATTGTCTTAATTTTATTAACTGTATATTTAATGGTGTTACTGTATTTTTGATTTGCTGCAACTGAAACACAGTACAAAACCTTTCCTTTGTTTTATTGACATGCAGGGCTATATATGATGGAGATGAACACCAGAAGTTTATGGAACGGCTGGATGCCCGTATTAAAAGCCATGATAGGGACATTGAACGTATGTGTAATTTTCACTATCAAGGCTTTATTGATTCTATACGAGAACTGCTACAAGTGAGGTCCCAAGCAAAGAAGCTAAATGTGAGTATGCATAGAATACACATAAGAAAAGTTTCACTTAGAAGATATGGAACAATAATAAAAAGAGCATAAATGTGAGGCCATTCTAACATAGGAAAAATATGGCATCATAATTTAGCTTATTATCTGGAGAAACGAAAAAAAACTGCTGGGAAATTTAAAATAGAAGGAAAAATCTTCCTGTTTTGTACGGAGCTAAAATTTCAAGTTTGGCATGAGCTCTGTAAATGAAGTTGAGACAGCATTTAATGGTTTTATGGTTTGCAGCACCCAACAGGTTTCTATTTGATAATCTTTAAAGTAAATGGATAACAAAATGTTATAATGAACTACTATAAAATTATATGTGTTTGGAGGAATTTAGTAACAGTGACGTCAAAATTAATCTCAGAAACTATTTGTAGTTGGTTTATTAATACTCGTCACTTACTTGTTTATATTTATGAGAGACTAGTTTCAAAGGCATTGAAAATGGAGGCGAATGCCTTTTAAACTAGTCTCTCATAAATATAAACAAGTAAGTGACGAGAATTAATAAACCAACTACAAATAGTTTCTGAGATTACTATAAAGTTGTTTATATTTTAGTACACTTTTAGTCAAAGGAACTCACAGCAGTACGTTTTCCGTTACATGTTTTCAACTACACTAGCACAGTGAATTTGTTAATTGCTATGTGAGATTAAAATATATTCATGGTAATTAAAATTATAGTATGAGTCCAGTGAGACACTGTACTTCACATACCACAATTTGTTTCTTTTTTCAATGCGTTTCACTTCCACTTAGGGCGTTAACAAGATATTGTTGACTGATTAGAAATTTGGTGTTGTAGCTGATCATGGTTCTCCAGAGACAAGACATCTAGCGGCAATCCATTGAGACTAAGTAAAATATGTTCTTCCGGTGGAATGTCAAAATGTTTAATTCTTGATTCATGTGAACTGATTTGCTTGATTTCCTCAAGTGTTCTTTTAATGGTTCCAATGTTATGTTTTGACTTTCTGATGTGTATCTTATTGCAGTCTGAGATCTAATTGTATAAATGCTTCTTTGTCAGAGGAATTCTGCTATTTTATTTTTTGATGAGGTTTCTGATATTAAATTTGTTTACTGGATCCAAGGTGGTGATAAATTCACTGGAAATCTTTTGAAATTTTCTGGTTGCCCATGAATATGTAAATTTCTTGTAAATTTTTTTTTTTTTTTGTCCCTAAAGGATATTAAGATGGTGATTTCGTTCAACTGTTTTTGTCCAGTGAATCTGCTTATTTTCTTGTTTACCAATTTTTTGCTGAATTTTTTTGTTGCATTTTCTACTATTTTGGTATATTCGATCATGTATTCCTTTTCATCCATCAGTACATTAATCATTTGTGTGTTGGGCTATTGATGACTGCATGTTTGTGAGGTCTTGGGTTTAAACTATTGGCTTTGATGTGGTTGTCTGCCTGTGTGTCTTTCCTATAATTACCAAAGTTTAACTTGCCATTATCTTTGATTATTTTAGGTCGAGAAAAGGAAGCATGCTTTTGGTTTTATTTCCATTGTGAAACTGATGTTGGGTTCCTGTAAATTCAATAATAGTTTTAGGGCATTAGTGTTGTGTTTTGGTTGATTATTGCAAATATCTCATCCACATATCTGACCCAGGTTTTAATGTTGTATGGCAAGGCTGTAGTTATATGAATTTCAAAGTGACTCATGAATAGGTTGACCAGGAAAGGTGTAAATGGGTTGCCTTATCTAGTCAAATTGTTGTTGGTAAAACTTCCCTTGTAAGGTGAAGAAAGTTTGCTCAATACAGACTTTTTAATGTGTACTTCAATGTGAGTGTTGATCATATCAATAGATTATAGACATTTCCTTTGGATGGTGAGTAGTTTTAGCTGGGAACAATGATTTCATGTCAAACGATAAAAGTATGTTATTAGCTGAAATATATGTATCTTTGATTTTTTCTGTTAGATCTAGAGAGTTTACAGAGGTTAAAAATGGATGCAAGGTTTCTGAAACTAGTCCATCAATAATACAAAAATGTAAGCTATGGCTGAATTATCAGTTTGTTTATACTTAATGTTACGAAAATGCTCTTTCATTCTGGTTTCCAAATTACATTTTGTCTTTCCAATATAAACTTTATTACAATCAAAACAATTACATTGACAAATACCAGATTTTTTACTATCAGGAATTTTATCTTTTTTAGAGCAATGCAGTAAATTTTTAATACTGTATTTATTTGGAGGAACTAAAGTTATACCAAACTCTTTACATTTTTTGAAAATGTTTATTAACCTAAGAATGGCAAATATAATTATAATAGTCTTTTATTTTTAAGGCTAGAAATATCATAGTTTTTTATATTTAAATTTTTAAATTTTTTTTGTGTATAAAGCCTTTATTAAAACCATTAATTAAAGCTGTATTAATAATATGTTTATATTCTTTATTAAATTCCTCTTTATTCATTTGTATATTTATTAATCTATAAATCACACTATTGAAAACAGCAAATTTATGTGAAAGAGGGTTAAAACTTTTATTTTTTATGTAATTATTGATATGAGTAGACTTCCTATAAATATCAAAGTTTAATTTATTATTATTTCTTATTACGAGATTGTTCAAGGTTTTTTTTTTTTTTTTTTTTTTTTATCCAGATTTATGAACCCTATTTTACACAGTGGTATATTAGGGTTATAGATGATACATAAAAATACACAATTTTAACAAAATATTTTAAATACTAGAAGGAAGAAAATATGTTATAATCTGATGCATATTAATTTAAACTATTTCAGACGTTTAAACACTGAGTTTATAAACCTCATGAAAGTGGTATATTAGGGTTAGAGTTGATACATAAAAATACACAATTTTAACAAGAATATTTTAAATACTAGAAGGAAGAAAATATGTTATAATCTGATGCATATTAATTTAAACTATTTCAGACGTTTAAACACTGAGTTTATAAACATCATGAAGAAGGTTCAAGCTGATGATGTGAATAAGATATTCACGAAATTGTGAGCCTAGTCAATTTGTAAGAAAACGGTCATCATTTCTGATAAGATAAATTAAGTTTTTTGAGTTACAAATTATTATATTTGTATATATTTGTTTGCTTCACTGTTAAGAGCTTCATATTTTATGTATTTGCTCTTATGATTTTGATTTATATATCATATATTTGAATTTTTTGAATTTGAATTTATTGTACTTGTTGGCATACAGTATACAAACATTTATACATACATAAGACATCTACTTACATTTAACTAGCCTACAGTACAAATTTGAGTCTGATTGCCCCCTCATGTGCTACCTTCCAATGGCACAGGCCGTTAGCAGTTGGTAACCATAGTTCTCTTGTCTTATCTATTCTATTAATATACTCTCCTTCCTCTTCACTTTCATATTCCCCTACTTTTACTTTATCTTTCTTAGCCAGTTTCCTCAACTTTCCTTAAGAACTCGCCCATGGTCTTGGTTCTCTTCTGTCCTCTCACCGTCAGCATTTTTGTAGCAACAATTTTCACATCCATTTTGGGTCCCAAATTTCCTACCTCCAATCTGATTCTGTGGAATCTTTTTAATGTCCTATGAGTGCTCGTTGAATTTTATGCAATTTTATATAACTGTTAAGCCATAAAAAGTAGACCAACCTTAAAAAATGCCGTTTAAAATATGCATTTTACTTATATAACTTTATTTCTAGTATTAGCTATTTTCAAAATATTTGCTGTTTTATGCCAACATTTTCTTAGACTGAAGGGTGAATTGAATGCCACAAGTGAATGTAAACTTTTGAAACTGAGCAATTATCCTTTTCTCTTCACATGAGCTTATGAAAAAGAAAAACTTAGTGTTGCTATAAACAGTTGATAGTTTAACATCTTATGCATAATCATGGGGAAATGTAATTATGTATAGCATAATTTGAATCATATGTAGGCAGATATTTCTAATGTGATAAGTTAGAGCAAACAGGCCACATTTTATATGAACTGTGGAAGATTGTGTGATCGTACCGCATTAAATTTTTTTCTTTTTCTAGGGTGAAATTGTGCACATAGATGAAGAACTTCAGAAATCAGCTGCTAATATGATAGTGAAAGGAGAAGAACTAGTTCAAGCAAGGAGAGTTGAAAGCAATATAGCTGCAGCAATTGAACATCTGTCATTATGTCTACCTGTGCTCACAACATATGCAAAGCTTCAAAAGCAAATGAAGGAAAAACGGTAAAAACAGTTATTGGTACTTGAGTGGCTGTGTCTAAGTACTGCAAATTGTCATATTAGTTTTGTATCTAATAATAAAGACTAAATTAAGTTAGCCACACTGAAGTGAAATGTTAGGTGTGTAAATTTTATTAGCAACAAAAGAGTTGCATACATTTTTAAATTGTTGCAGCTGTAACGGGATTATATTTTCATTCATCTTCAACTAATAAGAAGCAAGCCAACTTTTTGTAACATCCAAGTCGAGTTTTAATCTACTGAGAGTCGTGAGATCTTTTCTCAGGTGTGGATGCGGATTTTTGGTGAAAATAAAATTTAGATGAGTCCAATTTTGTAATATATTATTTAATTATATAATATGAACTATGATTCACTCTTATCTATTATAAATATTGAATAACACTTTTTGAATCTTATTAATTTTCCTTTACAATTACAATCATCGTAACATCTTTCCTCCTTCTCCAGCAAGACACAAGACTCTCACTTTTTCTAGATTATTGATTTTCTTGTCCCCATAGCAATTCCCACCTTATTTTGTGATTGGCCGATTCACTGACACGTCATCACACCACGTCACACCACGTCACACCACTACTACTTCGGCCAATCACACAACTACATACAATTTTATATATTTATTATTCCTTCGAACATTACTAAACAAAAATACTGTTACAAATGCCCCTCTTCGAAATATATGGAAAATAACCAAATAAAGGAATTAACAATCTGTTTCCATATATTTCGAAGAACAGCCCCAATTAACAATTTCGTTTACACCAATATTACACAACACCAATACAACATACATAAAATATAATAATATACATACATTGGATGAATTATAATAAATGAACATTTAACAACAATAAATTAACATTGATTAAAATACAACAATATATTGATGTTTAACAATGTTTTATTTTTATTATTATGTAACACACACATAGTATATATTCAATATTGTTTCAATTACTGTCAAGGCTTTTATGTGTATAGGGATCAGTATCATTCACTTTAAATGTGTGTGTGTATTTGTTACACAGTCCAGGTTTTGAACTAAAGGCTTTTCTATTCTTTAAAATACACAATTTCAACTGTTCTTTTCTCGCTTGGTCTAAATTGTATGTGTTTTCTAACTTTACTTGTAATATTCTCTGGAATTCTATTTCTTCCTCCACTTGGCTTCCGCCGTTCTTATCTTGTATTGTATATAATTGGCAACAATGCTTTTCAAGGTCAGTTACATTATTTTGCAATCCATCAATAATTAAATTCTTCCCACAATTTTCATTTTCATCGTATTCAATATTACCATTTTCTTTAAAAGTATATCTTCCACAAAAAACCTTTCATTATTTATATTATCCCTGTTCTCTTCTTTTCTTCCATCTTCTTCCAATAATTTTATTACTAATAAATCATTTTCTGTCTTAACCTTCATTTCATGCATTTCGAAATTCAATACACTTTGCCATTCATATAATAAATCATTACCCACAATTACATCTCTTGCCAAATGTGGAATTACCAACGTAATGAAATTGAAATTCCATTCACCTATTCGGCCCTTAATTAATACTTTCATTGTTGGTTAGGTTGGTGCTATCGTTTATATTCGCATCATTCTCTGTGCTTTGTGTATTTTCGACTATTTCATTTTGATTACTTCTTTCAAATCTCACACCCCTAAAATCTCTTTGATTTGGACTAAATAAACTAGTACCTCTACCCCTATTAAAATTACTTATTCGCTGATTATTTCCTCGATAAAATCTTACATGGTTTATTTGATCATTTCTTCCAATTCTCATCGACTGATTGTTATGATAATTCCTTTGCACATTATTTTGAACTCCACTTCCTGTTCCGGGAATTACAGATTCATAAGTTCGTCTAGGATCATAACCTCTTCCTTCAAATCTTTGATTTCTCACGGGTGCCCCGCCCCAATTTAAACTCGTCCTATTATTCCTATTATTTGTAGGTTGTGATTCCTGTCGATTTCTTCCTCGCTCAATATGGACGTTATTATAGTTACCATCACAGGATGTAGTATCATTAATGAGGTTATGTGCTTCAAATTCGGATAATAATTCAATCATATCAGAGAAATCGATAGGCTTAGCCACAATTAAATGATTTCTGATATGTGGTGGATAATGACGTATTAGCATGTTGACAATTTCTGTCTCAGAAATTTCGGGATTGATCAACTTACTTTTGTTTGCTAATTTTAAGAAATATTCAGTCATAGAAATCCCTTTTTTAAACTCAAACCTACCCGTTGCTAACTCAACTTTTATTCTTCTTTGTCTCTCAGGTCCCCAAAATCTATTTATAAACAGATTTCTGAAAGTACTGTATGTTTCATGTGAAGCCAAAGTTAACCTTAACCACTCAAGAGCATTTTTCTTCAAACAGCGTTTTACTATTACCATCCGAAATTCATTGGGAATTCTCTTAATACGGAAATATTCTTCCAATTCCCTAAGAAATACTTTTGGATTATCACCTGATTCCTCATCAAAACTTGGTGGACTAATATCATTTAGTGAATAATGTACACATTCATTTTGACCTAGACTGTGGAGTTGTGTGTGTGAGGACATGTTCTGTGTGTTTCTGTGATAATTAATATCATTATCTGGACTCACAAAATCACTACATTCACTTACTACATCACTAGACTTCTGATGATTGCTTAATTCACCTGGTAAGTCACAATCGTTTATATTTGTAATTCTAGACATTTCTTTCCCGTTATTTACTTTTCTAGCCTGTAATGCAATTACAACTTGTGTCAATTTTCCTAAGTTATCCTTTTCTTTTTCAAAATGTTCTTTTACCTCTTTAATTTGCAAAATTACTTCTTCTTTTACTTTACTTATCTCATCAATTTGTAACTTTATTTCCTCTTGGTGTATCTTACTTTCATCATGTTGTAATTGCATTTCAGAACAAATTACATTGATTCTTTGTTCTACTTTATCTCCTAATTCTTATCTTTGTTTTTGTGTTATTTCTGCCTGTTGTATCCTAAATGTTTCTAACTCTTTGTTTAATTCCATTCTTATTTCTTGTTTCACAATGTCCTGACCTAACCTAGTTTCCTGAATTATCTCTCTCAACTCATTGACTTCCTTTCTATTCTCATCCTTATTAATCTCTATGATCTGCATGAGCCTTTCCATATTATCCCTACACTCTTTTCTCCCTTCTCTAATCTCCTGTGAAATTTCAGATTTTAATTCCTGTTTTAGCTTCTGTAATAAATTAATTTCTAAGTTACTCACATTTTGTGCTAGTTCCTGCCTTACTCCTACATCTAAATCATTCATTTTCTTAGTTAAATCGTTTACATTTTGTTCTATTTTAGAATCTAAATTACTCATTTCTGATTTTACATCTTTCATTCTAGAATCTAAATTACTTATTTCTGATTTTACATCTTTCATTCTAGAATCTAAATTACTTATTTCAGATTTAACATCTCCTATTTCTGATTTTACATCTCTCATTCTAGAATCTAAATTACTCATTTCAGATTTAACATCTCTCATTCTAAAATCTAAATTCTTTGCATTTTGTTCTATTTTAGAATCTAAATTACTTAACATTCTTGTTATTCTTTCCAACATTGACTCATTATCTATGCTTAATCTTGCATCCTCCCTATTCATTCCTACACTATCAGTAACTTCTCCTTCCACTATTATTTCTTTTCTACTCGCCATCTTTTTAACTGTTTTCTGATTTCTTAACAACATAAATCTACTACTACTACTATTATTTTTTTTTTTTTTTTTTTTTTTTTAATTTCACTCACTTAAACCAGTTCTCGTTTTCTTCTTTCTTCTCTCTTCTTTCTTCTTTCCTTTTAAATTCCCACGGAGCTGCACGATGCTTTAATCTCCTCTTCTTTATCCTATTCGAGCCCCACACGTTGCTGCGCCATTTGTAACGGGATAATATTTTCGTTCATCTTCAACTAATAAGAAGCAAGCCAACTTTTTGTAACATCCAAGTCGAGTTTTAATCTACTGAGAGTCGTGAGATCTTTTCTCAGGTGTGGATGCGGATTTTTGGTGAAAATAAAATTTAGATGAGCCCAATTTTGTAATATATTATTTAATTATATAATATGAACTATGATTCACTCTTATCTATTATAAATATTGAATAACACTTTTTGAATCTTATTAATTTTCCTTTACAATTACAATCATCGTAACATCTTTCCTCCTTCTCCAGCAAGACACAAGACTCTCACTTTTTCTAGATTATTGATTTTCTTGTCCCCATAGCAATTCCCACCTTATTTTGTGATTGGCCGATTCACTGACACGTCATCACACCACGTCACACCACTACTACTTCGGCCAATCACACAACTACATACAATTTTATATATTTATTATTCCTTCGAACATTACTAAACAAAAATACTGTTACACAGCTATCCAGTACACCATATTCATGTTATTTACATTGTCTGCTCATTCCGAACTTTTGTATGAAAATTGGTTCATAATTCTGGTATATTAAACACAACATTTAATCATCACAATAGGCATAAAGGAATATAAAATATTCTACTTTGAATTGGGCAGAAAGGAGAAATATTAAACAAATTTCTGGGCTTTTAGGCGATGGTGCACTGGGCTGTTCCTTCCGTATAAGCCCAGGAATCTGTTGAACTAATACCATCACCAGCTGTGAAAGCCTATGAAACTTGGAGAAGCAAATTAGTTACACATAAAAATAAATTGTAATCATAGTCTAATAAATATTAAGTATTAGACAGTGCTGTGACATGAAAAGAATGCCATTGAATAATAAGTAAAATTACTGCAAGGAGGACTTACTGCTGTTAGCATTTATCTTCATTGTCATATTTTTAGCAAAGACATTTTAGATGAAATACTTTTGGAAAGCGTCTTTACAGCATCTTTGCTTTATAGAGTTTAATTGTTCCGTTGACGTGATAATTCACCTCAAATGAGCAGCACTTTTAAATACCAGATAATACAAGTCAGTGGATAATGGTTGCAGCATAAATACAAGGATCAGTTCTAGAGTAAATTACACTATTTTTTTAAAAAAGAACAAATCATTAAAAACAGGTTTGTGCCCATATTTCGGTCATATTAAATTCCAAAAAAAGGAGATTTCAGTTTCACTGCAGCATAATAAATATGGATATCAGGACTTCTATTTACAACAATATATCTTTAAGAGGAAGATGATGAAAATCTTCAAAAGTTCAGTTTCAACCCATATATTTATCTGGCTAGACACCTGAAAAATTTAAGAGTTACTTTGTATTGCTTTTGTGTAGGAAAAGAGTATATATAAGAATTGTTTATTATTTTGGTTGCTTATATATATAATGAAAACCTCTATATACTTCAGAAGTGTATATTAGCATCTCTTATTCTGAAATTAAGAATGAGTAACACAAAATGTAATAATTATTTACATCACATATTGAGCAACTAACCGAACTTGCAACTTTTAAGTGTAAAGTCCACAAAGAATGAAAGTAATGGATTCTTTATTCATATTATACAATAGCAAAACTTGCATATACTGTGAAGATAAATAAAAATCAGCAGAGAATTAAAAATCTGATGTATTACATTCATGACTCTACCTAATATCCTTTTTTTACAGCTTTTGGAAACTGTTCTTTCAAAAGCTTTTTAAGTATATCCACTTCATATTAATATAAATGTTTGCAAATTTAAAATAAGAGCAAACTTTTTCCCAGTAAACCACTTCGGGTTCTCGAGATACACACCTTTTGTGGCTACTTAACAATGCTGCAAGTACTTAAGTCCCAGGCTTCATGGTTACCACTATTAGGTTAATTGATGGAAATTAATTATTATTCCATACTAGCTGTGTGTAGCCTAAGATTTGGATAGGTAGAGTCAGGTTGAAAAATTCAATGCCATAGCCAGGATTTGAACCATAGATCTCTGTCTCTGTCCATTTGTTCTTAACCATTGAGCTACCACATACACACACATGCACATGCACACATGCACACTCTTTTTTGTGGAATATATGTTTTCTTAAATTAATTGGGAGTCGATTAATAACACAAACCAACACTCACTTTGTGTTATTAATCGACTCCCAATTAATTTAATTTATACAACAACACTGTTTTCAACACTTCCATGAAAGGATTTATATGTTTTCTTGCTTGTCACAGTTTCAAATACTAATTTTAATCATATATCTTGAAAGATAAAACATTAACTTAGACCTTCTGGTTCTGCCAATGACAAATGTTGACTGTTATATGTGTTTGGAGGAATTTAGTAACAGTGACATCAAATGTGTGTTTGGAGGAGTGACATCAAAATTAATCTCAGAAACTATTTGTAGTTGGTTTATTAATACTCGTCACTTGTTTATACTAATGAGAGACTTAATTTCAAAGGCATTCGCCTCCATTTTCAATCTCTTTCCAACTGGCATCTGTTGTTGTCTGCTCTCTCTCTCTGGTGGTGGAACTATGAACTTCTTTGTCAAATTATCTACTGGTGGGATTTCAAAGTTCATTATGCGATCCTTATTTTTCCATATGAATATGTTCTCCCATGTTGTCAATTTATTTTGGTTTATCACTCCTTTTAATAATTTTGGATTTGGATCAATGTCATGGTTTTCATTCCAAAAGTGAAATATTACTGCTGACTTATCTTCTTGTTTCAATCTGATGTTTCTAAAGTGCTCTTTGACTCTGGTTTTTAGATTTCTCTTAGTTTGACCTATGTAGCATTTTTCACAATTCTTACAACTTATCTGGTATATTCCGAATCCGTTAACTGATGGGATTTCATCTTTTGTTTTTGAATTTAGCAATTTTAAAACTGAGTGTCTATTAGTAGGTGTCAAGGTGATATTTTGTTCC
This sequence comes from Mantis religiosa, assembly GCA_030765055.1. Classification (NCBI taxonomy): domain Eukaryota; kingdom Metazoa; phylum Arthropoda; class Insecta; order Mantodea; family Mantidae; genus Mantis; species Mantis religiosa. Next base: position 51,158,431 of record CM060956.1, read on the forward strand.
TTGAAGATCTTTTTATATTTATTAAATGTTTTTGGGTGATATGTGAATGAACTGAATATGCTGTTGCTTTCTTTTTCCTTTGTAAATGTGGTTGCTTCCTTAATGGTTTTCTTTAGTTTAGCTTTTCTAATTTTCTTCAACACCAAACATTTGTTGTATCCATTTTCTTCTGCTATGTGTAGTATTGCTTTTTGTTCTTTAAAATATTCTTCTTTTTCCATGGGTATGTTGACTAGTCTGTGTGTAAGGCTGTTTATTATTGCATGTTTATGTGTAATTGGGTTGTGGCTATTATTTTTATGTAATTTTGTGAATGTGTTAGTTTCCTGTAAATTACAAATTTATTTTTGTGTCATTCCTGATGATATTTAGATCCAAGAAAGAGAGTTGTCCATTGAATTCCTTTTCTATAGTGAATTTTATAGTCCTTTCTAACAGATTGAGTAATTTTAATGCATCTTCTAAATGTTTATTCTGTACAATTGCAAGAGAGGACTATAAAATTCACTATAGAAAAGGAAATCATTGGACAACTCTCTTTCTTGGCTCTAAATATCATCAGGAATGACACAAAAATAAATTTGTAATTTACAGGAAACCAACACATTCAGAAAATTACATAAAAATAATAGTCACAATCCAATTACACATAAACATGCAATAATAAACAGCCTTACTCACAGACTATTCAACATACCCATGGAAAAAGAAGAATATTTTAAAGAACAAAAAGCAATACTACACATAGCAGAAGAAAATGGATACAATAAAAGTTTGGTGTTGAAGAAAATTAGAAAAGCTAAACTAAAGAAAACCATTAAGGAAGCAACCACATTTACAAAGGAAAAAGAAAGCAACAGCATATTCAGTTCATTCACATATCACCCAAAAACATTTAATAAATATAAAAAGATCTTCAAGGAACAAAATATCACCTTGACACCTACTAATAGACACTCAGTTTTAAAATTGCTAAATTCAAAAACAAAAGATGAAATCCCATCAGTTAACGGATTCGGAATATACCAGATAAGTTGTAAGAATTGTGAAAAATGCTACATGGGTCAAACTAAAAGAAATCTAAAAACCAGAGTCAAAGAGCACTTTAGAAACATCAGATGGAAACAAGAAGGTAAGTCAGCAGTAGCATTTCATTTTTGGAATGAAAACCATGACATTGATCCAAATCCAAAATTATTAAAAGGAGTGATAAACCAAAATAAATTGACAACATGGGAGAACATATTCATATGGAAAAATAAGGATCGCATAATGAACTTTGAAATCCCACCAGTAGATAATTTGACAAAGAAGTTCATAGTTCCGCCACCAGAGAGAGAACAGACAACTGATGCCAGTTGGAAAGAGATTGAAAATGGAGGCGAATGCCTTTGAAACTAGTCTCTCATTAATATAAACAAGTAAGTGACGAGTATTAATAAACCAACTACAAATAGTTTCTGAGATTAAATGTTGACTGTCTTGCTGCAGTGTCACTGTATCTAAATAGCTTCCAGCAAAGATGTTGAAAATAGAATGTTACCCTTAAGATGCAATATAACAAATTCTGTGATATACTTGCTAGCAACAGCTGATATTACTCACTTAGTAACCAGGATAATTTTGCTTGCAGGTACTATCCAGCACTGAAGACATTAGAGCAACTGGAACATTTATATTTGCCAAGAGTAGCTAATTATCGTTTCTCTCATCAAATGAAAGAAAACATTCCAAGGCAAGTACTTAAAGTTATTTTTATTGCATTTTAATTGTTTAGTATTAAGTACTTTGCTTCAGTATATCACAGATTACTGTTTCAGATTAAGAGAAAACATCAAGGAAGCATCAATGTCAGATCTAAAAGATTTCCTTGAAAATATAAGAAAATTCTCACCAAAAATAGGTGAAGTAGCTATGAGGCATGTAAGTATAAATTGTAAATTAATCTTACTTTTTTATATTAAAATATATGCATGAATTTAGGTAGAAAACTATTAACCTTTCCACCTTCAAGTATAACCAAAAGCAAATGAAATACAAAGCAAATATTTTAAATGTTATTTTCTGTCATGAAAACTTTCCTTGTATTTCATCCTGAAGAGTTTGTTGTCATGTTTATCTCCAGCATTTCTTTTCTTGAAATGGATAGGCAGTTTGTTACTGGTAGAGATTACCGAATTTTCGTCAATGACAGGAAAATTATTTTTTATGTTTATTTCTGGAATAGCTGACTTAATATGGCAATATTCTGGCAAATCTTATATGGCAAATCATCTTGTCTCCATTCTATTCTTCTCTCGTCTCTTTCATTTCAAGCTAGCACATAAGACTTCCCTTGTATCTGGGTTATCAGCCAATTCCTGCTATGACAGGATGAGATTTCAAGTATAATTTTTAAATGTAGGTACTGACAAAAACATGTAATTATTGGCATTACAATGAAAACACTCAACTCTTTTGGGCATTTCTTGATGAATTTCTGAGGAGTAGCCGTATAATTTCTTGAGGAGTCAACATAGATGGCTGAGGCTGTTAAATCATGGATTCATGAGCAAGAGATCCTCTGCTCTTAAATCTGTATAATCTCTGACTGAGGTTCCTTCCCGGTTTTCCTCAGTTCTCAAATTGGCAAATGCTGAGGAGGTACATCAAAAGTAGGCCTCAAATATTTGCTTCTAATATTTCGTTTCCCAGTGATTTAATTTCTTGTATCATCAGTATTCAGCATTAAATACTTTCAAACTGTTTGTTAGGTATCGAAATTACCACACAAACATGCCACCATCAACACTCACCACAGATTAGTTAACCTACCCCTCAGCCAGCAAGAATATTGTCACCCAATTAGCGGAAGGCACGACCGGCGACAGCTGGGAAGGGACCAGAGGCAGCCGAGCCACGCCCTCCCATTAATCTCAGTCACTAACAGAGGGGTGGTTGGGGAAATGTCATTTGTCGCTGGCCGCCTCTTTCCCCTTCCCCTGTCCTCTGGAACTTTCGCGGTAATTCACTGAAACCAGAGACTTCTAGAAGACGGTGATATTCCTATAAAAAGGGCTGCAGTGAGTGTATTGAGTCAGTCAGTCAGTTCTTGGCGTGCAGCGAAGCAGCGTCGTGTTAGTGTACGGACGAGAAGACTGTCTACATGCGTCGGAGGAGTTTACGTAATTGCGAGTGCGAGAGAAACTAACGGACGAACTGGTGAATCGTAATTGTGTGCATTACGTAATCCTGTGTAATTGGCAAGTGTTCAACTGTAAGTCGTTGGAAATAAAGAACATTTTTGAGTGGTGCAATTGGACTTTTCATTTCACGAACCCACAAAGTCACACTGGTGTTAGGAAGCGGGACGACAACATCACCGAACATTACAACCATGGACGCGGCATTGGAAAAGATTTTGGAGAAGATGATGGAAATGAAGGCCGAATTGACCTCGGAAATGAAGACGGCAAATGAAACCCTCGCTGCAAAAACGGAAGCGGCAAATAACCTGGCCGCGGAACTGAAACAAATGAAGACGGCTAACGACATCACCGAGAAGATGGAAGAAATGAAGGCCGAGTTAACCACAGAAATGAGAGCAGCGAACGGCAGTCTGGCCACGGAAATGAAGGCGGCGAACGAGGCTCTCGCCGCAGAGTTTGAAGAACTGTTGGCCGGCGTAAAAGAGGACGTCACAGAGTTAGGCGAGCGCGTCGAAGACCTGGCGAGCCGCGTTAATGAGCTGGAAGGAAAGGCCGACAACAGCGTCAAGTCCCTGAGCGCCATGGTGGAGGACGTCGTCGGCAGGATGTTGAAGGATTTGAAGGCCGACGCACCGGGACGCGACACAACATCGGCGCGCGTCAAACCTCCGAAATATGACGGCGCGTCAACGTTTGAAGTCTTCCCCCGCCAGTTCGACACAGTGGCCAAGCACAACAAATGGTCACCAGAAGAGGAGGCCACACAGTTAATAGCCAGCCTCCAGGGTCGTACCGTGGTTCAGTCAGCGGCGGCACCCAAAGACATCTGGGAGGCCCTAGAGAATCGTTTTGGGAACCACCGCTTAGCCGCAGCCAGCTGAAGGCAGGGTCACAGCAGCCAGGGGAGACGCTGCAGGAGTTCGCCCTGGCAGTTGAACAACTGGCTAGCAAGGCCTTAGCCGACCTGCCACCAGAGTTCGTATCCCGGGAAGCTGCATACACATTCGTGGACGGGGTACGAGACACGGAGATTCGTCAGCGCCTAATGCTCGGCGATTATAAAACCATCCACGAGGCGCTGACGGCAGCATTAAGGATGGAGGCGGCCAAAGTAACAGCTATCCCGACGTCGAGAACGAGGAGTGTCCGCTACACCGGAGACAGAAGACCAGCCGAGGGACGCCGGCGAACACCTAGTGGCCTGTGTTGGGGGTGTGGACAGCCCGGACACCTGCAGAGAGACTGCCCACACCAGGAAGAGCAGCCGGAAAACGAGTAAGGCCCGTCGTGGAGAGGGGCACGTCGGTGCCATCACCACCATCCCCTCGAGTGACACTGCGCGCCGTCAGCCGGCGTATGGATGACAGCCTCATCGCGGACGGTTGGGTAAGAGGAAAGCCGTGCGGCGTGCTGGTGGACACTGGGGCAGCCGTGACCATCATCAGACCTGACGTGGCGAAGGGTTTGCCGAAAAGGACTGTCACGGCATCGGGCGACACCTTGCCTGTGGAGAAGGAGGCCCTGCTATAGCTGACGTTGGGAAGGAGTACCGTACGTCTGTGGGTATTCGTCGTGAAAGTGGCTGAGGAGGTGATACTGGGATTGGATGCCCTCAGGAGCCATGAGGCGACGGTCGACGTCGGCAGGAAGGTCCTGCGGCTCAACGGAGAAGAGGTTATACTCCGTCAACCAGCAGAGCGCCTTGGAATTTGCAGGGTCGTCTTGAGCGAAGACGTGGTTGTACCCGTGAGGAGTGAGGTGGTGGTGACGGCGCGACTGGAAGGCCAGAGAACCAGGTACATGATGCTGGACCAGAAGACGCCTGTACACGGACTGTGTGTAGCCAGGGCATTGCTGCCGTGCCGAGAGGAGGTGCCAGTGAGACTGCTAAATCCAACGGACACCGATCACGACGTCCAGGCCGGGACGAAGTTGGGAACGTGCGAGCCCGTGGTGAGCGTAACAGCAATCGACAAAACGCAGAAGCCGGTGCCGACGCAACACCTGGGGCCCCGGCTAGAAGGCTTACTAGAGAGGCCGGCCGACCACCTGACCGCAGAGCAGCTGGAGAAAGTTCAACAACTGCTAAGACGATACCAGCTCGTCTTCAGCCAAGGTGATAGTGACTACGGCCGCACGGACAAAGTGCTTCACCGCATCGACACCGGGGACGCCCGGCCTATTCAGCAACCACATAGACGCGTCCCGCTGGCGAAGCAAGGGGCGGTACGAGACATGCTGGAGGACATGAGATCCATAGGAGTGATTGAAGAGTCTGACAGCCCTTGGTGTTCCCCTGTAGTCTTGGTGACGAAGAAGAATGGCGAGCTGCGCTTCTGCGTAGACTACAGAAAGCTGAACGCTGTCACCAGCCATCAGCGAGACTGGGACGTCAAGGTGCCACTGTTCTTGCTGGCCTACCGCTCGTCTACACACGACACAACTGGGATGATGCCAGCCAGCTTAATGTTCGGCCGAGAGTTACGCCTCCCTTGTGACCTGGCTTTTGGAAGCCCTCCAGAAGCGAAACAGCCAGCAACAGAGTATGTGGAGAACTTGGTGGACCATCTCCACGACATGCACGAGATGGCTCGCCAGAACATCCAGAAGGCGAGCAACCGCATGAAGACCAGATATGACAGGCAAGCCAACAGCCAAGGGTTCCAGCAAGGTGACCTGGTCTGGTTGTACTGTCATACCCGGACCATGGGACGCTGCCCGAAGCTCCAGCAGCCATGGCAAGGACCGTACCAGGTGGTGAAGAGGATTAACAACATGGTCTACCGCATCCAGAAGGTTCCCCGAGGGAAGATGTTGGTGGTACACCTGGATCATCTAGCCCGCTACGATGGTGCTGTTCGGGACGACCAGCTTTGAGGAGGGAGCAGTGTCACCCAATTAGCGGAAGGCACGACCGGCGACAGCTGGGAAGGGACCAGAGGCAGCCGAGCCACACCCTCCCATTAATCTCAGTCACTAACTGAGGGGTGATTGGGGAAATGTCACTTGTCGCTGGCCGCCTCTTTCCTCTTCCCCTGTCCTCTGGAACTTTCGCGGTAATTCACTGAAACCAGAGACTTCTAGAAGACGGTGATATTCCTATAAAAAGGGCTGCAGTGAGTGAATTGAGTCAGTCAGTTCTTGGCGTGCAGCGAAGCAGCGTTGTGTTAGTGTACGGACGAGAAGACTGTCTACGTGCGTCGGAGGAGTTTACGTAATTGCGAGTGCAAGAGAAATTGTAACGGACGAACTGGTGAATCGTAATTGTGTGCATTACATAAACCTGTGTAATTGGCAAGTGTTCAACTGTAAGTTGGTGGAAATAAAGAACATTTTTGAGTGGTGCAATCGGACTTTTCATTTCACGAACCCACAAAGTCACAATATAAAAAAGAATACCATCAAATCTTAAATACTGCAATTAAAAATGGATATGGAAAAAGCCTTGCAGACAAAAAAATAAAATCAAAGTTAAAAAAAGAATTAGCTCTTTCACCAGTGAAACAAGAAATTAGATTTGCTTAATTTACATACCACCCCTGGGCCACAAAAAAGTTCCAAAAAATATTCAAGGAATATAACATAACACTGGCACCAAAAAACAATTACGACATTAGAACCCCACTTAACGGCAACAATACAGATAAGATAAAACAAGAAGAAAAATCAGGCATTTACAAGATAAAGTGTAAATACTGTAAAAAAATTTACACAGTAAGGACTAAAAGAAACAGGCATTAGGAAGAAAGAACATTTCAGGCACCTAAGATACAAAAATATTTATAAGTCTGCAATAGCAGTCTGAAAATTATGAGATTGGAGATAGCACCAAATTACTAAAATACGTACAAAAACATAGGGAGCTCGCCATCTGGGAGAAAGTATACATAGAAAAGCATAAAAACCAACTAATGAATTTCGAAATCCCGCCAGAAGACAACCAAACCCACATTTAAATTCATCACAAAATCAACAGATGGCAGCAGCAACTCCAGAACTATCCACACCACTGGATCAAGCTTCAGTCACAATAGAGCTGATGATCAAGAAACATGTCCTCAATATAGGTATCTAAGTGAAGCTGATGTGTAAGAAATACGACTCATTTATAATTTAATATATATCTGTTAGGTATTCAAAGCACATATTTATGATGTATATCAGCTAATATCAGTTTAAATCCCAGCCAGCAAGTTAACTCTTGGCCATGGAGGTGGGGATTTTTCTCTGATTAAGATAATTCCTCATCTTCCCCAGAGTCTGGAAGTATGAATGAGAGTGCGAATGTGTGCTGATTAAAACCGAACGAATGCGAGTTAACACCTTTGATATGTTCCAAAGGAGAAAGGCCACTTATATGACCATTGCAGTTAAAGGCAACAAATAAAAAAAAAAGTTAACTCTATACAAGTTGGTTAAAATGCAAATTATATTATTTTATAATATATATGAAAAAATAAAAAGCATATATTTACTAAAATTGTAACTAATAAGGCTAAGTCTATTAAAGCATAGTATTTGTTATTGTATTTGACAATGGTAAAATAAACTTATCTATATTTTTTAAAATCATTTTTTCTATAAACTTAGGTACAAATTTGTGCATTAATGCAGGGAAACTTAGATACTTAAATCCATTTGGACTGTGCTTTGTGCAAACAAGATTAAGTCATAAAAGTTTAATGACCAGAGTTTAAAGGCCAAAACAGAGTACTAAAAATTTCTGATTAGATTAGATTGATTTATGTTCATTGAGTTCACTAGTAGCCAGATAGGCCTGTGAACATTGAACTGTCAAAGAAAAGTATGTTTTACTATCATATATATATATATATATATATATATATATATATATATATATATATATATTTGAATATTGAACATAAAAGACAAATTATACATAGGCAATATGAAAAACAGGCAGGGATGATTATATATGATAAAAAATCAAACATTCCCCTGTAATTAGAAGACTAGCAAATGTGTATATACAAATACAGTTTGGTAGTTTCAATTTTTATTTATTTTCTTAACTTTCAGTTGACTTTTGTCAGTATGTCTCAACATTTTATATTAGATTTGGAATGGATAGCATTTATTATTAGTTCTTCAGTACTCATACATTAAAATAGCTTTTGAACAGTTATCAAAGGTAAATTGGCAATGTTTTGTCATTAGAACAGTTAGATTCGACTTGAACTCTTAAGTATTATCAGGGTAATTTGTCATCAAGATAATCTTGTCCAGAATAGTGATTTTGGGCTTAGATACTCTAGCAGTAATTTTAAAATCGCTGAAACTATCAATTTTTCCTTTATGATCATTAATATTTTGATAATATTTGAAATACTTTTCATAATACACACCTTTCTGGAAGTGGAAAGTTTACTGCAGGGATGATGTTACACTTTCGTGAGTATTGTATGAATTTCATTATTTGCTATAATTGAGGCCGGACTGCGTACAAAGAATTTTAGGATTGAGAATATATACATGCAATGAAGGGCTAATATCTTAAATTTTCTAAAAAGATATTTGTAAGAGCATTTGATATGGGTGTTAGAAATGATTCTTATAACCTTCTTTTGCATAAGAAGTATTCATTTACTTTCTTCTGAGTTGCCCTAAACTAATGTTCCATATTCCATAATAGAGTTAACCTATGCATAATACACTAATTTAAGTGTATCAATAGAACTTAAGAGGGCTAATCAATAAAGACTGAGACTGATTGTTTTTTTACGGATGTTTATAACTCCATTTTAATGTTTACGTGATTTTTTTTTTAAAGTAGTTGCCTCCTACTTCATTGCACATTTTATAGCATATCTGCCAGTTCCTGAGCACATGTTGCAGACCATTCTTTGTCAGGTCCTTGAGAATCACCTCAATTTTCTTGAGCACTGCTTCAGAGTTCTCAAATCAAATGCTCGTAAGCTTTGTCTTAGTGATGGGAATAAAAAAGATCATAGGGTGCAAGATAGGGGCTATCAGGCGAATGCAGTACAGAGGTAATGTGGAATCGAGCCAGAAACTGCATGACTTGATTTGCAACGTGAGGCTGTGCACTGTCATGATGAAGTCGTCGCCCAATCCAAAAGAGCTCTGGTCGTTTCTTTGCAATGTACTTGGTCAGTGTAGCCAGTCCTGGTGTGTAGTAGTTCACAATAGTGTGAGGGGGACTGCATGCTAGTAAATCATTCTATTGCATTCAAAAAAACATGATCACCATCACTTGGAACAACTTTTGCCTTTTGTGGTATTGAAGAACCTGGCGATTTCCATGCTGTTTCCTTCATAATAATGGAGCCATGACTCACCGGTGATAATCAATTTAAAAAATGCATCTCCTTCATTCACAAAGAGATGCAGCATCTCACGGCTTGTCTCATTCGTACAGCCTTTTGTTCGGGAGTCATCAGAGTGGCACCCAATTGGCACAAACTTTGTAGCTGTTTTGGATCTTGTATTATACTTACAACAATGTTCTTACAAGGTTGTGGCATGTTATATGTAGCAGGCTTTTTGGGGACAATTTCCAACACATGTGGTAATTTATATAACCCAATTTTGTTGTACAAATTCTTAAGTAACCAACACACAAGTTTAAAAGAGTAAAATAAATATTCTGCTAAAATAGTAGCTATAATAATAAATAAGGCTAATATAAATTCAAAGTATATAAAAAAAGCTTTTGCTTTGCAAATTCTTGATGTAAACATAATACATCAGGTCTTATTTTAGGTTAGAGTAAATTTTTTATAAGACTAAAAAATTATGGGATGATTTACGAATTGGAAGTGATCTTTTGAAGAGTAAAATGACTTGTTAAAAAACTTTGTATGTTAAAGAATTTAAAGTATACTTATGCTGTTAATTGTGCTGTTGCAGACAGCGGAGCAACTAGGCAGTGATCCAGGTATCGTTGGCAGGAAGAAAAGACAAGCACCACCTCCACCAAATCCTTTTACAGGAGAGGTGGAATATGAGCAGCCAGCCGAAAGTACATACGATGCTGAAGAAGATCTAAGTGCCCAGGATTTGATTGATTTTTCACCAGTGTATCGATGTTTACACATCTATACTGTTCTAGGCTCAAGAGAGACATTTGAAGCATACTATAGGAAACAACGAAAAAAACAAGCTCGTCTAGTTCTTCAACCTCCTACAAACATGGTATGCTCAAGTAATGAAGAGTATGCTGATATGCTCATTGGGAAAGCTCTTTGTGTAATAGTTTGAATTTTGAAAAGGTTTCACTGTATTTAGCAGCACAAAATCTTTGCATAAAAAATGATGCTGTCATTTTAACATTAACTGTTCTATTCCGATTTCTAATATTTTATTAAATAATTTAATATTGGTTCAGAGTAGTATGCTTTTTCAAAATCTGCAAATGCCAGTACTGTTTCCTTCTTTTCATTCTTTCTTTAATATTTTGACTCTTTTACTATTTGTTGGTTTACTATTTGGTGTTTTCTATAAACAGCTTGTGCTTCTGCTATTAGATTTAAAGTTTCAAGATATGAGTTTAAGTCATTTAGAACCATTCTTTCCATTAGTTTGACCAACATACTTGTTAGTGTAGATGGCTGTTGTTCGGGAGTTCATTAGCTTATTCAGTATATTGATAATGTGACTTTGTGGTGTTATTCGCTGTTAAGGTTAACTGAAGACCTGATTGATTGATTAATTCATTAATTTATATAGAAGGTCCCTATGAGCATAGATAAACTACCACCAGT